>CM060477.1:15133933-15733933 GCA_030544235.1 Lepturacanthus savala
GAATATTATTCTAATGGAATAACATGCATTAAATCCACTTCTCTCCATCATCTCTGAATTGTTATCTTTCTCCTTCACTGGATATAAACTGCAAAATTACCCTTTTAGAGTCCAGCAGTTTTTTTCTCTGTTGCTGAGTTTGTAGATATTATTGAAAAGGAAGGATGAATGTGATCCTCAAGAACAGAGGTCCCTTTGAAAAAAAAACTGTTCAACAACAGGTGGCAACAGAAGATGGGGGATCAAATGATTCAATGTTAGACCATGCATGCTGAACAGGAAACCTTCCACCTACACTGCTGCATCTGAATGTCTGAACGTGTGATTTAGAGGCTATTTTCTCCTTTGATTTTGTGGCTCAGTGTGACCATAAAGCTGCAGCTCCATTTGGAATCGAGGTATCGGCGGGGATGCTGGTAAGTGCATGGAGGGAGGTGTCTGGGTCCGGCTTGGCAGGGTGTTACAACAGTTAATTAAAGCTGCAGGGCAGGTATTTCAGGACTTGGAGTGGGTGTGTATAAAAGGTGATCTTGGCATGTAGTCATCATCTTATGGGTAATAGTGGTTGTGGACAATGTTTTTGTCTCTAAATGTACAATATGTTTATTTGATGAGATGACTGATTTTATCCCTGTTTTGACTTACATTTTTTAATAAATGATTATATGTTTTAGTACGGGCTTCATTTTTTAGGCTTAATGGCTTAATTTTGTTAGTTGGGCATGGTAGGATTAATCATCATCACAAAAGAATTATTTCATTATGAAGAAAAAAATGACAATTGTAATTATTTCAATATGCAAACAGATTAGTGTCATTGATTTGTCAATTCATGGTCACTAGAAAACAGCCATTACAGCAAGAAAATAACCTTATGACATAAACATTTACTAAAAATCTTTTATCCTCATGTACCTGACCAGTGCCGAACAAGATATTTTAATTCATATTGATTTAATTATGTCATTCATTTTTTCTCATGTGTAGGTGGAGAGGAGAACAAAAGTTAAGGATATTGGACTCAGTGGTGGTCAGGCGCAACTCCAAATAAATGTGAATTTTCCATTGGTTCTTCTTGTTGTGAGACTATTCCTGTTCCTGAGTGGCTCAAACAGTATAATCAATGTGGCTTTAAACGTCCTAATTGCTTTTTGATTATAAGAAGGTCTAAGTTTTATATAAATCCTGCCCTATGTTACAAAACCCTAAATCCACAGAGAAATGCACACAGCTTGTGTTTGTGTTCAGAAACTATCTTAAAATTAGCCTACACAGTCGCCACCCACCTCCCCATTTGCAGCCATTCAAATCAGCCAATGAGAGGAGATGCTAATTAATATTAATGAGACAGGCACAAAATGACCTGTTCTTTCTAGAGCTGCAGAGAGAAGCTTGAGAGAGGAGATGAAAAACTATGTTGAGATGGTTTGGGGTACTTAAAAACCAAATATATCTTGTTAGGAATATCAAAACTTCAAAAAGAAAAATCCGGGGAAAATCTTTTTTAATTTTGTTTTCGTCAGTAAAGATTCCTGAATAAAATGAATAGGAAGATAATCAGAAAGATAATGAATGGGGGCAGTTATAATGGGTAAATTGTTGTTCTTTGTGAAGGATTCATTTTCAACTTTATTAAAGTTCTGATACCATCTCACAACTTTTGCTTCATATTTAGTTGGACAAGTCTATTAGTTAAGTTCATATTGGCAGCCTTTTATAGACAGGCTTCCTTTATTTGGGAGCATGGCAGTACACCCGTCTGTGTTGACAGAACTGTGCAAATCGAATATTGTTTGGTGAAAAGGTCAAGGCCGTGTGTGCCTGGCTCTCTCCTCCCTACTGACTCTCCTCTCCTTCACACTCATTCACATAAACGAACACACATACAAACATATACACCATATGGCTGAATGTCAGACAGCTCCAAGGCCTGTGTGTTTCAGAAAATGATGATGATAATGCTCACTGCTCACAACAACATAGAACCCCTTGTACGTGTGTGTGCGTGTGTGTGTCTGTCTGTGTGTGTGTGTGTGTGTGTACGTGGGAGATGTGTCAGAGTGCTAGTTGACTTGTTATTCTGTACGTGTGTCCGTGTGTCACTCAGCCTCATGATAGATACTGAGCTGTCATGGCTGTCATCAGTTCTACATGCATATTCATCATTATGCTAATTTCACCCAAAGCGCTTCAATTAGTTCACAACATTAACAACTCAGACGAGGTGGTGAACAAAAGCTTTGCAGCTTTTTTCCCACCGCTAACACTTACTGAGAAAATATCACTATTAGTCTAGTGGCAAATTTATATTACTACAATTTTTCTGTGCACACTAAACAACTGTATAGGACACAATATTCCTGCTTTTAAATAGTCTGAGAACAATGTGGGTACAGGCAATTCAAATTTTTCAAGTTGATTATCAGATATCAACTACTTGATACTTTGATAAGTGGTGGTTATTATATTATTTCATGGTGATTTTGTATGTGTTTGTAAGTATTTCCTATATAAAACAAATGAACATAATTCCCTTGCCATGACACATTTAATGTGCTTCACACTCTAGGATGGTGTTGGTAAGTGGAGCGGTTGAACAATAGAATGGGGAGAATCTGTCATCTAGTGGTCAAATTAGGAAGTAAAACTTAAAGACCCAGTAAAATGGAAGTTAGAGTTTTTTGACCTATTTTATAGTTAATCAAATTATATGAGTTTTGAACAGGATTAAAACGTTACGGCTTCTATTCTATTATAATATATATTTTAGCTCATTCCCACAGTTACATGACACATCCTTGCCACTCAAAAGAATCATGTTGGCAACATAGAGGTAAATTTCAAAAACACCACTGGGCCACAGCAATGCACATAAATCATATCTGGTGCAAGCAGGGTGTTTATGGCAATGTACATATGAACATATATATATATATATATTATTCAGTCTTCATTATAGGACAATATAGGACATCACCAGACTCATTTTTAGAGATTGTGTTTGGGTGGTAAAATTCTGCAAACAAATTATATGTATTTTCTTAAAAAGGACAAGAGATGAAATCCTTCTGGGACACAGTATGTCACCAATTAGGAGGGTGGAGAAACTGAACATTATGATTCAATTTTTGTTGGCGTGATGGTTCCGGACAACATTGTCTTCGCAGCCCGAGCTTGTGCGGCAGCTTGGTTTACTGTATTACTCCCAATTCAATTCAGAAAGTGCTATTGCAAATGGACGGTGACAGTCCACACATGAAGAACTAGATCTGTGTTCTGTAGGACTGTGGGATTCTTTCAGTCACACTTGTAAACACTGTTTTAAGCCTTGTTGTTTCTGGTTTAGTTATGTGACAGAGAGCATTTATTGTGATGTGGAATGCAGCTCCAGAAGATATTGCAATATTAGGAACAAATGAGTGGAGGACTGAAACATTACCAGAGCCACTGATGAGAACTTTATATCCAACATAGGGTAAGGGACGTTCACCTGAAATGAAATCATAACATTGTTTGCAGTGTATTGTAGTCTAGGGCTGTAGAAATAAATCAATATATTATATCATAATATCACAATATGATATTAGAGTCTGCTTTGCAGCGAAATGATGTCATTTTCTGAAATTACCAGACTGTTCCTGCATTTTTATTCACTAATTTTACTCAGCCAATAATGAAAAATGGCAATGACATTTTCTCAAAGCCCTAGATAACATCCTCAAATGTTTAGTTGTTGTGGCCAACAAACCACAACCCAATTAATTAATCAAATCATCTCAGATCTCAGATTCAGGTCGTCTATGGTTGTCGTCTCCTACCTCTGAACATTCCTGCTACATTTTTGTTTGGGAGAACAAAAACTGGGTTCGGTCTTGTTTTGGATCATAGGGTAATTTATTCTGTATTTTATTTTAATGTTTGTGTTGCCTAATAGAATAAGAGCAACTGGTTTCATCTGAATTCATTGAACTACTTCTAATAACTTGGTTAAAAAGTTTCAATTTAATTTATATATGTAGGAATTAAATCAGGTAGTTAATTAATCTGAATGTACAATAACAAATTGAGAAACAGCAATATAGGTAAGATACTGTACTTAAGGATATTTAACATGGGTTTAGTTGGAATTAGTTAGGAAATTAGACTATCATTTACTCAAAATAGTTGAGCTAAAATTGCAGATATAATTTATTTGAAATTACTGAAAAATACTAATTACAGTCAACTTTAAAATATACTTGGATTTAGATAAATTGGTTCCGTGCAACTACTTACCATGACATTATAAAATAAATTCAATAAGACATTCATCATCAGTGAATCTACAATGATTTGAAAAACCTGGTATGTACATGCAATGGGCCCTTATCAAAGTAACTGTACTATAACACAGTGGTTCTCAAACCTTTTGATGCCATGGACCTTAAACTGACATAAATCAGGCCTTGGACCTCCATTTAATATGATTTTGTTTCAGGGTCCCCCTGATTTTTTTTTTTAGATATTTTATTACGGAAATTATATGAAACCCACGACCAAAGTAGTTACACATTCTGCCATTGTGTTACAAATCAATGGAATTATAGTGAAAATAAATGATTCCCATTTTTTCTGGGGACTGCTGAGAACCCCCTCGATGACTCCTGGGGCTCCCTATACCCCACTTTGAGAACCACTGCTATAGGATACTGTCTGCTATAAACAAAGGCTATAAAATGATAAACTATACCTTCGATTTCGCTCCAAGGAAACTAAATAATTTAGTTGTTTCCCTGTGGTTCATGCCTTTACTGCAAATTATCTGTGTGCCTCTGGTCTTACATAGATGATATTACAAGCTGCAAAACCTGTGTAGCAAACGCTTGCATTGAAACAACAGAATATTATAATATGGCCACAGATATTAAGAATCCTTTCATATCAGTAAAGGTATAGCCATTGAAGCTGTGTTCACTTCAAACAATTTAAACAGAAAAGAAGAAACTGCAGCGTGTAGCATCACTCAACACCTCTCCAGTGCCTGTCCTGTTTTTGCAATACATGTAGCACCCTCTTGTGATAAGTTCTTACACTACAGCTAATGCATTGAATGGCTGAAAGGCTGTGAGTGAATCAGTCCTAAGACCAACATAAAGGAACATACTAAAGAGGTGAATGAAGGCCAAAACACTGTTGATGTGCAAGGCACCCGGCCCTATGATTAATGATGATATCAGATACAGCACTTGTCACACACAAAAAATGTGATAAACAACATTGTGAAAAATTTCAAGTCAGTGGCGGACAATTCCAAGCCATTCCCTATCCTCTACATCAGGATTACTGTACATGTTGTGGAAATAAATTGGACTTTACAGCTCAGCAAGTGGTCTTGTATGTTTTTTTCTTTTTAAAATTTTTTTTTCCCCATTTTTTTTATTGGCTGCAAAATTCCTGGCTGCTAGTGGATAGGGATTGCGTTTGGTTACATCAAAGACACACCAAACTGAGCAGGACGCGGTGCTTTAGACAATAAACATTCTGTCCCCACGATGGAAACCTCCACATTTGGATCTTCACACGGTTAATTCACCACACACTTGGCACTTTGTGGCAAAAATGTCTCCACCTTTGTCCTTGAAACTGCTCTCAAACGTCTCATGAGCATCTGTGGCGTTGCTCCGTGAAAACGAGGGACATACTGTAGCTGGTTTTCAAAGCTTTAGATATATGGGCGCGCCTCTTCATTGCAGCTAAACACAAAAGAAGACACATTTTTCCAAGACTGTGCAAAGTGTCTGGTGAAGACATATACTAAACTTAAGCTCATGTTCCTTCTTTAACACCAGCAGCCTTTGCCTTGGTCACCAGCCACATTGTCACAGAGTCCCTCCTCTTCCTCCAGAGCAGCAAGATTAAGCTCGTCGTTCACGGACATCCGGAGAAGATCCAGGTCCTTTCTATTGGCTGCCAGGACCTGCTCAGCCAATCGTGTGAAAGGCTTGAAGGGAAACAGACACACTGTCATATATTTAGCCGCCTCCTCCCCTTATATATTTATTACCGCTTTGATCTTTTGTCTGTACGGTCATAATATGTCATGGGTTCCGTGACATATCAGTGTCACGGAGCAGTGACACTAAATATCACCTCACCTCTGTTATATTATGGTTGGTGAAGGCACTTGTTTCAAAGAAATCCATTCCATAAGCTTTGGCCAGCTGGAAGAGAGAGGAGAGTCACAACAACATTTCACTTTCCTGGAAAAAAAGTGTGAATTTTAATGGAATATGTGAGTCAAACATTAGTCATTTAGACATTAGTCTTTACGACCAAACCATGTTTTCTCCCACAAATTGTCCCTAAAGATTATAGATTTACAGATTTGCTTTTTTCAGATTATTATTTGGGGCATTTAAGCCTTTATTTAAATTGAAAGTTAGACAGGAAAGGGAGTAATGACATGCAGTAAAGGTCCAGCCAACCAGGATTTGAACTGGGGACTCAGACATCTGGTATGCGCCCTAACCACTTGGCTATCAGGTCACGCTACAGATTTGCTTCTTGTCATCAAAAGACAAAAAAAGTTGTAAACCTCTGGTTTGATCTTTAACAATGTTGTATTTTGAAAGCTTGTTATATTATCACATGTGTCAAATAATGCATCTGAAAAGAAATTAAAACTGTCAGATAAATGTAATGCAGTGGAAGTATAGAGCATAAATGGAAATAAGTTGAGTACACTTGAGTAAATGATACTTAGTACCTTCCACCACTGACTTTAAGGTCATAAATTCCATTTTCTATGTCCGACCGCATCATATACAGAATGGTTTGTATCATCTCAGTATTTAATTGAGTGAAATGTTCAACTATTCACCCACCTTGATACCTTGCTCTGTGGCCACCTGCCTCTTGTCCACCTCATCTGACTTATTCCCTACGAGGATCTTCTGGACCTTGTCAGGAGCATACTGCAGGCGTTTGGCATGGGAATATGAAGGAGAAGAGGGATATTTAGTGATAAGGAAGAGAAATGAAAAAGCAGAATGAAAGAGCATGGAAGAGAGAGGGGAAAGAACACAGGAGCGACAGTGTTCAGGAAATGAGATCAAGACTGAGCGGGAAGTGTGCCAAGATCAATAAAGTATATATTTGGACAGACCTCTTGAGGAAATTAGTCTGTAATGACTAAATTAATGGAATAAAATCATCTGGGATATAAAAGGCGGAAGATGGGCAGACGAGACTGCTTCAACAACTCAAATGTGTCCTCTTCTTCTCTTCAAATATGTTTAAAAAACTATGGTGACAGTGGTATTTGAGGAAAAAAAAATGGAACATAATAAGCACAACATCTGTCAGACCAAAGCATTTGTTTTTTATTACACCAGGCATCTGTTCATTTTCAACGTGGGACGTCTGTGCAGCAAAAGTGCCTTTGTCAGTTTTGCCCTTTGTATAATGTGGAGGAGAAATGCCAGTTGATTTTCCACTGTATGTGATGTAGTGGGATTTTGAAAAACCCCCTGATATCCGTGACTCACCTCGTCCACATCACTGGCCCACTTCATGATGTGTTGGAACGATCGCTCGCTCGTGATATCATACACCAGGAAGATTCCCTGAAGAGTCATAGTCACAGATTTAAAAAACAGATGAGAACATGTTCTGTTTCAGGAGCTTCAGAGAGCTTAAAAAACAAAGAGAGAGAGAGAATCTGTAAAAAAAAAAAATGTTATTAATTTCCTAAAATTTGTAAATGAATTTGTTCTAGCCTCTAAAAACTATGCATTTTACATTGTATGTTATTGGCTGGATGAAGAAGTCTGCTTAAAACTACACAGAAACAGGATGCTTTTCTTACAATTTCATTACCAGTTTCTCGTAAATATATTCTATATATATATATATAATATATATAATTCCAGCCCATTTAACCACTTTAGCAGCCTAACACAAAATAAATTGCATGAATGCCACAACTCCAATGTGCTTGTGGCATTTTTTTTGACAGGATGAACGATATCAACAACAGTAACATCTTCTGAAAGAAGTGTCAGGGAAATGTGTTCCTTAAAATGAGAACATGCCTACAGTAGAGTATAGTAGAGCCCTAATTAAAATCATTATAAAGCTGATATATGTAGCAACTTTGAAACAGATACTTTAAAATGCACAATATGTCATCTTATGCTACTAAGACTCTCTCAAAGTAGATGCAGTTCAGCTAATTCTAAGGTTTATTCAGCTTGTGGCTCTTGATTACTTAAGATCCAGGCATATGATGACTGGAATCCTTTATCTAATTAAAGATACTTAAAAATGTGGTTTAAAACTGAACAAAAAGTAAATTCATAACAGCTCATAATATTGATGTATGCACACAGGAGATATTGAGAGGCAGCGATTCCTTGAATAGATTGTAATCAAACATAAAATTACAAATTTCACTAGGTTTGAAAATTGTCCGAAGAATTTTCGATAATGAAAGTGCACAACTCAACAAAATATTTTAATTTTAGTAAGATATTTCAATCTGGAAAATGTTACATACTGAGCTTTTAACAGAGATCATTGTTCAAATGAAGTCATCAGGAGCACCTTTTTGGCTCTTTGAAGTAGTCTTAAGTAACAGGTATTAGTTATTCAAAATTATGCGACTCTGTAGTAATAATATTGATTTATTGAGTAAGCGTTAATACCTGTGCTCGTCTGTAATATTGTTTAGTGATGGTCTGGTACCTTTCCTGGCCTGCAGTGTCCCTGGAGAGACAACAAACACACACAAACATGCACACACAAATAGATGAATTACGATTATAGTTGACCATATGACCGATAAGACAACCATAAAATACTTGAATTAAAGCCCCTCTGTCAGAACTGCTCACCATATCTGTATCCGCACTTTGATGCCGTCTATTTCAAGTGTCTTCATTTTGAAGTCCACGCCTGTAAGAGACAGAATATACGCTTGAGAAAAAAACAATATTATAGTCACAGAGGAACTTTAGGCTAAATGCTCTGAAATCAATTAACCCAGCATGTTCCCCTACAGACAGAGTCATTATATGCCGCAGCTTTGTAACATCATAGAGAGCATTAACGCAACAAGAGTCACATTAAACCTGTGTAATCTGCCTGTTAGAAGATCTGACTAATGATCCAGTGAGATGAGTCCTCGTTTGGTTCTCTGTATTGATCACATGGGAGGTGAAATAAAGAGGAGCAGGTGAGTGGGGAAAGGCAATTTTACATTTCCTCTACTAATGTATGTATTATTTCTGTATCTGTGAACTGCTGTCCATAAGTCAATTCCCTCTACTCTACCTACAATTATAACAAATCAAGATTACCTATCTGCCATTTCATTTAAAATGTCACTTTAACGTAAATCTCTTCTTTTCTTTTATGTCTTGCCTTTGTTGTTTTCTCTGTCTCCTCAGACTAATGCGCTGAAGTCCATGCAAAGTGAAACCACAGGCTCCTATAGACCGCATTAATCCCTCAGAAATCAATTAACAGTTCATCCCAATTAACCTGACACTTAATACCCATATGTCACAGTAGGGAAAGAGCTACTGAGTCCAATCGATTCACATCGCTGGAGGAGCTGCCGTTTGTGGTTTATATAGCTGCATTTCTGCAAGGTTTGTATTCCAGCAGATCTGACACAAGGAACAGCTGACAGATGTGCTATAACTGGCCCGGGTGATCTTAGACTGAATGTTTGCTGAGATCAAGCTGGAGTCAAGCGAAGGCTCCGCTGTGACAGAAAGATGAGTTTGTCTTCCCTATGAAATGCTGAGCCGACTCCACTGCCTCCCTTCCCCAAACTGAACTGAACTGAATACACCTGAACTGAAGCATAACTGAATTGAACCCATTCATACCCATGAGCAAACACACACGCTTCAAAACACTATCTCCAAAATAACTTTTCATTTTTCTTAGAAACTAAATTAAACATGATTTGTATCACTTTCTTACATGGATATATTGTTTGGACTAAGATAGTTAATTGGGTAAATGAACTAAAAATGTGTGATTTTTAAGTTAGACTTATAACAAACTGGTATTTAATTCGAGTGTTTTATTGTTTTGACTATGACGTGATTCCACTAAAATTGAAATGATTGATTGATTGAATTGATGCTTTGGTGAATGCTGCTTTTTTTTCCTCTTGTGGTATAATTCTGTATCTGGGGGTAGTATGCTAACTGGGCTGACTTCATTGTGTTCTTTTCTAAAGAGATGACAGGATTTGGATGTGTTACTGTTCTCCTGTCTGGCATCTGGGACACTTTGAGTGACTATTTTATTCTCCTACACTGCACCGCTGGAGGCTAAAGCTCAGTGACATGAGTGTGAGCGGCGAGACAGCCTTTGTCTTTGACTAAAGAGCATTCAGACCAAGACTAAAGAAAAGGTCAGCATAACAGTCTGCGGCTTGCCTTGCCTTGAGGCTTGAAAAGGAGCATACTAACAAGGAGGGTGATGAAAGAGAGACTGTCTTCCTGTGTCATTGTTCAGCTGTATTAGAGCTGTGTTGCTGTAAGCTCCAGTCAGTCATCCATGCAAACAGGAGATTTAAACACCAAATGCTGATATGGTCAAATGGATTCTCCAGCTGTACAATGGGTGTCAGGATTCAGGAAAGCTGCACTGAACAACTCCGGGGTAGGCAGCCCTGCTCCTAGAGAGCTGCTGTGGGTGCAGGCTTTTGTTTAAGCCAAGCAGTAACACAATGGTTGATTCTACTAATCAACCATTAGAGCCCTTGCTAATGTTCCCTTGCAGTCAGAGCCTCCCAATCAGAAAAGTGCAATGGAATGGCCCTTGAACTCTGAAACATGACTGGTTACAACAACAGTTGTGGTCTGTTGTGTACTGCTTTCTGGGACAAAAAAAGACATGTTAGGTTGCATCTTGGCCTTTGGGAAACAGTGAACATCTGACGCCATTTTCTGGTATCACAAAGTCTAGAGCAGGGATCTCCAACCCTGCTCCTGGAGAGCTGCTGTCCTGCTGGTTTTAGGAATCTTCCCACTCCAGCACACCTGATTCTAATTTTAAACTACTTATCAAGGAGCTGAAGCTTGTCAAGGGCTTGTTAATATTAAGTAACATAGATTCCTAAAACCAGCAGAACAGTAGCTCACTAGGAGCAGGGTTGGAGATCACTGGACTAGAATAACTGATTAATCAAGAAAATAATCAACAGATAAACCAAAAATGAATGAATTACTACGTGAATACATATGAGTTAGATTTGCAGAAAAGCTAACAACACTGCTGTCAGCTGCCTGCGGTTAGACAAACAACCCGATTGTTCACCATTGTTTTATAACAGCCAAGCAAAATTAATTTGTTTTATGGGACCAGGTAAGGTGCAAACACAGCATGACAACTACAAAGGACTGTTGCTAGAATGGAAATGGAAATAGAGGTTAAACAGCATTTGAGAGGTTTGATATTCATATTTTTGGGGGGATATTTCTTATTTGTTTTATTTATCTTCACTTTCCAATCTGCACAACATCAGAAGTCACATCCTCATACGATATGGTGCAGACAGTCAGTAATGTCTGTTGAAATAATATAAAATTAACTAAAGTGAATTGTGTCTGAGGTAAACAGGAAACTTTTACTGCACAAAAATATTTAAGGATTTAAATGTTTAGGATGTACAGTTTAAAGAAATGTTAAATCCTCAATAATGTCATGCTTTCATTGCAAAGGGAGCTGTAACAATGGAAATGAGCACAGTGTGCACAATATGACAGACAGCGATTAATTTAACATGGCAGCATTTCACAATCAGCAGAGGAAAAACAAGGTAAAAACTAATTGGTACACATCAAAAAATGACTTGACCAATTACCAGGATCACTGTGTTTGGCTGTGCAGGACAGATTAGACGCTGACACGTGTCAGTGGGCTGTAGGTAACAGTGATAACGGACGGACAGGCAGACACTCTGGCACGCTTTGTAGTTTCAAAGGTATCATCATCATCTCTAAAGCTCACTATTTAACACTGACAATTTAATTTAAGTTGTTTAATCCATTAAAAAACAACTGACTACTATGAGAAAATTAAATAAATAATACAAATTTAACTTCCTTTAGAGAAATAATGGTCGGTCGAACCTTTCGTGTTCCTAGAAAGCCGGGTTAAAAGTCAAGACAATGACGCCTCCATTGATTTAAATAATAACTGCTTCATGAGAGGATAAGCAGCTGTGGCGGCTGTGAGCCTCGCCTGGCCCTTCAGGCTAATGAGCTCGTTTAGCAGCGGCCGGTGGAGTGTCCGTGTGGCCGGGTCGTCACCGTTACACCGCTGGGATCACTAGCATGGAGACAGCTGCTCATTGAGCTATGATAAATACTTTATGGGTGCAGTGACAGCCAGGAGCCCTGAGGAGTCCAGTTACGAGACCACCGAGGTAACGGTGAGGAAGATTAAACTCAGCGGTGTGACTAAATACTAAATCATCTCTACAGCTGCTCTGTGCCAGAGAAATGTGCACTCTGGGAAGAAAAGAACAGGGTGACCTGTTAAAATGAAATGGGATACGTGGCGTAGTATGTCAGTAGTCAAGTTCAGATCAAAAATCCTGCTGCTCTGATGATTATTGGTATTTTTATCTGTGTATGGAAGGGGGCTTTGGATGCATTATATAGAACTAGTGCAGTGCCTGTAGGAAGTATGAATTCATTTAGAAAAGTGCAAGCTTAAGTAGATTTTTCATGTTTGGCAGACTTATGATAAATGACTTACTTCGTGCTTTATCCTGTATAGTGTAAACACCCGGGCATGTGACTGTTATATGTGTTTCTAAATAAATGAGTCGAGGCCCAGATTCTGTTCTGTTAGGTGATAGTGCTGGGATTTCCTGAGGATTGAATGTGTCTTGGAGTAAAGCACTGCAGCTAGTGTAGAGTGTGGTTCTCCTCGAAAAGAAGAATAGATAGCAGCACTCGTGAACTTTTCTTACATACTCGTTGTTTTGGCGTTGGCTACAGCCTACAGTAGCCCCGTGTTAGTAAAAGTGCTGGGAATCAATAAGAGGAGGAGCACCATGATACGGAGCTTTATACTGTAACAAAGGTGCTGCTGCAGGATAGCGCCGGTATACTTAAGTCTATGGGATTTTAACTTTAAATAATAGTAATAATGTTTTGATTATCTATCAAAAAGGATGCACATCATCATGCCATGTGCAGGCTATGGTCTGAAAGCTGAGGTTGATCTGACAAACAGAGAAATACGTGAGTCACAGACACTCCTTGCTTGATAGATAGAAGATATGTCTAGCCTTGATGAATCAAATTTAAGACAAAAATCTTGGCTTGAATTTTAATGCAGATTTCACTCTGTGATTTTTCTTGCGTCAGAAAACGGCACATGCATAAAAAAAAAACGTTCATGTAGCCTGTAAATACTATTTACTGTATCAATTTAAAGGATTTATGTTTAGCTGGCTGTTGAATGCCAGGAGAAGGTCACGTTGAACATGAACACAAACGGTTTCCTTTGCCCCATTAGAGCACAGGAAACAAACAACACTGGAAACAGTGGCAAGTCGTGACAAACTGCTTCCATGTGCTTAAGTTCCAATTAAAAGAACAATGACCCTGTGCACAGTGCGGGTCCTATAAAAACACAGTGTTCTGAGCTCTCTGATTTCAACCTCATCAACACCTTTGGGATAAACTGGAACTGTAGCTACTGCCTCATGACCCACAATCACTGCTCCATCTCTAACTAACTGTCTCCTGTGGCTGAATGGGAGCAAAACCCTGCAGCCAGGTTCCAAAATCATATGGGAAACCTAAAAACAGAAGAGCGGCATGTCATATTAAAGTTTACATTTTTTAGAAAAAACACCTTATTTATCTTATACTGTTTTTTTATGTGGCCCCTCATTTTAGTCTGAAACATTTGGGTGCCTGTCTCTTTAAAGTTCGTCTGGCAAAATATACTAGTAGACTTTTACTTAACATAGAAATCCAACATCATAACTATATATGTATATAATATGTATAGATAGATAGATAGATAGATAGATAGATAGATAGATAGATAGATAGATAGATAGATAGATACTCAGTATTTGATTTCTTTGCGTAACAACAGGAGACGTCGTTTCACCGCTGCTTTTCATCCTTTTGCTGAATAAATCCCTCGACGGGCCGACAGGTCCCAGCTGTTTTTGACATAATTAAGAGTAAAAAAAATATAAACACATGGACTGTAAGGGGACATGGTGAATAATGGAGCTTCCCATGAGGGCCACATCACAGAGAATTTATATCCCTCTGTCACTGTGAAGGTTGGGTAATTATTTATTGATCCTCCACAGGAGAGCACTGACGGCGGCCACTCTGGGTCTCTCTCTCTCTCTCTCTCTCTCTCTTTCTCAATCTGGACATGTTGATCTTGTTTGGTCTGTGGAGAGGGGTGTGAAATATTACAGGAAAGACCTCCCACCATGGCATATAGACCTCAAACTATTCAATCCGAAAATCTGGACTACATCACCTGCATTGATCCAGGAGGCTGACTTATGACACATCCAGCTGTGGTTGTGCAACAAATGCAATGCAACAAAAGTGTAAACATTCTGCTGATTTTTTTCCCCAGTATGCACAGCCTCCCTGAACTTTTCCATAGAAAAGATGAAGGTAATCTATAAGCGTCACTCTACAGGGAAGAAGTCTCCTGTAGATGAACCCCCATAGGTGCAGGACCTAAAATAGCACAATGCATATATCATCACTGACTGGAGCAGGTGAGACAACGGAAGCATTTGATGTTGTGAAGTTCAGCGAGATGAAGGCTTGTGCAAAAGTTGATGCTGTGTTTGTGGGGAGTGTTCAACGAAACACCTGGAAATCAGGAAGCCTTTGATTTAGCATTAAAGCTTTTACATTTACATATAAATGTATAAAATGAATAGCGGTGCAACGATATCCTCCCTGTTTCTCCTGTTTGATCTCTTCAAGCAACAATCCACCTGCAAGTTACATGCTGATCCCTGTTTTCATGATTCACTGCAACATACTCTATATTTCCAATAAAGAAGACAACCATTAGGAACATGCACTGACTTCAACATCACCCACATGGATTTCTTGTCTTATCCATATTATAGTTATTTACTGAAAGTAGTTGTAGTAGTGAAATATCAATATAACGGAGCCCACGCAGGAAAGGAAATACACAGAAGACACCATCGCAGCATGTAAAGAAAGAACAAAAGCTCTTCTTACTGTACCTCCTCATTTCCCCTTAGCTCAAAGTAAAGCACGGTAATGTCACGCTGCACAGTCCAACTGTGAGGAAAAAGCTGCTTAAGCTTTGCTGAGTCAATACCATTTTCAGGGATGTGGCTGATCTGGTGAGAATTGTCAGGAGACATGTTTTTAGTTTGTTCTGCACATTCCGAATTCTACAAAGAAGTAGCTGGATCTGTCAAAATGATGTCACGCGAAATATAACAAAATCTACATAATCATATCCTATATAATAATATACATTTCCTCCAGAAACTTCAGATGTTAACTAAGAGATCAGTTGATATTTTATAACAAATACGCCTTGGCACTAAGGCCCTTTTATTTTACTTTGATCAGGAATCCTCTGCAGCTGCAGCAGCAGCAGAAAAAAGGGGGGGATACCTACTGAACTCCAGTTTGGTGAATATTATGAGCATCTGTGGTGAAATAGCCTATAGTAATGATAATAATATGCTATGGGACTTGGTTACTGTAAGAGTCAAGTGCTGATATAGTTGGTAAACTCATCTGCATGGTGTCAAGTGCAGGATCTTTCTGTTCAGGGCTTCCCCTTAACCAATCAAACCGTCTTCTTTATTTCGCCTTTATCCCAGGTGAATGCACTACTGTAATTCAAGCAAAGCAACAAAAAAAAGAAAAAGGAAAGCCTCTCCAATATTTCCAGCCGTATCCTTCGAATTGAAAATACAATGCCTACAATATAAAAAAGGGGGATTATGCGCAAACGGCAAACGCCGAAAGCCCATTCAGACGCCTGTGAGGGCTAATTAACACGAGTGATGAGTGAAACCGGAGAAATCTCCCCGGTGGCGGCGCAGAGTCTTACCGATGGTGGAGATGTGAGACGGGTGAAATTCGTTGTCCGTGAATCTGCATAACAAACATGTTTTCCCGACCCCGGAGTCTCCGAGAAGCAGGAGTCGGAAGAGCACATCGTACTGTTTAGCCATGGTGTTGGATGTGGTGTTGGATTCAAATTGTAAAAGATATATATATATATATTCTTTTTTTTTTATATAAATGTATATAAAAGCTCCAGTCAGCTAACTCAGCGTTGGATGAGCGTCTCCTCCCCACATGCAGCCCATGTCTGCTCCAATGCTCAACAAAGGCTGTGGCTGTTCTTTTTGTTTCACTGATGCTGGGTCGGTGGGAAACAAACAGGGATGCTCCAGCTTCCCAGACAGCTTCTCCAGCCTCCAGAGGGTGCGGTGGACCACGGTCAAGTTACAGCGAGTGGAGAAAAGGAGACTTCCGCCTGTAGTTTCCAAATTAAAAGCCTACTGGAGAAATAATTTGATAATTATCTTATAAAATGATGGTTAGGTGTTTTTATAGTTAAAAACGATAAGTAGTGGTTCATCATGTGTTTATTGTGTGTTTTATTTGTATGTAGAAATACTGATAGTGGGAGCGATTGCATATACACAAACCTGCACACGTTACATATTTTACTTTCATCTGTTTATTAAATCCAGGCTTATGTGGAAAGCTAGTTTTAGGCCATCTGTCATATTTCATCAGGATGCAGGGGATAGTCCCTCTCAATATTTAGAACGTGTGCATTTGTTTCCCCGAATCAAATCAAGGGAGAAGCAGAGGACTTTTATTTTGAAAAAAGAAATAAAAGCATAAATCATGAATATATGTGTGTGACGAGTCTGTGTGCAATCTTTTCTTTTCTTGCTTGTCACAGACCTTACTTAGCCTACATATTAGGGTAATTAACTATTTTACAAATTCATTTCCCCCTTACTATACTGTCAAGGAGCTGAAACCAATTCTCTTTATAGTTGGGTAATGATATGTACCTTAACAACTTGAAATTGATTTGAAAGGTTCCGCCCCACAACCGCTTCGAGGTTATATTGTGAAGGGTTTAACGCTCCACTTCCGGCTTTGTTTGTCGTCGGTTTGACAGAATTTAACGGTGAAACTAACGCCGTTAGCTTCGACGTCAGTAACGAATCACCTATAAGAAAATATGGACAATAGGAAACTTGGAAACTAAATATGAAAAAACACACACGATCATAAACTCATATTTTTACCGCCAAACTGACTGTTTATGAGTCATTTGCGGTTGACAGATGTTTTGTTCCCTTGGAGACGCCGTAACGGACATGCGCGCGCAACTTCCGCCACACTCCTCCCTGTCGGCAGGAAGCGAGCAGAGGGTCCGGCGTGAAGAAGAAAACCACAACAAAGTGACGGCCTCCCGCAGCAGATACCGGTCCCCAGCGTCATCATGGACGGTGTGCCGACGCCTCTGCGGTGCTTCAGTGACGGCCACCCGCTAGAGATGTTCGCGGACGATGGGGTGGAAACGGTGACTTCTGTGGAGCAGGTGAGCGGATTAGCAGCGTTGTGGCTAATGCTAACAGGCTGTCCACTTTAGATAGAAGCTTTAAAAGTGATGCATCAAAGTATGCACACTCATAGACCAGAATAGAACGAATTTAAATGAGTGTGAGTTCATCTGCTTTAGCTCCATTAGCATTCATGACCTTACAGATGACGTTATTTAGGTCGTCACCTAATGAGATTAAGATGAATTAACTTGGCGTTAAATTAAACCAAAGCTTAGTCTGGCGTAACCCACGTAAATGTAATGTATGAGTGAAATGTAATATGAAGGTGAAGTTTACACTTTGATTTTCATTAGTGGAAAAAGCGTTCAGGTCCCTGGTACGTAGTTAAAAGTAGAAATACATTAAATATATTGTAAAATACTATTTTCGCAAGTCAAATATTGAAGTCAAATTGTTCCTTGTGCTGAGTATAAAAGGACTATCTGGAAAATGTGATTGAATTATCAAAAGTAAAAGTACTCGACATGTAGCTCCTTTTAGATTATTAGATCTAGATCATTAGATCATTATAGTCGTTTTTTTCATGACTAACAGATAAATGTAACACCATTTATTTTTAGTTACATATTTTGGGTAGATTACTAGTAAATACTGTATCAATATATACGTGTATCATCTGTTTTTTAATTGAAAATATTTATTTATAGAACCCTTATTACTATATTAACAAATTACAAAAGAAATGGAAACGGTTATATTGTTGAAATATATTATTACAGGTAAAATCCCACCAAAAGGAACATAGGAAGGGTATACATTACTTATATATATTTCAGTCTGAAATGTGGAAAGTATAACATAGCAATACATGTAAATACTTGGATAAAGTACCATTTCCTCAAAACTGTGCAAAAGTATAGTACTTGAGTAAATGTATTTAGTTACTGATTTGAAAACAACAGGTGTCAACATGAACATTGCTGTAATCAGTCCTCTTTTTCAAAGATCCCCTTTAATTGTGCTTCAGTATAAGTGATGGGGGATAAACTTCCAGTTATTTTGTACAAAAAATGATCTGAAGCTTATTAGGCTTCAGCAGTGTGAGTTCACACGCTCTAAATTCCTCTTTGTGTTTCCTTGGACACTGGCTCCCTGTTGAACTGTACTTATATCTTGTGCTATTGCTACTTTTACTTCAGTAAAGATGTGACAACTTCTTCCCTCAAAATCAATAAATTCTGAGCTTATTAATTTATGCTATTGAGTCTATCGGGTCCTATAATGTGATGGTATTGTATCTTGAATTGAGAGTCAGAGAAATCAGATCACTGGTGCAGAAACCAACATTTTTTGTTTAATACATTTTAAAGCTAAATGAAACACACCCAACCATTGCAGCTTGTATCGTTAGTCAAAAGTTCGTTTTTCAGCAATAAAAAGTAGACATTATAGGTGGAATTATGATTTGTTTAACAAATAATAGAAAATGAGCAATGGTAACATCGGTAAAGACTTGGATCATTAAGAAGTCTTGATAATGCTATCAACATGAATACATTTTAATGATCCCAATTACATCTGTATAGTCCAGCATAGTGACCAATAATCACCATTTATCTCATTCAGCTAGTAATGCACCAGAGTGAATTATCCTGACAATATAAAGTTTTGGACTAATGTTATCAGCTAATTTACAGATGTACTGGAATAGACCTATTCATTTTCACATCAAGCTAAATTACTATTTTAAACAGATACATGTAAATGATACTGATTTGCATCTGTGAGCTGATAATGGAATGGAAAATGCAACAGACATGCAAAAATAAAACATTTTTTGAGAATGGCCACCATATAGTTTATCCAACAGAGGGCACTGAAAAGTTTAGTTTTCAAATGTGACAACTGTCTTACTTGGAACATCTTGTCTTGTCATTCAGTCTTCTAACATTACTTAATGTGAGACTAAAATAAAGACAAGTCTTGTGATGAAGCTTTTCCAAATGCTCCAATTCTCTGCTTGATATCATTAAAATTAAGTCTTTTCATTCAACATAACTGTTTACACTCTCTTCTTTCATGTCCCCCTTTTTCTAACTAGAAAAAAGTTGAACAGAGCATCGAAGAAGTCATCAATGTTTACAAGCAAGTACACAACGTACAAGAGTGAGTACTCCCAGCTTCTACATTCTGTAGAAAATTGATGTTCCTGCAACTCATGAACAGTTTCTGTCTTTCTTCAAACCAAGTGTTTCCACATGATCATATTACGTTTAGCATCGATCTCCCCACATCTGACATGAACGCCTCTTCCGAGAAATAATCCTAAAACATTGGTGTCATTTCCCTGTCAGATTATATGTGACGATGTAAAAGAGAAAAAAGAGAAGAGATGGGTTGCTTTATATTGCGAACACAAATCAAAAATTTATGAAATAATACATTATTTTAAATCCAGCCAAAGCGTAGCACCAATATTATGCTAACGTTTAAGAGGGGAAACAGCAGTGTTTTCTCAGAGAAAGTAACTTCCTTCTATATGAAGAATACCAAAGATTAACTTCAGATATGTGAGGTAGATATTGATTCGAAGATTGATTGGGGCATTGATAATAATATTGTGTAGCCATGCTGTTGCTGATTATTTATTCAAACACCTGCCTTTTGTAATGTTGGAAACATCCATTTTGGTTTGACACGTTTCCAAGAAAACAGCAGTGATGTTTGCTCGTAGAGATGTCTGTGCAGTGATGTACGATGGCCGTTATCTAAACTCTGACGATCAGCCCACACACTTTCCTCCAGCTATCAGCTGTCGTCAGTCCTCCCTTGTAAAAAGGTTGGCGTCTCATCTCATTTCTATGACAACTGCTCCGGCCTGAATGTCACCGGCACTGCAGCGAACGGCCAATTCTCTTCTTGTCGGTTTATGGCACAACATGAACCATAAATTGTATTAATGAGCAGAGGTCATCCGATTAGATCCGTTTTCTGTTCAGGAGGAGAGATTCACTTTTAACCTTTTGACAAAAACGAAAATAGGAGGAAACTATCCAAGTGAGGTTTATTAAAACTACAAAACAGTGTTTGTTGATTCGCTGGCCTGCGTGCTATAATTTGAGCAGTTTTAATTAGATATGCAGACGTTGCTGGATCCCATGGTGGATTCACTGGTGCAGTCGCTGGCGTGTTGCAACCCAGTTCTGCCAATAAACAAATGCTGTTGCAGAAACAGGTGTAAGCTTTGCTGACTTGCCTAAAAGTTGTTGTAAAGCAAAACAGCAACTTCATTAGTTGTTAAGGAGACAGCAATACTGTGACCTTTATATTAAGTCTCAATGAGTTCTTTATTCTTCTTCCCACCAGGAACGAAGATCTATATATAATTCATAAATAGTGTAGACATGGCAAGCACTTTCCAGTGTTCTCCTTGATGTAGTCAACTTAAACATGTGGATAATGCAGCAGGTGTAATTGAAGGAGGAAAAGGGATTAAAAACTGTGTATTATGAGTCTATGCTAGAATTCAAATCCATATTCATGTCATACTTTCATACTCAGCTTTTCAGTCGTGCTTTCTGTAAATTCTTTCTCTCTGCATGATGGTCACACTGTATAACTTGTGGAATGTAGACTAAATGGCTGTAAAACATGATATCCTATAGCCTTTATTACTCATTAGTAGAAATTGATTCAAGAATCATCATCTTCTGCACCATAGAAGCTTCTTGATGGCTACAAATCCTGGTTCTATCATCTAAACATCCATGGTACTGATACATATGAGGCTTTTTCAAGTGTGATGACAGCTGAAATGGTTTTGCCACCTTTGCTCATCTTAATAATATATTAGATTGAATTTCTCCCTGTTTCTTGCAGACAGCATCACTTAGTGCTTTCTGATTTATTCATTAATTTAAAAAAAAGAAAGTAAAAATTGGCTGAATAATAAATTATCAAAACAACACACAATCTCTGCCAAAATCCCTTAGAATTTAAATGAGGGACAGACAGTAACACATCAAACCCATCTCTCTCTCTCTCTCTCTCTTTATTTATATATTTATATATATATATATATATATATATATATATATATATATATATATATATATATATATATTGCCAACAGAAAGTATCTTCTATCTTTTTTCCCAGATATAGCTTTGCTTATCCTGGCACTGAAATGATAGGTTTTGTTGACTTACACAATCGTCTATAACTCCGTTTTTTCCTCAACATTTAAACAGTCGACCTGACTGGCTCTTCCCTTTCCCTCCGACTGTTGTTACAGAGCTGCTGCTGCTGCTATGAAACTTTTGGCAGTGATCTCTGACTAACCCTGTGTAGGTAGAGTGTAATTACAATCGTCGTAGCGCAGGCTGCATGAAAAGGGCAGGCGATAATAGGAGTGGGTGGGTGGCAAGGAAGGAGGGGAGTGTCAGCTGTCTTTAAGTGTGTGTGTGTGTGTGTGTGTGCGTGCGTGCGTGCGTGTGCGTCCGCCGCCGCTGCCGCAGATGAAAGTTGCTTCTGTGCGTACGTGCACAGCAACATTAAAGTGACGCAGGGAAACAATGTCTGACTAAGGCCCACAGCTGTCAGTTTTTACAGCTTGTCACAATAGATACTGTGATAACTGAAAGGCCTAAATCGGTTAAAAGTGCTGTTTTTGTTTGCCTGGATTTTACTTTCCTTTTTCTTTGTTGTTCTTAATGAGAGCAGCTCAGAATGTTCTCCTGCTAATGAGACCATGGATGAAAAATTCAGGAGAAAACGCAAAGGATTCCACTCATTAAGCCGCAGACGAGCCAGCGCACCTTATATAAAACAACAGTATTGTTGCTGCTTTTTGACTTGAAATAAATATTTTATACTGTCACCCTATTAAAAGAATGGCCCAAGTCATTTGTTCAAGTTTTTGGGAAAACACAAAAAACTTTAACAAATGTAGAGAATATTATATGTTTTAATAATTTCAATAAAAAAAGACATTGATAGTTGATGACTGTAGACATACATCGAACGTTGTGTGTCACTTATGTAACATTAAAGTGACTCAGGACAATTTTTCAACATTCTAGTGTGACTTTAGGTAACTTTAAACCTGGTGTAAACTGTCCTTTGATTCGTGCAAACTCAAAACTTTCATTACCTGGAGTTAAATTAAATAAATGTAGGTAAATCAAATTAAAAACTCCCTTTCATCAAAAAATGACTATTGTTTTAGCAGGGTGAAGATATTTGTTTCTCTCATATTTTGAGTTGTGGTTATTAAAAGTATCTACAGATACAGATGAACTTTCTGCAGGCAGCTAATGCTTGCGTCTTACATGTCTGTGTTAACATTTTCCCAGCCTGTGCCTGTTTGTAATCCATCCTCGTCTTGTGTTTGTACTTCAGACTCACTTTGCTGCGGGAGCAACACTACCAATATCTCAAGAAGGGCTTACGCCACTTATCAGATGCTTATGAGGTAGAGTATCACACTTCTGATGAACACACACACAAAAATAAAATGTTTCTGTGTACGTGTCTTTTTATAAACCCCCTTTAAGTTGAATCAGAGGTTGCTTTAGCTCCTGTGAGTCAGAAAAACTACACCTGAAGGACTGTAGCACTCACTGCCTCTCACCCTACTTTAAATAGAAATACCATTGTTTTCACTTTGCAAAAAAAAAAAAAAATGCTCTCGGGAAGGTCGCCTCTTCTTTTTTTGTGTGTGCACACGATCCTCTGCTCTTGCCAGAAAACAGACTAAAGCATTTTTTTTGTCCTTCCCCACCTCCAGCTCCAGCCGATTTTTGACTTCGGCCTCCGTCGTTTGGATGTTTGCTCCCTTTGAAACCACAAAAGCAGACTGAGAGCGAACGTGTTTGTCGAGCAGTGACAGTGGGCTGTGTTTATATAGACAATAAAAGATTGTAGCGGTGGAAATTAGAAGCCGAGTTAGAATGATGTATAACAAAACAGCACCAAAGCCATCACATTGTTTGTGTTTCTAAATGTTTTTTTCCATGCACCTCAGCTCTGTCATGTCCCTGCGGTGGGCTCAGCCGCTCCTTTTGTCTGCCTGGCAGCCTCATTTTTTTTTTTTTTACCCCTTTCTTTGCATCTGACTGATTCCACTGTGTCGTTTATTGCTGTAACTGGTCATCTGATGCCCATCTGATCATGTGATGTATGTGTGGGGTTGTCTGTCTCTGCGAGCAGTGTCTGGATGCTAGTAGGCCCTGGCTTTGCTTCTGGATTCTTCACAGTCTGGAGTTACTAGAGGAGCCCATTCCTGCTGCTGTCGCCTCCGAGTGAGTCACACACAAACGCACACAGACTCTACCACTAGTCTACTACCAGAACTGTTACAACTGTTACATATTTCTCATAATTACTGCAGTAATGTATTTGTAGTTGTTTCCCAAAGGCTGCTTTACTTGAAGGTGGAGTGAAACACTAAGCGTCGTATAGGTAAAATAGTGGAATGACTGCACACATATTCAGTCTGTCCTAGAAGACGTTCCCAGTGTTGCACTTAGTTGTTTGCTTGAAAAGTGGCAGAAATAGAGGGGAAAATAGCTGTAAGAGAGGCTCCTTTCACTCCTCTGCACGGCTTCACTGCATGAAACGGGCGTGAATATTGGATTTCTGACAAAAATTGCCAGACAGGATCTGACGTCAGATAGATGTGGGGGGAGGGGCAACAGTGTAAACTGGTCTCACACCATTAATAGTAGTAATAGTCACTTATTGTGTCGTGCATATTCATGCACAAAGCACAAATTGTCTTATATGGATCAAACGTTCCAATTGCGCATAGAAATGTTTCGATAGAAGAAATACAAATATTTGATTTAATCCCCTCCTGATGAAATCCGCTTCAGAATGATTCCCTTCTTTAAGGAAAACATTTTTTTCAAAACCACATCATTCGACACAGTCTACAAAGTAGTGCTCTTAAATAATCATATAATGAGCAATAAACCATGCTGCTGCTTATATTTGTAGTGCAGTATGATACCAGTCACTGCTGCATTATTCTATCATTTACTGCCCCTGTAGTTTCCATAATTGCAATTAATCTGTACAATTAACCCTCTGTAATTAATAATCATGGCGGCGAAGCTGCGGCGAAAATTAATGTTAGAGACGGATAATTGTGATTAACAGCAGTGACGACCGTACGGAGCAGCAGAGGCAGGTGTGAGCTTAGGTTTGTTTGTGAAGCCGGAGTGTAGAACTCCGTTGCTGCTGTTGCCACCAAAATGTCATTTGATTAAATTACTGCCAGTTCAAAGTAACACCCTGTGAGGCCCCGAGGCTAGCAGCGATGCCAGGCTGCCGACCCACGCACTCATTATTACCGCGCGGCGTGCCAACACACCGGCTGGCACTGGCCGGTGCCAGCACGATGCCCTCGTGCTCGCATGCAAAAACACACAAGGCCCTGTTCAAAGATTTCTAACAATCCAACCTACAGCAGATTGTGTCCTCCATCCCATGAAACGCGCACTGTTCTCAGGTCAGTATCCGGCTGGTTGGCCAGAGCTACCTTCCAACTCAGTTGGCTCAAGGCGGCGTTGCAAGTTTTTTTTTTTTTGTGATTTCTCTCCATGGCGGAGGATGAAGAGGACATTTGTGAGGGTAGCAGCTTGGGGGCTGGAGAGAAAGGAAAGCGTGGTCAGGATGATCTCGAGGCCACGTCAGCTACAGGGATTAACCCAGTGCTGCTCGCTTCACTGTGTTGTTGTTTTTTTTTTGGGGGGGGGGGGGGGGGGGGTGCAGAATCACAGCTCTGGTAGTCTGCTGGATTTCACTGTATTATGTGTAATAAAAGTGAAAGAGAAGTGTTTTTTTTTCATTTTGAGGGAAAGTTTGTTGTGCATGCTTGTGCTTATTCTGCTTCATGTGCTTCTTTTATATGTCTAGTTTCTGCTTGAGGAAATCAACGCATATGCTAACATTTCTTCTCATCATCAAAACAATCACCAGTGAAGTGGGTCTGTATACGTCGGAAATCCTGCCTCCCACAGCTCTGCTCATGAATCATGTTGTTTGTTCACTTCAGGCTGTAATCTGTCTGGAAAAAAATCGCTCCATGAGGGATATAATGCAATTATCAGTCCACAGTTCATCCAGCAAGAACACGCCGGTTTGATCTCCGTAACAATGCTATTTTGAAACGCTGATACAGAACGCAGTACAGTAATCAACAAAATGTTTTTTTAGGTTCAGAATAGAATAATAATTTATTCTAGCTATTGATACGTTACATGACCCCACAGTATCAGCTACATACTGGACATTTATGATCGGATAGTTTTGTTTATTTAAGATTATCTGTGCTTTAGTACACTGTGTTTACATAAAAATACACAGCTGAATTGAATATAAATTGATAATTGAATATAAACTATACTAAATTTTAAAAACACTCTGAAAGTGCAGACTTCCACCGAGCATAACGACTCCCACCAGTCGAGAAACAAATACTAAAGTTGGGTCTGAGGGGGCAGGTGTAAGATATGAGCACCAGGTGGGCCCGAACGATGGTGCCTGTTTGAAGGTCCATTTACCACAATGTTACCAAACAATAAACAAATTCAAAGTGATGCAGAAACCAGGATGTTTTCCGGATCATTACCAAAATTTAATCATCTGTTCATGGTACCATTCCTAACATTCACTGAAAATCTGATGAAAATCAGACCAAAACCTTTAAAGGTATCTTGCTAACATCAGACAGACAAATGCTGTGGAAAACAACCTCCTTGGTGGAGGTAATTATTTGGATGCTGAATTGAAGACAACCACTGAATCACCAAAGCAAATCGATTGTGTAATCCTCTGTTGTCCTCCACTCACCCTCAGTCAAACCGCTCAGTTTCTAAAGAGGAATATTTCATTGTTTTTATATTGCTGTCTAATGCATAAATCTCCATTTTTTTAAGGTTACATAATCAGAAGATGCCGTAAGCACATATGAAAGGAACACATTGTTGAACATTTGCTTTTTGTCTTGTAATTATAATAGAAGTATTAATACTGAAAGTTTCTGCTTATTTGTTTTTTAGTTTGCAGCTTAAATAATCACCATAAATCATCTGGTTTCTCCCTGCAGGGTGTGTCAGTTCTTGGCTCGCTGTCAGAGTCCAACAGGAGGCTTTGCTGGCGGACCGGGTCAGCACGCCCACCTCGCACCCACCTACGCCGCCGTCAACGCCCTCTGCATCATCGGCACAGAGGAAGCCTATAACGTTATAGACAGGTACAGCATCCCCCCTTTTTCATCATAAGATCAACCAGGATGTTAAGTGAATAATTACAGCAGTATGACACCACGAATTCCCTTCACACACAGCTTAAGAGATAATATGTGAACAATACAAGGATATAGATGCACATAAAGATAGAAACGGGTAAAAGACCTTACGTGACTCACTACACA
Source organism: Lepturacanthus savala (assembly GCA_030544235.1). Taxonomy (NCBI): domain Eukaryota; kingdom Metazoa; phylum Chordata; class Actinopteri; order Scombriformes; family Trichiuridae; genus Lepturacanthus; species Lepturacanthus savala. The sequence continues at coordinate 15,160,972 of CM060477.1, forward strand.
GATTATTCAGCAAACTTAGGTCAATATCTGAGGAAAAACCACAGCTCAGTGTCTACCCGAGAAACATTAAATAAATAGACCAAATATTGACGCAATGATGAAACATCACCTCACTAATATCTAATGTTTGCATAGAGCTGGGCAGTATTTTCCAAAATTCTATGAGTGTTATGGAATTTGACAGTATTTTTGTTCATGCATGACTTGGAGATAGCTCCATCTTTCATCACTTACAATTACTGCAGTAAATTGGCTTACAAACAACGCAGCACCACTTTTTGGTAGAAGTTCCTCTGGTACAAATGCAAAATAGTCCCCCTCTCAAACAATGTCCCACAGCACAACAATGCACCGCTCTGTAATTCGCAGTATTGGGATATATGAAAAAATTCAATTAAATCAAAAATCATTTAAAAAAAAAAAACACTGGTATTGGGTATGAACCAGTATATCGCCTGGCGCTTTGCACAGTTCACTGATAGCCCGTTCAGTGATTTGTGGCCCATTTGAGTTCGAAATGCAAACATGTCATTGCCTCTCAGACCACGGATTCTGTTGTCAGCAAACTTTTTTCTTTCAAAGCTCACATACTTTTCATATCGTAAATCACCTCTGATGCCAAGATCAGAAAGTGTTCTAGGATGATTCAGACATAACAATGAGTCACACTGCATACTATAAATACAGAGGTAGAATGCGTGCAGTCACGTCAAGGGTATCAGTGGTTTTTTACTAAGTGGCGGTGCTTCGGATTATAAAGTTAAAAATTATATTATGTTAATATATCAATATATATACAATTCAGTTTTTTTGCAGTACTACACAACAATAGGTAAAATGTCTGTTCATTTCTGTCCATGACAGGTTGCAGCTACTAATAGTCCTGGTCCCTGTTTCATTGATGTGAAGCAGGATTAGGCAGCAGGTGTTGACTTTGCATCAATGCTCTATTAAATTGGCAGGACTTACGTTTTTCCTTTTGTCCTCCTCCTTCCATCTCTCACCTTTATCTCTCTCCCTCTATTCACATCACCACATATCGTCTCCTCCTCCATCTAATCACTTCATCTCCCTCCTCCTTCCTGTGCTGATCTTCTCCAGGGAGAAGCTGTTAGATTTCCTATGGTCAGTGAAGCAGCCAGATGGCTCCTTTGTGATGCACGTCGGAGGGGAGGTGGATGTCAGGTGAGAGCTCAGGAAGATAACGCTCCCTACGCCCTCTGTTCTCTTGTCTTGGTTAAGCATTTGCATCATTAACACAGGAAGATTCAGATGTTGCAATAGATTGAATGATGCACATTTAACATCTACAGCGCTATTCATTTGTGTGTGTTATTTGTAGTAATGTTTTAGCTACATTTGCAGATTTAGGAGTCTGAGTTGAAAGTCTGCCTCCTTTCTTTGTGTAATTAAAGCTCTTTTGTTACTCTTTTGTGTTTAAAGATGTAAGAGTTGATTTGTCTTTTTTGAGCTCCTGTGTTTGTGTGTGTGTGTTTTCTCTCTTCCTGCTATGTAGGGCAGAGAGGTTTTTCAATAAGTATCGTCTTCTCTTTCTACAAAGAGCTTTAAAAGACACTTTTCTTTTTCACTCTCAAAGGAGCCCGATATCTGTTGCCTACTGATTTATGTTCAGCTGTCGTCATGTATTATTCAGGCTGGCTTCTTCTCAGGCTGGTTTGCTATCAGTCGCTGCCCTGTGAAAATCTCCTTTTTTTTGGAAAACCAGCCTTTTTTTATTGAGAGATATAAGCCAATAGGGTTTTAAAAGAGAATTTTAACTCATAAAGGAGCATTTTATCGTTATCTGGAAGCTCAAAAATCACAGAAGTTAATGGTTTTCTAGAAATTCTCAAAACCTTCCTTTGTCTTAACAGCTACATTGGGCAGAGGAAATGAATTAATCAACAGATGATACCATTTAATAGCATTTTATTTCTGCATATTCCACATGAAACCTACTTGAATTGGTTTGTCCAGTCTTTTTTTTTTAATCACTCAGTCTGGTGCAGCTTCTCTGGAGCTGTGCTGTTGACAGTCCTGACATGATGGAGCTTGAAGTTGATGTGGACTGAATGGACAGACACTTCAGTTCAGTGGCACTTATGTGTTGCTTGTGTCTGATGTGAATTCCTAGTAACACAAGTGTTGTTTTGTCCTTTTATTATTATCTACAAACCACCGAGGAGACCCAAAACCAACAAGTCCTTTATTAAATAAACGTCTCCATTGTTCTGGAACAAGTCTGGGAATGTATTTTCGATCTCTGGGGAGTAGCTGTGCGTCAGGCACACATCCCTGAACATGCTTGGAGACATTTTCCCATATTTACACTACAAAATGAACTACACTAGCCCCGTGTTCACTGTAATGAGAAATGGCTTCATGATCCGTGCCTCTAATAAGCTTTAGATACACAGACAATACTCCTGAATAGAGCTGCAACATTAATTTCTAGGATTATTCGATCAAGAATGGGATCAATGAGTTGTTTCTGGTGTTGTTGATGATCATAAAAAGCTAAAGTACCTCCAGCCTTATCTTTGAGCTCCTGTTAAGTTGGTAACTCTTAAAGCTTTGCAGCCTCTCAACAGCAGAGTCGTGCAAACTCAAAACGTCTGTTTATATTTGGTCTGCCGAAGGTCTAAAAATACAAAGCGTTGGAAGATAATGTGTCGGTGTCTGTCAGTGTAGGAAGAGCAGACTTCCTGCTCACCCGTGCCTCTCTTTGTTGATCTATATCAGTTTGTGTTTTTTCCTTCTTCTTTTTTTTATAGGAGTGCGTATTGTGCAGCATCTGTAGCATCGCTCACAAACATCCTCAGACCCAAACTGTTTGAGGACACGACCACCTGGATCCTCAGGTCACAGCTCACAACGTCACTCTGCCCCAGCCTCTGTGTTCTATAGCCTTTTCTTTAATGCTTTTTTTTTTTCTTTCATCCGTGTTTAGGTGTCAGAACTGGGAGGGGGGCCTGAGCGGAGTGCCAGGTTTGGAGGCCCACGGCGGCTACACTTTCTGCGGCACAGCCGCCCTCGTCATCCTGGGGAAAGAACACATGCTGGATCTGAAAGCGTTGCTGGTGAGAAACTCTCATCCCGTTGCGAGAGATTTTGTTTGTTTGTTTTATTTTCGGCTATCAGGTCGCCCATCCCATTCCATTTTGAACAGAAAATATATTACAAAAAAATTACAGGAATAACCTCTGCACTGAACCCTGAACCAGCTGCCAGTCGCCTCCAGTCAAAATAAGATGCTATCAGTACGACAATATTCCTGCAGAGGCTGCGAAGAGCCGAGCAGCAACACAGAAACAGACAGGGTTAGGACTGATAATGTCTGCTGGAGACCCAGTTTGCTTTCAGATATGACACAAGTGAAGCTAGCAGCATCTGCGTGTTTCTTTTTCCTTTCTCAGACAGACTTTGTTTCTACACCTGACATCAGTTTCCTGGCTTTCAGTAATGTTTTCTTTATTTGTGACTAAAGACTGCTTCCAGCCGGAGCTTTAAGCGATACCCTGACATCCTGGTATTTCACTTATTTTGGTGTCGCCACCAGGCTCTTGGCATATTTGAGCAAGTTTCCATCAGTTTGCCTGCAGCAGCCGGTGTTGCAATCATCCAGACTCACTTTTAAACCCTGTAGGCAAGTTCTCTCGTTGTTTGCCTGCTTCCAGAGAGGAAGAGGCGAGATTGAGCTGCAGAACTGCAGCTTTAAGTTAGGATGGAGCTCTAGTGTTTTGCTGAAGGGACCGTGTAGCAGGGAAAATTTTTACGGAAAGCTTAAGGTCATCCCGAAAAAGAACATGGAGCGTCAGCTTGGCAGCAAACGGAGAAACATGTCACAAGTCCTCAGACGATTACCACTTCAAATTCAAAACGTGAACAATGTCAAGTGCTATCTCAGCAACTGTCACCATACTTTAGGACATATTCAAATTCTGTGTGGTATTGAAGCTCATAATTTGCATGAAACTGCTCTGAAAACCTGCTCACTGCATGCTAGTTAATGTCAGTGGGCCCCGGCTTATTATTACTTATTCCATTACAATTCAGACCAAATATTCCTAAATCATTTTTATTAGTGTATATAAATAAAAAAAAACAATCAATAAAAAGAATATTTTATAAATTCAGTATTTCTCAACATCACACACAACAATAGAAGCCTGTACATTGTGTGCTTCTATCACATTCTATCAAAAAGAGGGGATGTGTGTTTTTTACAAGAGCCTTTTAATTTCCTGAAATCAATGCAGTGTGGGAGTGGGTGTGGGGAAAAAAAAGGCTTTTATGAAGTTGTTCTTTATCAAGTGATCTGGTATGAGTCACCCTGGATGAAAACAGCCCCAGTTTCATCCCTGAAAGAAAAAATTAATCATTATCTCTGAGAGTCAAGTCGATGGCATCGCTCAGATTTAGTTTTGTTATATTGCGTTTGTAGCGACAACAATCGACACTGTGGTAATGAGCTGTTTTTTTTCTCTTTGCAATTTGAGTACAAGGCTGTAAAAATACACCAAGTGAAGAAAGTACAACCTTTTTGAAACTGCTTTTGAGTGTAAAAAAAAAAAAAGAAATTGAATGTCAAGAGTAAAGTTGTATGACGATGGATAAATATCTAACTGGCATTAATTATTACCACGTGTATCAATGCCAGCTGCTTCGTTTGAGTATGAAAATGTTTATTGCAGAGGATAATTTGACACATCAGCTGTCGGGTGTAAAGAAAGAGAAGCAGCCTGGCTGATTATTGACCAGTTACTTGTGAGGCATCTGCTCAGTTTGCATAAAGAATTCATGATGTAGAAGATTACTGATGAACGGTTTTATTTCCCTGTTACTTAAAATGAAAGAACGTTGTCATGTCAGACATCTCCCTTACATTGTAAGGTATTTATTGTCCAATGAGTGAAAGCCAGGCTGAACATAAAAACCATACAATATATCACGTTTCTAGATTTATAAGCATCTACTGTGCAGAAACTGGCATTTGTACAAAAGAGTAAATCCTGCCCGGGCCCAGTGAGAGCGCTCCTGCAGCACCCACACATCTTTTTTCCCCCCTGCTCAACTTTCCTTTCTTCAGTCGAGCACTAAAACCTTCACTCGTCTCCAGCGTCTTGAATCTCTGGACAGAAGTTAATAAGCTAAACTCCACTTTTCCCTCAGACAGACGAGACCCCAGCCGGTATTAAACCCCAATATTCTGTAATTACTCGACCCGAGCCGCGCAAGACTGAATGCTCACCAATTAGTGGTTTCTATGGCAACGGCATTGCGAAATCCTTTTTTTTTTTCCCTTTTTTAGAAAATATGAACACCACTCTCCTCACGTCCTGTGTGACCTCCCTCCCCTCCCCCCGCCCCTTTGTGAATTTCAGCTCATTTACAAAGGAAATTCTCTGTTGTGGCAGTGTTCAGAGTGTATGTGATCACACTTGAGTTAAAACATGCTGAAATGTCTTTTATTCAGTTTTTTTCTTACTGCATTAAATGTGTTTGTCATGTGTGTCATCCTCAGCGGTGGGTGGTCAGCAGGCAGATGCGTTTCGAGGGAGGCTTCCAGGGCCGCTGTAATAAACTGGTGGACGGCTGCTACTCTTTCTGGCAGGCCGGCCTCCTGCCTCTAATCCACAGAGCCTTATTCAAAGAAGGTAATTCACTCACGCCAACGGCGCTGCCCAAGGTCGGGCAGGCGTGGTCGCTGAAATTATTCATCATCAAGGTCTCTAAAAATCGAGCGCGACCAAACGAAAAGTCAGACCACAGCACATAATTAGGCAAATCATAACTGTTTTCACCTTTTAAGAACAGCGGGCGCCTCGCAGCGAGGGTTTGATTCAGCTCTCTGTGCGGAATTCTTGTTCCTGCCGGGTTGTGTTTTCTCCATGGAGACGGCTGAGCCGAAGTGTTGTAACACCCCGGATATTTCTTTCAGTTTAACCAGTCGCTGAACCAAAAGCCTCACAGCTTTGTTTGAAATAGCGTGGATGGCTTTAAACTAAATTTCACATGGGCTTTTAAATCCTTGTGCATTTTAATGTTTTTTTTTTTTTTTTTTTTTATCAGCTGCAAGTGGAACACAGTAAAGAAAATCCTCTTTTGTCAGCGCAGCTCACAAAATGCGTCATGTTATAGAAGATTTCTCTTAAATTTCCAGAAACTTCCCATGGGAAGTTAAGATTTTGGAAATATTTTCAAATTGGAAATTCTTGTCTGCTGAATGATTTAAGCCTTGATGAATTTTTTGGCACTTTAATTCATTTTTGTAGCATTCTTCACTTATGTCTTTCCATTATATTCACTCATATACAAAGATTTCCCTTCAACATTAGCTTGTGAGAAATGCTTCCACACGTCAGATGTTGATTAGATATTTTTCTGCAGAATAAAATAAATAAACTACAAATCTTGTAAAAGCATTGATGCGGTGGCCTGAACAGAAATATAGGTAGCTGAACACCTCTTCAAAATGCTTGACAGTTGATATAAACATTGTTAAAGGCTGTTACAGCTTACAATTGCGGAGTGCTTTGCATTAAATCTGGTTGTTTTAGCCAAGATTATGCTACAGCATCTTTTCCACAACTAGATTGAAGGGCCAACCTTCAATTTTGTAATTTTTGTGTTTATTCCTGTTTGTTCCCATATTTGACTGTTAATTCCCATGGAAAGTTTCCAACTTTTGCAACCGTATATAATAAATAAAAGTGAAGAGGGAAAGAGGGGGGTGTTGAGGATAAGTTGCTGATAATATGCAGAATCTCTCAAAGTAAATAAGAAACCGGTTTAACCACTAATTGTTTGCAGCAGAAACCACATTTCATATCCACTTATCACTTTTCATCCATTTGTTCAATCTTCAGCTTCATCTTTTCTGTTTGGTTTTTTATTTAAAGCAAAAAATGAAAATTACATATTGAATTAGTGTTTGCTCTGCTCCTACGACGCTGCCATTCATGGGTGATGTGTATGACTTGTGGTCGTGCAGGAGAGTCGCAGCTGAGTCTGCAGCGCTGGATGTTTGAGCAGCAGGCCTTGCAGGAGTACATCCTCCTGTGCTGCCAGAACCCAACGGGAGGCCTGCTGGATAAACCTGGCAAGTCAGTACCACACCATCTGCACACACACACACACACACACACACACACACACACAGATCATGGCACATAAAAGCTGGCATCATGCACACACACGCTCTCTACACAGGATTTTTCTTCTTCGTCATTTTAATGTCACTATCTGGTTTTATGTCTTCAGATCCAGAGATTTCTACCACACATGCTACTGCCTGAGCGGCCTCTCGATAGCACAGCACTTTGGGAACCTGGACCTCCATCATGAGCTCATTCTCGGCAAGGAGGAGAACAGATTGGTGAGGCTGCAGCAGGGCAGGGAGACAGAGATTATTCACTATTAGAAATTGTGCAGATTAAGTAGAAAAATATACGGAGACCCTGGTAACTACCAACCTCTGCAGTTTCTCCAGATTATAATAATGTTGAAGAGTCTATTACATTGGAGACTCAGCAGTGTTGGATGACAACTGGTCAACATTTAGGCACGAACAGTTGCGTATAACAATATAACAGCAGTGTTTTTTAAAACGGGAGTAAAGCCAACATCCTTATCATACTTTTTATTGCAATGCATTCACTGTATTTTATATCCTAAATCAAAATGTGATGAAAAATGTGGTAAGTTTTAACACATTTTGATTTGATTTAGGACAACGCAGTGTTCCCAATGCACCAAAATAAAAAATTATTATCAGGAATTTGGCTTCACTCACGTTTTTAAAGATACTGCTGCAGAAATAGCTGAGTATAATGCAGATAACTGTGCTTAAAGCTGGGGAATGCAACTTAGATACAGGAGAGATACAGGAGTGTGATGATCTGTCAGACCACTTTAATTACAGTATACTGAAAGCTTATTTTTTGTGCGATGACACCAAAAAACTAAATCGCTTTTCTTCTCATAAATCTTTGTTCAGCATTATATTTTACCCACGAGTGTTTCCCAACCTTTTTTGATTTGAAGCAGGATGTTAAAAATAACAAAAAATGCCTGTAATAACAGTTTTTGTTTCCAGAAAAACAGAAAGCCCAAGTCATTAATCCAGCTTTGCTCCGTATCTAGCAAATCATGTAAAGAACTTAATTCTAATATTGTTTTATTTGGAATAAGTTGGATTCAATATTTGGATTATTACTGTCCATGTAAACATGGTTAATTGCCACAGGCTAACATGTCTAACATAGCTGGTGCAATTTTGTGACAATATGCTAAAGGTTAGCATTAGATCAGGACTAAAATATGTGGCTCATGCTTTGTGTTTTTATTAAAATAGCTGAGGTCCGTTAACATCCCCCTGGTTAAGCTGCACTCAGTAGACAGTGGCCAGTCTGCTAAGAATAGTGTTTTTTTAAATATGAAACACTGCCTCCAGCACTTTTTTTCCCCCCCAGATTTTTTCCTATGTGTCTAACCTGATTGGAAGGCTGCCTGCAAAAGGCCTGATTAATATGTAAATGTAGACCAGGAAATAACAGGCTGGCATCATGTTTGATTAGTCTTGATGATTTAATGGTTCAAATGACAGAGTTTGCAGATGTCGTGTGTTTCAGCAAGTTATTGAAAATGAAAAGAAAATTTAAAAATGAACCAAAGGCTTTTTTCCCCCCTCTCATCAGCTGCTTATTTGATTCATTCGCTCTATTTTTCCACCATGTGATTAATTATTGAACCGGCTCAACGTGTACGTCGGCGGTGTGTGCAGAATGCATTTTCATTACATTACACATGCACCGTCAGTGAAGACAGCATGAAATTGTTCAACATATTCGCACTTGAAATGCCTTAATTTTTTTCCCCGGCGTGATAAGTCTGTGGGATTATTTGCTGATCAGGTTTTTATTGTAATGCAAATCTAAAATAAGCAGCTCTGACATGTTTTCTGTTGGGTGGGGAGTAAAACTTTCAAGATAAGACAAACGGCATGTGGTTTCACTTAGATGAGAACCGCACCGGTGGTGGTGTTAGTTTTATTTTCCTGTTTCCTGTTGGATTACTGGCATTTACAGTAAGCCTGCATATCAGTGCGCTATATATATATATATATATATATATATATATATATATATATATATATATATATATATATATATATATATATATATATATATATATATATATATATATATATATAAAACGAGGAGTTCATCTACTTGTGTTTTTAAGGATTTTGATTCAACAAATTCTGTCTGCAAATGATTAAACTGTTTAATTAAACATGGAGGATCACTAGATGAAGAGAAACTAGCATTTTAGCCCCATATTGGGTACAGCTCCTGTACATTAGTTCTATCAATTGGTGAAACTATTCAGAATCTTTACTTAAGTAAAAGTAGAAATACGAGTATAAAAGTATAAAAATACTTCTTTCCAACCATGAAATCCAACCAAAATGAATATATATATATATATATATATATATATATATATATATATATATATATATATATATATATATATATATATATATATATATATATATATATATATATATATATATATATATATATATATATATATATATATATATATATATATATATATATATATATATATATATATATATATATATACATACACACACACACACACACACACACACACACACACACACAGGCCAGTTTCATTGTGAAGAAATCAATCAGGTTTCTAATGTCTTATTTGTCTCTTGTTCTCTGTTTGTAGGCTCCAACTCATCCAGTTTACAACATTTGCCCAGAGAAAGTGGCGAAGGCCCTGCAGCACTTCCTCCAGCTGCCCGTCCCCGAAGACAACAGGCAGCCGGTTGACCCCGGCGACACCAAGTCGCCCGAGGTCAACGCCGGCGCCGCATCAGGCGACGGCCAGTCTTAACGAGCCCTCGGTGGAGACGGCACGATGCGTGTGAACCAGCCTGCTCTGGGGAAACGGACTCGAACCAGCCGAACAGCGGTCCGGTCTGATTCGGACGAGCCCGAGAACCGGTCCCGGTGGTGGAACCCTCAGTAGAAAACGACGAGGGCTGGAGTTAGATGGAGTTTGCCTGATTAAAGGTCTACAGTGTGTGCACGCAGCTTTCCAGCCAGCTGATTTTTTTGCTTGTAATGCCTATTGTCATTCTCTGAAAGTAAAGACAACTTTGTATAGTACTTTTCATAATGGTGTTATTAAATGCTTTACAACCTCTAAACATAATTGCTTTAATTGGATTTCACACAAAATGTAGGTAAAACTTTTTATCGCATCTGGCCCTTGCATATGGGAACTGAAAATGCCCTGTTGATTTAATTTCCCATTTTGATGTTCATCACCCAATAACACAGAGTGACTGTCTGCTTTATTTGCACAAGGTGGAAATGTAAATGTAAAAGAAAATACAAAAATAAAGGAGTTGTTGGAAACATATGGGAGAGAATGAAAAAATAAACACTATACCTGAATAAAATGGGAAATTAAATATAGGGAAATTATTGACATATTATTTTTGATTATGACAGTTTCAGTCCTTCATAATTTCCATCCTTCACCTTTGAAATAGACTCATCAGCAGCTCTGGCAGTGAGTCTCAGTCCTTTTGTCTTGTACATTTGCAGGTATGGAAATTTACCAGTACTGCAAATCCCTCGTCTTGTAGCCTACTGAGCAAAAAACATTCTCAGCCAGATAACATTTGTGAGTCATGTGTGAGCAGGAGAAGCAATGTTCTTCAGGGACTCTCAAAGTTATATTTAGTACGATGATCATAAAAGAATCCGAAGTTCTCTTGTAGTCAGCACATAAGCTCATAAACGCATCATGGAATAGAAACAACAGGGTGAATGTAAGATGCTGATAATGTGTCTGTATCCCCAAAGAAAATATGCAAAAATGCTTCAACTACAGAATATTTGATCTTAAAAATACAACTTGGATATATATGTGATTTATATTGCACATGAAATCATAAAATATAAGAGTTTCAACCTGAACATCCTTATTGAGACAGGAATATTGGTCTCACATAATGAAATGACCAACACACAAAATACTGCAGTAATAAGGTATTAATGTTTTTTCTAAAGTACCAGGTGAAATTGATACTTTTTTCTTGTTTCAAAACTGGAAAAGAACATCTTTTCTGTGATCGATGTTCCCTAGACTTATTGTTGGGGGGAAAAAAAAGTCAAACTAAAAAGACAGATCAACAGTGTAGTAAAGCAGGTTGGCTGTTAGACGAATACATCATCTGACCCAGTTTTCTCTTGTGACCACATAGTGAGAAGACTACACCGGCGTTTCATGAAAGTACATTCAGTCTTTATTCTCTACAGCTGCCAGCATCAACGGAAACCAGAAAAACCTGAAATCATGACATGAAACACAAAGTCCTAGACGCTCTCCTGCAGCCGTCCGCAGTTCAGCCGAGGTGATTACAACGTGTTGAAACGACCTTTCAAACCACTCATTAAATTTACTGCAGCTTCTTTTTTTAGAAGTACTCTCCAGGTAAATGACGGCGTTTGTTGACAGTGTCGTCCTGTAACAGCTTAATAACCACAGGGAGCATGTTAAAGGATAAAATAGTTTATTTTATAGTCTCATAGTAAAGGTAGGCCTCAACTTGCAAGACAATTGTTGGCAGTATGTACAACATACTTGTAATTTCCATGGAATGGAATCGGACAAACAAAGACCTATTATACTAATTATATCCTCCTAAATGGAAATAAAATGGAAACAATATACATACACACACGTTTCCTAGACACGCAAAATGCTTCCTTTTTTTCATTGGGGGATTCAGCAACATTGATTTTTTTTTTTTTACTGTGTAAAGCACAACACATCGACAGGGACTCATTTCGCTTCCTTGTACTGCAAAAGACGGGAGCTACCTTTTGACATTCAATACCTATTTTCATACCTTTAAGGAGAACTACAAGTGACAAATTGGCATCTTTCCATGACTTGTGAAATTACTACAAAATGCATAACATACTTTAGAACTTGAAAACATCCAATCAAGGCTTCTTTTTTTTATTATTTTTAAATATTATATAAAACGAGATGCCTAACGTATTCAGCCACCTAAAGTCATTCACTACTTCAAGCTAAAGGACAAAATACGATACGAGTTTCGGAATATTCTCCTTCAAAACATCAATTTCAACAAAAGGAGTCATGTTTTTCTTTTTTTTTTTTCCATGTGTTAACAAACGTGTGTCGAGGCAGAAAACATCTGCGATCCAGTGGGCCTGAGGTGGGTATCACTTAACATTTGCTTCAAAGCGTCTTCACATTCTTTAGTGGAAAAAGTAAGCTACAAATGTTTTTTTTTGTCGTTTTAAAAAGGTAAACTTCTCCAGGACGTTTTATCTAGGGGTGTGTGTGTGTAAATTCTAAACAGGATTTTTTTTTTTTTTTTTATCAATAACAAAAAAAAAAACAAAAAAATATATAGCAGTGCTTGGAGGAGTACACCTGGCGCTCCCTCCACCCCCAAAAACAACCCGGGGAGGAGGAGGGGCTACATTGAGGGTACAAAAAAGCATCAAGTCCTTAAGTAGCCAAGCTGCCTCTTTTTGGGTTTGGGATTGTTGACGTTGCTAGGAGGAAGGGGGGGGGACAACAATGATGGAGAACTAAAGAAAAGAGATGGGGAGGGGTTTGAAAGGGAGTGTATCAAGGGGGGGGGAACCTGAAGCTCTCTAGATGGACCGAAGCGGTTTGTCTTCCGCCCTGACGACTTTGTCCCTCCTGCTCTCGGGAGATCGGTTGAAGAGAGAGACGATTGTGGCGGCGGCCGCGATGTGAGGTGGTCTGAGGGGTCATGAGTCTCCAGCACGAGTCCGCCCGGCGATGGAGGAGCAACGAACGAGGAGGACGGTGAGGGCGGCCTGTGGGTGGTGGAGGTGGTGGTTGATGACATGGGTGGGGAAGCGAAGGGGGAGGGAAGAAAGGGGCGATGAGCCTCGAGAGCTTTGAAGGCTGCGTTTCCTCTCGCCTTCCCCCCGCGCCCCTCCCCCCCCGCACCGTACGGCCTTTTCGGCGGATTTTTTTGAGTCGGGCGGCCGTCTAGCTGGCCTCCACACGCAGCTTCTTCCTGTTGGGCGGCTCCTCAGCCTCCGACTCGGAGCTGGAGTCGGAGCCGCCGTCGAACGCCGACACGGCGCTGCCTTTGGGGTTGGTGTACAGGCTGCTGTCGGACGACGAGTAGCTGGCCTGGAGCTGAGTGGAGCCCTTCACCTTCTCCAGAGCACGGACTGCACACACACACACACACGCACACACACACACACACACACACACACACACACACACACAAGAAAAATAAAATACATTTTAAGTCATAAGTGTGTTATTATACAAGCTCTGGATATTCAATTTGATTTATTTTTTTACTCTGCTAATAATTTGATAACTTATTACACTGCACGTAAAAAGTTATTGTCTGTCATCAAAGTCTCAAAATGAGGAAAATTGATGTGTTTTTGTATAATAACCATTCACAGCCTTTTGTTAGTCTTGCACGGGTCTTTGCCTTTGGCAAAAAGTCAAAGCTTCATGGGGAAATTCTTGACGATTGCTACCAAAACAATCATTGTTTTATCTGTTTATACATCGATGAGTTCAACTCAAACTCTCCGGTGCAGCACTAGATCCCCGCCTGGCTGAGGATATGAACAGAATCCTCCAGAGACTAAATTCCGCTTTGAAGGAAAGACTCGACTGAACAAATGTCTGTGAGAACAGAGTTTAAAGGCCAGTTGAATACAGGTTTTCCAGCAGTGGCTGCATTTTTTGTTGTTGTGGCAGCACGAACCCTCTGATTTAACATCGGGACAAAATGTTCTCTCAGCATTCATCCACAGGCTCTTTTATCTGTAACAGACAATCAACTAAAACATGATAGTGAGGCATTTGGATTTGCAGCGTTCCTGTTGGAGTCTCAGTAGCTGCTGAAGGTCAAATCTGATGTCTGAGAAGGTCGCAGGAATCCCAACTACATGGCTGAACGCGGCACAGATTTTCCTGTTTTTCGTGTTTTTTCCTGAGCCTGACGAGGAAAACTAAAAGGTGTGAAATGCGGCGTTACCTTGCTGCTCCAGCAGCGCGTTCTGCCTCTTCAGGTCGTCGATGTCCTGCTGGTGTGTGTGATTTTTTCGCCTCATGTATTGGATGTACTCTGTGGCTTTGTCTAGGATTTGAGCTCGAGACGCCTGTTTGGTAGACTGCTGTTAGTGACACATGCAAAGATTGAAGCAATGACGCAAGTATACAGAGAATCAACATTTCTCACACACAAAAAAATAAAGCTTCTGCTATTCTCCTGGCTCTACACACACAGTAAAGACTGAAGCTACAGGGACTCTAGGACAATGCTGTGTGTAACTACACAGCTCTCTAACTCTAACTCCTCTCAAAATCCTCCAGCCTGACATCCACAACCCGACAATTTACTGTCAGGACCCAAGTTACAGGAAGCTAGTGAGTAAACAGGACCCTGAGCTGACTGGCTGAATTTCACATCACATGTTCAAGGTAAAGTACATATACACATTATTTTACACATTATTTGACAAACATTAGCAACATCTCATTAATGCAGACTTGGCATTACATTCATTGATATAGCGTTAGTAATATTTAGTCCATTAGGGTCGGGTATAGGAGACAGAAACTTTCTGTATCAACACCCAAACCTTTGTTTACACCGTCTTGTAAAAATTTGACATGTTTTAATGTTTACACAAAATGAGGCATTAACTTACAAGAATTAACACAAAAAGTCCAGAAAGAACTAAAGCAGTTGATCAGATTCATTTCTTTGGTGTTTAAAATGTCAGAAAATGGCACTCACAGGTAAATATAGGACTAAAGAAAATTATCTGAAGAGATTAAATTGTTGGCCAACTTCTCTGCTTCTCTAAGATCCTGATACAATACGTCTTCAAAACTCTACTGTGAGCAGCAGCTACAGAGTTTTATTACTGAATAAAATGAAAGAACAGACTAGAAATATGACCAGACATCTTATTAGGGCTGGGAGATTATTTTTACCTTACGATTCATGAAATAGCTGAATGTAAAAATTAAAAAGAGGCAAATACAGTGATACATGCAATAATGCATCAATAGGATACCCCTCAGTAATTGAAGTTTGACATTTTTTTCCAATTTGATTAAAAAAAATCTTTGCACAATAATGAGTCAAGTGGTGATGTTTTTGTTTGGTTTTTATTTAGTCAAAAAAAAAAAAGATTGAAATTTTGGGGCCAAATCACCCAGCCCTACTGGCACTTTTAACACGTTTCTAACGACCTATTACAGCCTGTACCAAAAAGTGAAGTCCAATACCCAGCCCTAATATTCATCACTTCTTCCTCTCACAAGAAATAATTCAGCCTTCTGGCTTTCAGACAGAACTGTAATAGGAGTAGAGCCCTGGGAGAGAGGGGTGGGTCAAGCACTGAGGCAGCTGCAACTCAACAATTTATACTAATTATCAGCAAACATCTCTCACACATCATCTCCTAACACCCCTCCCCCCCCTTCCGTGCTGTGTGATGAGAACTGGTCTTTCAGGAGAAAATAATACGGTGTGTGCCCAGTTACTGAACCCGCTCCAAAATACTCTCGATGGGATGTCAAAACAGGAAGAGAGCAACAAAATTTCCACATAATAACTTCCTGACGCGGGTCCAAGTATTTAGACTGCATCACTCTCTTGCTGCTGCCAATCTGTACTCTTCCACCATCTGCCCTCCTCCCAGTCCCTCCGACTAGTTCCCTCCGCTCGCGCATACATTAACATCTGCAGCCCTGCATATATACACGCTGTGGTCATTAAAGTTACCTCATGGTAGAAATGCCCTCACACCCTAAATGTCCTCAACGCTACGCAATGGCACTTAAAACACACAGCATCACATCAAGCAAACAATTGTCAAAATACAAAAATATCTTACATGATTGACCATCATTTGTGAGCCGGGAGGACTCCCAGGCTGAGCTTTACCAACCTTTTCTCCCTGCAGGGCGGGTACCGAGTCCCGGAGGCTGTGAAAGCTGTCTTTGATGTGGTCCCTACGTTTGCGCTCCAGCGCATTGTGGTGTGCCCGTTTGTCTGCCTGCAATGAGAGAGTCACACGGCCTTCAGCCTGGCAGCAGAGCAGCGTGGGCAGAGGACGGCGGGGGTCCGCACCTCGTCCCCCGCCGCCCCCCCCGCCTCCACATACACAAGACGCTCTGCTGCCAAGTCCCCACTCTGCCTTCACTACAAGGACAACACTGGGAGTAGTGATTACAAACATCTGTAATGGCTGTCGTGTCAGAAGTGATGAGATTCAATGCCGAACGATTAATATATAAGCTGCTTTGTTGGCTCGTTAATATCAATGTCGACAAAAACGACCTGTTCTTTCTAGAGCTATAGAGAGAAGCTTTAGAAAGGAGAAGTCGAACTGTACTGAGATGATTTTTTGTTACAACCGCAAACAGCGTTTCGTAACTTCAAAAGAAAAACAAAGAAAGAAAAAGGAATTTCCAGTTGTAAAGCTCATATTTATGCACTGTCAGGGCTTTCACGTACTATTAGGAGTTGTGTTGTTATAAAAAAAAAAAGGGGGAAATCGATATGCAAAACTTGAATGTGGACGTCGTCGTCTGGTGTACACATCAGGAATAGAAAAATAACTTATTCTGCAGAAAATATTTGACATACATTTGTTGCGGCTCAAGACAGCTATTAACGTGAGTCTGAAAAAACTGCTGCACCAGCAGAATTATTAGTGTACAATAGTACTACACAGATGGATTCATCTTTTTCCCCCCTCTTCTTTTTTAATGATCCATCTGAGTAAATCACTTCTATACAAGTTGAGAGTTACCAGAGCCAAAGCTTCTGGATGTGGGTAAAAAAAAAAAACACATGATGAAAGAGTCATGGAATCAGTGTAAAAAACTATTTAAACTGTAGAAGCTCATGAGAAAATATGTTAAATAACAACTTTAAGATTGAGATCCGCCTCATTGACTGATCACATGTTCTGGGTTTATTTTGGGGATATTCGCTTACAGTCTTGGTAGACGCCATGACAAATCCTTGATAATAAATCAACTAACTACTGGCATTATTGTCAGCCAATCACGGCTCACTGTCTGGAGCGAAAAGGACAAAGTAAAGTAGAAGTTGCAGCATTCTGTGGCTGTTTGCCTCCTGGCCCTCTCCTGTGCTTCCATCCCCCTCCACATTGAACCGAGCCAACCCCACAATGCATTTCTGTCCCTCCTCCTCTGCAGGAGCGCACGGGAGCGGCCATTCAAATTCACAAGCGGGTTGATGACAAGACAAGAGTCATTCAGGTGGGGAGTGAGGTGGGTGGGCAACAATAGCGGGTCCTGGAATGAGGATGACCCCGGCTGAATTAAATGGCACCGCGGGCCGAAAAAGGCCCGATGAAATGTCTGTTCATGAAGGTATCACTGGAGAGCTTTAGATTCAGCAGTAAAACAGACCTGCAGGGGTTAGTTTTTTCTACTGGTTTCTCCAGTACACCTTGTGCCTTCTCATTGACCAGCTTTAACTCCTAGGACCTCACCGCACTGAGTCAAATTTAGTGTTAGTTTCGAGCTACTAGGCGCCACATTTCTTGTGTCGTGCCAAAAAGAACCGGCTATATCGCAGGAAGCAGATACTCATCTGTTAAACATTGTTCATTAACACACATGCTCGAAACAGTTGGACAACAATGTCTAACAAGCTGAAAATCACACACATTTGCATTCTAATTAGAGTGTGAAGGCATAAGATGGCCGCCATAATGACATGAGCAGAGACAGCCAGGCAGAACAGTTTGAAAAACGTCTCTCTTCATATACCTCCAACAAAAAAGCAAGGGCCCGATTCAAATTTTAGCAGTGAAATAGCAGGACGATGTGGTCATGACAGAGGACGAGGGAGGAGTCACGTGACTACTAGCGTCTGACTCAACCTGCCAACGCATCACAGCGAGAAACAAAGTGGCCACAAAGCGAGACGTGTTGAAACAAGCTATCGGTGTCATGTGTTTGAGTTAAACTGTGACTCAGTTACAAACTTCACACATGGGAAGCAGAGGCCGTACAAAAAAACAAAAAAAACACATTCATAAAATTAACTGCATATTACCCACAATGGCCGTCTTGTGATTAGTCTGGTTGGCATGGTGACAGCTGCTCCTACGGCCACAAACCGTCCAAAGACGGGCAACGAGGCTCCTCGTGTCACACGCCAAGAGGCGACTGATGGCACGTGCCGCAGGTCCGGCAGCTATTTCTATATTCTTGGTTCCAGATAATAAAAAAAGGAGGTTCAGAAATGGCCAGTGCATGATTTCTTGCATCAGGCTTGTATGGGTTGGACGCTAAATTATAATCTATAACGTAGAATACACTTTAGACTTGTGTTGTGGAATTATTTAAATATCTGCATTTTCAAGTTGTGTTGCTCACATTTGGTGATGTGCAACGCTCAAGAGACATTTAGGGAGATATGTGAGCCTGAGCTGAAAATTAAGGATTCTTTTAATTAGCATTTATATTAATGTCTGAATTTTAACTAAGCTCCAAGGATGAATTCAAGCTCTACTTTCTGGAACTGCTCCATATAAAATTACAATTTATACGGCAATTGTGGCCATTAAATTTCTGGGTGGTTTTAAATTAATATTTTTTAACAAATTAGCATTAATTAGATATGTCTAATACTGTTTATCATGCTCCTTTGAAAATGTTGGTGACATTGAACCATAATCATGCCCTCAATGATTCTACAAAGCTATATTTTTGTTTTTACAGAATTCAACTCCTCACATATATTTTGAATTTAGTTTAATAAAGCCTGCACCACTAAAGAAAAAAAGACCACCTCCACTTTTCATACTGAAACCTAACTGTTTAAAAAAGAAAAAGCAGAAATGTTCAACTTCACAAAGCACAGGCCACATGTTTTCTGGGTGTGGCTGTTGTTTAGGCAGTCATCTAAACTTATCACAATATGAGATGCATCAGGTTCTGTTTGGCTTTTTGTCTAAAAATACTTGCTAAGGTCAAGCCCACTAGTATGACTGGCAGTTAGAATTACACGTGTCTTTTTGCATTACATGTTATGTTTTACTTGTATTCATGAAATATTGGATTCTATTTCCTATGCTTTCTGATTGGGTGGGCAAGACAAATAATGTGTCAATGTATGTTAACTGTTATTATGATATTGTTATATTGTAATTTAATTAAAAATAACATGTTGGGACAAAAAGAATAAAGGATATTTTAAGCAATTCAGACTAATTCAACACCTGACATGTAAGCAGTTCACATCGCTGCAAAAGCTCAATAGTGGCATAAAAGCAACTGATATATTGATCTGCAATGAGATTTGTATCAAGATGAATCTAGAGCTATATGTTTGTTATATTTCTCAAAAATAATGGTCAGCTTAATCTTAACAGAAGAATAGAAGTTTTTTATAAAAATTCAAGCCTCGTTATAAGTTCACTGATATCAAACTGCTGTTATAAATACAGATGGTTGATGTTGTGGTCCTTTCATCGCTGGTTTATACAATCCAGGATGATAAGCATATTGGGTATCATTAAAAACAAGTCCATTTATATGCAACCATTATCTGTTCATCATAGAACAGACACCCTTAGCTGGCCGCCTAGGACACACCATCCCTGCTGCTCCCTCCATTCTACTCATACCTGATCATGACACATTACATAACTGCTCCAGGTGCCAAGTGGAAGAGCCGGTAGCTGGCTACTGGTGCTCGTCTCACATTCTCTGCATGAAAGCCTACACTTCTGTGAGGCTGGGGGAGAATGTGGAAAACCTTGCACCAATAACAGTGGAAACACTAATAAACCAGAGGCTGCAGCAGGCCAATGAGGCCAATGCTGCACAAATAAAATAAAGTGTCAAATAAAACAGCATGTTCTTTCATAGTTTGAGGTTCCATTGAAGTAGAACTGCAGTTAACAGTTACTTTAATTATTGATTACTGTCATGATTGTTTTCAAAATTACTTGTTTGGTCTATAAAAAGAGAATTTTATCTGCCTGCTGCCTTGTTGTTTTAGGTCTATATTCAACTCTGATATTGACACAATTCCTATATGTTAGGCCTTAGGTTCTTTGCAGCCATTTGTCTCCATGTCTAGACAGTCAGTCTCTTGTCTCAGCAACACCTTTCTGCAGACAACAGACACACTATGCATGGCGACCTATTGAATGGCTGCCACGCTGCACTAGTACTGCTAGAAGACTTTATTTCTTCTGACGTATGTAGAGCCGATGATTGTTTTTACAGTGAAATCTTTTATTACTTAATTACCTGTGTGTTAACAATCTGCAGAAGGTGCAAGTTTATGCTAGCAGCTCTTATGACAACTCTAAAAAAATGACTCATCTGTAGCTGATTAACATTAATTCTATGAGTTGGCAAAACCACAAAAACAAGTAGTATCGGCTGTAGCCTAGTTAACAAGCTTCCTGCACGCCACTGACACTGTAGTTCCCTCCAGGCCAATGATCTGGGAGTAAAGTTAAAACTCACTGTGCAGGTGGATCACTGACTTCCTGACGGGCAGAGCCCTGGTAGTGAGGGCAGGTGGACACACCTTTTACCCTCATCCTCAACACTGCAGCACCCTAGGGCGTTAGGTTGACCCCCTGCTGTACAAAGTCAACTGTATAGCCACTTTCAACCCCAACACAGTTGCTAACATAACAGCTGGGGTGAGCCTGATCAGACTTAACAATGAAACGGCCTACGAGAAGTAAGAGGACAATAACTTACTTCTGAATAGCAACAAGACTAAGGGACTGATAGTGGATTTTAGGAAGAAGCAGGGAAGGAACTTCAAGTACCCTAGGGTCGCCATCACCTGGGCGCTGCAGACTGGCTCAACAATGAGGAAGGCAAGACTATATCACCTCACATGGTTGAGGGAATTCTGGGTATCCTCTCAAATACTGAGGAATTTCTATTTCTGCACCATCGAGGGTGTCCTGACCTGCCTGGTACGGATACAGCACCAAACAGGGCCACAAAACGAATGATCGTACAATAGATGGGGATCTGCCCTGCAAAGACCACCAGGATCCTAAATGAAGTCACCCTGTATTAGATTTCAGATTAGATGCATTTTATTCATCCCACAATGGGGAAATTTGTTGGAAAACTTTACAACTGCCCCCAGCTGCCTCCCCTTCAATCATAAACATTACAAATCTTTTCTCCTTACACTATTTTTTTGACTATTTTTTACAGTCCAACTTGATTGTCTGACTGTGGAGTATTGCAGTGTTGTGTCATTTAAACCACTAATGTAATATTTTAATTAATACATTTGTCTAGTTTTCTTCAGAAAACAAGGTGTATGTTTACTTATTAGGTAGATCTAAAAAGACAAAGAAAATGTATCCCAAATAGGGGGCTCTAGCAATTTAATATATAAAGAAAATCAAAATACTGATCAGCAAATTCCTAATTTGACATTTTCCTAAAAAACACTCAGTCCGGTTTGGTTCTTGTATATACAGAATCATGCTCATTCTCCTTCATTCAAGACTAGATACAAGGGATGGAAGCAACTGTGACTCTGTGAAACACACACACAGACACACAACATATTTATGCTCATATCTTCAGTAATCAAATCAAATAGCACAAACTGAACTGAAATCAGGTTAGTTTCTCATGAGGCTGAGCGACTGGGCTCCAGACTGCACCAAAGCATAAAGTAACTGTGGTAAAGACTGAAGAGAGGTCTGTTGGAGGGCAAAAGCAGAAAAGCTGTGACTGATGTTGGCTGTCTGAATTTGAGAAATACACCCCGATCAGATTTAACACCCCGACTGCATAGCTGTCCCTTTGAATTGGAATGGTGGAGGTCTGGATGGAGGGAAGACGGTAGTGTTGTGCAGCCTGTGCTGTGCAGGGTGTTTTTCTCTCCGGTTTTGCAGCTATACGTCATTCATTTACGCTGCCAGCCCTTTAGTGGCCTGTCGAGGGAAGATGGCCCTAATCACAGGCTGCAACACAGGAAAACATCCCGCTGCAGCCCTTCCTGACACGAAGGCTCGTCCCGAGATGCAGGCGCGGCTCCTCCGACACATGCAACAGCGTCTACGCGTCTCCCACCACATCCTCAGCGAGGATGCAGCAGTAAACGTGAACGCTCCGCTCACTCAGATGACCTATATGTGTAATTTGCGAGCGTGAAAATGAGCGGAATCCCCGCGGTATGAAGTGAACCGGGGGAGGGGAGGGGGGACTCGACTAGGACGACTAGCCGGGCTGCCACCGAGCGCAGAAAGCTTCGTATTAACCGGGAAAAAATATAGAGGATGCAAGAGAAAAGCCTTTGTAGCGGGATAAAGCTTTGATCTAAATATAGACGTCGTGTCACCGTATCCCTATGGTCGCGTATAGGACGGGGAAGCCCTGCAATGCTGCTGCCGACGTACAATCGCTGCATGGAGAAGTAATTCAAACGCTGTGAAAAATGACTTAAAAAATGCCGTGCACAAATATTCATTCACAACATAAATGTAGCTGTTTTTCACAAGGCACATTCCCTTTGAAGTCTCATCAACCTGTCACAGTGTAAGCTTACCCATCGATTAAATAACAGAAATTAAAAATGACTGGTGTATTAATTCACTTTGCAACAACATAGAAACATGTTTCGACATTTGGACAAATCCCCCAGCATTACGCACCACACAGTGATATCTCGGTGAGTCTTCCTGCAAAGAAACAGAACAAAAAGTACAATTGTAGCCATAATTGTTCAGCAAATCTACCTGTTTCGCTGAAGTCACTAGTGAGTAAAATGATTCAGCGAATTAAAAATGTTTCTGAGTAAGAAAGAGTGTTGCTTATCCATAAACTAGATTCGCGAGAGAAAAACACACTTATCAGACAGAAAGGTTAGCCAGCTTATTGGTAGCTAACGCTAGCTGAGCAGCTAGTTCGGCTAAATCCAGCCAGCAAGCAAAATAACATCGTTAAAAAGAGTCAAAGTGTTCATACTCACGTCACTATCGACTTCGATATCATCGTTATCACTCATTATTCGATAAAATAGTCAAGTTTAAAGGGATGGGTGGCTAAAAAAACAACATGAATCAGTTTAGCACCAAGCGGCACTCCAGCAGACAGACAGCTAACAGCTCCTGTTTGGACAGACCGAGGAGGACCGTCTACACGTGACTACACACCACACACAAGCTGCCGCTGCGCAGCACGCATGCGCGTAATTCCGAGTGGATTGTGGGAGTTGTAGTCATCCGTAGAGCTACTCCTTAAAATATTAAATAAACCTGTAATTCGTGATTGGTTTTCAGTGTAGAAAGATTAAATGAACACATTTTTCTTTCAACTGACATTAAATTAAAACAATGCAATTGTTTTAATATTAATTAAATAGGAAGAATATTTTATCGGTAAACTACAATGTCCAGGATTCAATGCGATTGCCTGCGACGTCACAACACCTTTTTTCTTCCAGACGCATTACGGGAATTGGAGTTGGAGGCGTATTTGTATGTCAGAGGAGCTAAAACAGGGCCATGGCTGAGACACGTGTATTTTAAAGAATACACACACACGCACACACACGCGCACACACACGGGTCCAGTTACAACAGCCTACAAATATGCACCAATCACATGGTTCCTTCCTTTTATTACTTGAAATTTTGCCTCTCGATCTTTCTTTTCTTCTTTTACTGTCTGACTTCAAACCCAACTGGACACTACATTAATCAATAAGTTGACCTAAAATTAACTGGAATAATTTGTTTTTTGTCTTTTATGATGGTAAAGTTAACTTTTTATGGCCATTTTTTGCTATTTTCTGATATTTTAAGAACCAAGTGACTGAATAATCCAATAACATAAATGACAGATAAATCGATAATGAAAGTGATTGTTAGTTGCACAACTCTATTTCCATAACATACACTTAAGACTATTTTTTGATCCTTCTGGTGGGATGAAACTGTTATGCGATGTGGAGGCTTGTCTAAGGTCAAATTGCAAATAATCTGCTCCGGTCTTCCTTTTTTCACAAAATAGTGCTGTAGATAAGGAGCTTACACTGTGGATTATTTAGCGCTGCAACAGTGGATCAGTAAATTTGTAAAGAAAACACACTGGTAGCAGCCTCATCTACTCCCCTAGCAGGTCAAGAGGCCGGCAGCTGTGGGCGACAGCCTGCCCTCTGTCACCCTCCCAGCAGACACCGAGTTTAGACCTGCTCCGACCATCATCCTGTCATGCCTTGCTCCACCTTCCACCCTGTCTGGATCATACTGTTTCTGGGTCTACTCCTCTTTGCCAATTTGCACCCCCATCTAAGAAATTTATAGAATTCTACTACATGTCCTGCAGCGTCAGAGGCTAACAGGGTCACCCAGAAATGTGTCCCGTAACAGTATAGCCTATTTAAAGGATGACAACACAATAAGGCCATGGCTTTAATAATGCATCTGCTGCAGTGAAGCCTACCCGTATTCATGGATGACAGCAGGAAAGCATCTAGCTATATTTGTGCACTACAGTTGCAGTTAATTTACCTCAAGGGATGGGTAATATTACAGGCAAAAAAAACATATGGTAATAAGAAGGAGCTTACAGAAACTGAGATTTTCTCATCTGCCTTCTTGCCACACCCCTACTGCTATTCCCCCTCAGGCCTGAGCTGAGTTATGAAGTGTTCAGCACCATTTTAGCCCATAATATTCAGGCTGCAGGGAGCTCATCGAGAGAAGACATTGATTAGCTGTGGCTGGGGCACGAGGAGGAAAAGTAGTAAAAAAAAAAAAAACAGACATGTGAAGCACCAGACTGTAATTATAGCTGGAGAGGCTGATCAGTCCAAGCAGAGTCTCTCCCCTCCCCCTATGTCCTAACTGGGCTAGCCTGGGCTAACCATTAAAATGCCCTCCTTTTGTCCCCGTCCACAATATTGAAGACTACACTAGAAGTGCCCCAGTATACATTCACCATTATAGATTTGTTTGTGTTCTCACCATTGTTGTCAGTGTGACTTCTGAAAGAGAGGAAGAGAGGGAAGTGGTGCACTGACAGATATACCATCAGATTATGGGTAGAGTGCCTACTCTATAAAGTGCCTTAGATGGACATTATGCTGTTTCCAGGGCAGTTTATGCAACACAGGAATAATAATAAATAGTTTTTTTTAAAGTTCTATTAAAAATAACTAACATGAGTGACATACAGTAATAGAAAACTGTCTAAATGACAAAAACGCGTAATATACAGGAACCTTAAAAAAACACACATGATGATTAAAGCAGCAGTGCACATCACTTACATGTAAGTGAATGTCAAATCAATCCATTCAGGTCCTTGCCAAACAAGTTCACACAATGCTAATAAGGCAACTTATACTCTCTGTGTTTCCCAGTAGATTGAGTTTTTAATCTCTGGAGACACATCCTGGTGTGTATATGGTTAATAAGCAATGAATCCAGCGTTTTACAGTCACAGCAGTAGCTGTTTGTATTTTTAATCTGAAGTAAATGTTACTTATGATGTTTTGGTCAGGGAAGCAAAGTAAATATTATAGGAACTAGGAATAATATGATTATTTAAAATGTTGAGGCAGCAGAGAATGATAAACATTTTTTGTCTTTTTTTTACATCTTGAACTTAGAAAGAAATCTCTTCATGACTCACCAATACATCAAGCAGAATTTAGTCAGTGCAGCATAAATTATATCCTACTCAGAGATTTATATGCTACTGACTTTATTTTTAGCAGAGGCCAACCACAGGTCCACCTACATTACACCTATCCTGTCAATCTCATTGCTTGAAGATGCACACTTTTCCAAACACCTTCCAATTACCCATGATGTTCATTTGATTAAACACAATTTAATTTAGGAATATGTAAAAACCCGACATAATTAAAACCTCCAAAAACTCGATTTTGACATGTGAAAATCTAGAGTTAGATCAGGATTAAGAATTTAAACTACTAAGGCCTTTATCGTGTCGATCGATATTGCTGTGAGGTCCATAATCTCAAATAGACGTTCAATTAAATTAGCGTTTGACAGCTGACGCACAGCGAGGCTGGAGCTTTCAGGCCCCTGGAGCTCCTGGACCCTTTGCCTGATTGGTAATCACGTCTTCTCTGTAAACTCACATGACGTGAGTAGGAGCTCCTCTGGTGCCGCCACAGTGCTACATGTATTACTAGTCTCCCACTTTCATTTATTCGCCTGTGCAGAGGATTTTTCTGTCTATAGCCAGCAGCTGAATTCAATCAAGCCATCAGGAGCTTTGGCATGAGCTTTAACTAACAATCTGTGAACAGTATGTAATTTGTGACCATGTGTAGAATTTGTTTCCTGGCACAACTTAATCTGCTGCTGGCCAGAGCACTGCCGCCAACATGCAAGGTGATAGTATCGAAAGCTCAGCTTAGTAGAAAATACGACTTTTATATATATATACACTACTCACAATAAGTTAGGGATATTATTTACATGAGTTGCTTTTCCTATTTGGTCTGAATTTCATTAATAAAATAAGTAAAATTTCCCTTTGATATCACTAATAATTAATAAGAAACATCATTTTCATTAGTTTAATATTATTGACTCAAAATGTATGGAATCCACTGAGTCTCTCATAATATCCCTAACTTATTGGGAGTATATATATATATATATATATATATATATATATATATATATATATATATATATATATATATATATATATATATATATATATATATTCATTTGTGTTTTAAAGGATCTTGTTTTGACAAATTCTGTCTGCAAATGTGTAATTTTTTTTAATTAAACAAGCATAAATGTAGAACAAATAAAATACAAATAATATAGTATAAAAATACTCCTTTGCATGTAAAATTCTTGAATTAAAAATCTTATTTAGGTAAAGATACAGAGGTATTAACAGTATTCCTAAAATATAAAAATATAATATATATAAAAATATATAAGTAAAATATATTACAAATACATGTAGGACAATTTTAAAGTTCATCTATTTGCAGCTGATTATAATACTGCAAGTACTGTGGGTAGTAAAAGAAAGTGAAACAATCTCAATCTAAATGTATTGGAGTAAAAAGTAGTTACTGTTGAAATATAGTGGAGTGAAAGTATAAAGTAGCATCAAATGGAAATAATCAAGTAAAGTACAAGTACCTCAAAACTCTACTTAAGTAAATGTAGTGGAACCACTGGTTCCTTCTGAGTTTATGTTGTGAAGTGTAATGATAATTGCAGCCTCTAGATGCCACTAGCAGGGCATCCAGTCTCAGGTCTGTGTGGTTGATTGATTAAGAAGAGTTTCAGCTTTTTGACCTTTGACCTCAGAAACAGTTGTAGTTAAAATTGCAGCAGAACAGGACAAATTACAAGAATTATTCTCTCACAGGACAGAGACATGATTTAGGAGATATTCTCTTAATGTTATGTCTCACTGTGTTTGACGGTAAACTTGTCAAACACAAAGCAGCAAAACAGCTTTAGGGAATTTTCACAGAATCTTCTTCAGAGACGTCTTTGCTGTGGAGATTCTTTTCACTGATGCCAGTTCTTCCAGAACTGAGATACCTGAGGAATATTATACAGTGTTACTGTATCCCAGCTACATTATTCCAGGCCTTAAAAAACTGACTTTGTAATCAATGACACCTTAACACCCAACAAAGGATTTCTAAAGAAAGATGTTTTTTTTTTTTTTTATTTTAGTCAGATCAGATAACGTGGAGCTCTCCTGCTCCCCATGCAAGGTGCAGAAGTCAACTGTGCACTAGATGGCACTTATGTGTAACCAATAGCCTTCACTTGTCATCAGTGGCTGTCAGAAAAGAGAATGACATAACTTGACATAAAAGGACGAGATTTTCATTCAGAGAGCACAGAAGAGAGAAGAGGAACCTCTGACCCAACAGGTAACGCAATGTATGACATATATCTCCAAACATGTCAGTTTAAACTACAAGCAGAGGTAAATGTTTGTTTCTGGAGGATCCACATGGGATATTTGTCTATTTTGTAGAACCTGCAAAAAAAAAATTGTGCAATTCTTATCTTCAGAACAGAACATAGAGGTTAAGACACATTCATGGAGTGCTGTGGTATTTTTGTTATCAAGTTTCTTTTAGTGCATAATAGAAATAAAAACATCCCGTGACAGCAGTTTGTCTGCACACAGCAGGAAAATGCAAGTAGGGAGGATGTGGTTGTTAACTGAGATGGAGGTTAACTTGGCATCGAGGCACAAAGGAGAGTGAGGTTTGAGAAAAGCAAAGCAGTCGTGTACAGATTAACCCAGATTAACCAGATTCAAGTGACTTTCCGCAGAAATCTGTGTAAACACTGTCACTTAAAAGGGTTTAAACGCTTTGCATTTTTGGTTAAATGTCAAGCAGCGGGCTTGTTTTCCTAAATACCATGAAATGTAAGTCAGGAACATGTGCATGTGAGATGAGAAATGTTTGTGACTCATTTTAAATTAATCGTCAAACCTCTTATAACTTTCTCGAAGCATCAAGAAAGTACATTGGAAAGATCAAGCTGCTAAAAACATATAGGTGCAAGTATCAGTTGCAGAGCAAAGTGAGTTTTCAGCTACAAATGGAAGAGTAATAGAGGTGAAATTAATCTTTAAGGGTTCGAAAAGTACTTGTTTCCCACTTTGAGGATATTTATTTTCTAGTTGTGTAACAAAAGAACGCTAAAATTAGAAACAAGGGGTGTTTTGGTGTGTATTGACAGTGTAAAGGGACAAATATCTCCTTGTAAAGATATACAGTGCAGGAGATATTAGGTTAAAGGTTCACAGGGCTGTATAATGTGTACTATGAACTGGACAAGATGTGCACATTGATCAATAATCTTGTCTGCTGCTTTATCAACACAGGAGCAACTTTCCTCTCAGTCGCTAAAACAATAAACTTCTCAAAAGTTAATGTATCGAAATATATCAAAAAACTCAAAAAAACATTGGTTGGGTTACGTTGACTGAGCTGTTGGTTCATTCCTTTTCCTGCTTGTCCATTGTCGAACTTTGTGGAACAATCTCCTGCAGTCGGAGCTTCGCACAAGGATTTTATGGTAGGTCAATATCTATACTTTACATGTATTTTTAATAAGTTGTGGTAATTTCAATGTTAAACTCTGTGACATTCATTAACTAGACTTTTTATTAATAATTTCCGAACACATGTAGTTTAATTAAGCCATTTAATGAAACTCAACATTAACATTGATGGCCGAAAAAGAAAATACTGTTGATTACACGGGGTGAGTCATCATTACCAAGACCGACCTCCTTAGAAACACCCTCTCCCCCTTACAATTAAGCTCCCGTGATTGAGTTTACCTGATAATTATTCACTCAGCTAATGCTAATTATTCTACTTAGCTTGATGTGCCCCCCCTCAATGGCCTCTACTAGACCTGGAATCCACAGCTGCCTGAACAGAATTTGAACATTGTTGAAAAGTGTTAAATCTGTGAAAAGTGAAAAATTGTCTCTGTCAGTTCAGGCTACGCCAGCACTCAATACCCATGATGTGTTAGATGGACACACACACTGTTATATAGTTAGATTACTTAGTAATGTGGGAACATAGACACGCTCCTGAAATTTCTTTGGGTACGCAAACATTTACGGAGACAGTGGAAAGCTGTAGTGTGTGTAGATTTATTTAGGATGTGTTGCTAATTTACATATACACAATTTGCTTTAAATAGACACTTTTCTTCCATTTTGTTTTTAAAAACATTTTAAAGTCGGTCTCCTGACAGAATGCATTAATGTAAACTGTAACTTAAGGTAGAATTTGTATTAATGCTGCATCATTGCATGATTAGCATTATATGATGATTTCTGAATCATATATTCTCATAGTAATGCACTATCGATGCATCTTTTCCAGATTTATCTAACGAGAGAAGACAGTGATATGTTCAGCATGGACAGATTACCTTGAGGTAAACTTGGAATACCTATCAGGTTGGTTTTATTTTCAATAAGAGGTTTTGTTAAATGATATATTAAAATAAATCCATCCCAGAGACTCCTGCCAGTTATCCTGTCAAAACGATAAATGACTTAAAGCAGCAAAGTAGATCTTACAGTTACCAACCAGTTACTACCATGTGATCACATTAAATGCGTCTTCATAAACTTGTATCAATGGAAGTTCAGTTTCAGGGTTACTCAGTTAGAGCAGCTCTCGGCTAAAGCAGGAGCAGAAGTGATTTGTCTAATCCGGGGGTCTCCCACCCTGCTCCTGGAGAGCTGCTGTTCTTCTGGTTCCAGGTATCTCCCCGCTCCAAAACACCTGATTCTAATTATCAACTCGTTATCAAGTAGCCGACTCTTGTCAAGGGCTTAGAATCAGGTGTGTTGGAGTGGGGAGATTCCTAGAACCAGCATGACAGTAGCTCTCCAGGAACAGGGTTGGAGGTCCCTGCTGTAAACTGTGTGAATCAACCGTTGCACCTGCTTTTCAGAGAGACAGATTGTGTGTGAGGACTCAGGAGGAAGCACTAACGTAACAAAAACAATAATTTCTTTGTTTTTTGGAGCCTCGACAAAGAAAGAACAATATATTTCCCTCTAGCTGTACGTAACCTGCTCAATGAGACATGTCATATGTTGAGCCATCCATTGATAACTGATCTTCTCTTTCTACAGCTTTGCATGTGAGCTCAGGGAACAAATCAGATGTCAAATCAGACCCAGCCACAGCAACTACTGGAAAGGGGTCAAAGGTCATCGACCAGGCGTCAAGGGCCAGCAAAAGCTCAAATAAGACATTCACATCCAACGCCAGACGATTTCCTTCATATTGGCCTATAACGTGATATTGGTCACATGATATCAAAGGACACAAGGTGTGACTGCAAGTTTCAGAATCAACAATTTGGACTTTGAGTCCAGATTTCACTAAGTTCCAAATTTTTTCTTTGACCCACTCTTTAAAAAAAGGTCCTTTTGAATCCGTTGAAATGATTGCTATGTTTGTTATTTGCACATTATGCTGTTGTGCTATGTTTGTGATTGTGGGTGCTGTTCTATAAACATGGGCCTTGTTTGTGTGGAAAATGTCAAAAATGTTCTATATTGTAGAAAAAAAAACATTAAAAGTAGTAATTTAACCTAAATTCAACTTGTCATTAAATAGACATTTACAGTGTCCTATTTGTATCGTGTATGTTTGTATGATTATAAATTACACATCAATAAAAACACTTATTTTTTTTACATGTGGGCTGGTTTAGAGTTGTTCTTGTTGTGTGGTAGACGTGGCCAGAGCGAAGGGATTTAGGAAGTAGTCTCAGAGTTTTCATACCAAAGGAAGAGTGATTTACTTTTTACAGGTGCCACCAAAATGTGCATTCCAAAACCAAAAAGATATTTACAAAAGACCTGAAAAACAGTTAACTCAACTGAAAGCAAGCCACCTGGACTCCACCACAATGCAGGGCAGATCCACTTCTCTGCAAATAAACAAATCAATAGTTATTAATTAATAATAATAATCTACACATAACATCAAGACATGTTAATTGTTTGAGGAGACTCCATCCTTCTACCTGAAAGAAATCTAAAAGAAATAGCAAAACAATAGACATAATGAACTTAATTTAAGTCCCCATCTCCCCACTATTGGTATCAACCAATCAGGGTCTGATGATGTCTTCAAGGGTACAAAAGCAGGTAGTTAAACACAAAAGGAGGAAACCTTTTACCCAGGACCATGTGGTAAATATGAAAAAACTGTAACTGATTTGGAAGAAAAATGATTAGCAGATGAACTAAATTAAACCAATAAACTCATATAACTTAACAGTAACATGTGTTTGTTTTATCCATGTTGTAAATAATTTAACTGAAATATAAAATACAAACCCAACCAAACCCTGGACAGGATGCGTCTGTGCTGTATATTACAAATTAAATGCTGGAAAAACTACAGAAACAAAAAGAAATATAAAAAGGGGACAAATGGGGAGTCCCACACACTGTGTCACATGTTATAACCCAGCAGGGTATTTATTTTCAGGAAGATGACTGACTAAGATGCATGTCCTTGTTATGGAGGTTAGTTTAAGAAATTATTTTCCAGTACAAGCAAAGAACAAGCATTGCCTTCTGATGGATTTTGGATTTCATTTTAGGAATCTGAAGCCTCGTCATGCTCTGATTGTCTGTTAGAATCAAAAAGGGAAGCTGATGTGTTGTGTATAACTGATGGATGAGGCGATAAGAAAGGCCTGGATTTCTTACTTTTCTCTCTCTCTCTGTCCCAAAGTGCTGCTGCTCCTACAGAAAAGGCACCATGAACTACACTGCAGATCAGTTTTCTCAACTGGATTTGAGGCAAAATGAGAGCATCCTGTTCAACGGGACGGCTGCTAACACCAGCTCTGTTGTTTTCACGCCTCTTTTTCCGCCTTTAATGGACAAAATCGTCAACATACTCCTGATAGTCGTCTTATTCATCACCATGATCTCACTGGGATGCACCATGGAGCTGTCCAAGATCAAGGTGACTTCAGCATCAATTTATCTATTCATACATATTCATCACTGTGCACTATATGCGGTTAAGAAGGATCAAAGGATTTAGGATCATTTCTGCACCAAATCATATTTTCCTTTCTTTCCAGGGTCACATATTGAAACCTAAGGGCGTGGCGATAGCATTGCTGGCCCAGTATGGTGTCATGCCTTTCACAGCTTTTTGCTTAGCCAAGGTTTGTATTGCTACCATTACTACACAGTAATACACACACACACACACACATATATATATATATATAGATATAGATATATAGATACAATTGTCTGCAACAGATTGAGCTCTAGTATCATTTTTTATCAGAATAATCTCGTCTCATCTTCTCCCACTTAATCGGTCTTCGGATCCCTTCGGTTCCGTTCAGCAGGGAAGCCCAGACTTCCCTTTCCCTGGCCACTTCATCTAGCTCTTCCAGGGGAACCCCAAAGTATTCCCAGGCCAGCCAAGACACATAGTCTCTCCAGCGTGTCCTAAATCTTCCCCGGGGCCGCCACCCAGAGGGACATGCCTGGAACACCTCACCGACCGAGCTTCTCACCCTATCTCTAAGGGATAGGGTGAGCCGCCCTGCAAAGGAAACTCATTTTGGCCGCTTGCATTCATGATCTCATTCTTTCAATCACTAGCCAAAGCTCGTGACCATAGGTGAGGGTGGGAACTTAGATTGACTGGTAAATCGAGAGCTTTGCCTCGATTTACCAGTTTCAGCTCCTTCTTCACCACAACGGACTGATACAGGGCCTGCATCACTGCAGGTGCCACACCGATCTCCCGCTCCATCCTCCTAAAGGTTATGAACAGAATCTGTGACAAAGGGCAGCCCTGACGGAGTCCAACTCCCACTGGAAACAAGTCTGACTTATTACCAGCAATGCAGACTAAGCTCTGGCAGGGGACCAGATAGCCAATGTCAATAGATCTGGAACCCCATACTCCTGGAGCATCCGCCACAGGACTCCCTGAGTGACACGGTCAAACGCCTTTTCCAAGTCCACAAACCATATGTAGACTGGTTGGGCAAACTCCCATGCACCCTCCAGGACCCTGCTAAGGGTATAGAGTTGGTCCACAGTTCCACGACCAGGACGAAAACCACACTGCTCCTCCTGAATCTGAGGTTTCCAATGTCCATGCGATGTTGCAGAGATGTGTCAACCAAGACAGCCCTACAACATCCAGAGCCTTGAGGAACTCCAGGCGAATCTCATCCACCCCCTGGGGCTTTGCTGCCGAGGAGCTTTTTGACTACCTCGGCGATCTCAGCCCCAGAGATAGGCGAGCTGAGGAGGTCTTCGAAGTACTCCCCCCACAGACCCAGAACTTCCCGAGTTGAGGTCAGCAGCACTCCACCACCACTGAGCACGCCAATACCCGGGTTGAAGCTCTTTCTGACTGTGATTTAGCCAGACGTTTCCAGCAAACCCTCACAGAACATTTGGGTCTGACCAGCCTCTTCCCCCACCATCGGAGCTAACTCACTACTAGATGGTGATCAGTTGACAGCTCTGTCCCTCTCAGAATAATACAATAAAGTTATTATATTTCATGTTGCAGGTGTTCCAGCTGCCTGAAATAATGGCAGTGGTGGTGCTGATCTGTGGATGCTGTCCAGGAGGGAGCCTCTCCAACATCCTAGCCCTGGCTCTGCAGGGGGACATGAACCTCAGGTAAAAAAGGATGAGGTGCATTAAAATGCTATAAAATAATAATAATATAAATAATTGATTTATAGTTCTGTCTGCCTTTAGTTTAAAGTGTCAATGACCTCAGCAGCTATTTTCATG
The DNA here is from genome assembly GCA_030544235.1 of Lepturacanthus savala. Taxonomy (NCBI): domain Eukaryota; kingdom Metazoa; phylum Chordata; class Actinopteri; order Scombriformes; family Trichiuridae; genus Lepturacanthus; species Lepturacanthus savala. The sequence goes on from CM060477.1 coordinate 15,195,457, forward strand.
TAAGGGTAATTGATAACGTGCCAATGCTAGTACATCTTGTGTTCTTGGTTATTTATTGTCATTATTAGAGTTGAATGACCTGCTGGTCAACACTTACATGATCATAAAAATATAAAATGATCATTTCCAGACAATACAACAACCCCTTTACTTTCAACCGTGAGGGCGTTCACCGCGTTAAAACCTTCTTCCCCACCAGGCGTGTACTGTGTGTGTATTATGGCTCAGGACGTTCCTGCTCTGATATCTGAGGAGCTTATCTTTCCTATAGCCGTGAAGCTCTAACAGGGTGGCTGGAGCCATTATTGGAGGCACTAATGACGAAAACAGCAATGATAGACATTTCGTTTGAAAGGAAAACAGAATTCCTTGAATATAATGCTTCAACATCACAAAGAAGCTGACAAACATGCATTTTTGAGTGTTTGTTCATGTTTTGACACTTGAAAATTAATCACCTCATGTTCACAAACATAAAAATCTCAATATTAACATATTTCTCAGTGTGTACAAGCACAATTAAGATCACTTTACATCACTTAAATCCATTGTTGGAATGTATTAGGTCACTGTAGCCTGTTAATAAATAGCTGCTGTTATCTAACAGAGCGGTCTGCAGGTGTGAACCTTGTTACAATGGGCTGATAGTAACTCTTTTGGTTGGGATACCCATGGACCTCTTATATCGATAGACGTAGCATTGAATGTAACTGCCCATAGACGCTGGCGTGAGGCAGGGTCGCCATTTTGGAGTGATACATTCCAATCAGTGTAATTCATTTGACAGGAACAAATATCACTGCATTTTAACAATACCTTGCTAAATACCACTGACTCTCACCATACATGTAACCACGATTAACGGCACATTTGGCAGGAATTATTATTATTTGAATATTCTGATATGAAGTTCATATCAGATCATCTGATCTCAATCTGTTTCACTGGATACATAGTAAAAACAAATTCTCTTACCCAACAATATTAGTAATGGAATACTCTGACTTGAATGACTTATTCATGGCTACAATTCTACTGCTAAGAAAGTAGTCTTATAGTTTGCCTGGCCTGGAGTTTGCAGGGAGGAGTTGATACAGGAAAGTGATTAGAAAGAAAGAGTGAAACTTAAAATACAAAAAAAAAAACAGTAGGAAAATGCAGACAGACAATTGACAGTGTTTCATAAATGGGAGTATAAAATACAGAAGAATCATAATGGAACATAAATCTATTGTATTAGGCCTGTTTTGATTATAATGAATTAATGAATGAATAAAATAAGATGTTATACAACAATAGAACTTTGTCAGTTTGCACTGAAATTCTTCCTGCACCCCTAGGTGACTCATTTCAGAACATACAGTATATATACACACATGTAAACATAGCATCACGGACATGTGGACATACAATAGATCCATAACATATTATTAACGAATTAAAACCACAAGGCCCCAGTCCTCAACGCAGGTGGCCCCAGCTTGAATCCCACATTGGGCCTGCATGTCACTCCCCGCCCCCAGTACAGCTCCCCCATCAATAAAGGCATAAAAACAAGCCAAAAATATTTAAAAAAAGAGAAAGAAAGAACAGAAGAGAGAGAAAGAAAGTTGACTAGGCAAAAGTCCTTTGAGGTATCAAATAAGAAATAAAAAAGTTCCTTTGGGTATAAAACCAAATAAAGAAAATAAGCAAAAGCCCTTTGAGGTATCACATCCTCTGCATCCACTGGTCCATGTGTGGAGTTAAAACCCCTGAAAGAGGACTGTTTTGCATAGCTTTCTCCTTGTGCTATCTTTCTGAAGTTCAAGACAGGCAAGCTTGGAAATGAGGTGCAGCCTTATCTCAGATACAACCAACGATAATAGGTCAGAATGACGGTTGTCAATTTGAAACTGTGCCTCCTCGATGAGATCCCCCCAGCAGAAAGACATCTCCGGTTCCCATTTCCCCTCTACTGATATGAAGGACTGCACCACCTGCAGAGCTTGGACTTGGTGGATCTCCCTCTCTGCAACTCTCAGCACCTAACGACAATAACAAAAACAATAATGGTACATTATATTTATGTAATGCTCTACATCCCCAAAGGACACTTTACAGAACAGAGAATATAGTAAAAAATAATAATAACTTCAATATTTACTTTTATAACTAACCAATAAAAAAATATAAATATCAAACCTTCACTGTGCCTAGTGATGGAATCACCAATCCACCGTTGTTCTTCATGGTCAGAAGGTGGTAGTTTTTATGGAAGCCAGCACAGACCAAGCTCCAACAGCTTTCAAAGAACCTGCCCGATGACAAATCCTGCAATATAGACGAGCGCATTTTTCCACCAGACCGACTGAGGAGGTAACTGGTCACAATGGCGTAAATGTTGAAAAATGGAGATGGCTGCTCTGCAACAGTTTCAGCAGACAATATCTCTGCAGCAGACAGGGACACGGTGTTATCTAGGGCTTCATTTCCCCCAAATCCCCCAAAAGACTGTTCAATGATGTCTTTGCTTTCTTTTCCCTGGAGATGGCATTTCTTCTCTCTCGCTGCAGACTTTCCACTCTCGCCAAGGCTTCAAAGAGTCTGGCCTTAATAGCAGTTGGAGATGCAGGCAAGGCATAGCAATGATCCTAGAAGAAAGAATAATGAATACGGTTTGGGTAAAGTTTTACTACACAAACATCATTTTGCACACCACTAGTTTATGGCCCGCATCTGTATTCTTTCTAATAGCCATCAGCTATCAAAGCCGTTACTTTTGAGTGTTTAATGAGTGGCTTTAATATGTCCAGGAATGTTATGACATGATGTTTAAAGTAGGAATATTCACATCATTAGCCTGAGTTTGTGGGTATGAGGTTGTCATCTCTGGTGAATCCTTGGAGGCCAAAGACAGGCTTTCTTCAGCTCTCCTGGAGGTAGCTGTAGTCCTTTTCTTCACAAACTGAATTGAAGAAACATTATACATTATATACAATTATAGATTTGTTTGATAATACAATATTTAAATGTATGAATGCTAACAGTCTTATGATGATACACCTACTTTTTGGAGGTGAAGTGGGAAATCGAAAAGCGACGGTACAGCTTCACGACGAAGACGGACAATCTGTCCCGTCCGATCAAAGTCAGCCTGTTTAAAATGCTGGCTGCAGATTATCGAGTGGTCACTTGCTTTAAAACCCTCCTTCCTTAAGGCCACTTCCCACTTCTTCCTTAAAGCCTTGTCCTTGGGAAACCTTCAGAGGTGTCAGATGTAATCTCAGTCAGTGCCGGTTCATCATGTTTACATACATCTTAATATATTCTGGTTCGTCATGTTTGCTGCTCTTTTTTGCACGTTTCAACATAGAATGACAGTCAGTGTTTATGAGGTTAAAACTTATGGTCTTGGAACAGTGGTCTGGTTGTCCATTCACATGTGATAGTTCAACAATAATCCTATTATTACCACACTCCATGTGTCAGATAAGGGTTAGAAGGGCCTTTTCCTGTTTATCACACATTTTGTCCCACACATTTCACGAAGGTGGGCTACAAACAAACAGCTATACTGTATAGCAGGGCTGCCCAATCCTGCTGCTGGAGAGCTGCTGCCCTGCATGTTCTGAATCTGGCCGTTCAATGATTCCTGATTCTAATCATTAATTTATGATCAAGCCATTGCTAACGAGTTGGTCAGCTGTGTTAGAGTAGTGAGATACAACACATGCAGGCTAGTAGCTCTCCAGGAACAGGAGCAGGAGCGGGCAGCCCTATTGTATAACCATTGTCCATATAGTGTAGTTAGTTACCATATAGGCTATTATAATAGTCCCCCCCAACACAATCCAGATTACACATTTACAACTGGCCTGTTGGCTTTTAGAATCTTTATTTTCATAATTTATTCCATCATTGCTATTCAAGTACGTCACGTTTTGATTTCATTCATTTCACTGTCAAGAAATTCTGTTATGGCCATTCTCCTGTGTGTTAGCTTAGTGCTAGCTGGCTACGATTTTAGTATCTTTGCTCCTTCCTCAACTCTGGTAATACAATGCATTAGTACGGTAGCGATACGTCTTACTTGTGAAAAGTAATCCCCCGGTTCCTGTTCTCCACGGTTCGCTCGTTTGAGCAGGAATATGCTGCACACCAACCCGGCATTCTGTCTCTTCGGGAGTTTAAAAGTTCTTTCTGTAATATTTCGGTGATGCTAATATCTGAATCACCACTCCAAGATGGCGGCCGTGGACTTGTTGTGAAGTATTGATAAAAAAAACTACACACAGGACCAGTACCGTCGGGGAGGAGCCAAAACACTGCGAGATGGTGATTGGGTGAACACAAGCGTCATCGCGTCATTGCCTTTGCGTCATGCGTCATCGCGCAGCGCGCATGAGTGAATTACACATGGATGTAATATAGTAATGTAATGTAGGTAATATTATATCCATGGTATTATATGGATGTATCATATGAATGTAAGATATTCATGATGTATCCATGGTGTATATTATATTATATTATATTATATTATATTATATTATAAGAATTATATATTATAAGTGTAAGTACTCAACCGATATTTAGAACATGCATTCCTACAACATACAACATGACACATATTGTTATTATATTGGAATGGATCTACTAATATTGCCCTGAAGTGGATTAGAGTATACACGCATGATAAACAAATACAAAGCAGAGTTTAATTTACTGCCCAATATGTGGACACTGCATATGAAAGGGTCAAAAGCACAATTTATACCCACTGATTGTAAACATGAAATGCAGACAATGAGTTTTATTCTTTCACTCTCAAGTTGTGGACCCACTGCACGCCCGTGAACCCCGGCACAATCACATCCCACCACTCAGTAGTTGGGTTAAAGGCCCACACTTGGGGTCTGCAGCCATTATTTAGCAACGAGCTGGTGATTTGAATAGCAGCATACATTTTAATACACAATACCTTTTATGCAAATTCACAGGAAAATCACAGGAAAATGCCTAACAGTTCCATTCAAAGTTATAACATTTATTCCTTATGTGTATAAATCAAATTGTATTGAATTGTAAATTGATCTTGTGATGAGGCTGGCAGAAAAATAGATATAAAGTCACAACATGAGATATTCTTTAGGGAATGTCCATATTGCAATTCTTGATAAGCAGTTCTCATGACAGCTAGAGCTGGAGCAGCAATTGAATTCAATTGAAAATACTTTATTTATCCCTTGTGGGAAATTATTTTGCCACAGCACTCCAGAAATACAGAAATACAATAAAAGTGCAAATAAAAGTAAGTTACATATTTTATAACTTTTTATTTTGTAAGTAAGGTATCAGGTTTCATTATAGGACTCCACCTGCTCCATCATATATATTTACCAAAACCTTTGAATCCACTGGTTATGTCTGTGGGTCAGTCTTCAGCCAGTTTATGATGCATTTTAAAGCTGCAGTGAATATAATTTGTAATAAATATATGGCACATCTTCTCAAAACGTTTACCTTTTGGGCCCAAGTAGTACCTAGTTTGTGGATCTTGAGGGATCTCAGTGTGTAATAATAATAATAATAATAATAATAATAATAATGTAATTTAGAGAAGGACCAGAATATGTGGAGATGGTTACCTACATATTGACCATGTTCGCTAACATTTGTTGGTGTGTGATGAACTCATCTTCACAGTTTCTGTGGTTTTGGAAAGTATCTAACAATTATTTTCCATTTGAACTCTCTCCAGATATTAGCATTGGTTACCATGGAGGCTTCAAGGCAGATTTATTCCCAGTGCTCATTTACTATTTCGGTTCCCCATCTTTCTTTTAACGTGTGTGGAATTAATTATTGAATCATAGATAAAAATGCGTGATATATAGCAGAGATCAGTCTTCCCCTGCCTTCCCTTAGTTGTATTTTTGTTAAATATATCGCCACCATTGTAGGAATTATGATTTTATGCTGGTACTCATTTGAAGTCAGAAAGTATCGTAACCGTAGCAACTTGAAGAAGTCGGTGCTTGGTAGGTGGAAGTCATGTCATAGCTTTTCAGAGAGCCTCCCTCAGTTGATGAATATAGTTAAGTCCCTGCTCATCTTTTAAACCGTATGTAAGGTTACAAGTTAAAAATTATAAAATTACAAAAAATAATTACTGTCCTGTTTGGTCTTGGGCGACACGGTGGCGCAGGGGTTAGCGCTGTTGCCTCACAGCAAGAAGGTTGTAGGGTCAAGACCTCCTTGGTCCTGGGTCTGGGACCTTTCTGTGTGGAGTTTGCATGTTCTCCCCGTGTTTGTGGTGACCATCTGGGGTGTATCCCTGCCTCTCACTGTAACATGCTGGGATTGGCTCCAGCAGACCCCTGCGACCCTAATGAGGAATAAGCAGGTATAGAAAATGACTGACTGGCTATTTGGTCTCATCTCTGGTAGACTGTAATGATTTCTGTTTAAGGATCAATTCCAAAGTTTTCCTGCTGCTCTCACCTTGTTGTTCTATCCCTCAGCTTGATTTATAGCCAGAGACTTTAGTTGCTTCCTCTGTCATCCCCTCAGCATCGTGATGACTTCCTGCTCCACGTTGCTGGCTCTGGGCATGATGCCGCTGCTGCTCTACCTCTACTGTCAGGCCTTTGCCAGCCTGCCGGCTGCTGTGCCCTTCGTGGACATCATTCTATCGCTCTTCATGATCCTCATACCCTGCGCCGCCGGCACACTCATCAACCACTACAGGCCGCAGTACGCCAAGGTCATCAAAAAGGTCGGTGCGTCATCAGCAAGGTCAGAGGGTCAGATGATGGGCTGATTAACTGAGTAGTGAATAAATGAAGAGCTGAGACAACTACTTTGATGGTTGATGTTTTAATTGTATACAGGGTCATTATTTTACTAAACAGGATTAAATATAACATTTTATGTTATGCAAATATAAATATTTAAATTTTGGTTCAAGGATTGGCTTCTCTGTTTTAAATTGAGTAATAGGATTTGGACAGAATCTTAGCAATTTAAAGACATCGACTTGGAGGTTTTTGTACTTTTGATTGGCATAGAGGTAAAAAAAAAAATCAACTACTAATTAAAAAACGGGAAAAAATCTGATCTGCAGTGTGATTTGATGGTGTTCTGTTGTCCTCAGGCCGGCCTCACTATCATGATGGTTTCTACCCTGGTGATCGTCATCATTGCCACCGCTACAATCGGAGGCTCCATCTTCACGGTGCTGTCTCCTCCTTTTATGGCCATCGGGGCCCTCATGCCCTTCATCGGCTTCACCTTCGGCTACATCATCTCTTCGCTCTTCAGACTCAGCCAACGGTAAGTCAGGAAGGGCATTGTTTTATTAGAAATCATGAGCCTTTTTGTTTTCTGACTTATGAATACTCCCCCCCCCCATGCCCTTAGGGAGCGGAGGACTGTTGCTATGGAAACAGGCTGTCAGAACCTCCAGCTGTGCTCCACAATTCTGAAGATCGCCTTTCCCCCCGAGATTATCGGCCCTCTGTTTCTGTTCCCCTTGGTGTACATGTCCTTCCAGGTGACGGAGGCGGGGCTGCTCATCGTGCTGTTCAGGTGCCACCAAAGGTTCAAGCGGAACGACAACGGTAAGACCCAAAACCAGGATTATGAAGGGTTAATTAAAATCAAGGAAAATGGACAGGCCTTGTTATAAGTTATTTAAGTATTTACTTACACCTCTATGCCAAAGAATTGCTGCTGCAGATTTTCTAATTGTAGGAATATGCATATTTTGTTGATTGTTATCATTGTAAAGTGAACTGTTTGAGTTCTGCACTGACTAATAACATTTCGTGATTTTCCTAGTAATATGGGTGAAAGACCAACAGTATAAAACCTTTAGTTACCACAGAAGATTATTAGAGCATCGTGGTTATTTTCTTTCACTCTGTTATTTATTTTGCAATATGTAATATTATTTACAGTCTGTGGTTAAAAAATCAAGAGATCTTGACCTTAATGAGATTATCTAATTAAGTCATCAGACCTTCACCTTCACCAAAAAGCCATAAAAAAATGTAAAAATGTGGGATGAATTTCCCAAATTCACCTGTGCAAAGTATGCAGAAACCTATCCAAGTCTGACTTGAAGCTGTAATTGCTGCCACTTCTACAGCACAGGATTACAGGTCTGAATGCTTTTCATTTTGTCATTATGATTATTAAATATAGACTTAAGAGCAAAACATATATCCATTTAAAATTAAAAATACAACACAAAGTTCAAACGATCTATTGTATGCAGTAGTTTAAGTAGATCGCAACCACCAAAATGTTTTATTAGCCATAACAGTTTGATAGCGGCAACACAAATGACCTTATCGACATTTATTGCGTTTTCTATTTTCTTTACAACTGTGAACATTCATGATCCAATCTAAATAGCGGCAACACCTGTATTGAAAATTATCAAAGATGGAGGACACCGTATAACTTTTAAAATGTGTTTTACATGTTTAAAATGTCTCTAGATTGAGTCCCTTCATGAAGTTTCGTTTGCTTTCTCTGCTCTCTGACCTACAGCCCCATACCATCCAGCAGCTACTGAAGACGGATTCAAACCACCTTTGGAGGAGATAACGAGCGCCTGAAACAGCAGAAATCACATCTACACAGACCAGACCAAACCTCACCGACCAGATGAAGTGACTGAAAGTGCTGCTGCACTACATGAAACTAATGAAAGATAAAGAACTGCAGGGCACATGGAGCTTTCTTTAAACATGTCTTATTATAAAAGCACTAACAAAGCACATTTTGTTAAAATGGTTTTATTGGTTAAGTCACTTGTCTTCCTACACCTTACAAACACCCATATTTTTCACTGAAAAAAAACCCTTATGTACAAAATGTTGTATTTTCCCCAAACTTGTCTACTAGTCCATTTGAACCACAGTACCAATAGTCACAGTACCAACAAGTTTTCTTGGAATTACATTTATACACTCAAGTAAAATAAAAGTCTGAAATACTGTACACAAACCCCAAACCAAATAAACAAAACAAAACGATAAAATTATTCTCATTATGTAAGCGACACCACTTTTAACTGTTAAAATTACAGCTGACTGTATGCCCAACAGTAATCATCTCCTACAAAAAAAAAATAATGCAAGTCACTGCAAGTCAATTTTAAGATCCATCCTGGTGGAACAATGTGCATTATTTTACAAAGGTGCTCTTGATACTGAAGCTGCCAACACTAGTCATAATGATGCTTGTATGTGAGCTTCAAAAAAAAAAAGATATTTTCAATAACAGGATTTGAAACTATGATCATATCATAGAGATCACATGCCATATGCGGTGGGTACAGTAGGTCAAAAAATAGTTGAAAAGAGGTGCTCAAAAACATGAGCGATAAAGGACAAAATTGGTAAAAAAAAATTCCACTGACGAGCAAAAACAAGCAAAAGTATCACAAAAAAGTAAAGTGGACACACTAATCAAAAGCAACCAGGTACTGCTGAAGAATACAGATTCCCTCTTTAAAGTGTAGAGATTAATAAATTTACGGGCCCAAAAACTGAATCAAAACGCTGGTTCACTTGTGCATTTTTTTTTCTTCTTTTTGACAGATGTTAGTCTTGTAAAAACAGGGATGGATAAAGTCAGAGGTGACGAAACACTGCGTGTAAACACAACACAAGTCTGATTATTTACAAATTGGTTCCATGGGCCAAAGGAAGGATTCAGACTTGATGGGTAAAGATGGAAAATGACAGTAACAGCTTCACTGTGGCAAATTTCTCCTGTTAAGCTGAACTACAATGCCCTACAATGAAAATGAAACATCTGACTTGATACTGATCAGCTGTTCCTGTCTGTTGTGTATTGTGGATAGTTACTGTGATTTAAAATGAAAAAAAATACAGACAAGAAATAAAAAACTATGAGGAAAAACCCTGCCTCAGCTTTCAGAGGGGTTCACAGGAGCGCTGCCGCCTCTGATTCTACTGACGAAACATGACGTTTCTACAGTCGATTCCAATTCAGAAGTATGCAGCTTTTAGCGCTGGCTGTCGGTCGAGGGAGAACGAGAGCGGGAGCGAGAACGGGAGCGGGAACGGGACAGGGAGGCCCTTTGAGGTGGCGGAGGGGACGGCGGCGTGGCCGATTTGCTGGTCTTGGAGGTACGTTTGGCGGGCTCTTTGGATTTGTTGCTAGGGGATGAGGCGCCGCCGGCAGGGGAGCCACTGTGAGAACGGGAATGGGAGCGAGAGCGATTGTGGGCCTTCGCTGGGCTGCGGGAGCGTCGAGGGGAGCGGGACGGAGAGCGACCACGAGAACGGGAGCGGGAACGAGAAGAGCTTTCAGACCTGGAACGACTTCTGGACCTGGAAAAGCAAAAACAGAAGTCATGTTAGGCTAAAACGAAACTACATCCCCATTTATAATATGTATAATGCTACGAAAAAGGCTGCATTAGCCAGATCAGCTGACCACTCTATATGCTATTGATGTATTCAGTCGATGTTGCCTCCGGCAGACAACTCACCTCTTCTTGGCTGCCTCAATGAGCTTGATTTTCCTGCCATTGATTTCCTTTCCAGACAATTTCTCAAGGGCGTTTTTCAGATCGCTGTAAGAGGCAAATTCAACTACCCTGGAAAAACAAAAATGAAAAAATGGTATTTTTGTTCTTAGATGCTTTTTGATATGAAATATCAGTATTGAGTATCAATTACCCCCCCAAATTGAATACATAAAGGCTTTACCCTTCATTGAGCTTGGGTCGATGTGCGTCTGCAAAAGTCACCTCTCCAGCTTGTCTCATGAAATCTTTCAGGTCCTACACACGTAAACTTCTGTTAACTCGTGGAGAGGCTCAGCAGAAACATTAAAAACAGGACTTATTTACCCAAAAGGAGAGATGATTAGATTCTCTGAGAGGACTAGACAGGCTACAGCAGGGATGAGTCCAAAAACCTCAAAGAATCATCAACCAGTCAGTTCTTCCAATCACTATGTTTTTTTATAACATGCTAAACCCTCAAAAAAAAAAAGAAAAAGAAAACGAAGAAAGAAAGAAAAGGAAATATGTGCCAAAATTTGTATCAGCCAAATGAGAAAAATACATGTTAGTGGACAGGTTGTGGATTTCATTGCAATAGCTTTGAGATTTTTGGACCCACTCATCACTACTACAGAGAGATGAACACCATCTGCATGAACTGAACTGCAGTGGCGCCGCTTGGGCGGCATTTGGCACTAAGAGCCCCACTTTCCCTGGCAAGGAGGGCACAGGGCTCCGCGCCGGGACCGGCCCCGTCTCGGCACCCCGCCTCAGTAAAGAGAGTGAACAGGGTGGAAGAGAGGAAACTACTACCTGAGAGCGAAACCCTTTGGGATAACAGCAGAATATATCCGTGGGCACCTGGGAGGAATTCACACTCTCTCTCTCGCGATGTGCGGGAACACCAGAGGGGGGAAGGGAGGGGGGGATTTCGATCGATCGAAGCCCCTCAAATTAACGAACCATCGATCAATACCGCCACCACCATCGACTCTCGCTCTTTCCTCTCCTTTCTCTCTGCCAACTCTCTGTTTCCTCTCTCTCGCTCTCAGCCACACACCTGGCGCCCGCCTGCCTTCGACAGAGGGCGTTGCGAGCGAAGGGGCCGCCAGCGCCTCTAGTGTAGAGCGAGCGCTCACATGACCAGCAGGCATCAACTAGGAGTAGGACACACTGGCTGACACCACAGGCTCAACCCAGACAGAAGGACCCAGAAGGGGTTAACTCCACCATAAGCGAGCTCTTCCACATGACACAACAGTCAGGCTGGTAAATAAAGGGGATTAAGAGTTGGTTACAATTTGAAAAACAGGAACAAATTATGTCTTTTGATGTTACTTTTCTTTAGACTTATTACTCAACTGCAGAAAATGCAGATTCATTAGTGATGATTTTGTACAATTTTGTACAACCTAATTACAACAAAATAGTTTGATTATTTACACATATTTGCTGTTTAAGTCTTAATGAGTTTTCTAGGTTGATTTTCAAGAAGCAATTCTACAATTATACATGTATATTTTTGGAGGGAGACTGTTGGACATGACAACAGGTGTTTGCAGCTTTTAGAGGCTTGATATGTATAAAAACAAGTGTAAATACGAACCTGCCAACTGACACGAGAGGACAAATTTTCCACAATCAGACGGTTCTCAGTGCGCATCGGAGGAGGATTTCGACTGCAGGAAAAGGAAACAATGATGTCTCAATCAACTGAACACAAATATTGTGGAGCTGAGATACAGACTTTAGCAAAGACCCTAAGAACTCTAATTAGCTACTTGTAAACGGTAATGCTCCAAATAAACAACTCTAGATTCTTTTTTTTTTATCCAATTTGGCCTCTGAACCACACCAACACAGCACTTATCTGGAGATTTGTCAAACCAGATAAACAAGTGGAGTGATTCAAAAACATCAGTTTGAGTAGATTAATGTAGCGACCCCAATCCGGATCTTTCTCAGATTATGCCGTCACAGACAAAGTGACGGTTGCACTTGCACATTCTGTTCAATTCAATGATGGCAGACATGTCTCAGGTTATGTCTGTGCTCTTGATACTTTCAGCATCATTTGCAGCTTGACAGCTGAATTTATGATTACTGCATGAAGTGCAAGTAGATCTGCATATCGTATAATCTACGTAAATCCACCTGTGTTTTTTAATAATTACCGTGTCACATGTTGAAAATATTCTTTCTTGATGATATTTGAAATTTTGCTTATCGGCCACAACTGGCCATGACTATATCACAGGTTTCTAGGCAGACTGTATTCGTGTTGAGGTGGTCTCCATGTAGTCTGAGATATGGAAGATGTGGAAGCAGAGTTTTTTTTTTTACTGGCAAAAAAATTAACTTAAAAACAATCTAGACTAGTGTAGCTGGACCTGAGACTATTTAATGTTTAAATTTAAAATCCAACCAAAACATAGATTTCACTTTTAAATATGCTGCTAAATAAACTAGAATAAAATTAAATCCAACAAGCAGGTGGACACTTATAAACAAAATGTTGTGAAAATAGATACCTCCGACTGTTCTGAGAGCCTCTGCCATAGCGATCGGAGAAACGTCCTCCGCCGCCACCACCACCACCTCCTCTGCCACGTCCGCCTCGCAGGCGAACACGAGCATGCTCAATAGTCACCCTGAAATCACAGAGTTTAAGAATTAAAAAAAAGAAGAAAAAATGATCGTGGAAACAGTTGGGATGTATAGAAGGGTATGCTAACATCACATTTACGTAAAGAGGAAATACTGCACCTTTCATTGCACAGCTCTTTACCATCAAGCTCATACACAGCATCTTCAGCATCTCTGGGGTCATCAAATTCCTACAAATAGAAAACAAACATTTACAACCGCAATTTTACATATTTGCTTTTTCAAAACCCTTCTGAGTAGGGCTGAACGACTAAAATACCTAAATACAATTATTTTGAGTGATGTTACAATATGATTTGCAATGTAAAAAGGAAAGGTCATTTAATTGATCAACATAGACCTAAATAAAAAAAAAAAAAAAATCACCAATAGATTTTAATATTAATTCACTAAACATCACTATAAAATAAGTGTAGAATTTTTGTTTAAAAGAAACTATGGTGGGGTTTTTGTTGCAAGGAATTTCGCAAATATTAAACATTTCTATAGATGTACTTAACAAACACATGATCACCATGCAGCAGTTTTAAACTCGATCATAGACAGCACACAAGTAGTTTAGGCATGTGGGGGGCGTGTCCGCAAACAGGAGAGAAACATTTCACAATAAAGTGTCGAACATGCTGATGAAATCTCCAATTTTTATTACCCCAATTACCACCGTGAAGGAATTTTTCTTTCAAGGGATTTTACAAATATTAAAATGTTTCTATTGATGAATTTAACAAAACACATGATCCACCATGCAGCACTTAATTAAAAAAAAAAATCTGTTTTAAACTTGATCATAGGCAGCACACAAGTAGTTTGGCCGTGTGGGGGGCGTGTCTGCAAATAGGATTGGGAACAAGAGAGAAACAGTTCACAATATAGTGTTGAACATCTCCATTCCTCCGTACCTCTCAGTAGATTTTTCAGACCCATCAGAGTACAAATAAATGGACATTTTCCCCTGACATACTGAATAAATAATATATGAATGCATCCTCCATCTTTTAAAACATGCGTTTTGAAACGTGGGGCAGTATTTATAAATCACATAGTCCTTAATAAAGAAAAAGATATTTAAATCTCACTTTCTACACCTTTACAGTACTATATTTAACCTCCCCCACAATAACCATAGCAGTCAAGTGTGATAGACACACCTCCCTGAGGTAAGCAGCCAAGTATGACAATAAACATCCACATTTGTGAGTGACGGGTATTAATCATTGTGATATCCGACATGTTTGCATTGTTTGTCTCACCACAAAGCCAAAACCTCTCTTGAGGTCTATGTCTCGGATGCGTCCGTATCCTTTGAAGAACCTCTCCACGTCCTTCTCCCTGGCGGAGGGGCTCAGCCGGCCGATGAAGATACGACACCCACTCATGGTTGGAAATTATCTGGTTATAAAAATAAAAATAAAAAAACACAACGTTACACACATTCACTGGCGTTCAACTACAATGACGAAACTAGAAACACGCGTCTCATTTTAGCCGCGTTTACCTGAATTGTGTCGTTTCTAAATAAGCTAACGTTAGCCAGTCCACGGGGCCTAGCTAGCTCACGTTCACCTACACCGCTGTTACCGAGTACTTTCAGCTCCCGGTACCGAGAGACGACACGTAACGTTTTTAACGAGACAAGACCTGCGTGTTAAGATTATACAGCGCGTTAGAAACCGTCGTGCATTTACCTTTTAATTGATTCTTGCGATGTTTGGGTGCAGAGTGTCGACAGTGACCGTAAACTCCAGAATTTAACAAAATGGAGCCTCTTCTTTATGGCAGGGGGCGGCCTAATACTGTTCGTGGGGGACGGCTATTAAAAAAAAAAGAGAGCACGTGGGTGTGACGTAGAGTGACAGCAGCCGAAGAGAAACGGTCGGGTTTCCGAACGTGACGTCACGTCACAACCACGTGTAATTTGTAATGCAGTTGTACTGTTATTCTGAACATATACATGTAAACTTTTTTAAAATGATTATTTATTTTCATTTTTTATGTTTATTTATATTATTATTTTTTGGTATATATGAGATGCTAATGTTGTTCAGCTGTAAAATTGCTGACTGTATAAGCTTTATATTGTATATGCTGGTTTAATAAGAAAACTACTGCAATTGTACTTTCATTTATAGTGGAACTAAATATGCTACAGTGTTAGCAAACAATGCATTCATTATAAACTAAGTTATAAAGTCATACATCAGTTTGCATGGGTTAAAAAGTACAATAAAATTCTCAATACACATACATAACAAGAAGATAGTCATTGACTTGACATCAAATTTACCATAATCTGCATTTTATTGGTTGAAATGACTCATTTGCCCATCTGAAAGTTCAGAATATTAATATTTATTTAAAATAATAATATTCCGAAGTTGTCTCTACATTAGAGTTTCCTATCATGTGGTCCTCTTGTTTTTTTCCTTTAGTGGGATTAAAATAATTGTTTCCCAAAAACGACCATTTGAAGGGTTACAGTTCTAAAAATGAATGAATGATATTTGGTAGTTATGATAAAGATTGATGTTGGTTAAACAATTTTAACCAAAACAAAATGGGAAAATTATGTTAATGTAAAACATTTTTGTGGCAGTTATCAACGGGCACCTTTTAGATCTCTGAAGGTGTATCTGCCATATTTTGGGAATGGCCTTCAAACCCTGATAATGCAAAACATGCTGTTAGCAAAGCCCCTAGTGTAAATAAGGGTTAAGTTTAAATGACTTGGTGCAGGCCTAGATTTTCACCAAACTTGATCATGGAGAATATTGTCAATAAAGTTGGTGAAAAAAGTAAGTGTCTTGTAGGTGTTATAGGTGGTATAACATACCATATTTGCTATATTTCATTTACTTGACATGTAATTAGATTTTTCACAATATTAGAAATTGCACTGTATAGTATATTGATGATGTTCAATAATTCAAATAAATAAAATGAATATTTCCTGCCACAAGGTGTCACCCAAACACAATCATATCATACAAAGAACAGGAAGAGATCACATAGAGTAGCTATCACTTAATAGGACTCAGAAGCAAAAAGCTTTACAAATTAGATAATAACCCGATCTGGGTCAGTCTGGATATTTTTCTTTTACATGCAGGTCACTCTGGATCTAATCAAATACAGCAGCACCATTCATGAAGTCATGGAACAGTTGCAAATCATGTTACATGTAGATGAACTTTGACCATCTATAAAGGTCTTTCCAGGTAACACTGGTAAATGTTTGACTTGATCAAGCAGATGGAGTATTGCTATATGAAAAGTGCTGTACAATACTAAACAAATATAACAACAATATATATATATATGTCTATTTACTGCCTATTAGCTATCTGATATTGATCAGCTTTTTTGATGTTAAAAAGGGCAAACTAAACATAGGAAATAATACATTCTTTAAGTATTAAAGACACACATTGCTACTAGACATGTTTCCTAATTTAAATGAACCAAGGTTTCAGTCTAAATATAACTACCTGTTAGTAAGATCGATATTTTCCTAGAATTACATGACAAAGAGTCTGGCACAAGCTTGAATAAATGACATCTCATCTTCCACATTCAAAAGAAAGCTTTAATTAGAAAGTTATATACACACTGTAAAATTAAATTAAACTTTATACAAATATTAAATTACTATTTTCACACCCACTGCCATGTACAGAGGAAAACCAAAAGCTGAAAGCACTGAAACTAAGAATCAAGATGTGTGTGTTTTTTAGCCTGTTATTTTCAGGGAAGCAACACTGTACAACAGTGCTTCTGAACGCAATGTTAATTTAGTCGTTTTTTTTTTTAAATTTCTTTTCTTTTAATCCCATAATGTTTTAATGCCTTGTAGCAAAAGGGAAGCAAAAAGAATATTGAAACATAGGTATTTATAGGTTCATCATTGTCATCATCGTCACAGTAGCTGGAAAAGCTAGGGGAGGACATAGAAGGATGGACATTCTTTTAGTCATGTCCACAACAAAAGTAAACTCATTGATAAATACACAAAGACAGTTTTATGCATAGAATAGAAAAGAACAGAGTAAGGCCATTGGGAAAACAGAACACATTGCAATATTGTAAAGCAACCATTGTGGAGGCTTACGATTATACATCCCCAAAACAAAACAAAACAAAATGTACATGTCTAAGGCAACAATCTGTTCGCATTAATAAAAGGAGACAGCCACAAATGCCAAATAAGAAAGAACAGAAATTCAGATGTCTTTTTTTCTCTAAACAGACTTGAAAAGTAATTCTCAGGATTCATCAAAGTCATGCTGTTTCCAGGGCAACCAGCTCAACCACGAAAGCTTTTCAAGTGGCAATGAAAACAGAGGAAGACTTATAACATGATCTCTTAAATTTGCACTCGGCATCAGTACCGTGTGCAAGTGAGTGAGTGAGTGAGTGTATGTGGCGGGGGCGGGGTGCTATATAACAAAACTTTATTATTTCACTGCAACCAGTTGCAGTTGTGTCAATAATGCACAAAAAAGTAGAGTCCTCAGTTGCGTGTGAAGGTGGTTGCAAAGCAGTTCCTTTAAGGAGACTTCTGTTTTCCAGCCATTCAGCAGAAAATGTTAAATATTCTAGTTTGAGTCGATGAATAATACACACGTTGTGTAACGGGACTCTTTGCCTGAAGTGACTGGTGGTTTATTCATGTGACTTATTCAGCGCTGGGAGGAATATTTTCCTATGGGGAACGACAGGGATAGAGTGAAGCCAGCCTCTGAACTGAAGAGAAGAGCAAATCAGGAAATGGCTGTATCAACACCTACCATATGGGGACATGTGTTCTCCTGTTGAGCCGACACAAAGATGCAGACACACACACACACACACTTGTTAACCCAGATTCAGCAACTCAAAGCAAACAGAGCCACACGCCAAACAATAAATACAGTGGTGAGAAAATAAAAAAAACACAAACCACCTTAAAAGTTTAGTCATGTGTCCAGTCGCCCTACTGAAAGACAACCCCCCCCTCCTCAGCTTCTAGATAAAGTGTGACATCATGTCTCCCTCTTCTCACACAGATGAGATGTAGCACAGTTTCAGGGTGCTTCTTTGAACCAAAAACACCGATCGATCGATCGATCCCACTCATGCTACAGAGACACCTTCCAGATACTGAGCGCGGCTGGCAACAGAAAAGAACGTCTTTTTTTTTTAATCCTTGTGATACGGTTGATATGTAAAATGCTGCACCCTGCTTTCAGCTGTTTTGTTAAGAGCTTGTCAATCCCCACTAACAAATATACGTGAGATGCCGGATACACAGATAGCAGGAGGGAGAGAGAGAGGGGGGAGAAAGAGAGAGACAGACAGACAGAGAGAGGAGGCATCATGCTCCGTTCGGTGGGCCACCATGCTGGGACAGCAATAACTAAAAACAACATGCAGCATTCACAAAGACCAGCAGTCACTCGAAACTTTTTTAACTACAACGGGAAGACCGTTCTGATTCTGAATTGCCACGGCACCAGGAACATCACAGGGTATTTTTTTTTCTTTTTATATCCACAGTAATCCCAGACAAAGTCGACGTGTCTTGAATGCTTCGGCCTTCTCCGATGACACTCAGCGATGTTACTACAGCAAACTACACCTGGGAGGAGGCGAGTGTGTGGTTATACGTAGCCTAATAGTACACAACCTGGACTCTGCATGTATGTATGTTTTACTCATATACATATGATCTACAGAATTGTTGAGCTGGCACCACTTTTGTTTGTCTGGCTTGTCTTTCGTTTGATCCACTCGCTGGGGTCCAGTGGTGCTCCGTCATTGGTGCAGTGGGTATTGGTCGTTGGCTTTGCTCTGCATGGGTAGCAATGGCAGAAGAGGTTGCGTGGGGGAATAGGCATAGTTCTAGTCTTTTTCTCTGCCGGCTGCTGAAGGGGAGACGGGGGGGAGGGGGGAGTGGGTGGACAGCCACAGTCAGTCCTGGTCAGCAGTGAGAGATATTGGGGATATAGGGGTTTCTGCTGCTGATGCTGATAGCGAGCTGGCAGGCTTCATGCTTCCTTCAGCAGAGGAATATCTGCAGGGGAACAGAGCAGAAATATTAGAATGGAGCACTGACGCTAGACTTAGCAATGCATTTATTACGCCAGTGTTTATGTGAAGCAATATTCGCAGATATATTGTTTTCGGATGCGAAAAATAACAATTAATATTGTTCAAGCTGTTTTTGCAAGCGAAATTGGCAAGTCTGGCTCTCACCATCAGAAAAGTCATCCGTAGAGGTGACAGAGAGCAGACTGTGCTGGTCGCTGCTCTCGGAGTCTCTACGGAGCGGTAACGGGGCTGCACATGCACCCCCAGGGTGCTCTCTGGCCCATGATGAAGAGGAGGAAGAGGAGCAGGAAGAGGGGGCCTGGTGAACCAGCACCGTCTCTGCATGACGGCGGGACGAGTAGGACGATGAGGAGGAAGTGGATGGGAGACAGAAGTCTAAGTCTCTGTGGTGGCGGGTTCTGCCGGGGCCTTGGCCTCCCGTGGCGCCCTGAGGGAGCCCCTCGGAGAGCACGATCGGGACCCGGGACTCCGGAGGAGCCGGCGGAGGAGAAGGAGGCCCTGAGGTGCCGCAGGCTCCGCCACTTCCATACACGGCCTCTTCATACGAAGGCAGAGTCACCTGGACGCCCTCCACCATGATGGAGCTGGACTGACCTGAAACCCCCTGCTCCCTCCTGATAGAAGACAGAGACAGGGAAGAGATGGTGGATCACAAAACCAGGATCCTCTTAAATGGAAAGAAACCTCTGTGTGGAGGTGACAACCATTTTATAGAGGCTGCACTCAGCCGAGAGGACAAATAACAGAGTCATTTTCCCTTAACATGATGAATAAATAGGATTACAGTTTCATTCATTTTAAACAGGAACCAAAAATAAGTCACAAATTGTAAATAATTTAATTTTACTCTTGGAAAGGACTAAAATCAAATCGCATACAGCGTAGGAATCCTGCAACGAGCATTAGATTGAATTATTCTGATGTTTTTATTCGTGCCACAACAGGAGAATGTGAGACTTTTCATAGTTCAACTTTCTTTTCTCAACTTGCAAAACTAGTTGCCAGGTCGGGTGCATCTGACCTAGCAAATTAATTTGCATGAAAAGATTCAACTGATACTTCTGATGGAACAAAACCGGTGTGACCACAGAAGGAATGAGGAGCTATAACTGCTATCTTACTTTGTAATATAATGGGAGGTGGTTTTATAGCATGAAATATTAAAGGGCAAAGTTGCCTCAGAGTAAACAGAATAAAAGCTTTTGAGAGTTTCGAGGCGTAAAAAGGCTCATTAAAAAAAAAAAAATCCTCTTCAACATGTTCAGAAGAAAATGTCTGTAGAGGAACATGGAGGTGAAAGGGGTGTGGTGCGGGGGAAGACATATCAGATGCTCTTTTAATGACAAAAGCTGAAAAGGAAAGGTGGCCTCAAAAAAATAATGATATTTGATTGACCAATTTTATTGCTGAGACAACCTTCCAGAGAATGGCTTTACGATGGGAGTCCAGAACCTGAGAGGTTTTACAAGGCTGCATTTTCCACTCGTCAGCTTTCTGGAAAAGATACGCCACCATTTTAACAAATAAAGCTGTCTACAACAGCCACATAACACACCTTGCATTTCTTACTAACTAACTATTATATATAACACAAGGTGTCTTTAAAAAAAACACTTGTTATGATGTTATTTCCAATACTTGCAATACAATAAAGTACGATTTAGGGTTGTGAAGCTGATTTTTTTATAAACCCAGCATTAATAAGTCTTTGATCATGAATTAGTGTGTAGGTTTTGCTGATGTTTTGAGTCTGATGTTAGATTACGTTAGTTATGGGGAAGATAAGAATTTAGGTAAGAATACAGCAACATGTGCGTCTTACCTGTTGTGATGGAAGGACTTGAGTTTTGGCTGTACAAGAACAAACAGCACCACTAAAAGCAAGATGAGTGCCACAGAGCTCGCTGTGGACGCCACGATAGACAGAGCCGGTATGCCCAGCGGAGAACTCGGCTCCTTGTCTGTGGAACGCAAGAAGACAGAGCAGATGAGAACGTGCGGTTCATAGATGTTGATAAGACACGAAAAAATTCAGTTCACGAAGGCGACAAGACCTTGGGTGAGTCGGCAGCTAATCTGCATCGGAGCGTCCCACTCCCCGTTCTGGCAGGTGAGGAACTTGTAGTCTCCCTTCAGAGCGTAGCCCTCGTCACAGAAGTACTCGATGACGGTCTTCTGGGTGAGGCGGGGGCAAGGGGAGGGGTGACAGCGGTAGCCCCCGTTCTCTGGTTCCGTGGGGGGCGAGCACACTGGGGGAGGCAGCAGAGAATTTTCAGTCTTAACGGTGGGTCAATTTGCAAAAAGTGGGGCAGTGATTTCTACCTGCGGTCTGGTTTCATTCCAGCGGTTTAAATGTTCCTGCTGGCTTTCTCCTCACTGTTGATGCTGCAATACTCTGCGCTACTAAACTGATGTCATACTCGATATTTGCCGCAGTTGTGTGTGAGTACATAGGGTCAACCTCAAAAAGGCTGTAAAGCGAGAATTGGGTTCACCAACACATTAAACTTGACCACCAAATGTTATTAGTTGCAAAAAGATTTCCAGTTACAATGTGTTTCCTGAAGGCCGACAGGGTAGATGCATATGGATGTTCAGAAACTGTGATGTCACAACTACAGCTCTGGAAAATAATAAGACACCACTGCATTTTTTTTTCTAAAATGACCATCTCTACATGTATTCCAGCCATTCCATTCCAGCATCTGTTGAATTCATGCACACCTCATTCTGCTTAAAGAGGAACCAGGAGTGGAATAAAGTCAGCCAAGAACAATGGTAAAGACTGAAAATACGGGTTATTACACAAATTATTGATTTCTGAGCTCTTCTTAAGTGTAAACATTAGTATTATGTTGTTTCCTTCCATTGTTTGAGGTCTGAAAACATTGCATCTTTTTTGCCACTTTGACTATTTGTCATTTTCTGCAAATAAATGCTCTAAATGATCATATTTTAATTTGGAATTTGGGGGAAATGTTGTCAGTAGTTTATAGACTCAAAAAAATAAAATGTTCCTTTTGCCCAAACACATACCTGAGTAGTAAAACCAGAAAAAAATGATTATTTTGCAATGGTCTCTTATCTTAGCTGTACACAGTAACTGCCCACCCCACATTCAAAACAGCCAGTCAGAGGCATTAATATTAAGACAGACAAAATAGATACTTTGTAGAATTTCTTGATGCTTTTAACGTTTCATGTAAACCGATTTGAATTACCCTGCTGTTGAAACGTGCTATACAAATAAACTTGCCTTGCCTAAAATTAAACCTGGGATTAACCTTTTGTAATTTATATATATAAAAAAAATAAAAATAAAAATCACAAAGTAGGTACTGCACGCATACCTGAGTCATGCTCACCGTTGCTTCTGATGCAGCGTGGGGGTGGATGAGACCAGGATCCCAAATTGGTACAAATGATGGTGGTGGGTCCATCTGCGGTGTAGCCCGGCTCACAGTCGTACATCAGCAGGGTGCCCGGAGGAAAGGAGCCCCTGTTGGCCTCCGTCTGGTTCAGCAGGTCCCCGTGCTGCACGCCGGGTGGCCGTGCACAGCCTAAAAACACACCAAAACAAGCGGAGAGAATACGAATTAGCTCGCTGCTAAAGGGCCTAAAGTGATGGAGGGCTGCTTCTCTCCGAGGACGCTTCCTCTGACTCTTATGCTTGGCTCATGAGCATTTGCTGTTTATAAGGAACTGCCAGCCGTAGGCCTGCAGCCAACTCAGGATCCTGAAGTATATTTTATTAATGTAATGTAGCAAGGTAATTATACGGTATGCAAGAAAACATTGAGAGTTGGAGACTGCCTGTAGACAGGATATGTCCCATTTCAGTCCTTATTTATGCAGGGATTTCCATTACAGGACTGCTTGGGGAAACAAGGGCAATTTGTTTCACGTGTGACCCGATTCTTTGAAGAATAATGTACCAACATTATGTCAAATACACAGAGTATTTACCTTCGCTGTTAGTGCTTGTTATAACTGGCTCCATCACAGTCTACTAGAAAACCTTGATAATAGTTTTCCGGTGACATTAAATTTTTTTCTGTTATGGCAATGTGGGGCTGCTGGAATATTGTGCTGTCTGCTGCTCTCCTCCGCAGGCAGCTGCCGGTGGGTCAAACAACTTCTCACAGGGAAACTCTGTCAAGCTGACAGGTGGAAGCTGATAATTAAAGCTCAGGAGGTATCGTTACTTGAAACTAGGCTGCATTTTATACAGGCAGGGGAGAAGAATGTATCAATACAACGGCGTGTGGCAGAGACAGCCATGCTGTGCACAATGGAGAACGCTCTTAAGAGCCTGAAGTGGATTAAAATGTCACAAGGAAGCTTCATATATATCTAATTTTGCTGCTCATTAAACTGTCTTCCTCCAGTGCCTCAACAGTGTCTGTCTGTCTGTGTGGGGGTGAGACAGGATCTTCAGTGAGGCTCATTTACTGCGTTGTAATGACAGACTTGGAGCTATAAGCCAGCCAATAAAGGCAAGATGAGGAAGGAGACCTAAAGTTAATTGTGCTTTGATCCAACCGTCCCATTCGCTATCTACGATGATGTGTCGCGGTGTCACGACTCACTCCAGTTCCTTGTGTGTTTCATCTTAGTAGGAAAGGAAATTATCTGGCCTTTGGTGCTACACTCCCACAGCTCCAAACATCCATGAAACACACGTGCGCATTTTAGTGCACATTTTATTTCACACACATTTTGGAGCTGCAATCTGGCACGAAGCGAGTACTTAAATCCATCTGACATGATATTGCAACACCTGTGTAAACGGAGACATAACAGCAGGAGGAGGACAGGCATTCCACTTTTATTACTACTGATCTGGATCATCTGTGAAGTTGTTATATGTAAGCATTTGGGCTCAGCTTCAGTGGAAAGTTTTCCCAATACCGTTTCTGAGCACTCTTACTAAAATCCCCTCTGGGCCAGAAATATAAATTAAATCCGTCATAATCAGTTTTCAGTGTTTTATCCGTACATCTTATCCGTTTGATTAATTGAATATAATCTTACTGTGTGCAGGGATTTTAGACCAGACATAAGTTAAATAGAGACACGCACACACACAATAAAGAACATTAATAATGCCATCAACACTAATGGCCATCTGGCTCATTATTTATAAGATAATATTAGCCATGCTCTATTGCAGAGCCTTATCGCTTGCTTGACATAAACAAACACGCAGACACTGCAAACAACCACTTTGTGTTGCCTGTGTGTGTGTGCTGAGAGATTGAAAGAGACTATTTCCACAGCAGTGCCTCTAACCTCCTTTAATCTCCGGGGAGAAACGTCGCTCCAAGCTGCCAGCACAAGATTATATGCAAACACTCAAATGTGAGTGTGCGCGCACACACACACACACACACACACACACAAAACAAAGACACTCCCAGGACGGAGTCGTGTGAATCCAAAGGGTGTGTTATTGAATTTAGCTGGGGACAGATTTAGCTGTGTGTGCTCAAAAAGTTAAACAAAACATGAAGTTACCAGACTCCTAACCGGCTCAAATTCTGCCTGTCACACACAAGATATTTTGTCACAGGACTAACTAATGATAATTTATATCATCAGATAATCTGGACATTACTTTCTTAATGAATCGATTTAATGTTTGGTTTTTAAGATGCTAGAAAACAGGGGGAAATCCCAAACAAAGGGGCCAACATGACTTTGTGTAATTACTTTTATCCCACCAACAGTTTAATAAACAAAGAAAAGATGAATTCTCCACATTTAAGGAGAATTGCTCAACATTTCTGAAAGAAAAAAAAAAAACTGATAATCAAAACCTGCTCTATCTCTGGGCTAAGAATGAAGAACATACATCCTTTGATGTTAAAACAAATATGTAATGTTTAAAATCGGCTTTACTAGGTTTGTGTGTAAAAAGTTTGATCGTTTTCCCATTCAAACACATTCATGCTCTCTCCCGCCGACAGAAACACCATCTGCACACCCGCATCTCAGAACGCCATTTGACACCATGAACCGAGCAGTTGTTTGCAGAGACACTCCGGGGCGGCTGAAGGCCCTCTGAGGAGAAGAAGCTGCTAATGGATGTGGTAAAGGTGATGAATTGATGACCCCAGGCTGTGAGGCAGCTGGGGACAAAGAGGCCTGGGGGCAGTTTAGGACAAAAGCCTTTGGCCGGCAGCCATTATTATGATCTCTAGTCAATAGAACTGTAGAAGACAGAGGAATGTTAATGGTATTAATTACCTCTTGTCTTTGAATGGCTTTCAAAGGTAAAGGAAGATGCAAATACAAATGCACGGGTACATCAAAGTGCTTTTATTCAGTTTGTGTCAAATTTATACAGTAGTATTTTTAAATGCTGAATAAAAAAGCCATCTATTTAAAACATTGGATTTGTTTTTTTATCTGAAAACTTCTGGAATAAAAGGATTCTTCCACACAAAAGTCTGCTGTGTTCACCCCAGAGTATGCACTGTCTGTGAAAAATAAAATAATGAGAAACCAGAGACCGGAGAAAAAAGAAAACACAGCACTATGTAGATTCAACTACAAAAGAGTTCATATATCCAACATTTTATTAGAGGGGAAGTACAGGTTTTCTAGTAATTTTAATTAAATCCGCTTAAATTCAAGAACATCCCACCCCCACTGCATTTGCATTAGCTTGCAGTCGATGAAGACTTAAGCCCGGCTTAATTCTTACACAAAGATCATTTCACAGTGGTCACTGAGGTCAGTCTGAGTGAACCCTGACTCCACTCAAACCTGGCTCTCCCTCTCAGGTCGGAAAAAAAAAACATGTGCCATCTGCACCGGTGCGAAAGTCCTGCGCAAACCCGGTATTAACATGCATCCTGAATGATCCTGATCACAAGACGCGTTCAAAGGTGGTCTGGTCCGCATGTGGCCACATTCTTTTCCCGCAGTGGGAACGTAAACGTGTCCCGGGCCACACTGAATGTCCGACTACTTAAATAATGTCGTGGAGGTGAACTGTTGCCTCCTGGTCCTTGTACCCGTCCACAGCAACGGTCAACTTGTTTGATAACGTGACAGTGACGGTAGAGTAGTTTGCTAAAAACCATGGCAAAACACTAAAGTCTCGCAAAATGAGCTGAAATGTGCTAATTTCTGTTTTCTTTGCTACAGGCGGCATTTTGCTTGTTTACTTACCAACAGTCTAAAACCCTCACTTTCATATTTGACAAGACAACAAATCATATTTAAGGAGCTACAAGCAGATAATATTGAATATTTTTGCTTGATAAATTATCAAAACAATTGTTCAATTATCAAAATAGCTACTGATTAGTATTCTATCTACTACTTTATTGCAGTCTAGACCTAAAATATGATTTAAAATTTCACACAACAAAAGCCATGGTATTTGATTTATCTCTTGTTTAGGCCATCATCTATTAATTAAACTGGTTGTAAGAGGAGCTGCTCAGGATTTAAGTGCCTGACAATCTTGTCTGAAGAGCATTTTCACAGGAAACCTTGGACTGTTTGGTATTGCATTAAAATGTATTTTTCTATAAGCCTTCGCCTGCCATGACGCAGCCAGCTACTTCCTGAACTGTACACAATAACGCAATGACTTTTATCAACTTTAAACTGTCCCTAATTCAACTGAAACTGAAAACCATAAAAAATGTCCATTCCACACTATTATTAACTATCTATCCACTATCTGCATCCACACACGTTTATTCTCACAAACTATATCCTTTGGGAATAGAAGTCAATCCCGTGTCAGCTTAAAAAGGGGAAGTGAAAATAAAATATGCAAATGTAAAAGACATAAAAAGCAGTTGCAAAAAGTAAAACTCACTCTCCCACGGGAGCGTTCTTGTCAAAAGATGCCGGAGCGTACCTCGGAACAAGAATGTGATGGAAAGATTTATAAATATGTTTTACTTCATAAAAAACTTAGCTTGGCTAAAAAAAAAAAAGGAAAAAAAAGCATCCTTTACCGGGAAAGAGAGAGAAGACGTTTGGAAAATAGTGAAGAGAAACAGAACAAATTGTGACAGGAAAATGTACTCATCAGGCAAAACGGGCAAGAACGGGAGGGGGAGGGGGGAGAGAGAGAGAAGCAGGAGAAGAGCAGAGAAAAACGCCAGAATCGCGGCGCGCTGTGGCCTTGAGCAAATGAGCAAGTCAAAAAAGAGACATGTCGTGGCAGGTCGACCGATTCTGTGTGTGAGGGAGAGGCTGTGTACGGCAACAATGGGAGAACAGGCGGCAGCCAGCTCCAGTACATACCACTCTGGGCTGGCTGAGCCGTACACAACGCTGAGAAATGATTGAAGGAAACTATGAACACTGGTTCAGTAACCAGGATGGTGGAGTGGTTGCGATAACCTTTCTGCCTCACCCTGTTCCCCCCCATCTCCCTCACAACCTATTTTGAATATTGGCTTTGAAAACACAAACAGTAAAAAAAAGAAGGAAAAAAAAGATTAAAGCACTGAGCAATGCCAGAGTGGATTTCAGTGTTTTTTTGTGCTTATGAGGAATAGAATGAGTCACAGTTAAACACAAGCTGTTCTTACCGGTCTGATGAGTTTACTCAAGAGAAGTAAGAAGATGTTGAAAACTCTAAGGGCTAAAACAGAGAAGTGTGTTCTGAAATCGAGTGGAAACAGCTGACGTGGATTCAGAACTTACAAAACTTCCAGTAAATGTGTAAGGATTCATCAGAGATTATGACACGCTTGATTTCGATATCCACTGAAGACTCCCACAGCGCATAACTGGACCTATAAGAAGGGGAAACTATTAGAAATCCTTGGGGCCCACTAATAAAAGCTGATCAGAGGGCTTAATTACTAAAAGGTTGGAGAGTCACATCGTGTGGTGGGAGGACTGGGCCAGGAGGCTGATTCCTTAATCCCAAGAAGCCGCTGCGATTTAAGGCTGCGCCGGAGGACACTTAGGCCATGGGGGGTGTTAAATCCCCTGCCCTGCTCTGAAGTGCCTGCCTGGCTGTGAATATCTCCCTTTCCCCATCTGTTACCGATGGCACCGTCCCTCTAAGAGCTGGGGAGGGTGGGGTGGGGGATCGAAGAGAACACGGCTGAGGGAAGACAATGGATTTTAGTCCTCTTTGCCCGGGCAAATTAAAATTCTAATTATCCTCTATTACAAGATGGGAGCACTATAAAGCAGCTCAGATACTGATGACATCTACAACCAGCTGTTTTGTTGCTCTATAGAACAATAGGCCATAAAACAGTGTGTGTGTGTGTGTACGCAAGTGTGTCGAAGAGCAGGGGAATTTCTGTGTGCCAATATATATGCTAAGGGGGGCTGTGCCCCGGATTAGGCTAAAACCGAGGGGATGTTGATGCTCTCTTTGGCCTAGTAAATATGTTTTTGTTCCTTTGTTGGCCTCTCTCCAAGTCCTCGCCTTTAATGATGTCGCTGTCATTTTTTGGGATGAGCTTGTTTTTGTTTTTTAACGCCATGTTCCTCAGTCTCTAATCCGTAGGATTTTTAGGAAATCTGTTGTTATTAAGAGCGCTGCAGAGCCCATGATGGGATAGTGCTAGAAAGACAAATAAAATGACATATTGTGCCTTTAAGGACACAATTCAGAAATCTACGAAGGAAGTTCACCACCTAGCGCTCAACCCGTGTTAAAACAATGGATATATTTATTCCCAATCATGTTTTTTCCTGAATTGTGTAATACGCACTTCAATAAGGTGAAGAGAATGACATATCTGAGATACAAGTCTCTTGATTTAAATACGAGTCCCAGTAATTTCTCTGGTGTGGAACATGAAGTTTGCTAAACTTCTTCTGTTCCATACAGTAGAAGTATTACAAATTATGTACACTGTTAACTACAAATGATTCAATTACAACTACAAAACATGATATTGTGTGTATATATGTAGTAGAGTAAACCTTCCTGCGTTCACACATACACAGACATCCCAGCTGAGCTTACAGTTCGAGTTATTTCACACAGTATATAGTGACACAACTCTGTACATAGGACGCTTAATGTCTGGGACAGTGATACTAGCAGTGTCATGTTCTTCTGTGAGTGAGTGAGTTAGTGAGTGAGTAACTGTCATGCAGTCACATACACACACACACACACACACACACGCACACACACGGTCCACTCATATAACAGCTGGGCACAGATTCAAAGGGGAAGATAAAGAGAGAACTAAAGCACGTTTTGTTGAACGAGGAGAAAAGGTCATGGGAAAGAAAATGTAAAAAAAAAAAAGAAGAAGCTTATAAAATGGTAGTTTTGTGTTACTGTAGTGCAGAAAGAATGCTAGGGAAAAAAAAAGCTATAAACACAGAAATTCCCGTTGTTCCCTGTCCTGGGCCCATGGGGGAAGGTGGAGGACCTATCTGAGGGAAAAACATGGGAGGAGGAAGTCAACGATGAAGAACGAGGATGTAGTGCGAGGGAGGTGCTGGCACGTTTGTACAAAAGCTTTAAGTGTCCACACACAAACCCGCCAACAGTTTACTCACAAACGGGAGTGTAGGTTGCAAGTGTCCCGAGGCGACTTTGTAAACAGCAAGTTTTTGTTGCTCAGTGACGTCCTATCAGTGTTTTGTATGTACGGTTGGGGGGTTAGAGGGTACGAATCTTGAGTGTCAGCGTTGCTGCGGGGGCTTGTTTCAACTTAACACCAAAAAAAAAAAAAAAAGGCCAACTTGGGACTCTGCTGCCAAAATCGACAGCATCATTTCTCCGGTAAACAGGAAGTTTGCAAGAATACACGAGTCAAACAGCTGTGGGATTCCAAAAGAGAGCGTTTCCAGAGAACTCGAACGTCCACTTATCGCGTCTCTTCCTGCAGCTGGAACGCATGCAGACACAAACACTGATGATGCATACACCGAGGGTGAAGGAAGTCTCTGAACAGACAGAAACATCCTCCCTGCTCCCCACCCATTCCTCCCCTGCTGTTGCAATGCATTTAGCAAGCCACGTGTGCTGCTATTACACCCCATTGTCCTCGCTCGCTGAGGGATGGGACACAGTGACAGATTTAAGCAGCGTGCCTCGGAAAAGGACAACAGACAATTTTGCATTTGAAGGGTTAAATATGCATGGGGGGGTGAGCTAAAGCGGGTGAGGGCAGGGGGGGTAGTAGTACCTCTATTGTATGACCCTCTTCTCAACCGAAAGATATGAGCCTACACACACACACTGCCCTCCAGTAACAGATGGGAGAATGTTAGCAAAGGCGAACAGTGAGCTCCCCCTTCTCCCGTCTCTATCACCCTTACCGCTGAGGACAGCTGGGAGGCAGACATTCCTTCTTCTCGGCTTTCAGAGGAAAACAAAAGAGTGTGTGGGACCCCTCCTACACACACGTGCATGTGTTCAGACTCTCACACACACATGCACAGAGAACCCCACCCCCCCTTCCAAACTGTCAATGCAACTGTGGGCTGATCATATTTCAGCAGCCTGCCAGCCAGCAGGAGCATGAGTGCTGTGCATGGGACAATTGCTGAAGGTGAAAGTCAGGGAGATAATCCCAACCCTGCTTACCAGGTCTGCCGCACGGATGTGTCTGTGCAAGTCGCGGCGTTAAGTCTGCTGAGGGCTGCAGTAACATGGAAATGCTTAAAAAACTGCTGTAAAACAACAGCTTAAGTCTGCAGCTGCCTGTTCTTTTCTTCTCTTTTCTAGGTCTTTACAGGCACGCTTTGGTGAACAGGTTCACTGCAATAGCGTATACTTCAAACAACACTTGGACTAGGAAGAAAGCAGCGGAGAGAATAGGTAACAGACCAATTGGTTTGTTTCTGTTAAATTAACGCATTAAGATACGCGATTAGGGAAAAGTTCAAAGTAAGCATAGACAGAGACGCCTCCGGTGTTTCAACAATGCGGTCAGTGTTGCAGCCGGCGTTCGTCCTCACCCAGGATGAAGTCCAGCTGAACTTTGATACAGCAACTGCTCAGCAAGAGGGTGAACAAATGGCGGCGAGCATCAGTGTGTCTGTAACATCTAACACATGCGGCCTGCCCCGCTGAGTGAAGTGGCGTGCAGTTTGCCTGCCGTTGGTCACAACGCTCCTACGAGGCGAACAGACTGTGTGATGCTGATTTTCTCTCATCTCTAAATGCACAATGAATTGGTGTAGTAGAAGCTGCCGCTAATCTCCCAGTCACAAGGGTAGATGAGGAGATGGATCGTATCGGCTGTTTACTGGATCCATTTCCCAACACTTGTTTGCTCGGGTGGATCTATTTCCCGATGAACACGGCTGTATATGACAAGTTGAGCGCACAAAAATCGTTTTTTTTTTTTGGCTAAAAAAGCAGCCGCAGCAGTTTAAATTGATAGACCAATGTGCATTAGCAAGTGATGTGCTAAGACTTGAATCAGGTCAGGGAGCCGAATCACGATCAGGACATTCCCACCTTCTAATTCTTCCGAGAGAAGAACAATCTCAGATCGTCGTCAATGTGTCAATGTACCTGTATTTGGCAACGAAAGTTAACTAATCTCAAGAGAACAAACTTTTCTGCGGCGTTCCAAGAACTTCATGTTCCAGCCAAACAAGCCAAGACAAGTTAGACAAAGTCATAATGTCTGTACTTTTAAGTTGTGAAAAATATGCACCGCTGAGCGCAAACTAGTATATAAACCGAAATAGACATTTGACTTTTTTTTTTTAGAATTACCAAGAAGCTTTTGTGGTAAACAAATCTCACTTCACTACAAGACACTACAACAGGAAGTGGGCTGTTAGGAGGAACTCCAATGAAAGTTCCCGACAATAACTGTTTACTATCATGGCGAAGATACAAAGTACAGTTTATATCACCGTCTGGAACTGGGTACAGTTTGTGGACGCAAACATAGATATGAAACTCTGTCATCATCCAAAGCCTTTTTTGGGCCTGTGGCCAGCAGAGCCGGCGAGGTAACATCACCGACACACCTCAGTAACGACAGAGTGGAAGGAAGGTCACTTCAATGCAATCATTTACTTACACATACTGACATTTATGTGATTTAAAACACCAACTTAGATGATGTCAAGCCTCGAGTCATTTAAATGAGTGAGGTGAGTTATAAATTATCTAAATGTCTCACGTCTGCCTGATGTCTATAATACGGGACAATAACTTCAGCCTACAGGACTTAGTTTACACAAAAAGCCTAGGCTACTACAGCAAACCACACAGGAACTGAAACCGTATTAAAGCCACTTGTGATCTTTGTTTCAGTCATTTATAATTGTCTGTCATTAAACACCAAATATACACTGGTTGCACATTTTCTTATCACTGTAAATTTTAATTACTTGAGCTTCGTGGCTGTTGATCAGACATTTTTGGACTTTGAAAGCTTATAATAGCCATTTGTCATTATTCTTTAACTGGATTTGAATTCAGTGTTAAGTGTTCAGATTCATTTGCTAATCTATCAAACTATAGAAATAGACATGGAAATAAATATAGACAGCATCTCATAAATCCTCTCTCTATTATCCAGATGGACTCGAGCGTAGACTACACAAAGACCTTCGCCATTTGGCTGCCGTTTGTTACAGAGAGTTGTTTACGGATGATGCAAACAAAAAGGACTAAGGGCATTAGAGTGGAGCTAAGCCAACTGGCCACTAAACATCTCAACACTCTGAATAATAGACTGGTTACAGTATGAGGTATGACAGGACAAAAGAAAAACAGAGAATAATGAGGAACAAGTGTACAGAGATACTGAATGTTAATTGGTGCATCCTGAAAAACAAATAAGAGCGGCTAGTAGCGTATTAGACATTAGTAAGTACACAGGTGACAGTTCACCTAAAGCTGTGATTAGGATTTATGTAAAGGCCACAGCTCAAGCTTGCGAGACAGAAGCCCTGCACAACACTGTGTCTTTAAGTATCTTTAGGGGAAAGGCATTTAATCCCCAACAGCTCCAGGGATGCTGTTCTGAATCCAACTCCACGCTCTGACTCCTCTCTGGAGAGTGATCGGCCAAGTGTCATGAATTGCGGTTTGTCCTCCCCTTTTTTCCCCCCGTATTCGCCTTATTTTTGCTTTATCAAACATGTAATGAGGCAGTTACTGGCAAAGGAAAGACAGCGACGGCGGAGCAGATTCTGCTGAAACGCAATCAGGAACAGCTGTAACCGCCTCCTCCCCCAGAACAGCGAGCAACACGAATGCGGCAGGATAGCACATGTACGGCCCAGCCCTTCCCCTCAGCTCAAAGTCAGCGAGGCTGTCGGATAAGTGGTTTACTTTATGTGCTGCCTGGCTGTTTTTGTTTGAGTAGCTTCTGCGCACTATGGTCAGGTTAACTTTAAACAAGTAGGCGCTGTTTTTGAAGTACTAAACTGATGATAGGGAAGAGAAAGCACTTTTTAATAGCCTTATCGTATAGCTGTCACTACTTCAGCAGCTTCTATATTATATATATATTGTTTTTTTTCCAGTTTGGAGTTGTAATTGCCATTTAATGATACCACTAATGCAAGCCAAATATTTACTGCTGCTTCTGTTTCATTTTTAAAGTCTATGGTAAAACTAGAGAGCTTAACTGTAAAGCGGCAACAGGAAGTGTCACTGAGGTTAGTGAACAATATCTTTACACGTCAAGATCAGGATTTTTTGAGGCCCCCCCATGGAGGTATCACATTTTACCGTGCCATAAAGAAAATGATTCATGCTTGTACCCACATTATAGGCTCTGATCATGGTTGCTCACAGTCTGGCATGACAGTGTGCGTGTCTCAACCGTTAGCAAATGTGAGCAGATGTGTGTAGGATGCTCGGTGCCGTATGTGTAAGATGATGAACTTGTTTGCACAAGATGTTGGTTTTGACTAACATTGTGACGAAAAATCCACCCACACGGTTTCAGTGGGTCTGGAAAACACACATCAAAAGGGTTGGGAGGGGTGGGTAGGAGCAGAAAATGGGAGATTGAGCTGAAAATTTAAAAAAGAAAGAAAGATTAATATGAAAATGTACTTTGGCAAAATTTTAAGGAGACAGCTTGATGATACAAAAGTGCGGGAAAAAAAAGGTAAGCTGGAAAGTACAAAGTTGATATAAAAAAAAACATGGAATGAAAGAAACAAGAAGCAAAGAATAAAAACGAAAGATAGAGAAAGAACAGAGGCAAAAGGCGACAGAAGACAGGAGAGACTGGGGGATATATTTAGCAGCTCATTAGTCAGAGATGTCCTCTACTCAGCAGGCTGGTCCCTCAGATGAGGCCCTTTGGAAATCATTATGACCGCCTGCTGCTTCAGACAACCACACACATTTCACTGGAAAACAATTTGCAGCCTGCCTCTCCGCTCGCCATCCTTAATAATGTAGCTTCAAAATAATCCTCAAGTTCTGAAGGGAGGCCCAAAAAAAACAAAGGTTTAAACAACACGAAAGTAACTTTGGGTTTTCTAATTATAACTGCACAGGGTTTGACATAACATCCACGAAAATGACTAATAAGAGCTTGATTATAAATGCTGCCCTTTGTGCTTAAACGTGTATGTCAGCACAGATACCAAATTTGCTTAGTGCTACCACTCCATGCTTATTGATCACTAACATTTACTATACAGCGCCTGTCATCAATGGATGAAACATAGACACACATAGTCAGCACAATTCACTTATATAAAATAAAAATTATAGTCCAAAACTGAAAAACACATCCTATGACAGTGTTAGCAGGTGGGATGGCAGCAGGGTGTAGCTAACAATAACCCATGCCATCTGGGATCTTCAGCAAGTAATGGAACTGTCTGGTCAACTGTTTGAGAAGTGGTTTCAAAATCGTCTCTTGTCGCCTGTCCGCAATGCAGTATCGGTTTCCATGGAGTGTTTCTTTGTCCGGCAAGACATTTAAAGTTCCCCTTTAGGGCTTGATTGGGATGGGAGAGCTGCTAAATGACACGGGGTGAGAGCTGTGAGTGATGGCACGAGTGATAAACACACAGGTAATGAAAGAGAAAGGCCGATGGATTCGACCAGACCGCTGCTAATGGTCTCTGGTCGCACCTGGCTAATGGCTGGAGCCTTAGAGAGAGAGAGGGAGAAGGGCGAACAGAGACGTCATA
The DNA here is from genome assembly GCA_030544235.1 of Lepturacanthus savala. Classification (NCBI taxonomy): domain Eukaryota; kingdom Metazoa; phylum Chordata; class Actinopteri; order Scombriformes; family Trichiuridae; genus Lepturacanthus; species Lepturacanthus savala. The sequence goes on from CM060477.1 coordinate 15,230,840, forward strand.
GAAAAAGAGCTGTGCTGTGTTCAATTCTCTTTCTCTGTCTCTCTCTCTCTCTCACACACACACACACACACACACACATATACACACAGAGTGAGTTAGCAGTTCTAATTGCAGGCTGGTGATCTAGTGGAGCTGCAGCTTGCTGTGGTTTGGCCTGTGCCTTCCAACACCCCCCTAAAAGCCCTCTTTGTTCTCACATTTCAGAAAAGGAGCCAGTAGCCAACATATTGCTTTACCCCTGCCTGCTTGCAAACTGCCTCGCTAACGGGACTTCGGGGGACTATTCTGAAGTGAATCAGCCGCCACTGTTTGTAAACAGCCGATACTGTTAACTTTCTGTGAGGGCTGGAAAGCAACAGTGTGCAGACAGACTGACACATTGTGACTTTTCTTTTTACTTTACACACACACACACACACACACACACACACACACACACACACACACACACACACACACACACACACACACACACACACACACACACACACACACACACACACACACACACACACACACACACACACACACACACACACACACACACACACACACACACACACACACACACACACACACACACACTTTTGTTTGGCTACAGAGAGCAACAAGTTTCAAAGACCACAGCTGCTTTAAGACGGCAGAAGTAGGGCATGGCTCATTCGGATATTTTCCTCTGTGGTCAGAGCAATGACGCTATGCTAGCCACTGGAGTCTACTCTGTTATTAAAGAGAAAGGGGAGACGGCAAGTCTTTTTTCCTTGAGCGATTTTGACTTTTGAGAGAACATCCTCATAGTCTCGGGTTTGGTCAGCGCACGCTACTCCGAGAGCTGCCGGAACAAAAAGGGCTCGGTCAGGCCCCTTGTCAGGGCTCAGGAGAAAAAATGGATTTACCTCAAGCCGAGAACGGACAGCAATCGATTGTCAGAAACAAACACAAATCTCAGAGGAAATTAGATCGGCTCCTTCTCATGCTCTCTCCCCCTGCTCTTTTATTTTACCCTTAGACTCCACCTTTCTTCCATTCTCAGGGAAAAGCAATTTCCCGTTCTCACACATGAACATACATAAACATCCCCGCCACACAGAGCACACAGCAGGTTTGTTCGTGGGAGACTTGTGGTCCTCGCTGGCATTGTCCTGCACGGCTTTGACTAAAACTCTGAAGGACAATGTGTTTTAGTGGATATCATTCATCTGTTTAATTGGACCCACATTGCTGGTCCGAGGGCCTGCGCCTCCTGACACTTAACACTATTAGAGCGGTGCGATCATGTGAATAGACCCTTTGGAGCAACAAGTTCCCATCTTTCTGCCTTCAGCTCTGACTCACTGTCTAGGCCCACTTCCTCTGAAACGAACCACAAAGGCTCACTGTAAGGAATTGACACCATATTAGGAACAAAGCTCTATGTAGCCAACATAAGTGGGATGTCAGATCGACTCCGAAAAAGAAACAAGCAATGTTTGCTCTGAAAATCCTTCAGATTGAAGCCATTTATCCTTTGCATACACAAAAACCAAACAAGCTGCTTTGTTGCTGTTTGTTTACTGGCACCCTACTTGAAAGAGGAGGATATTTTGCTTAGCGCGTCGTTACTTTTGGAAGAATGTATCACAAACACAAAATGCAATCCCACACAGTAAACACAAACACGAATTTGAAGGATGCAATTATATTAGCTTAGCAGATAATGCTGATGATGCTCTTGTTTACAACGGTTGGCTAAATCGCAGAAAAAAAGACGCGACTTGGACCGTGATTAGTTAAAATTACTATTGGCTACAAACAGATTAGTGACGACTTCCTCACAGAGCGTGTAAGAGGTTCAAGAAACTGTTGTGTTGACCTTTCTACAAAGAACATGAAGCCACCAATGCGGAAGCTCTGTGCCTTTCCTTTCTTTGTTAGGTGGTAGCAAAGAGTACTCCAGCCCTCATTGTCATTGTTATTCTAGCAATACATCGAATTTCCTATCAATTGAAAGCAGAATTGCCTTGAAGAGTAATATCTACAAAAGTGAAAAAAAGTATGGAGGTTTGATTTGGTTCTGCTGGTCACTAGGTTTAGAGCCTTTGCTCTTGTATACAAATGTTATACAGTATGGTTTTAATGTACATTTCTATTCATACCGCACACTGCTATTTGTAGAAGCCTGAAATGGGGCTGTCAGCAGTGATGAAATTTCCTATTCATGAAAATATCCAGCGCAATCTCCATCCCTGGAACATGTCAAGAGATTATATGTGAATTATGTATAAGGACCAGGAAAGAGAGGGGAGCCAGTGAATAGAGAACCTAATAAGATGTTTTAAAATTAGTTCTCCACCTTTACAATGTATCTAATTACAGATTTAATTTTATACCCATACATTTTTCATTTGATGAAAATTCAGTTTCTGCTATTGTCAGCGTGCTAACGTGATGCTAACATTCCTCAGCAATAGCTGCTTGTAAAGTCAGAATTAATATTTAATATTTCAAAGTACATGCTACAGAGACTGAATTGAAAATGCCCCAAAACCAGTTTGAAATTTAGAAAAATATTCCTCTCATTGAGAATTAACGGGTTCTTAAAATCTGCTTTGAAACCTGTACTTCAAGTTATTCACCACTGTCATTAATATTTTAGCTTCTACTCATACTGTACAGCACTAAGCAGAGCCAGGAATCAGCATAACCATTTATTTGTGTACTATGAGAAAGTGATTAAACAGGAAATTCACCTGAAATTAACCCGTGTATTATGGTCGGTTTACTCACCAAGCACTTATATTCATATATGCATATATATGGTGGTGAAGTCAAGAGAACTGTCTGTCCTTTTCTATCAGTCGACTCTTAAAGGGGCAGGTGCATCATGTGTAGTGGAAATTGAATTCTCTGGCTGCGTATTCGTCATGATAAAACAACTGTCAGCGACGGTGATGATAGCAGCTGTTTTTTTTCTTTTGATACACAAACTCGTTATATGTTTGGATACAACCTGCAACATCCACAAACAATCGAGATGTGAGCAAACAAGAGACGGAGACGGGAGTCCACATGCATGCACATACTGTATACAGTACACACATGCAGCACACGGAGCACGTGGGCTGGGGATTTGAGGACACATTTTTCCTTGGCACTGGTAGGCAGCGTACGCGTGTGAGTGTGTTGGACGTGGAACGTGAGCGTGATACCAGCCCCTCTGGGCTCTACATGAATCATGCGTGTTACATAAGGGGCGAGGGGGATAGAGACAGAGAGAAAGGTAGAAAGATAGATAGAGAGAGAGAGAGAGAGAAAAAATACACTTGGGATCACCAGTACCCCTCCCTCACCCATTCACCCATCTCTTCCTATTCCTTGTGTATGCATGTGTGTGTGTGTGTGTGTGTGTGTGTGCATTTATTTGTTCAAGGAATTAAAGAAAGACAATCAATTAGCACTTTAAAAACATCCTGGAGCCTTAAAACCACACACATTTACATGCACATGTGCATATATAGTCTGCCTGCACTCTGTGGCAAGGACATCTGCCACATTTCACAAGCTGCATACACGGGGGAGTGTGTGTGGCTAGCGCATGTGTGTAGGTAGTGTGTGTGTGTAGGGGGAGGGGACTGGAACATTGGAGGGTTGAAGTGAAAGGAAAGCTGGCACAAGCGAAGGGGTTCAGCGAGTACACGGCATGGACATTGTATTCTTTTGCAGTAAAAAAAAAAAAACAAAGGACACGAGCCCCTGGTGGCGTTAAACACCTTTTGCTTGCGTTTACTTTAGCTTCCAAGTGTGAACCCAACTTGCCTTCCCCACGGACAATGAGTACCGTGGTTCACTCTGGAAAAAGCTGATGCTTCACAGCCAAAGATAATAATCTAAAGATCTAAAGCTGAAAGACTAAACCAGATCTGAGGGTCGGTGGGGGGGTAATAACAAAAAAAAAATGGATAGCCATGTTAAAAGCCCTCAGAGGACACTAAATGTCCAGGCTGATTAAAACCTTATGACAGCAATGTGACTGCAGACAACATCATCCCTCTGTTTTCGCTCGATGGCAAAGGGAAAGCCTTGTGACTCATTAAGGCGAGTGAATGGATACACAGAGTAGGTGGGATTGAGCTCGCCGGCGGTCGCTCAAGAGGCAGGACAACCTGACCGACCCAAGGGTAAAGGAAGCCAATTTAATCTAACTGACCTGCAAGACGAGGGGAAAATAACCTCAATCAATTCACTAGAGACGGGCGAAGATGGCAGTGTAGTCGATGTGTATCACGTGGTAAGAGAGACGGCGTGTGTGTGTGTGTGTCTTACCTGATGCGTGACCATGAGGGAGCAGGGTGAAGAGGAGGAGAAGCGCGGAGGCAGCCAGTCTGTGGGCTAGAGAGGAGGAGGAGGAAGAGGAGGAGGAAAGGGCTCTTGTCTGAAACACTACCATTCCATCGCACATCTTTTCCTCCGGCGACCAGCGAGAGTCCTCTACGGCTTAACCTGTCCGGGCCACATAGAGGATGGGACAGAAAAGGAGGGGGAAGGGGAGAGAGGGAAGAACACGGATTACTATCAACATTCAGCGAGGATTACATAACCAAAAGCAACGCAGAAAGCCGGGATGGCAGAGACAGACAGACAGCTGTAAAGTCCAACATAGAAAAGGCTCTCTGCATGTCATCAAGTAGTAGTTGGTTTACTGGTAGTAATAATAACTCCATGAATGACTCTTTGTGCGTTCCCTCTTTTCATGTTCTTCAAGCATCCTGCTATTTAAACCGGCCTTAAATACCCTGCCGACACAAAACTATTTCCTGCTTTCTTTTCTACCACCGGTGGTGGCCGTGGCAGCAGCAGCAGCAGCAGCAGCAGCAGCAGCATTGATCCTCTGATCACCACTCGATCCTCATTTTTGGCTCTGCCACAAGATCTAACAAAATAAACCAGCCGTAAAACTCTGCCGTGGATGATGTAACTGGGAAACCAATCCCTGATGAGGTAGCAGCATTAGGCGGAGAAAAGTGCAAAGAATAAAAAATGGGTGTGAGAGTGATTACGAATGCAACTTTTGCAAAAACCCTCCTCGTCAGGAGCGGAGCTTATCCAAGGAGCTGCATTTTAATTGAAACTTCCATCACAGAGGACCATCCCATAATAAGTAAAAAACATACAGATTTATAACTCAGACTATTCCCAAATTGGCCTAATGCTAAAACTTAAGATATTTGTTTATGCTCAAAATTACTTTAATTACAAAATCCTTTACAGTAATAAAACAGGATACAGTGAACCTATACCACTCGTAACAGATGCTGTACAGATGTGTTTACTCAACTGTGAGGCTATGGTGCCATATGCTGCTGTCTATATCATGTGCTTCTGTTTTATTCTTCGCACCATTTATTATGGGACAGCAAACCATGCTTTCCCATGCATTTATGTTTTTTTTTTTCTTTTTAACCATGAGCACCGCAAGTGTAAGAAAAACATCTCAAATGTAAACATGAAATTAGAATGTCATTTCCCAGAACAGCTGGATGACAGCAGAGTAACAGAAAGCTGATTAATTGTCAAAACACACGGGGGCAGGACATGACGTGCTGGAGCAGAGTTGTATTTTTATCCCGCTCCACGGACTCCCTCTTTGTAGCATGTGGTTGTGTGCTAGCCGTGTTACAGGAAAATGGCCCCGCATCCCCATGTACATGTGGCTGTAACCCTACCCTCACCTGACAATGAGGGCAAAGGACCTCCTAACACATTTGCATCTCTCCTGCTGGTGCTTGCTAGTATTTCTTTTTCTATATGATGGAATATGATTAAGATGATCAGCTTCACTGGATTTATAGGTTTGGAAGCACTGGCTACACTAATCTGGTTGTGAAGATCATTTTAACTAGAGGATCATGGACACACACTGATTTAATTTATTTATTTTAATGTATAATGTAAAATATATATATATATATGAATATTTTAAAACAGATTGCACCAACAAAGGACAATGTAGTAACCGTGGAACTGCTTGTAGAAAAAAAAAAAGAAAAAAAGATCACCCATGGTTACACAGAGAAAACCAGAGTGTTGTCTGCAGGTGGGTTAAGGTGTGTGTGGCATCTGTGGTCAGTGTAGCAGCTTTGGTTGATTAAAATGGACACGCTTGAGGAGTCTCAAGGTATTAAAACACCTTTAAAAAAACAGCAGTGGGATAAAAAAGCAAAGCCATATGGACACAGACAATAACACCTCCCCTACTCTCTCATCAAGTCCCTCTCCATGATACCACCTTAACTATCTTCCCTAAAAGCGTCGGTCGGTTGATTTTAGGGATACAACACCGCAAACGCTATCATTAAGTAAATGAGATGCAGGTGCACACAGACTTCTCCGCGTTGCCACCGAGAGATTAGGATGAAGTAGCGTTTTTGTAGAAAACTAGCTGGCTGGCAGGCCGGCGGGCTGTCAAGAGAAGGGAGAGGACCTATCACAGCCACAGAAGGCTGCTGAGCTAATGGCTACACTAATGATACGGCTGCGCTCGGAGAGTCACGAGGTTTTAGCGCAGATCTGCTGCGTGGTCGCTGGCACTGCCACATGACCCGGAGCTACCGTGACGCCAGCTGTAAACACACAGGCACACACGTGGTTGGGTGACTGTTTACTGGGTTGTTGTTGTTGTACAATGGGAACATGCGTAGATCTTCTCAAACGAAATCGAAAGATAGAAAAATTGCTGCGATTATGTATTAGTTACTCATAATGGTACAAAAGCTAGTATAACCCCAAAGGTGGCCATACGCACACAATGGTGTTCCTGCTGCAAATCAATCCCAGCGACTGCCTAGACGGCATTTTAAATGACTGAACATCAAGGTGTTTTAAAAATGAGCAGGAAATTTTAAATAGCCTAACAGCAGGGCCCCCTACTGCTCGCCATCTTTCTGATATCCCCGCAGGCGTGATGGGAGGCATACCTGCATGCAGTACGGCCCAGTGGGAGAGAGTGATGTAAGCTGGTCTTGGCAGGACAGTGTGTGTGCTGCGTTGAGCCAAAGGGCAGACAGTCAAAAACACATGCAGGGGAACCGTGCCAGCCATTTGATCCACAGACGCTTTCTCATTTGTCCGTGTTGGGATCAGAGCGCTGCCGCTCGGCCCGGGTTACAAATCGCACCGGTGGCAACTCAGATCGTGCTCTTGCCAGACGAATGTCTTCGCGATATCAAGGACGAACATAAGTCAAATGCAGGACAAAAAAAAAAAACATGTGTTTTTTGTTCTGAAGCACTTGTTGGGATGTAAATAACCACTTGGGATGGCATTTATAATGCAGGACTGACCTCCCGAGAGTGCTGAGGGCAGAGTATTGACCGGCCAGCACGTTCATAAAGTGAAAACTTAAGCAGAAATGGCTTAATTGCGTTCACACAAGAGCAAGTCATTAACTCTGTGCTAAGGTATTCCGCAAAATATAGCATTCTAATTAGGAAGCACAAGATAGCTTGAAGCCTCAAAGACATTTTTTGCACTGATATTAATGCGTTGATTTTATGTTCATACATCTCATTGATTAATAACACAGCAGGCAGTTTAACAGCGACAGGAACACTTTAGGAACGGATGTCAACTTCCATACTAGCGACTGTGTGGGTTTTTGCCAGACACAAAGATGTTGAGCTTGACACGTCACATTAAAGAATGCGGTGCTATTTTTAACTTTGAGAGTTTAGTTTCTGCTTCCTGGAACATAGTTCTTGTACCAAACCCCAGAAACAAACACATGCCTGGAGCTGTGCGTAGCAAGGTTATATTAGCTAGATTCATGTTGACTTTAAGTCAAACGGCATATGTTTAAATAGTTATCAGTATAATTTCAAAGTCATTCAACAGTCAAGCCATTACAATAGAATGACTACTGTATTATATTCTGAGTCTCGGAGTTAGATCCCTATATTCTGCATATTGGTGGGATTTCAAATGTTTAATTAAGTAGCTTGTGATGTAAGCTGTAGATTTTGTACCTCTTCTCAAAATGTTTGCAACCATATGAGTATGGGAGTATGGGTATGAGTACTAATGCCAGACATTGAACGGTACCGGGGCGTCCCTCGTTGACATCAAAGTAAATGTTAGCAACCTTAAATCAGGAAATCATTTAGCCATTTTTCAACCTTCTCCGGTTGTAGCTTCTCAAAATATTTACTTCTCGTTTCTGGCACTGTATTAACCCATGGGTAGTAATGAAAATATTCATTAATTACAGTCCTGGCCAAGTACATTAAGAAAGTAGGCATTTTTATAGGATAAATATTTTGTTTAGCACTTCCTTGGGGGGGGGGGGGACATGCACCTCTCCACTTCAGACAGCAGTGAGACGACCGGCCAGCCAGCAGGCTGCTACTGCAGTTTTTCAGCTGCCCGGGGCTCCAGGAATGCAAAGGGATCCAAGCAGAGCAGCAGCACAGGCATGTGCCGGAACAGAGAGCACTCAGTGTGCCAAAGAAACAGCCGAGAGGAGATTTCCACCCGATAGGCCCCAATGTTAGTGCTGCTGGTTGAGCCCGCCAGGGCCTGCAGAGGGAGCCCAGAGATGGGGCTCAGCATGGCAGCACAGAAAGGACTCTTTGTTATAAAGCATTATGTAGTGTTAAGCCCCACAGCACCCGAGCATCCCTCTGTACCGCCTCAAATAATGGCCAGAAACATGGAAAACAGAAAAAAAAAGAAGGCAAGAAAGACACTTAAAGGAGAGAGAAGAAAGGTGAGAAATTACAGGAAGAGATGAGGGGAAAAAATGGGAGAAACACTGCTATATACTATGTTGACAATGGTAAAGGGTATGGAAAACCGAGCTTGGGATCGAAGCCACACACAGTGCTCTTATCTTTACTCACAAGATGTTTTCTCTAAGCTATGCTGTCAAAACAGAAAACACTGAACCATGGATCATAGAAATCAAGAATTACACAATGTGTTTTAAAATAAGAACACTCAAAGCTGTCCATTGTATATCTGCTAGTGGCCCCGAGTGTGAACAATGTGTAAAAACAAAACAAACTGGCCTCAACAATGGAAGTCAACTGAGTGATTGTGGCACTTTAGAGAGCTGATATGTAACAGTTTTGTTGAGCTTTGTTTAAGTTATCCCAAATTTTGACAATAATTTTCAAACCCAGACAAATCCCTTTGGTCGACTTTCAATTGTGTTTCATCCCCGTTAACCCCTACAGTAATGTGTCAGCATTGTAGCTGCTCTGATATAAATGTAATTTTGATCTAGTTTTAAGCCACATTTTATTATTAACTATTTAGATCTTGGCTGTTTTAACTACACATCCACACATCTGCATCAGTTTATCAAACAAGCCAAGCAAACTTTATCTGCAGCCCCTCCAGATGGCAAAGATCCCCAGACAAACAATATTTTTTTAACACAAAACTGCTATAATCAGTATTTTTATAACTTTTAATTCCCAGGTCTATTTGTTCTGGAAGACAAGAGCTCTGTCTTGATAGACCTACCTGAGAGAAACAAGACCAAAACTCCCATGATCCCTCAACTTCATGATAACTCCATTGTTTGTTATTGTTTTGATTGGGTGTTTTCTGCTTTTAATATTGCATATTTAAACTATTGATTACAATTAGTTCTGAAATATAAACACAAGTTGCCATCTTGCACAGATCAATTTCGAACCAATTGTATCATTACATCCACCTGTCAATCAAGATGAATTAAGGCTAACCCTGCCCGATTTGTCCTACACATGCTGGGATACTTAAGACATTTCAATGGTCCAATCAAGTCCTCCCAAAGCTGTGTCCTGCCTGTATATACACTGTTCATACCGGAAATACGTGAGGATGTGGACCTTACGGTGCAATCAACTGTACTCTGAACTCTGAAAAAAAAAACTCCAACAAGGAAAACAGCACTGGAACGGTCATTCAAGTCAGGAGTAGGACTCATGTAGTCTGAGTTCACCCGAGTTCATCCATATTAACTGTATAATAATATACAATATTGAGCTGTTGTAGTTATAAAAGCACCCATATTTTGTAAATGCAGTAAAACGCATTTGGATTCGAAGTCGAGAATACCGCCTTGGAAATATTGACTTTCGAATTGCAATGGATTGCAGCAGAAGATTCCATTTAAGGTGGACTTTCACTAACTTGACTGGGGAAATAAAAGTTGGAGGATTAATTAAACACCATATTCGTTAGCTGCCGATAGCCAAAGCAGAAGTATGGCCATCGGGACTGAAAAAAATCGGTTCGGTGCACCCCCACATTTGACATGTGTAATTAACACTTCAAGTCCACATCTGGATTTCACTGTTCTTTAGTGTGGGTAGTGTCACCGCCGAGCTATCAGGAAATGACTCAAACTTTAGCTGGGGAAGTGGAGGGGGGTGGGGGGGAGTGGGAAATTACAGAGCTAGGAATATCTGAGCCCTCCAAAGTCAATAACATATCCCTGCAACTGTTCCAAACGTGGTGATCTGCCTTCATGGAGCCTTTATGGAGCCTAAAGCGGAGTCACACGCTTCGACACGTGCAACTGTACTGCGAGCTATTTAAACAAAGAGTGCGGTGGGCTGCTGCCGAGACTAAGCTACACACACACACATATACACACACATACACACACACCGTGTGGGACAAAAACAAAGACAAACCCCATTCTATCCCGCTAACACAACCACACGCACATTCGACAAACCTTTGCTTTCAGTTCGTGTTATATTTATGAAAAAATGAATATTCGGACACTATGCGACAACGCCTTTTACAATGTTGTTCCTATTATTGTCCACAGAACCGCAACGTAACAATACAGTAACGCTACAGCTGTTAACTGGTATAAGACGGGACGAACTAGCTTCTCTGGCCGCTTTTTCCATTTTATTATATCGCTAAGCACACAATAATAGAAGACGTCTAATAAAAAAAACTTGTCTCCAACAAGAGGACATTATGCCTGACCTGTCAGAGACAAAACAATACGGCATTTATCCTGAGAGATATTAGTCGCTGCTTACGGCTAACTTAACGAATACCGCACTTCTTATTTAGCTGATTAACAACTTATTAGTCTCCTTGGCGAGTTATTGAAATGTTGCCCTTGTGTGAACGACGTTTATCCCATTATCGACAAAACCAGGCGGACGGAAGGGGAGCGGGTGAGCGAAGAGATCTCGCAGTGGCCTATCTCTGCTTAGCTTGCGAAAAAAAAAGATAAGACTCACCAACGTAAAGGTTACCAGCAGCGAGCCCTCCTCTTCGCTTGTTCACATTCGAGACATTAGCGGTTATATGATCGAAGACGCCCAAAGTAGAATGTGAAAGAAATAAGACCCAAAGTGTTCGGTTTTTGTCGTCTATCTCCGTCCTCGTCCTCGCCAGCTCTTTATTTTAGGTGAGCGGAAACACTCTACCAGCTGCCTAGCTCTCGCGCGGTCTCCATGGCTACCTCGTTAAAAGGGGGCGGAGACTAACTCTGTCAAGCCAACCGCAAGGACTAATTTTACAAAATAAAAGCATAGAATTTGGTGGAGAGACAAAAGAGCTGGCAAACAAAACATACCAGAACACATCAGCAATTGTTTAAACGATAATCATATTGTATGTGTTATGTGTATGTGACACGACAGAGAATTGCCTGCGTATATATCTACAGCTAAATTTACTATATTTATTATAATATTTAAAATTTGAAGCAGAAAAAACAAAAACAGTCTTGTTGGCGATCATCCTGAGACAAAGAAACGTTTACCAGCACATTAACAAAATATTTGATACAATAATAATTTGTATCACTTTTCTATATTTATTGTCTTTCTCCATTTACTACTTGTACATTGATTGGATAAATACATTTAAATAAAGTTGATATGAGAAAAACTGATTATTTAAATATATAATCTCTTATTTTTTGTTTCTTTTTTTACCCCTATTTTTGTTCCTATAATTTGCATTTTTAATTTTTTTAGTCCAGTATCTTTAAAGATATTGTTTAATATCAAATATTGAATTCCTGTATCCTTCTAGAAAGTGGTTAATGGGCTGTATAAACTCCAGGAACAATAAGCCTGTGATATGATGTATCTTGTAAGTATGTTGCTTGTTAATAAATCAAAATAAGATCATTACCTCCCAGCACTTACAATTATATTATTTTAATGCTTCATTGTGATTGCCATACTTCGTATATCTCTGACAGGTTACACAGAGTTGGCTGTTGCTGCCATCAGGATTGTTTCATTAGATCCTTTCTGCCATGTTTTTTTTTCTTTTTTAGTTTTTACTGCTGGTGCGACTATTTCATCATCAAACTGAGATATATACTTTTTACATCCAGAGGTTTTGAAGAAAATGATGGCTAATGTAAATGTGTCAAGGCAGTATGAAAATCTTTTTTATGTATACAATACAGTACTGTATTTATACTTGCTAGTTGCAGATATAAGATAGTGGAAAATGAGTGGGTGGAAAATTTTACTTTTGTTTTACTCATAAAGAAAGTAAGCTCTCTAACCACAGTACACTCTGCACCATAACCTTGTAAAGTATAATGTGTTACTGCAGTAAAGCATCATGAAGAGTTTTATACAAAAATACTGGACTTATAATTGTATATCTGGCATCTTTGAATCCAAATAATATAATGTTGTCTAGGAAGATGTATGCTTTATTATTAACATGCAGCTTCAATGTGATGATAATTCATCAACTGTATACACTAATCTATGTTTTACCCTTTAGTAATTTTCACTAAACATAATACATGAGCAGATACTGTAGTCTGGCTAATAGTAGCTCACAGTGCCTCTAAGAGAATAAACTCATATTATTATATTTGTTTACTATGAGTAATTGTATTAGTTATATAGTATGTTTGACAAGATTTTATGTCTGATTATTTCATTTTTATTTTCCACCTTTATATGTTTTCCTTTCCTATGTCTCTTCTATTTTAGGTGGTCTTTATAGTGTGCATCAAATGCTGGTCTAAATAATCTGTCTCTGTATTTAGTATGATGTTAATCCACTTAGCAAACAATGCATGGGTCTAGTAATATAAATCATTTCCTGCAAACACTGTTAGTGGAAGAGAAATGTACAATATACCCATGCAGCAAGGACAGGAGATATACGTACTATAGTAGTAGCTATACATGCATCTCCCTCCTAAATTATCCCTCTTTGTTCATGGAAGATTAAATTCCCTTGAGTCCTATGACCTTCGAAGGAGTAATAACCTCAGATACATATCTTAATAAGTCCAGTGTCCTTGCATTTTTCCCATTATTGTGAAATTATATGCAGAAAAGTGGTTCAACACCTTATGAGAAAATCTACTCTGAAAGTGGAAAATCTTCTTTGTTGTTCACAATGATAATACTTGGACACTTGAACACATGCACCAAAAAAAACCAAACTGTGTTTGTAAAACAAAATAAAATGTATTGCTTTTATAAAAGAAAGGCCTCTAAACCTTTCCTACATGTTAATAATAGGCTTGTCCGTGCCAATGCTGGCATCTAGTGGCTGCTTATCTTTCCTACATAGATGACATGGTTTCTTTTTGGGCTTAATTGGGTCATATCTGTTGGCAAATTATAATTTTTGCATATAATTTATCACAATTATTGCATTTGTATTATTTATTTTTTAAAGTACTCTAACTGTAACTTGAATTCTCATGCCGGCGTCCTGCCTCAACTGCCAAAACGGGAAGCTACATCCCATAGGGGGGTGAACCTCTGGTTTCCCCTTCTAATATGCCATAGAATATTCAGTTGGATTTTTAAAACGCACATAAATAACAAATACAATAATCTACGACACACTATACATACAATATTGTACAATCACAACGTAAACTAGGAATGGAAACATCTCATCTAAAATCTTGCCCCCCTCCATTTATTTGCAAAATGGTTCCGCCCAGTAGACTCGTCCTCTTCTATGTAGTCTATGGTCGTCCTACCACTTTAAACTTGTGCTAATGTCTCAACGCAAGGCATTGAGGTAATGCTATGCCTTTCAGTCACTTTCTGGGTGGCGGGAGATGATGCCATTTTGATATATAGTGTTAAAGTGCCTTATAATAGTATCAAAGTATAAACGATAAATAAAAACAAGATCAAGCTTGAACGTTTGAAGTAACTTTCTAGCTAACTAGCTAATATTTAGCTACGAAAGGTTACCTTGAAAGTTTTTGTTGCATTGTACTGGTGTCTGGTTCTAGTGAGCTGTATTACTTGACCTTCATCCATTGCAGTGACTTTATCTCTAACACCTAACTAAAGAAACAACTCATCACATGCTGTCAGTTACAGCCCTTAATGTGGCACAAGATATTTACCCATCAAGTCTTCCTTCAAAACACCTTGCTCATGTGATTTAATACATGTTTATTTATTTTATTGATTCATTGCAGAGTTATTTGAGTGAATTGTGAGAAGTGTCTTCATTACATTTCGTCTTTATGTAATCCAAGTTTGTTTTTCTTACCTGCCTTTTCATGCTTCATGCTTTCGTGTGCATTGCCTTGTGAGTTACTCTCATCTTTTCTACACATATGTTTACTTCCTGGTTACGTTTACTGACTCCGCTTTAAACAATACACAACAATACAGGAAACTCAAAGAGGAAATGATATAGAAATATGCTAGTAAAAATATTTGTGTCTATTTTAGGGACTTGGTTGGAACTTTTGTTCAACCAAGCGTTAATGATGGACCTAATTCTAGGTTCATAGCAATGAATCTAGTGGTTGGTTAGTAGAATCAGGTGTGTAATTGCTTGGTTGGAATAAAAGTCTGCATCCACATATTGCAACAGTAGACCATTTTCAAGCAGCCATATTTACATTAAATAGCAGGCAAACATAGTCAATATCAATGACATTAATTAAGCTTCTGTTGCTGCATTCAGTTCAAAGTCCTGCTACTGTGCATGTTGGCTCAGTGGAAAGCCTCTGCCTCAGTAATTTGTACCTTAATTAGTATCTTTGGTAATACCTGTTACTATTTAATGTCCTCGTTTGACACTAAAAGGCTCTGTTCACATTCACCTGTTCAAGGGGGGAATTCTTCTGTGTTCACTTAATATCTGTGATAAGGCACATATCTATGACCCTGGTTTGTGACATCACAACTAGTTAATGCCATGTAATGTGTTTAGATCTTAAATTGAAGAATGTCCTGATTGCCTTAACAGACGCTGACGGCAAAGAACCAAGGAGAAACAAAACTCTGGCCTTCACAGTGAGCCTTTGATCCATTCTGAAGATCTGAAATGGCTGGCTCACAGATCCGCCTGAAAATTCTCCCCAGCGTTCACTGTCTGTTTGATAAACTGGTGCAAGTAAAAGTAGACGGACTTCCTCCTAACAAACTGGTGGAATTAAGGTCCAAAATGTTTGACGATAAAGGGGTGATTTTCAAAGCCTCCGCCCTCTACAAAGCAGATCAAACTGGCCGGGTGGATGTGTGTCGGGCACCCTCTCTGGGAGGAAGTTACACCGGAGTGGAGCCCATGGGCTTGTTGTGGGCGATGGCACCGGAGACTCCGCACAGGAAACTTGTGAAGAAGAACGTGCTCAACCCAACGCTAGTGGAGATCGAGGCTCTGAATGGAGAGAGCGGCGAGCTGCTGGCCTCTGAAACCAACGAGAGAGGATACATGACGGAAGGGATGAAGAGAATACCTGTGCGAGAGGGCAGAATACGAGGAGTCCTCTTTATACCACCAGGTTAACTATGTGCTTTTTGAGAAGCGTTAGGACAATTCTGCAAAAGATGTCAGTATTCCTGTCCTGTTTTTTAACTTCATGTTTCTTTTTTTCAAGGAAAGGGTCCATTCCCTGGTATTATTGATATGTACATCATTGGTGGAGGAATATCGGAGCCCAGAGCCAGCCTGTTGGCAAATAAAGGTTTTGTTGTTCTGGCGCTGGCCTACCTTGACTTCCAGGACTTACCGAAAAACAACAAAATAGATTTGGAATACTTTGAAGAGGCTGTGACATTTCTGAGGAGTCTGCCTGAGGTTAGTACTGGAACTAAATAATATCAAGGCTCTCAGGATCTTCATCTCAAAATAACATGCAATTCAACAATGCAATAGAAGATTCTTTCCATGCCCTTTGCATTTAAACATAGTATTGCTTAGTTGATTGACAAATTAGCAACTATTTTGATAATCTGCTATCAAAAATCCCTACATTTATTATTTATTTCATTTATTTTATTTATTTACTATTTTTACTCATGGATTTGCTGCTTTTTTTCATTGCACGTGACAGGAAAACTGAAATCTGAGTATCTTAATGTTTTTGGGCTACTGGTTGGACAAAACAAGCTACATGGAGGTGAATTTTAGGTATTTGTGATGGGCATTTTACATTATTCTTGACATTCTATTCTTAAAACAATTGGAAAAATTGAGGAGATCATCGATAGAATAACAGGTAAAGATTTCTTTATTGAGGCACAAGGCTTTTATTGATCTTGCATCCTGTCACTGATTGATTGATTAAATAGAACACAGTACTACAAGAGTTTTACTTGTTATATCTCTCCCGGCAGGTCAAAGGTCCTGGGATTGGCATCATATCAATGTCATTTTCTGGTGCCTTGGCTTTATTAATGTCATCTTTCCTCTCTGGGATCTCAGCAACCGTCTGTATTAACGGCTGCAACGCAAGTGTTCAGATGCCATTCTACTACAAAGACATAGTTATTCCACCACTCCTGGCTGTCATAAAGAATATTAAGATCACAGACTCTGGGCTTATGTATATACGCGATGCCATACCTGACCCTACCTTGGAGGAGAACAAGGCCTCTTTGATTCCAATAGAGCGCTCCAGCTGCCAGTTCCTGTTTGCCGTTTCTGAAGATGACCACAACTGGAACAGCGCTCTTTTTGCCGAGCAGGCCGCTGCGACCCTGAAGCGTCACGGCAAAGAATCCTTTCAGGTGGTTTCTTATCCTAAAGCTGGACACTTGTTGGAAGTCCCTCACATGCCTTTTTGTCCATCTGGCTTCCACCCACTAGTAGGGAGTGTTGTGGGGTTTGGTGGGGAGCCAAAAGCCCACTCCGAGGCCCAGCTGGACCTGTGGGAACGAGTCCAGGAGTTCTTCAAGAGGCACTTGGATACCAAGAGTAATCTTTAGCAAGCAAGTGTAACAAGCAGGCCAGAATGGTCGTGTCTTGGAATGTTTTGCCTGTTTAGAATGTATTATGTATTTAAAGATATTTGTTTATTTCATTACATATTGTGTGTGGAAACCATCATTAACCTCCTGATTTAACTTAAAGTCTCACTCTACTCAAAAGTATATTTTTTTCCTTGTTCCTGTTTGAACTTCAGTTTATCTGCACTCATTGAAAAATGTATTTTTAAGGGGCGGTCCTTCAAGCATCGGATGTCACAGCATGACTAGTTTGGAGACAATTCTGGTTTAATATTCCTTAGTGATTCACAACATATTTAAGCTCTGTATATGTAACACTCCTCACTCAAAGGCTAGTATTTCCACATTTTTGTATTGGGTTTATTATGAAATTGGTCAAATAAAAATATAAAACAGTCATGCCTGATAGTGAGATTTGTGCATTTTTTTCTGGAAAAATGACTTACTCAGTTGACAATTAATTTTGTGAGAAGCAAATTTAACATTTGTTTTATTATTCAGGATTTTTTAAATTCACTGCTGTTGAAGGGATAGGAATGTTAAATATAGAAGATGCAATTCATTGGATCATTATTATCACATCATTATGGGGCGCATAATGATGTGAAAAAAGATTTTTGCAAATTAATTTCTTTTTTATTTTTAATAAATTTGCATTTGCTGTGTGTAATTTTGAGGGAAAATGTTGAAAAAGTGAAGTGCTGTGAATACTTTCCGGATGCACTGTAATTACAGCTGTGCATATGTTGGCATCTAGTGGCTGCTCAGCCTTCCTACATTTATCTTTGAACTTTTACTCAAAGGCTTTCGTACAATATGTGCAGTCACAATATAATGTAAAACAATGTGAGGAAAACTTTTCACGATTACCTAAACAATTTCAATATCTATTGCACGTTTGCACTTTTATTCCCACGTTCAAGTAACAAGACAGAATTGTATTTACTGTGATGAAGTTTTTTCTTCTCTGTTGGAGACAAAGACAGTGGACTCATTGCCTTCGAGCCTATACATCACACCTTTACCCAGTAATCGCTTGGGTTATTGTTCTGTTGAAACAACAGCTCCATATTTGGGGTCTGCTGAAAGAGCAGCACAATGGATTCTTTGTTAATAATTAAACAATAACTATAAAATGCTGTTTTGTGGCCTATGCTCTCACCCATTTTTGGTATTTTCAGCATGTCGGAGAGGAATGTCACAAGCTGCTGCGAGAGAACAAACTGAACACGTTGCAGTGAAGGGAGAGTTGCCTTTTATAGTTCAACAATATTTTATTATACATAACATTGTTTTATTTATTATTTTATCTTTTTGAACGTGTCGTTCACCTATTGGACATTTACCCTACCATTTTTTTATAACCTTATCATCACTGATTAGTGTAATATGGCCACACCTTCCTCGCTTCTCGCTCTGCTACTTGTCATTCATAAGATTAATTGGAGTTTCTTGGCTCTATAAGAAAAGGAGGGGCTCCCCCCTCACGCTGTGAAGCCTTCATTCGCAGGCTGCCTCTCCGCCTCAGCAGCAGCAGCAGTAATAGCAGCAGCAGTAGTAGCAGCAGCAGCAGTCGGTCTAGCAGCCTCTGACGGCGCTTTTGGCTGCGGCCGCGGGAAGTAACGGGAGGAGTAACAGCCCGTCTGCCGCGACGTCGGGCGAGCTGGAGGCGGCGCGTCCCCTGGCGCGGCGAGCGTCTCTTCGCATCCCCGCGGAATGGACACCTCGCTGCCCGGTGCGGCTTTTAAGGCGCGAGCGGGTGTCAGAGAGCAGCATCCGACCCCTCACTCTGCGCGGATTCCAGCGGCTCTGACTCGGTTCCTGCCATGAATCCGCAGTAGAACATTGTGAAGGCATGCTGCAGCCTCGGCTTGTCATTTGATCACAACACCATGTTTTTTTTTTCTCTCCCCCCCTTAATTTATCACTATTCACTGGCAAGAGATCATCTCATTGCTGGCAGCCGCTCGCTTTGTCTATATGTGTCCGCCCTCACTGACTCTCCTTTGCACACAAGCTGTGATCAATAGGAAAACAATTTTATTCATTTATATATATATTTTTAAAAAAGGCATCGTTGCATCATTACAAAATGCCTCTTCAATACCCGTTGTAGACATCCCGCAGCCTTCTAAAAAAAAAGAAAAAAGCTGAACCGACATGGATCGTGGGAGTCGGGCTGCGACGGTCGGGGACGGTGCAGCCAATCTGTCGGAAGCAGCTCACCTCTGGCTGGACCTGCTGAACGCGACCAGCCCGCCGCCGACGCCGCGGTGGGACAGAGGCGGCAGCAGCAGCCCCCTCCCCGGGGGAGAGGGCACCGGGCCCGCCGGGGACCAGCAGTGGCTGGTCCGGGACCAAGTGTACCGGGACTTCACCACCACCGTTCAGGTGTTCATCCTCATAGGGTCGCTGCTCGGTGAGTTCAACACACGACACGTCGCGCATACTTTGAATGGCAGGCCTGTTACAGTACTACAGACGTGCAGGGTAGGCTACATCAAAAGGATATTTGCAATGTAATGGCTTAATCGGAAATCCTGCCTACGATTTTCATGAGATTCCCTTCTTGATTCCTACTTCCTATGAGCCTCAAAGTTTAATCCCGGAATGTAGGGCATGAATGGTATAGGCAGAACACTTTAATAGATTTGGTGCAATTTGCACACAAACAGGTGCCAATGTAATGGTTTAAAAGTGCTGTTAAAACTGATAAAACAAGGGTTTTAAAAAATTCACATGGTTTTGCTAAAAACAGTAAGAGTGATTTGGTTCATTGGAGTACATGGTTAGAAACACAGCAATGATGAAGGTTAAAATCAGGATCTGCTGATCTAGTGATCCCTTAGCTACTGCTTTGGTCTCTGGGACAGACAAGCATAGAGAAAGTTAAAACTAAAAATGTTTAAAACACAAGTAATTCCTTTTTTTTCTATTTTTGAAAAGCTCTCTTAATATTATTTATATTGGTTCTTAAGTGTTTCTTCTTCTAAGTTATGTTTTTGAAAGATGATCCTAAAATCACCTCAGGTGTTCGGGGTTTGATTGCTTGTGCCTGAGCTAAGACGGTAGAGGGGAAGACAGTGTTCCCGCTCGTCCATTACAACACTGGACGTGACTGACGATACATCGTGTCTGTCTTTATTCATTATTATTCCCCTTTACAGTCCCCTTTACAGGGGCGTAACATTTTCTGGAGGCACCGCTGGGATTGGGTGAGACGAGGGTCGACTTCTGCCAGCTACGGACGTCGCCAGCTCTCATTCAGTCCCCTTCAACTTACCTAGGCGAGCAGCATCTAGTGGCTTGTACGGTGGTGGTTTGAATGTCTACAACAAAGAGCACAAGCAAACTGAGGTGAACTTCAAGCACCAGGAGCGCTATTGCTGAAGTTTAGCACACAAATTACTACTGCTACAGAGCACTGAGTTACTGCCACAAGGACAATGGAGTCAAATGAGAGAGAGACATTGCAGTTGGAAATATTTGAACTTTTGTGTACACTGCCAGCAGACAATCTAAGAAAAGTATGTGACTTCCTCGCTATTGCTGGAGAAAAAGTTGAGCATGTGGCAGGAAAGAACAGAGCGTCATTAATCACATTGATAAGTAATCACCTGCAAAGAGAGGAGTTACAAGAACTTGAAGATATGGGAATATCAGAGCTCCTCTTCTTAAAAGACAAGGTAATTGAGCTCCATGCTGAGCTCTTAGCTAAGCTTCAAGCAAAAGCAAATGAAAATAAAGATGGTCAAGACAAGATACATGTCACTACACCACAAGAAAACAGGCTTCCTCAGTTAGAGCCACTGCCTTTTACAGGGAGTAGTTATAGTGGAAATGAACACCAGGCTCAGGTCACCACAGTCATCCGCACAGCGCCACTCTCAGGTACAGGTCCAGGTCAGGCCCCTCCCCCCTGGCACAAAGAGTTTAAAATCTCAGGACAGATAGGAGAACCAGGACAAAAAGATCGCCTCACATTTTCCAGCCTAGCACGGCAGATTGAGCATGGCCTCCTAAAGGGCTTTCCTGAGACTGAGATTGTTGATGCCGTCATAAGGGCCATTATTCCAGGAATGCAGTTGCGTAGTTACTTGGAGGGGAAAAGTGACCTCAAACTGCCAACACTTAGGAGGATTCTCCGTTGTCATTACCAAGAAAAGAGCGCAACAGAATTATATAAACAGTTGTCATCTGAAGTCCAGGGCACAAAAGAGATGCCTCAAAGCTTCCTCATCCGTGCTCTAGATCTAAGGCAGAAGATTCTGTTTGCCTCACAAGAGTCTGAGTCAGGCCTAAGATATGATCCAGTGCTAGTACAGAACATGTTTCTTCATTCAGTGATGACTGGCCTGCAGAATGATAATATCAAACGAGATCTACAGCCGTACCTGGAACAAGCTAGTGTTTCTGATGAACTCCTGTTTGAAAAACTGAATACAGCATGTGCTTACGAAAGTGAGAGGCAAGACAAGAGGAAAATGACAACACCACAGCGATCTGTAGCCGTTCACTCTGCTCAGTCTGACCACAGTCCTGCAGAAAGGAAGGAGAAAACAAGTCAGCCGGGTCACAGTAAGAATCAAATTGATATTCTCTCAGAACTGCAGGAAATGAAAGCTAACATGTCTCTCTTGAAGGACCTTAAAGCTGAAGTGGCTTCCATCAAAGAGTCAATACAGCAGCCATCTTACCCACCCAGGCAGCATCCAGACCCGTCTTTCCCACCAGACTGCACTCCTCATCAGCTAGCACCAGTCCACCATGGCCCGCCACGGAGACACTGGGCTGCTCCTGCCCTTGCAGCACAACATGGTTATCCTCAGCTCAACCAAAGGTTCGCCAACCAACGCCCTCTCCCCACACCTGCACCACGCCGTAGAAGGAGATGTGTTGCTTGCGAGCAGGCAAATGTAGAAGACTGCAGTCACTGCTTCAGATGCGGCAGTAATGAACATTTCGCAGCCGGCTGCAGAATGGGCAGATCAAGTCAATTCAGAGGGAGCGCTTTAAACGGGCCAGGGTTATCCCAGCGGGGCAGGGAGTGACCACTTCATCAACAGCGCCCCAACTTTGTGTACACTGTGGTGCACATGGAAGGAACGTGAGGCTGAGGCAATGTGAATCATGTAAAGGTGTGTTATACTGTTCCAAAGCATGTCAACATGAACACTGGGTGGTCCACAGAAATAAATGTTCAACGACCTCATGTAAAACAGTCCGAGCCACAACACGAAAAAGAAAACACATCCGAGTTGCTCCTCTAATTGGAAATAAATACCTTATTGACTGCTACATCCAAGACCAGCAGGTTAGAGCTTTGTGGGACTCTGGTTCACAAGTGACTGTGGTGAGTGAACACTGGAAAACAGAACATTTATCACATGTAACATTGAGAGACATTTCTGAGATTATTGATGCTAATGACACGTTAAACCTTGTTGCTGCTAATGGTGAAGACATGCCATATGTCGGATGGATAGAAGTGACATTCAGATTAGCTGCAGAAGGAGTCCCCACAACAGAGGTCGTTGTCCCCACCCTGGTGATTAAAGGTGACAGTCTCGCACGACCTATTATTGGCTCAAATGTTATTGGACTGATTGTTGATACTGAGCTACAGCAGAGTAACGCCACTGATAAACAGCAGCTAATTAAAACTGTCCAAGCAGCTTTTCCTGGATTTGAGATGGATCATGCTAAAGTTTTTGTAGAGCAAGTTACTGCTGAGCGGCAATCACATGAATATGTTGTCAAGACGACCAGAGAGCGAGTATATGTCCCAAAACACACATCTGTAAAAGTGGACTGCCGTGTTTTGATAGCACCTTGCCAAGTTGAGACAACACTGATGTTTGAGCCTAGTGTTGACCCACAGTGGCCAGAGGGCCTTGAATTCACTGATACTCTTGTGACATTGGAAAAGGGGGCAAAACCATTCATAATTGTGGATGTGCAAAACCCAACAGACCATGACGTCGTGCTCATCGGTAGAACTGTTATTGGGAGAGTGCAGCAAGTTCAAGCAGTTTATCCACCGACCATCTTCGAACGATCCTGCGCCTCTTCTCCAATAACAGTGAGTAATGTGAGAGTAAGAAATGAACAAACCCATTGTGGTGAATGGGATCCCCCAGTTGACGTGAACCATCTCAACCCATCTGAAAAAGAAATAGTTAAACAAATGTTAAGAGAAGAGTCAGGCTCTTTCTCTAATTCTGATGATGACATTGGCTGTATTGAGAATCTGCGGCTCTCCATCTCACTGAAAGACACTGCGCCTGTGGCCAAAACTTACATCTCTGTGCCAAAACCACTTTATCAAGAGATGAAGAGCTACTTACATGACATCATCACACAAGGTTGGGTGCGCAAATCGAACTCACCGTATGCATCCCCCGTTGTGTGCGTTCGTAAAAAGGATGGAAGTTTACGCTTGTGCATAGATTACCGTGAGTTAAACCACAAAACTGTCCCAGACCGTCAGCCCATTCCACGTGTGCAGGACATTATGGACGGCCTGGGGGGGCACTCATGGTTTTCACTTTTAGATCAGGGGAAAGCCTACCATCAGGGCTTCATGGCAGAAGAGAGCCGGCCCCTCACTGCTTTCGTGACCCCCTGGGGTTTGTATGAATGGATCCGAATCCCTTTTGGCTTGATGAATGCGCCGGCTGCCTTCCAGCGGTGTATGGAAGAGTGTCTGGAGGGGATTCGAGATCAGATTTGTATTCCATATCTTGACGATATTCTTGTGTTCAGTCAGTCATTTGAAAGTCATGTTGAAAATGTCAGAACTGTACTGAAGAGATTGAGAGAATATGGCATAAAGTTGAAGCCGGCCAAATGTGAGATGTTTCGTCGAGAGGTTCGCTATCTTGGGCGGGTCGTTTCATCAGAGGGCAGTAAAATTGACCCTGCTGACACCATAGCTGTTAGAGCCTTAAAAGACAAGCAACCAACCACAGTGGGAGAATTACGAGCCATCATGGGTCTCCTCAGTTATTATCGTCAGTACATTCGTAATTTCTCTCAAATAGCTGCCCCTCTGTACGACCTCTTGAGAGCCCCTACGGACACACAAAAGAGTGACAAACATGGAACGAGAATGAGACAGATGAAAAGGAGACACAGTGGAGCGTCCTCCAACCAGCCCATTGTATGGACAGAAAAACATCAACACTTGCTTGAGGAACTTTTAGATCATCTCGTGGAGCCGCCAATACTTGCTTTTCCTGACTTCAGTAAACCCTTTGTTTTACACACGGACGCGTCCAACCTGGGCCTGGGGGCCGTATTATATCAGCAACAGGAAGGAAAAATGCGGGTAATAGCATACGCATCCCGGACCCTCACTGTATCCGAGAAGAATTACCATCTACATTCCGGAAAACTGGAGTTCCTGGCCCTAAAATGGGCCGTGTGTGAGAAATTCAGGGACTATTTGATCGGCTCATCATGCACTGTGTATACGGATAATAATCCGCTCACTTATGTTTTGTCCACAGCAAAACTAAACGCAACTGGATGCCGGTGGGTTGCTGAATTAGCGGATTTCCACCTCACTATACGATACCGGCCAGGAAAGGAAAATGTCGATGCCGACAGTCTTTCGAGGATGCCAGTAGACATCGATACCATGTTGAAAAACTGCACTGAGGAATTTTCATCTCGTTCAGTACAAGCAGTAGTACAGTCAGTTGAGGACCCAAGTCCTAATCCAGTGTGGTCCCTGGCTCTGTCTGCTCCGTCAAAAGACATCACAACGTCAAAACATCAGCCTCTCTTGCCTGCAGAGATTTGTCAAGCTCAGAAGGAAGATAAAAATATCGGCCCAGTGATTGAGTGTCGTCAATTAAATGAAAGACCTGATAAGAAACAGTTAAAATCATTCAGTGCACAAAGTAAAAGACTGGTACGTGAATGGGAAAAACTCACCTTAGATGATGATGGCATCCTGCGTCGAAAAACAGCCACACGAACACAGCTTGTTCTGCCAGAGAAGTACAAGACAACAGTTTTGAAAGAATTACATGATGACATGGGGCACCAAGGAGTCGACCGCACCACTTCATTGGTAAGAGAGCGCTTCTTTTGGCCTCATATGCAGCAGGACATTGAACATTATGTGGCTCGAAGTTGTTCGTGTTTAAAACAAAAGAAACCCAGCCGAGAGATTAGAGCACCACTAACCAACATTGTCACAACCCAGCCCTTTGAATTAGTCTCCATTGACTTTTTGCATCTTGACAAGTGTGCGGGCGGTTATGAATATGTATTGGTTATCATTGATCATTTCTCAAGATTTGCCCAAGCTTATGCTACCACCTCTAAGTCGGCAAAAACAGTAGCCGACAAGCTTTTCAATGATTATGCATTAAAGTTTGGCTTCCCTCAACGCATCCATCATGATCAGGGAGGTGAATTCCAAAACCAGCTCCTCTCACAACTGAAGCAGACATCTGGAGTGCTAGGCTCGCGATCAACGCCATACCACCCTGAAGGAAACGGCCAAGTAGAGCGTTTCAACCGAACACTCATACAGATGCTTAGAACATTAACAGAGAAAGAGAAATCAAACTGGAAGGACTCATTGAATAAGTTGATTTTTGCATACAACTGTACAAGGTGCGAAGTCACAGGCTTTTCCCCCTTTTATCTCCTTTTTGGGAGGACTCCAAGACTGCCTGTTGACATCCTCTTCCGTCTGGCACCAGAAACAGGGACGCCTGACCACAGAGAGTACATGCGAAAGTGGCGTGAAGGGATGCAGGAAGCCTATGAAATAACAAAGAACAGTGCAAGAAAATCAGCTGAACGAGGAAAAAGAAATCATGATCGCAAAATAAGGAGCTCAGAGTTGGAACCAGGAGACCGCGTCCTTGTTAGAAACTTGACCCCAAGAGGAGGGACTGGCAAGTTACGCAGTCATTGGGAAGGAACTATCCACAAGGTTGTTCGCAGAGTAAACAAGGATGCTCCAGTTTATGAAGTTGTACCGGAACAAGGAAAGGGGAGAGATAGCAGGATATTACATCGCAATCTCTTGCTGCCGTGTGACTATCTGCCTTTGGAAGTTCCCCTAAAAGTTGCCAAAACACAGAGGAAAAACCTGAAACAGACAGATGGAGGAACAATCAATACTCAGAGTCAGCAAGAGGATGACAGTGAGGAGGATTCAGAGGATGACTGGCTCTATTACCTACCTCAACAGCCTCCCCAGGATGCACACCCACAGGCAGGTAATGAAGAGGAATATGTTGGCCAGGCAGCAGACTCTGAACCGACAGGAGCACATCACAAGCAAGGAGAACAACAGGAAAGACTGACACAACTGAGAGAGGATCCAGGCGAGATTGAGCTGCTGGACAGGGATGAGGCTCCAGAGGAACTGGAGATTCTTGGAGACAACCCTGCACCGCCACCTCTGTCGCCTCCACCACATGACAATCACAGTGAAAATGAACAAGTACAAGAGCGGCCAAGGAGAGAACGGCGACCACCAAAGGTATTCACCTACAACGAGTTTGGTAATCCAGTTTGCTACAGTATGGGACCTCCGGCCAGATCCATGTATAGTTTTAACCCTATGCAACACTACAGAATCCATCAACCAGGGACCATGTGGCCAGACCCCGTGCAGTACCCCACATACTAACCTGTGCCCCTGTATGGGTAACTAGACTTTTTATGGACTGTTTAACACAGACACTCACATGGACTCTTGTTGAGCTGAGTGCACTTTCATACTTACACACATTTGTTTCTTCATGGACTGTTTCCAAGTGAAAGATACACGCAAACACACACTCATGGACTTTTGTGAAAGCAGAGTGACAATACACGCAAAAATACACTCATGGACTTTTGTGAAAGCAGAGTGACAATACACACAAACACGCATAATGGACTGTTGAAGCAGCTTGATCTGCCACACATCACACAATCAAGGACTTTTGGGAGGTCAAGTGCCTACATAAGAACTGTGAGAATATCCTGATTGTATGCTATGCACCTGCCTTAATCGTTCATGTCGAGGACGACATTTTTATTGAGGGGGAGTGTGTAATGGTTTAAAAGTGCTGTTAAAACTGATAAAACAAGGGTTTTAAAAAATTCACATGGTTTTGCTAAAAACAGTAAGAGTGATTTGGTTCATTGGAGTACATGGTTAGAAACACAGCAATGATGAAGGTTAAAATCAGGATCTGCTGATCTAGTGATCCCTTAGCTACTGCTTTGGTCTCTGGGACAGACAAGCATAGAGAAAGTTAAAACTAAAAATGTTTAAAACACAAGTAATTCCTTTTTTTTCTATTTTTGAAAAGCTCTCTTAATATTATTTATATTGGTTCTTAAGTGTTTCTTCTTCTAAGTTATGTTTTTGAAAGATGATCCTAAAATCACCTCAGGTGTTCGGGGTTTGATTGCTTGTGCCTGAGCTAAGACGGTAGAGGGGAAGACAGTGTTCCCGCTCGTCCATTACAACACTGGACGTGACTGACGATACATCGTGTCTGTCTTTATTCATTATTATTCCCCTTTACAGTCCCCTTTACAGGGGCGTAACACCAATAAGTAATGTCTAGAAGAGTTTTGTCTCAGATAATATAAACATTCAAAAGATGGTCACTTAGATGCATAATACACAATTAATAGTTATTTTCCATTTCCAACTAAAACCTTTCTATGGAGCAGAAATGTGTTCTGATTAAATATGATTTTCTTTCCCTCTTCAATCCATTGTTCGGCTTTAACAGTTTAACTTACACTCCTGGAGCTATTACCCATTTATTTTACTGAAAAAAGTTACACTTATTGATAACCTCAAACTTGAGTTTGAGGTTCTGGATCCAAAGCATTTCGGATCCAAAGGTGTCTCCTCCCCAAATAGTTTGCATGTCAGTGTTCTGTTGATGTGCTGATGAAAGAAGTCACCACCTGACACATCATCTTCTGCAAACAAAGTATTTTATTACAAAAGGAACATTGTCAAAATCCTGCCGAATCTAAGAGATTCTAATTCTAAGAGAACCCTCTTATATGCATTTTATTACCCAAAGGCCAACCCACTCGCTGTTAATTACCCTGAGGATACCTGGATGAGTACTTTTAACTTGGGTTGGTCTAACCTGGGTTTAATATTTGACCAAAGGCCGACAAAGACCCACATTCCGCATGACGTCACGTCATTAGATCAGGAGTAGACAATACACTACAGTGTCATCAATACCCCAGACTTTACTACACATGACATGCAGGGCTTCTCTGGTCATTTTACAACTTTATTCAGCAGCTTTGTCCCTACAGGTAGATGCACAGTACTCCACATTAATAGAAGGTAATGTTTGAGCTTATGTTAGGATGGTCACAGGTCACATTTTATATACAGTTGTAAAGACAGACAGACACATCCTTTGATCCTTGCTGTGAATTACAAATGATTAATTAAGCCCATCCCAAGTATTTCAAACCCAGGTAGGTCAGTTTAGCTCTACACCAGTTCCCAGTTCTTTTGTGTGGCTGTGTGTGTTTCATTCATAACATGATATGATCCAGGTATTAAAATAGGAGCCCTACTTTCATTTGTGTTATAAAAATATCCATGCTTTTATGTTCCAAAAACACTTAGACCACAACAGGAGCCATTTCTAAATAGTCTGTGTTTAGTCCACTTTTAGCCACAGGACAGAGGAGGCCAGACCACAACAGAATGGGTTGGTTTCAGAGTTTCTGCATTAGCAGGATCACCAGAGATCTAAACATCTACACTGGGTCTGAACGATCTATGATTTCAGATCGAAAACTGCGATTTCGGGCAACACGGTCTGCCAAGATCACCAACCGGCAGGGGGCACATTGCATGAGGAGGACAGGTCACATGTTGCTGTAAGCTGTTTGTCAGTTTCTAAAATGGCTTCAGCGGGCCTAGAAGCAGAGTCGGGGGTTTTAAACTCCAAAAAAGGTGAATGAAATCGAAATTGCAAAAAAATTCGACATAAAAATCACGATTCCTTTTTTTCCCTTAATAAGGTCCCTTTAAATACTTGTTGTTAAACCACAGCATTACCAACATACACATGATGGCAGAAAATGAACCAAAAAACAAATAATATGATTTCTGTTGGATTTTACTGGAGTTTGGAAAACTTATGATGCATATTTGGTCTATTTTTTTTTTCCATCAAAAACATTTCAGATTGGCAACACGGGAGAAATTGGTACTTTAATCGGTAGGCTCAGGCTGTGTGGTGAATTCGCCAGGTTTTTGCTAATGTGGCCTAGTTTACAATGGACCTGGCAAATATTTGTATCAAAAGGCATGTGCACATTTTGGATTCCCTTCAAGCTGAATCTGTGCTGGTCCTGTGATAAAAAATGTCCTGAAGTCCTGTTATAGGCCCAGGCTGCTGCTGCTGCTGCTGCTGCTGCTGCTGCTGCTGCTGAAAGTGAATGAGTAAGGAGCCGGGGTTGAATTGATTGATCACAAAGCATCAGTCACCACGACTGTGTGAGGCTGATGCTTTGTTTTTGACTTTCACCCCATTTCACTTTCCCTCCGTCATATCGGCAGCCAGAAACATAATCCTCCATCTTAAAACTGGAGCTGCAGATATTTACAAATGTGATGTTTGTCACAACACACACTCATCTGTGATTGGTAATGATGGGGGTGAAAGGCCGGGCCGTTGGCAGCTTTCACAAAAAGATGAAATACAGTGAAATACAGCCTGAACTGGCATAAACTGACCAACTGACTATTCCTCTGACTAACTGCCACCTCCTGCTGCGCAGTGAGGCAGATCACATGACCCCATGGGGCAAGTTTTGCCATGGCGTGACTCAAAACGTCCCCTTCTCATTGCATAATAAACCTGGAAACACACTGGCTTGGGTTTATAGATACATGTATTTGAATGAAATAGTTCGCTGACGAAAGTCAACTAAAAGAGGTGAATTTCACATTTTTATGACACAATGCACATGGCAGTGACTTAGGGGAAAAAGTGACAGCCAAAGGTAAAAATAAACAAAATTGTTGAGTCAGTTTTTTTATCAATCACCAATCAAAGAGTTATTTCAAAGGCTGATTGGGGACTCATTCCACCTATACACCAGATATGTATAAGAAGAAAGGGGGGCGAGGGAAAAGGAGTCTTCTGGTGAAAGTAACAGAAAAGTAATGTAATAAGTAATGTGTTAGGCAGTGAAACTGAATATGACGGTAACTAGTAACATGTAATATATTATATTGAACATAATTTGTCCAGATTTCTTATGTTCTCCAGTGTTTCAAACACCTTTCAGCCTGTTTTTGCGTCAATTTACTCTGTGGCAGAAAAACACATGACAGAAGTTTTCAGAAGCTCCCGCAGGTCAGACTGGACTAAAGAAACACTTCCATGGATAACTCATTTTCACTGTAAACAAACTTGAGTAGGGGGCAACATGGTGGAGCAAGAAGGTCGCAGGTTCAAGACCTCCTTGGTCCTGGGTCTGGGACCTTTCTGTGTGGAGTTTGCATGTTCTCCCTGTGTCTGCGTGGGTTTTCACCGGGTACTCCGGCTTCCTCCCACAGTCCAAAAACATGCTCAGGTTAATTGGAGACTCTAAATTGCCTGTAGGTGTGAGTGTGTGAGTGAATGGTGTGTGTGCCCCATGATTGGCTGGCGACCATCTGGGGTGTATCCCTGCCTCTCACTGTAACACACTGGGATGAGGAATAAGCAGGTATAGAAAATGACTGACAAACTTGAGTACGCTTGCTAGCTTAGCAACATTAATGCTGCAAACAATCCATAATGCAACACTTTCCCTAGTAGCCGTTAAGGCGATTGCGGCCACAGCCTATGTGGAAGAACCTTAATGTGCCGCCAACAGCTGCTAGATGCCGGCTCCACTTGACTTTCTGAAGGGAAATACTTAGTGTGGCTGTTTTTCTCTAGTGACATGTGCCCTGTGTGTTACCATCAAACATCAGAGATCCGAGATAGGAATAAAATCTCATTAATCCTTATATGTGTCTCCTGATGAAGTTCAGCATTTAATAGGATTACTATGGCACCGTGCTCTTGGCTGGATAGTTCCAAAAATTGTGATCAGGCCTTTGAGGAATTATTAGACTACGGTTTGTGGACATGTGACAGTCTACTGGGTGCTATTCACAAGTAAAGTCCTCAGAAACTGAATTATAACACAGGATGCATCTGAAGAGATGTTAAACGCGTTAATGATAGTTCAAAGTTTGAATTGTCACAGCAAGACGACTGGATTCTGTCTCTGTGAGTGCTCCCTGAAAACAACAGACAAAAGCTGCTTCTTCTTCTTCTTCCTCCTCCTCCTCCTCCTCTGGATTGCCATTTGTTAAGTGTAAAAAGCAATCATGTACAGTGTTTGCTCTTTATCCCCATTGGCTGCCGTGAATGCGGTTGCCAAGGTGTCCCTCAAGTGCCAGGTGAGTATTTTAGGAACAAAAAAGAAGAAGTGATTTTACAGACAATGCTGACTATAAAAAAGAGTCTTAATGATGAATGAATCATAAAGACACAATTATATCTTGACCTTACAATTCTCCCACTAATGCTTTTAAATTTTGACAGGTCTATTCTCACTTTTCTAAGCTTCTTTCTTTTATCACAACTGCAAAAGCCTGATTTTAGATTTGTTAAAATATTATGTTGACCCAAAATAAATAATAAAAAGCTGCAATATTTTTTATTTCTGTTTGTTTATTTCTTATGTATTTGCCTGCTGTGGTGGCCAGGCTTCTCTCGTAAAAGAGATCTCAATGGGACCGACCTGGTAAATTATAGGCAAAATAAAATACATAAATAAAATGTGGTGAAGTGGGAAATTCTTGGTTCAGGATTTTCTAGTATGAAATACCGAGCCATGCATCACTTATCACGTAATATCACAGCGTTGCAGCTGATTAGACTGATTTGCAAACAGTGTAAATTTAGATTCTAATTTCTCTCCTTTCTCTCTCCACTGTCTGACTTCTTATGTTTTCTTCTCCTCCCCACATGAAGTGAAAAACATTGGAATTGAAATACAACAAAAGTTCACTGCCAGACCCAAACCGGGTACATTGTTTGTTCAGATGTATGAAATGACCTGTGTTTATGTTTACAAGGACCTTCCAGTTATTAATAATGAACTTTGACATTTGTTGCTCAGAGGCAAATGCAGGAACAACAATCCGATCGTCAATGTTGGAGATTTCTTTCAACCGTGACCACGATCTTTACATAACCTTAAACCTAGTATGTTTTATGCCTAAAGCAACTAGCCAAACTATAACAATAAAAAGAGAGGCAGGCCAGAAAAGAATATTTCTAAAAAAAAAAAAAAGCCAGAATATTACTTAAATGTCAGTGCACTACCTTTTTATATCAACCCAAAGCCCAAACGGTTTGGGCTTATTATTTCCTTTATGCGACCCTGAAATCTAAAAATGAGTTTGTACGTTTGTGCTAATTTAATTTTCCCGTCTGAGTCAGCTTCACGGAATGAAGAGCATACGTCATTAATTACCACTGTGATACTGGTCCTGTTTGTTACTGAAATCCTTCACAGTGAAAAACTGGCAGCAAAACACACCATGTTCCCTTTAAACACAGCGTCATCTCAAACCTATCAGGCTGAATTTAAGCAGACTAATCCATGGTAACTAATTGCATCATCTGCCCCGGCTTTTATAGCACAAATCTTCTAGCGCGACCATGGCATTTATGTTTGGAAGACAATAATTAGATTTCTTCTTCCCTTATTGTGCACCTATTCTTGGTGTGTCTTTGATTTTCTCTCGCTGACCGTGGCCTTTTTGTGAACATTTAGAGATACACGTAACACGTAATTTAGAAAGACTAAATGAAAGAGAGATCGCTTTTTTTTATTGTTCCTGCAATTAAAAAAAACACAGCTCTGTGAGTAATTACGCTTTGAGAGACTACACGTATCCCTATGCACCTGACAGCAGTCAGTTCTCCATGGGGAGTATAAAGTTCACCTTTTTAAACCTAATTAACAATCATTAGTTACAGTCAGTCAGTCATTTTCTATACCTGCTTATTCCTCATTAGGGTCGCAGGGGTCTGCTGGAGCCTATCCCAGCGTGTTACGGCGAGAGGCAGGGATACACCCCAGATGGTCGCCAGCCAATCGTGGGGCACACACACCATTCACTCACACATTCACACCTATGGGCAATTTAGAGTTGCCAATTAACCTCAGCATGTTTTTGGACTGTGGGAGGAAGCCGGAGTACCCGGTGAAAACCCACGCAGACACGGGGAGAACATGCAAACTCCACACAGAAAGGTCCCAGGCCCCGGACCAAGGAGGTCTTGAACCTGCGACCTTCTTGCTGTGAGGCAACAGCGCTAACCCCTGCGCCACCGTGTCGCCTCATTAGTTACATCGCTCCAAATTATGAAGGGATCTTAACACGAAAATGCCTCAGTTTCCTTTCATGTGCCTGATCGTGTGCTATCTCAGTCAAGTTAGGTTTATTTAATAATAATAAAAAAGATCTTCTAATTTTTTTTGTTATAAAATCTCTATCTTGACAAATCTACAGAGATGTTACTGTTACTTACTAGTCTTTTTAACCGCTGGATACTTTTGATGCACACTGTGTCCTACTATTAGGTCTTTTAGTACAATATAAGTGTTATCCCTAGGAGGCTGCTGCACAGGAGCACACCCTGTCCCTTCTCTATTGACTATAGTGAGGGCTCATAGCGTTCAGCTTTTATGGATTTTCACAGGAAAGAGATGAAAAGAGGAAATATGTTGTCACCTGCTGCAAAGATGACGGCTGTTAACAATCAGCGAGGTTCTCTTGCAACTAGTAGGCTCATAATACCGACCCCAACCCATTTTCTGATTTTATTTCCTGATGTAAGGTGATTTCCAGTAAACAGGGTTGCGTGACACTGAAGAACCATATTTCAGGTAGTGCTGTCTTAGCACCTGCACCTATTTTTTGTGGGAAATCACACAGGGAGACACGGGTGACGTGACCCCCCCTTCCACAAAGTTGTCCCACCCCCAAATAAATGCACAACACAAAGGCTGCTGAATGTGAACCAATGCATTTCTTAATTTTTGAAAAATTATGACCCCCCCCCCCCCCTTATTCCTCAAAGTGGTTTTGTCCAGATGCTATTTTACAAAAGGACCTAACCCTGAAGGACACGTAACTAGCTAGCTACTAGGTGCTGTATCAATAAGGGGAAACTAGCTACTAGCTTACTAGTATCTAGCAGCTAGCTAGTTAACTATGCATTACTAGTCAGCTACATGGAAGAAATACCAAACCAGTATTTAGAAGCCAGTAAGACATTTATCAAACCACTTGTTCAAAGTTTATCCAAAATCAGCCTCTTTTTTTATCAGTCTGCTGGTTAAGATCAGACCTAATGATCGTTAACAAGCTCTGAACATGTAAGTTCTGTTAGGGGGAAGCAGGAGGGAAGAAGAGCAGAGAGGTGGCGGGGTTATTCATCTTTTCCCTCATTGATTCATGATCACATTTGCCTCATGTATAAATATACGTGACACTGCTATAACTACTGTTATTACTTTTAATACCATTATTTAAAACATTTGAACATGCTGAGGGCTTAAACCTGTAAGACATGTTGCAAATTAGGGAAAGGGAGGGATGAAGGTAGGGCCAGATTATTATGGTAACATAGTATTTTTATGTATTTATTGTTAGTATTAGTATTTAATATTTGTTTTCATGTCCCCTCTCTGAAAATGTGCTACTTATATCAATGAATTAAGATTTTCACCCCCCATACTGGTCAAAAAATGAAATATTTCATGATTTAGATTGATTCGATTGCATGAAATTCAGTCTTCACGTCTCTCTCCTCCCTCCACACAGGAAATGCCACGGTCCTTTGGTGCACCTGTTGCACGAATGTCTTCAAAACGGTGACCAACCGCTTCGTCAAGAACCTGGCCTGCTCGGGCATCTGCGCCGGTCTGGTGTGCGTCCCCTTCGACGTGGCGCTCGGCGCCAACCCTCGCTGCTGCTGGTGGCTTCAAACGCTGCTGGTCTGCAAGGCCATCAAGTTCCTCCACAAGCTCTTCTGCTCCGTCACTGTGCTCAGTTTCAGCGCCATCGCACTCGACAGGTCAGATCGCAAAACATGTCTGGATTGAAGTATTAAACGTTATTACATTAGCCTTCTGACGCAATGAGCAAACACATTGTACCATTAGAACACTGGACTGATAGTTCCTGGAAATGGACCTCTGTACACCTATGTAGATATTGCACCAAAAACAGACATTTGCAGCTAGAATAGTCATTTACCACATTAGCAATGTATAGAGTGTATTTCTGATTAGTTTAAAGTTATCTTCATTGAAAAAAACAGTGCTTTTCTTTCAAAAATAAGGACATTTCTAAGTGACCCCAAACTTCTGAATCATAGTGTATGTAAATAAAAGTGAAATTTCCTATTAATGAATTAAAATACTTAAATAGTAACTTTTTTTTTATAAGTAATGATGCCTAATATATACATATTCTCAGATCAGGATGTATAAAACATCAAATTACTTACATCCAGTGGTGGATGAAGTACTCCTTTACTTGAGTAAAAGTCGAAATATTGTTATCTTACTGTCTCTACTGGCATTCAGATATCAAAAGTAATCATCATGGATACTGTGTATAGTGTATAGTAGTGGAGTATATTATTTTTTTATCAGTAAAAAACAGAGCCTGTTTATTGTTCATCAACTTGGAGCCAATTTGAGATACTTTGGGTAAAATAATAGTAAAAAAATACTGCCAATTTAAACAGTAAAAATATATTTGATGTACAATCTGCAAAATAACTAAAGCTGTTGAATAAATGCAGTGGAGTAAAAAGTACAATACTTCCCTCTGAAATGTAGTGATATGAAGTATAAAGTTGAATCAAATGGAAATACTCAAGTAAAGTAGAAATACCTCAAATCTCTACTTAAGTACAGTACCTGAGTAAATGTACTTTGTTACTTTCCACCACCGCTTACATATACAAGCATTAAAAGCAGCATCTAGTTTGCATGCAACAATGTAAGCAACTGTCTTTAAAAAAAAAAAAACTATTGCTCTGTTAAGCAGTGTTGAACGTAAAGGTAATGACAGATGTATGAGGGACAGCAATATTTAACTATGAATTAATTGAAAACCTTTTTAAGTTGTTATGAGGAAATGTAAAAGTAAGCTTTAATGAATTTGGCACTTTTTATTGCTTTATTATAGAGGTGATGTCAAAAAGTCTGGATTGAGGACAAGCCTAAGACAGTGAAAATCTTGCACATTTTAATTTTCAACACACTGAAAAAGTATTAAAATGTCATAATTTTCTTCATAGCTCCTACAACCTAACTTTCTTAACAAATACAATAATTGTTTTTTCTGAAAAACATTCTTTCTTGAAAGTCTACTCCGGGGATAGAAAAACTAGATGAAGAATCACCCTTATTTGAATTTGCATTTGAAAACTTAATCCACCTCTTACAAAACAGATAAAACCCAAAAGAAACAAGATTGACGTTTGTGTTTTTGTTCCCTTCAGAACTACCAGAACCACTGACTTTGAAATATGTGTTTGAAAAATCTCCCACTCACTGAATTTGGAAGTAACACTTGGGAGAAGTAGATGATTTAAATGTCCTGACTGATCGTTATGTTTCTCGGCCAAGTCAGCTGGAGTGAATCTCATCCTGAAAATGGAGACTTGGAAGTATGAACATGCAGACCGCACAGGTAGAGGGACACAAAAGGGGCTTCGAAGGTTGTTTTCTTTTTTGTTGTAGGGGAGACAGTCTTTTTCAATCTCCATCTACCCCCTATGGTGTGGTTTAGTGCTAGTAGCGGTGGAAGGGGCGGTGTGATCGATGTAGAACGTGTGCACCACACTGAGCCGCCGTATCCCAGGCCTCCCTGCAGTGGTAAAAGCTGCAGCTGAAAGCTGCCTGAGATCACACACACACACACACACACACACACACACACACACACACACACACACACACACACACACACACACACACACACACACACACACACACACACACACACACACACACACACACACACACACACACACACACACACACACACACACACACCACACACACACACACACACACACACACACACACACACACACACACATACACACAGTCTTCCAGCACTACCTCATCCAGCTGCTATCAACTAGCAGCCAACCAACCAAATTCTGTAAACGTTTCTAAATATTTCAAAAATATATATATGAAATATAAAAAAAAACATTTTGATCATCACATTAGGTTACTTAGGTGTTTAAGCTTGCAATTATACTGTGAGATGATTCTTATATTCAGTCCGTTCTAATTCATGTTATAGACAAAACATTAGAACACCTCTGACGATAGTCACCACAGACTGCAGCCTCCAAACTGATCATAAACTAAATCAACTCTCAGATTAAATAAAAACACAATACTATAATTCATGACCACATTTTAAGACTTCTCCATTAAGAATTTCATGCTGTACTTTTCATTTTTTAATGCCATGGCAATGGACTACTAAGCAATATTACCCAAGAGTGTTCTTTAACGTCATTTGAGCACAATGATGCGGTCAGGACTGAGGCAAATAAAAAGTCCTTGATTCAAGTTTTTATTATTATTTGGAACAGTTATTTATCAGTATATGCTGTACACCTGTACACCTGCACCCAGCATTTAAAGAGGATACAGCGGTTAATTGAAACTCTGCTGTTATTACTATTACTATTATTATTACTCTGCTTGCCTCACAGCAAGAAGGTCGCAGGTTCAAGACCTCCTTGGTCCGGGGTCTGGGACCTTTCTGTGTTGAGTTTGCATGTTCTCCCCGTGTCTGCGTGGGTTTTCACCGGGTACTCCAGCTTCCTCCCACAGTCCAAAAACATGCTGAGGTTAATTGGAGACTATAAATTGCCCGTAGGTGTGAGTGTGTGAGTGAATGGTGTGTGTGCCCCATGATTGGCTGGCGACCATCTGGGGTATATACCTGCCTCTTGTCGCAACGCGCTGGGATTGGCTCCAGCAGACCCCTGCTACCCTAATGAGGAATAAGCAGGTATAGAAAATGACTGACTGACTGAATCCCCACTGACTGAATCCTTACTATCACAGAGGACTAAACATCCAGAAAATATTGACTTTTGAGAAGCTGACAGAGAATTTAAGTAGTTTAATCTTTGACTCAAAACCTGCAATCCATTTTCAAAATAACAGATTACTTTTCTGTCTATCAGCTAATCAATAAATCCACTAATTGTTGCAGCTACTGTTTGCATATATATGATATTCTTGCTCTTGACTGTTGCAAAAGTTTCCGTGCTTTGCACAGAAGCTTTATCTAGCGTTCTGGATATTAAACCCATGCTGCTGTTTTCCTTAAAATAAACCAGCACCCAGATATTACATCAGAGCACATCTAGTCTCTGATATGTCATGTGAGTCATCGTCTTTAATCAAAAAGATAATTGATGTTGTTGCACCTTTTAGACTTATTGTGCACAATTCAGAAATAATGCAGAACGAATCAGTCCAATCCTCAGAGCACAGAGTACAGTGTGAAGAGGAGGGGGGGTTCATTTATTTTTCATGGAGGTTGCAGTCAGACGCTGCACTGTTCCAGACTCGTCTCAGCCATGATTTCACTGCTACAAAGATGATTTCTCCTCCACAGCAACTAATACAGTCAGAATTCTATCAAACCGATGAATTATTTATTGTCAAGGAGGAGCAATTGGTAGATA
Source organism: Lepturacanthus savala (assembly GCA_030544235.1). Classification (NCBI taxonomy): domain Eukaryota; kingdom Metazoa; phylum Chordata; class Actinopteri; order Scombriformes; family Trichiuridae; genus Lepturacanthus; species Lepturacanthus savala. Next base: position 15,269,850 of record CM060477.1, read on the forward strand.
TACACTAGAGGCAAGCTGAGACTGCAGCATAGATGTAGGCTCGCTCACACACACACACACACACACACACACACACACACACACACACACACACACACACACACACACACACACACACACACACACAGTCTGCTCGCATTTTGTTTTTCTTACAATGAAGGGAAAACAAAAGATGACAGACAATTGACATTGTGGATTGTGAGTGTTGAATATGACACACCCCCCCCCACACACACACACACACAGTAATTATGTTAAGATGCAGCAGAATAAATTAGTTTTTTTTATAGATTTCACTGAAAAACAAGGGCACCTCTTTAATAGTTGCAGCTGATATAATGGGATGATATAATTAATTGGATGTCTGTCCAGCAAAACCGCTCAAAGGGCTTTTTTTTTTAAGTGGGTCACAGTTTCGGTTTTACGTGACCTCCTTGATTAACATCACGTCTGCATAGGACAGTGCAAATGTTCTTTTCAGAGCAGGATACTTGAATACTTGAATACTTGCAGGCCACCTGAATTAAAAAAAAAAACACAAAAAAACGTCTTTTTAGTACTTTTTGCTTCTTTAGATCACCCCAAGAACACATCACTTCCTGTTAGAAGAAAATGTCACCAAGCCCCAAAACAGTGAAATTCTTGCACATTTGAATTTTCAACACATGGAAAAAGTATTAAATCATCATCATTGAGACATTGATTTTCTTCATAGCTAATACAACCTAACCTTCGCAAATACAATTGTTTTTTCTGAAAAACACTTTTTTTTTCTTGAAAGTCTACCCAAAGGACAGAAAAACTCCCTTAATTGAAGAATCACCCTTATTTATGAGATAATTGTGTCTTGCATTTGAAATCTAAATCCACCATTTACAAAACAGGTAAAAAAAAACAAAAGAAACAAGGGTTATGTTTGTGTTTTTGTTCACTTTAGTTAGCTTAGGTCACACCAAAAGATTCAAACACATTGCTTCCTGTTAAAAGGTAACAATGTTAACTTGCCCAGAGCAAGCTCAGTGTTGACCCACCTGTTTATACTAAAAAAAAAAATCACATCACGATATATACATGTTAGATACTTAATAAAAGCTGTTTCAGGAGGACTAGTGTTACTACTGTGAGTATTTTACACATGGCATTCTGGCGATATTATTTTTTCATTCTCACTAAAGTGCCTGTTTTTTTCTGTAGATACTACTCGGTGCTTTACCCGTTGGAGAGGAAGATCTCTGACACCAGATCCAGGGACCTGGTCATCTACATCTGGGTCCACGCGGTGGTGGTGAGCCTCCCCGTGTTCGCCGTGACCAACGTGACGGACGTGTACGTCACCTCGTCCTGCTCGGAAGAGCCCGCCCGCTCCCTGGGCCACGTGGTCTACGTGCTGATCTACAACATCACCACGCTGGTCCTCCCCCTGGCCCTGGTCTTCCTCTTCATGCTGCTGATCCGCCGGGCGCTCAGCGCCAGCCAGAAGAAGAAGGTGATCATCGCGGCGTTGCGGACGCCCCAGAACAGCATCTCCATCCCGTACGTGTCCCAGCGGGAGGCCGAGCTTCACGCCACGCTGCTGGCCGTGGTGCTGGCCTTCTCCGCCTGCAGCGCCCCCTACGGGGCCCTGGTGGTCTACCGCACCGTTTTGGCGGATGCCGAGGAGCTGCCCGCCTCCCTGTACCTCACGGCTCTCTGGCTGCCCAAGGTGTCGCTGCTCACCAACCCGCTGCTGTTTCTGACCGTGAACCGCTCGGCCCGCCACAGCTGGCTGGACCTGCTGGCCAGGATCCACAGACGCTACAGCCGCCGCAACGTGGTCAGCACCGGTGGCCTGTCGTCTCTAGGCGGGGAGGGGGCGATAGGGGAGCCAGCGGGGCTGGAGACCGTGGGTCGCTCTGGGAGCCAGCTCCTGGAGATGTTCAACATCGGCCAGCAGCAGATCTTCAGACCCTCCGAGGAGGAAGAGGAGGAAGTAGAGAATGAAATCCCTTCTCAAAGATCAGGGGGTTGCTCCGCACCCAAAGAGGACCACAGGGGTCTGTCCAGGCTAGGGAGCCTCCGAGGGGAGGCCATCGCCAAAAAAGACTCTCTGCCGGGCCCAGGAGGAGGTCTCGTCGGGGCCAAGGAGGGGCCGCCTTCGACGATAACGGCGTCGCGGGCTTCTCCCGTCCACGCGTGCGCTTACACTTCTTCGTCGCAGGTGGCGCCGGCGGCAGAAACCGAGGACGCCACACAGTTCGGGTTCGGACCTTTTGAGCTGCCGCCCCAGTGGCTGCCCGAGACCAGGAACAGCAAGAAGCGGCTGCTGCCGCCGCTGGGGAACACTCCAGAGGAGCTGATCCAGACCAAGCTGCCCAGGCCACGGCCCGAACGCAGAATAAGCAGGAACAACAAGATCAGCACCATCCCCGCAGTGGACCCATGAAGTCTTCCCGCTGACCTCTGACCCGCAACCCTGGACATGGCTCATTGCAGGGCAGGGCCGTGCGGGTCACCGAGGCCTCGTCAGGATATAAATGCATCAATATGCCCGTTGAGTGGCTCAGTTTGGTTGATTTAAACCTTTTAAACCTCGGGTTTCCTCGGATGCAGTTGGAGCCATTGTAGAAAGTGCAAAGGCAGCTCTGCTTGTATTTTTTTCCCGTTGGACCAAAATCTATTTGATATTAAATATTTATTATGCTGTGATAAATACGTCTACCCGATCCAATTCCGGTCCTCTGCAACGGCTTCATGACTGAGAAGGCAGGCGCCTTTTTTTATTATCGCTCAGCTGGCATCAATATTTAAACGTAACACATTTTACAAATCCAATTATCCTGAGAGATGCACTGATACTGGATGAGATATTTCAATAGCAGATAATCACGCATGGTTATTATAACTCCTAACACAACATGTTACGTTGGGATTGCACTCTGCAAATGACAGACATCTCAGCGGCACCATTGCCTGGATTTTACTTTCATGTTTGACTATTTTTTTTTCTCAAATCCCACTTTTGGAATGTTCCCACTTCTTCTAACGTGGTCGTCGCTGTTGTCATTTGTACTTTTGCTGTCGGTGAATTTGATAGAGATGAAAAATGCAGATGTACAGTATACAAATACATGTTATAAAAAAAAAACGTGAAATTTCCAGACTGCAGTTGTTTGTGTTACCCAAGGTGTGGAAATGAAAGATGTGTAGGAAGAAAGGGGAAAAAAATAAGAAAAGCATCGAGGTCATGGATCTTTTAGCAAATCCCCTTTGATTAGTTTTATTGATTCTATTCTGTTTCTCTTTTTTAAAAAAATCAATTCCTCAGCCAAATGATTGTAAAAGAACAAACAGACACACAAGCATACCTTATGCACATATATATATATATATATATCCTCAAAAAGCTCAAGTCACAAATGTCAGTGTCTTCTTTGTGCTGCATAATGCAACAGCAGCAGCGTCGGGCCGAAGCTTTTGGCCGAGGTAAACAGAGTCGGGCAGCACTTCAAATATTTGTCAAGTCGTAACTCCTGTCGGGGGCTACCCACAATCCCCTGCTATGTCCACAAAGAACCTGAATCCGTGCTGCATCCAGCCCCCGCTCTTATCAGAAGAAAACCGTACGGCTATCGAACGAACCGGAGCGGTCACAGCCGGCTGGAAACAATTATCCATCGCTGCCTAAAAGAGAGAGGGAAAGGGAAGAGAGGAAACGATGAGCCATGTGTTTATTTTGTGTTAGGACAGTTATTGCGGTATATAGTAGCTATTATGATGATCTACCGCTGTGTTAACATATACACTCAACACTAACACCATCATTGATTTTTCTGGCTTCTTCTGCTCATATTTCCAGCTCGAGTCAATACAAAGCTTATTCAAACACCACAATATTTTACCCCTGTACCCGTTAAGAGCATGAAAACAGCGACAATGCAGTCAGATAATAAAAAATAACAGGCACATCAATAGATTGTGATTTACACAGAAAAAAGAGCTTAGAAGACATTTTGGTAACACTTTCTATGAATCCCATGTCTATAATACCTTATAAAGATCCCTTAAACAGGCAACATGCACCAGGAGATACACACTCTTTAACATCCTGTAGGAGGTGTGCTGGGAGGTTCTCACCAATCCAGCTGGCATTTATCAAAAGTCTCTTGTAATAACATGTAGCTAACCTGATTACAGTTAGGCTATCTTTCATTGTTTCGTCAACCTGATCAGAAAACATCGTGGCCTGCTAGTGGTTGAACCTGCTTCTTTGGCGGAAAGTAATCATATATTAGTCATATTTATTTTCAGTGAAAGAACAATATAAATTCCTAAAATTAATTAGGACATTTGTCTTAAGATAATTATGAAGAAACAATGTTCCAACTGTGTTTGTACTTAGCAGCTTTGAAATCTGTGTATCCCCTGAGATACGTTGCCAGATTAGTGGTAGAAACTTGGCCAAAGTGCATAATTAAAATTTTTGGTGTACTGCAGTAGCAGATATTATTATGCACATCTGTGCCCATTATAACAGTAGAACAGTATTTTACGGGAGAGTATTTTACTCTACAGTGGTTTTACTAGTATTTTCAAGCAGGGCATCTTGGCTAGATCCTTTTATGGGGAAACAAAATGCAAATAGCATTACAATGCCAAAGGAGATGAGTGATAATATTTTTGGCACTTATTTGCCTGTTTTAGGGTTATAATGCATTATGGTAACGTGACTTTTGACCTTGGAAAAATGAATATGACAACAAGGTCGACTCAGTAGCTGATCTGGATTTTCCATGATCTTCATCAGCAGATGGAGTTTGGCCAATTGTGACGGAATCATAAATGAAAGGACTTTTCTTCCATGTTGGAAAAACAGCAACGACAAGATCAAGGTGAGGTTCGCTGCAGAGTCCGGAGCCGTCAATGGATCTACTGATGATGAGTCGTGATGAGGTTTGTATTTAAGTTATTATTGTTTAATGTGCTTTCATGCAAGGACAAGTTCAAATCCACAGTAAACCAGTCATTTTCTTTTCAGAGAAAGCAATATTTTCACTGTTTCCAAGGATTTTGATGTGACTGATGGGGGTAGTAAATGTCTAGACCTGCTAAGAAGAGATCAGAGGCTTATTGTCTACACAAAAGCTTTAATTTATTTTTTAAGCACCACAACCACTGAGTTTGGACGTCCAGCAGCGGGTTAACAATAAAACGTCCACTTCAGTTGTCGGAATTGCTCTAAAAAGATCTTTTGTCAGCTTTAAATGGTCTCTCCTCATCTGTCTTTTTTTTTTTGGGAAATCGAATTCCACTATTGAATTTCAGTAGTGGTAAATTATTGTATAATCCAGACTGTAAAAGCGCAGTTTAATCTTCTTTGCAGCGGGTGTAAGAAGGGGCACATGGGGAGCTTTTGAGGTACAGAAGCAGGAGAACAAAGTCTCCATTTGTTATCAGCTTTGTTTTGTTGTAATCTAAGCCAGGAACTGTCGTCAGTTGTATTAATCGTGTCGTCACCGGTGTCGTCAGTGTTGTCACTGCTTTTTTTTTTTTCCCTCCTCCCCCCTCAGTCTTTATCTTAATGGAAAAGCCGCTATGGAAACATGACATTGTGTACTTGGTGTCTGAGTCTGTGGATCCATTCAACTCAGTGGTGTTATCAAGGAATAAATACATTCAGCTCATCACACACCCTGGGTATTTAAAAGGGCAAGTTGATTCATGAACGGAAGCAGCAAGAAATGGCCCCGTATAAAAAGATATGGCAAAAAAAAATAATAATAAATAATACGATTTTTTCCGCTTCAAATATCTATTGTTTCTTTTTCCCCCCTTTTTTTTTAATAGGTAACAGATCAAATATGACTTCATAACAACTGTGCTTTTTGCTGTTAAGTGTTATTTTAATCTATCCAGTCAGCATTTGACCTGGAATAACTTCATAAGCATGTTAACATTTCTTATTTGAATTAGAGAAACTTTAATGCCTTCCTCCTCAGTTTTGTGAACATATTCATATTTCATTCATATTTAAAACTATATTACAGTATATTATCTGCAACAACGTCATATTATTTTAAACCATTGCTTCATCATGTAAAATGGAAGAGCTTTCATCCTCCTGACATACCATTTAGTTTAAAATGTCACGTCACTCCATTTATAACAGAAGGATATTTTCTCACTAGATTTGTGTATCCACCTCAACACAATGGACATTATCTGAAAAAAAAAATACACAAGTTCACATGGACCAAAACTTTCTAATTTTCCATTCTCTGGTTATGGCTTTTTAGGGAAACTAAAGCTACTTGTTTGGTGAAGAGGTAGAAGGAGCAGCTTTGGTTAATGTTAGTGGGAGGTTGTGGTTCTGGTTAACAGAAAGCTGACTGTTAGGATACAAACAACGATCTCCGGTCAGGTTTCAAAGTCGGTCTCTGCTGAACCAAATCCTCCTTTGAAAAAACATTTAGAAAATACAGTCATTACTCTCACAGCAACCAGATGCTGCACGTAACAAAAACCATAATCAAAGGTAGTTTTGGCATCAGAAAAAAAAGTGTCTGAATCTGTTTCTAATGAGGAGGATATTTTGGTCTTTCCAGGAAGAATATCCCCATTTTTTCGGATTATCCGCAGACTTTTTATAGGAGCCATTTCTTTGGTCGAAAATAGATGCAATAAACAATGTTCTCAGAGGTTTGTGACCAAGCCTTTAACTGATAATCAGCTTCTCATAACCTTGCTGGGATGACAGAAAGCTCTTTGAACAGAACCCAGTGACTTCAATTACGCAGTAATTGGAAGGCAGAGACACAGTGTGATGAGAACATTTGAATGATTATTGCCTTCCTGCTTGAACTCAGGCTAAAAAGCTTGACGCGATTTATTAACTGTTTTTTTTTGTTTATTTTTAGAACATGGACCCGGTTTTCGGTTGTTTTACAGAAATCTGCATCCCACAGTGTTGAGGCTTATTTTGCAATTTCATATGTATTCAAATGAATTCAAATGTCGGAGCTGCAGCTGGTGAAGGCAGAAAATTATGCAGACGTCAAAGCTCATTTTCATTAGAGAGAATCAATCAGCAAAGGGTTGACGGAGCGTTTATCGCCACTGTGGATACACTCATTAACAACAAGCCCACTTATTGGGTGTAAAAATGGACGCAGGATGTTAGAAATTTATAACAACTTGATTTTTTTTTCCCCCTACTCTTAATAAGTGGAGCAAAGACCGGTTTAATTAGCTTGGTTGCTTAGCAACAGGTAACAGATGCTTCAGAGCAGCTTCTATAGCAGCCGCAGTGTTTCCCCTCACCGCCGACTTCAAACGCACGCACGACTGAGGCAAGCGTGAGGCTGAAGGCCTGATATAGATATGCGGTGCTGTTTTTCTTCTTCTTCTTCTTGTTGCTGTCGGCCAAACATATTTTGTTCAAAATATCAAATTAACCATAATTTACTTTTCTGATCCTCATTTTCCAGGAGAGGGGCTTAAGGCAGCTCAGAATCCAGTAATCGCAAAATAGGAATTCAAGGTTCTTCTGAGGAGATTAAGAAAAGCCTGTTTTTTGAGCAGAAAATCTTCCCTCTATGCTCCACTGTACCATATAAAATCATTTACAACTCACTCATAAACACGTCTGCTGTCAAATGCAACATAATATTGAAAACCAATAAAGCAAAAGCTTTCATTTCATTTCTTTAAAAAGTATTATTTTTTTTAAATTTCTATAAGGTGTAAGAAATATGTCTGATCTCTTGTTGCTGTTGTTGTGGCCTGAATAGACATGTGCAGCTGGATCTGACAGGAGGAAGGCAGCTGTCGGGTGCCAGAGGGCAGAGAAACACAACTTCCGCTCAGATTGTCTGACAGCTCGGAAAAAAGAAACTGCAGTGAGTCAAGTCACGCACTTCAGAAGACGTTTTGTATTCTGAAGTTGAGTAAGTCAAACGGTTACCTCCTTCTGCGACTCAGCAGCATGTCGTGGAGCTCCATGAAAATACCCATGAAGAGAGTGTTTTGATCGATGAGTAAATAGTCGTTTAATTGACGTAGGAAAGCATATTCATCCTGCAGCGTCTCCTCCTGTACACAGTGTTTTAACATCCAGTCGTTCATTGAAACCTTATCGGTCTGACTAGTTCACGGCAGAAAATAAAATCAGTCTGCAGAGTAACATTTGCTGTTCCACATTTGAACATTTACACCTGTGTGTGTGTGTGTGTGTGTGTGTAGGTGTGTGTGTAGGTGTGGATGTGTGTGAACAGGTGCGATTACTGTTTGTGTCAGGTCGTTTTGACTCTGGTGCTTGAACACAGCTGTGAAAGCGTGACGTTCATGCAGCAGCAGCAGCGTGTTTTTTTTTTTTCACCATCCACATACAGAGCACTTTTGGAACAGATTTTTTTTTCTATCCACTCTGCTCTGCACTCTGCAGGGTGTCCACTCTGCATCAGTTCATCCTAACTCAGAGCAGAACGACGTATAAAAACAAGGATTTTAGATTTTAGTTTTGCATTAGTGCTGATCTTGGAGCTCACGTCTGCCTCTCCTCTTTCATCAGTAATGCATTTTAATGAAGAAATAAAAGCCTGTCATGATGATTACTTCCAGGACCTCATTTATGTGACTCTAGAGAGCTTGCAAAGAAGTATGCAGTGTTTATATATATGTATATTTACATGTTAAATAATTATTAAGTTATAAGCATGCAGAGGCAATTGTGTAATATGATAAGTAGAGACATTTACAAGCAGCCCTTTGAGAGAACCACAAAGCTGATTGAGATTGAGTGGACACCACTGATGAGGATCTTCAGAAACACCCTGTTGCCCTCTAAAGAGCCAAGTCATCACTCTGTTTATGAAAACCGAGCAACAGCTGGAGCTACTGTGAGCAAATATACTGCACAACTGTGCAATTAACACATTTTATTATTTGATATTTTTTATGTGAAGGCTCTCTGCATATTTTAATTTGCCCACATCAAGAGGTTCCAGCGTTGAGGACTTGTAAATACAATGTTTTTGGAACTTTACTTACACTCCGTTATATAATTGGATATAGACGTATTAAATAAAAATCATTATAGCTTGCAGTTGTTCTTATTGGACACTGCTGTTTCCATACAACGCAGTTTTTCCTCCAGGCTTTTGTTTATTTAGAGAATAGACTTGTGACATTACACCTATTTATCTGCTTCCGGACAGTGAGATGAAAAGGTCAACGCTGCTTTATGTGTACGCTAAATATAGAGTCACTAATAAGGAGAAGGATAAATAGACACTTGGTTAAGTTCAGGAAAACGTGGTTTTGGTTACTAAAGTTAGGAGACAATTGTGGTCATGGTTTAAAACTCATGAATGGAAACATACACGGATCTTCTGTTTTAAAACCTGACATCTAAGACTTAAGATTCGGCTGCAAATCAGCAAACCAATCCCTAAATTCACAGGAGGTTTTTTTCAAAACACACATTCTGTACCTGACAGCGTCGGTGGTTATTAGTTTTGAGCTGCAAATCTTGCATCTGTAGAGCTACCAATGGTCACACAAACAAAGCAACAACAACAACAGCAGGAAATGATTATAGTCAACATTGTTCCAATGTAATTTACACTCAAACTGCACCTTTTTCTTTTGTCTGTTTTGGCAAGAACACCCTCGACTGTCAGTAAAGTGCTGAATGAATGTGGAGAAGCGGACATGAGAGAGACAGTGAAGAGGAACAATTACCTGCACTGGCGAATAGCGAATATTCCCATGGCAACCCCCCAATTCTGAGAAAAATGGTAATGGTGCAAACAGGAATAGACCAACTTGTTATATAATCTATAATGTGTACTGTAAAAGTGTACAGTAAAAATACACAATAAACTCTTCTCTTCTGGTAAAACTGAACAAATTCTACCTTTTTTATTTTTGTCTCTCACAACGGGTTGTTTTGGTTGTTGCCTTTTATAGAATCTAGAGTTCATCACCTATATTTAAAGTCCCGTTTTACTCAAAGATGTGTTTTCCACTTGATGTTTGTGCAGAATGATGTAGTGAGTCTGACAATAAAAGGCTGTTTTCACATTCATCTGTTAAAAGTTGAAAGATGACGCACCCACAAGCATGATTTGTGACATCACAAGCAATTTGGAGCTGCTGACCTTTGTCCTTAAATCTAATAGCAATCTTCAACTCAGAGACCAGCTGTCAGTCTCTGAGTTGAGTTGATATATTCTTATTCATTCCATATTGTTTAATGTTATCTCAGTCCAATTGAATTGAATTAATCATACATTTATGTTGATACTGTTGGACATGATTGTGCACATTATAAGGAAATGGGGTTATATGTATTTAAATAAGTAAGTAGTAAGTAACGACCTTGGTGCAGCACCTGTATCCAAACAAGCACCTTTTATTCCCCACATTTCACATAGTTTCATTTGAATAGTTTCATTATTTTCCAACCCGAAGAGCTGATGTTTTGTCCAGAACATGACGACAGTTCTGCTGAAACCTTGCTCCTCAGACATTAAGCGCACATGGCACAGATCGAGGGTGACATTTGTAAATGTGTCTACTTGAGTAGAACATGGTGGACATGATTACAACGTTGTTTTCTTTTTCTCATAAATTTAATTTACCTGACCTTTTATTGAAGCAGTGTTCCTGTCACAAAATATGATGTAGACTTTATAATCCCCTCAGGGAAATGCCAGTAAGTATTCTTCTTATATATGCGCATCACCCACACTCTTATTAAGATACATTATACTAATAATATTAATAATAATACTAATAACAACAAAAGCTTTATTTTTTTCTACATTGGCCTATAGGTGCACACACAGCTTTATGCAAAAACACACACTGGCTGTTCTGTTCCAATAGGGGGTGGTAGCACCCCATGGGAAACCATTAAAGGGGCTTTAGTTTTCTTGGCAATAGCATCTAGAAACATTGACCTTTCATACCCGAAGTGCATCCAGGAAGAAAATATGCATCACAGAATCGCATACCGTATTCTAAATACTGAAAAAAGTGTTTGAATTACCTTACAGCAAGGGTGATTCATAACAAAACTGTCAGGGACAGTGTTGAGGAATGTAAACTGGACCAAAAAAAAATAAGTTATAATCCAGAGACGTCTGACTGTGATAACAACTCATGATAACAGGCTGTCCCCTCCTTTAGGCGCCTTCTCCATTCCTGACAATTAAAAAAGAACATTACAAGATATTTTCACGATGGCGGCCATCAAAGCATTACTGTTTAGGAGGATTTAAAGCAAGTTTCCGTGTGGAATCGGGGGCATCAGCAGCATGACAGAGAGGCGGACTGACATGCTGACAGATGTCCATCGATCTCTTTTAACGAGTGATCACAGACAAACACAAGCTAGAAAGTGCGTGATGGATGTGTCTGTGCAGGCAGCAGTTTGTCATCTTTATGTTAACATGGTGTGTAGGGTCAATGTCAAGTCAACCAAGCAGAAAATATTCACACTATCACACAATATATATATAGGAAACAATATAACTGGGAAAAATATCATGTCGTCACTTATATTTAATGTAACGTAATTGGTAAAATAGGTAAAAAAAATGTATTTAAACAGTCAATCTCCTATTAGGTGTATAGGGGTTATTCTTCTTTTATTTTCTCCTGTTCATAAATGGTTGGACTGGGATTCATTGGGAAATAAGTAGATGGGGTTAACTGCGTTAATGAGTTGACTTCATTGTGAGAGGTTTGCTGCAAGGACGAGTTAATTAAGGAGATGATGATCTCCACCTGTGGAGAAGACCACAGCTGCAGCTTAATTGCGTTTCTGCGTCCAAAACCGCCACCAACTCCAATCCATTTAAGTTACAAACGAGGGGGGAAGCAGTCACACTGAGCACCATATATGATACAGAATGGGAATTAATTAATTGATAACCAACGGATTAAAACAAGACCAATGCTAAGGTCTAATTTCGACCCAGGACGGAAGCTATTTGCACCAGTCACTGGTGCAAATAGCCGCCATTAACATCAATGAGCAGCACCGATGTGCCACTGAAGGCACCACCTGAACCAAACCTGCTGCTTCGGTAAGCTGGCCCTGCTCCAAACTATATCTCCTGTCTTAAAAGCCACTTCTTTTGGTTTCTTTTCTCTGTCTACATCTTGTACGCACTCCAGGTTAGGACTATTTTCTGTATAACAACCACTTAAATACCTGGACCTGAGTTTATTAGGTATTACAGGCCGATAACCCCAAAACTTCTATCTGTAAATTAGGGGATTTCTTGAAGAACCTTCTACTGTCAGTGCTTGTGCATCTAGAGTCGCCTCAAGTCTGCCCGAAGATCACAAACACAATCCTAAACTAAACCGTGTGCTCAGTTATTAGCATTTAGCTCGTCATTAGCCATTAGGGTATCGATTGTGGGCTGGAGGCTTCTTCCACTGTTACACTTACAGCTGTTCTGAAGCTGCTTGAATGTTAATTTTGATTCTTGCCTTCATAAACAGGAATGAGTGTCAGTCATTGAGTTTCAATGCTAGGTCTTGTGCTAAAACACCAGTGACCCCTGGTTGAGTTTCATTAGCTTGTTGTGCTACATGTCCCGACCTCTTGAACAAATGAATAGCTTTGGATACACACACACATACACACATACACACACACACACACACACACACACACACACACACACGTGTAGTTAATTGCTGGTTCGGCTCTGCATATAAACACATCTTTTGTTGTTAATAATAGTAATAATAGAGCATATTTTTAAGTATTATTAGTATTTTTACTTCCTGTAGATAGTTTTGCAGAACTTCCTCTGCATGTAAGATGAAGCACGATGATATAAATATAACAAAATACGGTTTAATATATATTTGTTCAACCCTCAGAATAGCAACAAATATATTCCTATGAAAGTGTGTGTGTGTATCGGAATTACTTTAATTTTATTTTCAATCAGCTGCCTTGCAGTATTTTAACCAAGTCCAGTGGACTCAGTTAGGCCAGACAAGCTTTGGTCTGGCCCTGAAGCATTTCTCAGGTTTGGGGATGGGCTCTGATTCAAATATGCTGCAGCTGAAAGGAATTTATCATCAAAATTTAATTAGGATTTGTTTGGCAAGAATGCATCACAAATTCCTGTCAATGTGTTAGGCCTTTTCATATTGAAGGTTCTATATTTATATGGCCAAGTATGAGATAAGAATCCCTGAAATAACACAGATCAGAATAGTCTTTAATTCTATATTACCATCAAGTCAAAAAAAAAAAGTTATATCCTGATCAAGCTTTGCAGTGTGGTTGGAGTTCTATCACCATCTGCTGGATGAAATAAGTTAAAGCAATGCCACAAGTAGGCCTTTTTCCTGTCATTATCTGTGTTATTTTCAATTCCAGCAGTCAGAATGTCCATCACATGAATAACACAGAGGTGAAACCTCTGAGCCTCATTGTTTAGATATTGAAAGAAAAGCTGCTGTATATGTGAACCAGTCCTGGCTCACAAGTGGTGTGATGCTGATTTATGACTTCATTGCATGAGCCCGATGAAAGATTTACAAGTGCTTTGGTTTGCAGGGAAGTCTGTTGTGGGGAAACGTGCTGCTCTGGGGCAGACAGCCGAGTGGACCTTTGCTACGAGCATCGAACGGGCTCTCACCCCGGTGCCAAAAACACCTCCTGGGTGCCAAATTGACTTGTTTTTAGAAAAGGGATCTCTCTAAAAATAGGAACACGCAAGGTTGTTGACATGGGTTTGTTATGGTGGCTACCACATCAGCCCTGTTTATTTGCTGTGTTTGAGCTGCTCTTCACCCAAAGTCTCATTTGTTTTCAAAGTGTAAACCATACATAGCACGATGCTTATGAGGAATAAAATGTAAAATAGGATATAAATACATTAAAATTAAACAATTTAAATATATGGGTCAAATTAAATAAAATTGACAGACAATGACAATAAAGGTATATGCTGTTGCACAATTGACATGGTATAGAGGTTACAGGGGCTTGGTAACTTTACACTTCTAACTTTTGCACTGTGCTTCAGAAAAATGTTTGTCCACCCCCCCGTTGTAGCTCAGACACACACACACACACACACACACCCTGCAGACTGGCTGGTAAGTTGGGACGTGTTGGATTAGAGTCTTTAGTAACACTTAGTCGGATTGAAATCAGACCAAATTGGACTTTTTATAGTCGATTTAACACACTTGGATAATGCTTTTGGAATTTTGTTTTCTCCAGCATGTATACACCTTAGTCAGACTGAAGCCAGAAAAATGGATGAGTGCATACTCCACAACAGTAGAGATTGGACAAAGTGAAACAGAGAAGCTGCTAGAACCAGCCAAGTAAAGGGGGGAAAAATGAATTTGAATTCATTTCCCCTGGAGCTATAGCTGCAATTCAGTTGTAGGAATGCTGCTGTTTTGCCTATAGGCGGCTATGGCTACAAGCCAACTGTTCCTATACTCTGTAATGTCTATGTTTTAGATGGCATTTGTCTGTCTGATGGCAAATGCCTCAAAAAGTTTTGGATGGATTTTAGTCAAATTTTCAGCAGCGGTTGAGACTGGTACCATGAACAGAAGATTCAATTTTGGTAATGATCCAAAAGAAATGGATTCTGGATCACTTTGAATTTGTTCTTGTTTGGTAGCATTGCAGTAAATGGACCTTCAAACAGGTGCCACCTTTTGTCGCCACCTGGTGGTGATATCTTGCACCTGTAGTTTGTTTTCTTTGCACACTACGCCAAAGACACCAAGAGAGGACAGTTGGTTCAGTCTCACAGAGGTCTGTGCTCTGCTTGCCTTTCTAGTTATTAATACCTACAACTAGTATTTGGTCCCACTATACTAATCTATGTTCTTCTTTCATGCTGGAGCTTGTTTTCTGCTCCTTTGTTGAGTAAACGAAGGATTGTTTTCATCTCATTGAAGAGCTATTACGTGTATAGTGTTGGATATCCTCCAGTGTCAAACTCTAACACCTCATTCAGAAGTGAATGAGGTGTTTGCATATGTTTATCATTGCCTAATAAACATAAAACCATAAATAACCATAACCATTAAAGCACCAGCCATCATACCAAAATGATTCCGATCAAAGCAGACAGCTAAAGCCTGGGCCGTTTTCACATAGTGAAGACATGATGTCTTCAGGATGTATTCAGATTGAACTGCTGACTGCACAGCAGGACCTGTTCTTTAATACATTACATTAAGTCTTTAATAATGCTCTCGATTCCTATGGAGAACAGTGTTTTCTATGGATTTTTAAAGGGGGTATTCCAAAAATATTACATATGTGAATAAGGGTTGTGTACCACAATGTCAGGGATTGTGTGACCTGTCACATATGGCTGATTCAGCTATGGAGTAATCAATAATTAGCCTGGTGATCAGTCTCTGTGTTTTTTTTTGAATGAAGAGAGTGTGAGAGCTTTACTCCTCTTTGTATTTTGATTTGAACCAGTGTGTCATCTGCTGTTATCTTTCTCATTTGTTTTATGTATGCAGGTCTTTGGTTTGATGAAGAGGCTTTGCTGCTCGAAAAATAAATTGATGATGATTTCACTATTTTCGATGCAGTTTCAGTTGTAGATGGATTACTGCCATGTATACCTGCAAGAAATATAAAATTATACTGATTTGGTTGTTTGATCTCCTCAATTACTACAGAAGCCAGAGCATCAGTCCTCATATTAGCCTCTCAGCGATTTATGTTTTTTGATAGTTACCTGCACCATGTTTACTGAGATACAGGAACAGTCCACGCTATTTTCATGGAAATGAAAACATTATCCATTAGCCACTATCCCGTGGCCACGCTTTATTTTTTTTAATCAAATGTCACCAGAGAGGCTCCATCTTCTACTCTGCTTATTTTTTTCTTTTTCTTGTTTTCTCTCCTCTTTTCCACTTTGCCCTCTTGCCTTACAACCCTTGTTTGCTGTTCCTTTGCCCTTTGGAGATTTTCTGGTTTACCAGCATTCCCGGTTCCCCAGAGTGGCACGGCCTGTGTTTTCCTCTTGTTATTTCCATCCAGTCACCTCACTCTGTCACATACTTTACTTTACTGTGTCTCATATAAAAACATGCACACTGGCTGTGAGTCTGCTGATGTTGTTGCTACCAAGGTACCTTTTACAGCTGGAAATCTTTGCACATTTTGCGGCATGTTAAATACAGAGGGGAATACCTTCATATACTGTTGTTGAAGGCCTTTGAGTACAGTTACATACTGTACTGCAGAGCATTTAATCAAAGTGTAACTATCTTATTTTTGTGGATTTGTGCTAGTGTATGGGATACATCCTAATTAGTAGTAGATGCAGGCTTGTTAATCACTGAAAATAAATCACAGATTACACTTAAAGGTACAGTGCGTGGTTTCTGGCGGCGTCTAGTGGTGAGGTCACAGATTGCAACTCACCAAGTTCTCCAAACGTGTAAGCGAATCTCTGGTGGCCGCAGAAAAAAATGTGAGAGGCAGCTCAGTAATGACCTGCTAAGCGCTGATTTGGAATTGATGAGTCACTAATGAAACAGCCAGCATGTCAGCCATGGGTAATGTGTTTGGGTTTGATCAATAGGACCTTGTTGTGAAGCTCATGCGGTTTAGGAAAGAAAATCACATGGTAGTTTTTTCTTCTTCTTTTTTTCTGTCAAGTCAGATCAAGTCAAACTGTCTGTTGCATGAAGGATGAGCAACTCCTAAGTGTTTCCATCGATTGTTTATAGTTATGCATTTGGCTGAACAGAGCTTACGTGAGGAGCTTTTTTCCTTTTTGGCTGAGCGAAGGTGACCTCAGGGGAAGAACCTAAAGAGTTCACTTGTCTGTGTTTTTCCCAGTCAGATCCTTGTCTTACAACAGCGCTAACTCGGGCACAAGGTGGGTGGAAATAAACCAAGGGCTTCCCATGTGAAAGTGGTTCCCTCGCTGTCCGGCGAGAGCTCTCGTCCTAATTAGCTGGAATGAGCTACGTCTGGAAAAGCTGAGCTCAGGCAGCGGTGGAGCAGCAGCAGAAAGTTGCAATGCCATGAAGCAACCGTTTTCAACACTGAGGCCATTGACCTGCCAGTTAGGATTCAGCGCCCTGCAGCTCCTGATCCGAGCAGCGAGGCCAACACAGGACACGGAGGTGAGAATATAGCCAACGTGTCTGACAGAATCTGGAAAACATTTCATGGGAGGCTTTTATGTTATGTTAGGTTTTTATTTGGTTTTGACTTTTTATTTTCAAAAGTTTTTAAATTTAGTGTAGTTTTTAGCAGATTAGCTAGTTTTATTTATTTTTATTAATGCTTAGTTTTAGTTTATTTTTTTATTTTTTGTTAGGGCTATTTCTTAAAAACTGATTAGAAAACGTAATGTGCAATAAAAAATCAACAATTAACCCATTAAAAAAAATGAACGACCATCCACAAAAGACAATTAGTCAAACAATTGACAAAACATACATCTTATCAGTGCTGAAATTGTAAAAGAATGTTTTCTCTGTACAATGAGTTTTAGTTAGTTTTGCAAACACTATTGTTTGTTGTTGTTTTTTTGTGAGTGGTGAAAATTGGGCGGGTGCAGTTTTCGGGTGACGTGCACCGCTGCAGCTCCTGGACCAGGAGCTGGAGTGCAGAGATGATGTAAGACCTGCAGGGCAACAAAGACCCGTTTGTGCCACTATGCCACGCTGCATCTCCCGGTGCACTCCATATGCTCTATAGGCTTTTTGTGAGATTATGTTTCAGGAAAAATACCTCGCAGCGCAGAATCATTTCAATGTGTATCTTCAAGGTCACCGAGTATTTTCGAATAGCCTTCAAATAACAGGCGATGGGGCTGCAACCGCGTTACCAGCAGAGGTCAGGGACACAGCGTGGGGATTGGGTGGTCCCCACATTTCCAACAGAACACAAACCTGTGGTGGGCCTGTGTATAACCAGCTGCTCAAGCATCAACAGTTCCTTATATATAATATATATATTTAGATCAACCGATCAGGTCAACTTTGGACATCCAACCAATGTAACTCTGCTGACTGGCAATTTTTTACCTTTTCAGGGTATGATGTTCAGGAATGAACATTATAACATACCTTCTCCTACATATGGCATTGCCATAATGTGATGATTAAACTTATGGCTGTCGTGTAAAACATTTCAATATTTTCTACATTTAAAAATATAAGTATTACTGTAAAACTCTTTGTTTACTTTTTTAAATCACTGTCAAATTGCCAGGCCATCTTTATAGCACAAATTTGTATATGTACTATAAAACTCTCAGAGAAAAAGGAAATTGACCCAAATCTGGCTGATATGAAAGGATTACTTTAAACCAAATATATTTTTATGAAACAAGACATTATTTGCTTGACCATGTTGTCTTTTTTTGGCAATGGACTAGCCCATTGACTCAGATGTGACGTGATGAGGGACGAGGTTTGTAACAAAAAAACGCAATGTTGCTTTGGAATTGTTCAATATTATTGGACCTTTATTTTAACAAGTTGTGGTTCTGTTCCACATTCATAAAAGGTTTGATACGAATGTTAAGTCTCATGAAATGGTCATGAATGCTTCATTTGCAGTTTATACCAGCTTCTAGGAATGTGTTATGGACTACTTGTCAGGTAAAGTGTTACAGAAATCAGTTTATTTACTCTCCAGCAGACACAGCATGGCATTAGTCTACATTTTGGATATGAATTCCGAAGATTTACTCTCTTTTCAGCTTTCTACCAACTCCTGAGGGAAATATCTGAGCATTTAGCTGTTAAATGCCCAACTGGCTTATGACCACTGGCTAGAGGCTAACTTTGCTGTCAGAGGTTTTTCATTGTAACCAGCATCTGGGCTCTAAATTATCCTACAAGAGCAGTGAGAGTGAACCAAAACAATAAAGCTATGGGTCATAAAACCTAAATCGTGAGCTGAAAGATGTTAAAAACTCTATAGAGTTGAGGGAACAGGCAGAGTTAGACATCACACAAGGTTATATAAGAAATACACTTTCATAAAACATCCGTATTGTTTGAACTGACATGGCTGTAAAATTCAGCGAAACAACACTTTGCAAGAGGTTAACAGCCTCTGACCCTTCTTCTTGGAGTGGAGTCATTGATCTGGTGTGAGTTCTGCAGCTGTTCCTGAAGAGAGAGGGAGCAGGGAAGACTCATCTCTTATACAAAACTTCCAATATATCTAATGTGGAGATGACACACACATTATATCTCTATATAAGCTGAGAATTATCTGTCTGTATATTACTTCTAGTGCATGATTCTGTTCACGGATTTTACTCCTGTAAGGAGAAAGATTACCAAACTGTGTTAAGAAGCTAGTGCTCTCCATTAAACAGTAAAAGTTGTAAAGAATCTGGATATACCAGGTGTAAAACTTAAGTTTCCATCATATAGTGATGGAAAGCTGAGATGCCCTTTTTGTGGCTAAAAGCAATGAGCCTCCTGAGATTTTGAAGCATTTAGGTGGTTGGTCTCATTATTCTTAATAAGATTTACTACCTCAGGTCTATAGTGTGACTCAGGCTATGAGCTCAAGCTGATTGGATGAACTGCAGTGCCCGGTCAAAAAGTGCCTGAGACTTCCTGCTCTATGTCTTGAACGTGACAGGAGAAGGACTATTGGAGGTTAAAGCTGGAGTTCAGGAATTTTACATGTACATGACCTGTCTGTTATATTTGCAAACTAGTTCCAAAAATGCTCATTAAGCCTATCACTGCACTGTAAATCTTTGTATTTCACAGTATATATATATATTAATCTGATGTCCCTGGTGGCTACTGTTTATCCTTACTGTGTGGATGGGATCTGAGTTTCTGCAAAAGTAAAAAATCCCTGAATGAATAAAGGTAAAAATAGGAAGCTGAACTCTCCCTGTGGCTCTAAAACAACTTGTTTGGCATTTCTTCAAGTCCCAGCAATACACACCTGCACCACTGTATTATATTCAATAAAAATCTGCTCTTTTTATGTCTTGTTTGCTTTTAATCCATTGCATGTTTTCATTTAAAAATGAGCTTTTACACACAGCAGAACTGATTATTCGATGACTGTAGCGCATTTTCTCATCTTGATCATTTAATGGGTTGTAAATTCCTGTTGTAAATTGTAACATTCCATACATTTTAACAAAGTTGTGACTAGTAACTTAAGAAAGTCAAACCCAGGTTGTGATAAGGCAGGCTAAGAATTCAGCTTTGAGGGGAATCAATGCTATAAAACTACAATTACAAAGAGCATCAGGATTTTGAAGGTTGCTGCTATGTTTTATGACAATTCAGTTACTGTTTTTTTTATTGATTTATTTCATTTAGATGATTCGAAGGAAAGGCCCTGCCTCGAAAATCTAGAAGCAAAATATTGAGAGCAATAATCTGGGTTTTGTACCTGTGCATGCACAATATAAACAATTAAGAATGTATTCAACAATTCAGAACTCTTGATGCAAATGAAAACCAACTAATGGTGCATGTCAACATTGTAACTGTGATATACTGTTTACTGTGATGTGCTTTTTGCCCTGGTGTTCCTCTTAAAAATTAAAATAACACACATAGTGTACTGAATTCTACTTTTCCACATTTTTCATCAGGTGGCTGATCCTTCAAAATGAAAACATTTTACGGATTAAACTTTCTTATTTCCCATTTTTTTTACTGCTTTTCCATTCATTTTCAGGTATGTCCATCTGTTATTTTTGTGACTTTTTTTTTTTTTTATGCGTCACCCACATTCTTTTGTGGATTGGTAAAGGGCAGCGGATTTCACTTTGGAAGCGGACAGTGCTGTTTTTCCACAGCACGTGCAGGACGTCCAGGAAATGTCTGGCTGCAGCTGCAGTAACAACACAGAGCAGCTCGTGGCCTCCTGGCTCCGCAGGAGCACGACTGTTTTCAGAGCTAACGAGAGCTTCTCCTCAGGGACCCGCTGTGATGTTTTAATACAAACGGTCGCGGTTTCTGCTCTTATAGCAAAATACAGTGATCCAGCAGCTTGTCTTATCACTCTTTGACCTTGAAACAAAGCTGATAAACGAGAACTGGAGGACGGTAGCGTGTAAACCCGTGTTAATTGGACAATCAAGACACCTCAAAGTGCATTCTGGTGCTGTTCCCTGTCATTATTCATCACCTATCATTAGCAATGTCAGACAGGAATTTATTCAAAGTGTGGGACCGTTTAGCATTGTCATTAACAGGGGGCTTGTGCACTCTTTTATTTCTCTGTAATGCAGCAAACTGTTAACATTGTTATTTATAACATTCTTTCTCAGCCATGGAACTCAAACCATTTCAGGTCCCATTAGTGGCAAATCCAGTAACTACACCCTATTCCAGCACTGTTGATGGCTCCCAAGAAGCTTTGTGTCCCCCTTGTTTTGGCTGCTGGTCCTGGAGAAGAGGCTTTGGAAGCAGTTTTATACCCTGTAGTTACATTTAACCAGAATGGCCAAGTGCAGCAGCAATGCTTTTGTGGGAAAAAAAAAAAAAACAATGATGTCATTTTATTGGTGTTTACATGTCTTATAATCATGAAGCGGAAGACATAGATGCCAAATGGTTGGTTTGAATTTTTAGTTCTATCAAGCATGCAGTTAGGAGGGTTACAAAAATAACTGGTAGGTTACAAGAAAAGCTTTTACTTTTACTAGATGCATCACACACACACACACACACACACATATTTTGGTTTTTGTATTCCAGCTCCATGAGAAGTAATGTAATTTCACTTTTTTTTTTTTTTGAAGCAGTTGAGAAAAGCAGACCGATATTAAATTTTCAAATGTCTGTCAATGAGCCCCTTTCTCTGAGGGACTTGCAGCAGAGGTTAATGAGCAGCATTCATGGTCATATGCAGCCAGAGGGAAAGAGATTTCTGAGGCACAGAGGACATGCAAGTTATGATGCTGCAAACCACCGAAACCACATCTGTTAATTCAGAACAGCCAATCATTCGTAATTAAATCAGGTCGCTAGAGTCAAGGTTTTTGTGTTACTCTGGAGAAATAATGAAGGCTTCATTTGAGGACATTGGTACTGTTTTAATAGTAAAAACTTAGAGCAGGAAAACCGGGCGCTTATTTTATATGCCACCATATTAACGTGAAAAGGCCACGCTAGGCTTGTTAATGCAAATTATTCTCCATTTGAAGACTGCTTTTTAGACCTTTTTTGCTTCCATTTATTGCTACTATAATTATACCACACCACATATTAAAGAAGAATATTGAATGTTTAACTCCTCTACATTTGACAGCTACAATATAATTACTAATTACCTTACAAATGGTTTACAGATAAAACTATCGGTACTGTGTGTATGAGCTTCAATTTGACCAACTTCAACATTACATGCATCAGTAATTATAACCCAATGAACATGACAAGTCTACAGCCAGGTTTTGTAGTAAAAAGTAAAAGGTATTGGACACATAGAAACTTTGACCTGATGACAGCATGTTGGGGGATCCCCGAAAGAGACCACGAATGTCTGTACGAAATTGTATCGCAATCCATCCAGTAATTGTTGAGATATTTCCGTCTGGAAGTGGTCTAGCGACAAACCGAGATCGCCGTCCACAGAGCGATTGCCATTTAGTCTGGCTAAAAATGTAACACTGACGGGTTCCATTATGCATAATGAGTAGCCAACTTTAACTGATAATAGGTACCTAGTATTTTTATATTGTGGTCTTGCTAGTTTGACTGAAGAAAGGAATCTGAATACCTCTGCCACCATGATTTTGGCTTTACTAAGCGGGTTGTTCCGATCGTCATGGTGCATCGGTCTTGAAGTTTTGTGCCGTAAAGCAACACGTTTTCCGCAATATCAGATGCAAAAGCTGTGTTTCAAAATCCAAAGGTCACCGTTATGTGAAGGATACGGCGGTAATTTGCTTTGTTCTTTGGGTCACCGAGCAACTTCAGACTGCTTTAAAATTACAGTGGATACTGATTTGAGAAATCATATATATGAAAATTACTCTTATGATTAACCTCCATGTGTCAAACTGTGGAATTATGCAGGTGATGTCAAGGGCAATAGATGATGAAGCCGAGGCTTGTTATGAAATTATTAGCAGTAGACCAGTAGGAAGAGAAAAAAGAGAAAATGTAACTCGTTGTAAAAGCTGTTTGGAGGCAAGACAAACTCAACCCTGATGTTTTCCATCAACACTAAAGACAATCTCCTCTCTACATCCACAAATACTGAGCCTTGTTGTGTGACAGTTAAGTGCATGGCCAGTGTCAGAGGGAGCCTGCCTGCGCTGTGCCACCACCCTCTTCTTAAGAGCCACATCAAGCCAGGGGGTAAAGCCTGTCAAACACGGACGGCCGGCTGGCTGCTGGTTTTGGGTGGTGCACTGCTACATTTCTATGCTTCTATTTTGGAAAAAAACATGTTGTACCCAGATGGGAACTTCTCTAGCAGGAAAACAGTTAATGGGTATAGAAAAGTAAAAGAGGTCAAGAGAATTAGCCATCATTGGCTGTGGTTTTTAGCTTGTGTAATAACATTGGCAGCATCAGCCACGCATCACCAAGTCACCAAGCACATTTAAACAATGAGAGAATTCAAAGTATTAAAGTAGTAAAACATTAAAAACATCAAGAAAAAGAGACACGTTGTATGTATCAATACAATTTAAAACCGTTATTAAATAATTACGAAGCAAAGAAAATAAAAACAAGCTAGAATCGAATGGGACAAATCAAACTAGATAAGATAAGAATGAAAGTTACAGTGCAGTGTAAGAAATAAATATTTCTAAGCATTTTTATTTTATTTGGATACAACCAAATAAATTATGAAAAAAAAAACAATATACTAAATGACAAATTTATTTGAAGAGCATTATCACAGTGTGAGATCACTGATTCAGAGATTAGCAATAACCTCTAATTCTTGATATACTTAAGGTGATAGTAGGCTGACTTTGTTGTCTTAATGTTGCTTTAGAGAGTCAAAAGTGAACATTTTGTTTTGTCATGATTATATATTTCCATCACAGTGCATGTTTTTCCTAATGAGTCTTTTTAGACTGTTTAAACTTTCAAGAATAAATAGCAAATATCGGACTCCTCGGTTGTTTTTTGTTGTTCCCGGTGTGCAGAACATAATTTCCTTAGCTTGAAGATTTCTTGTTGGTGACTAACATTGGTAATGTAGAGTACAGCACCAGAGATAGGAGCTTCTTCTTCTGTATTGCAGTTCAACTTTGTGAACTGTTCTGATACAAGGGTGTATTCTCACATAACCTCATGCCTCGCAGAGCTTAAAATGTAAATGTGACCTAAGGCATCCAAATAAAGGAAACGCAATGTCACATGGCATAAACAATCCCTAGTGGTCAATGTGAGTCACATCCTTGTCCTCACATCTGAATCCATGAACTTGCTTTGGGGCATTCCCTATACAAATCAGGAGTTGTGAAGAAGCCTTGTTGATGTTTCCTCTCTGCCGATGGAGTTGGTACATGTGGTTATGAAGTCAGTTACCCGTTGAGTGTATGGGTTGTGTGGGTTGGCCACAGCTTGGCAGCATCCAATTAACAGCTCTGACTCCAGTTGACCTTAATGACGGATCCAAAACGTTTAAATGCTCATGGAAACACAACAAACAAGGATCTAATGAAAATACAGTATTATTAAATTTGGATTACCTTGTCATTTACACATGAGTTTCCTCGGGTATGACTTTTGCTGAACCTGTCTATAAAAGCAAGGAGCGTCTGTGTGTCTGTGGCTCGCATATCTCTGTTTGTCAGATCAACCTCAGTTTTCATATGGAGATTGTGCATGGCACGATGGTGTGTGTCCTTTTGTGGAATTTTTTTGGATGGATATTCAAAACATCATTGTTATCATTCAAATTTCAGCTTTCTGGTACACTATGGTGGTGTAGAGGTAGAGCGTTTGCTGTATAGAGCCTTTTTTTCTTAAGTAGCCAACCCTGGTTCGAGTCCTGGCCAAAGTGGGGAAATTTATCATCTGGTTTTCAGTCAGTCGTTTTCTATACCCGCTTATTCCTCATTAGGGTCACAGGGGTCTGCTGGAGCCAATCCCAGCACGTTACGGCGAGAGGCAGGGATACACCCCAGATGGTCGCCAGCCAATCGTGGGGCACACACACCATTCTCTCACACACTCACACCTACGGGCAATTTAGTCACCAATTAACCTCAGCATGTTTTTGGACTGTGGGAGGAAGCTGGAGTACCCGGTGAAAACCCACGCAGACACGGGGAGAACATGCAAACTCCACACAGAAAGGTCCCAGACCCCGGACCAAGGAGGTCTTGAACCTGCGACCTTCTTGCTGTGAGGCAACAGCGCTAACCCCTGTTCCACCGTGTCGCCCTCATCTGGTTTTACTTTTACAATTTCAAAACTGATATGTCGATCGTAGATTTTCATGGCTCTCCTTACCTGTATGTCCATGTCTTATCAAATGTACAATTAAGACTATGTAACAGTCCAACACTACTTCATTTAGCCAAACCTAAAAAAATCTACTTAAGCTTCCATGTTTCAACTGGAATACATACTTCCTATGAACACTGCACTAGTATTTTGAAAAACAGATCTAGCAAAGTGAAGCATCATAATCTTGACATTTAATCATAAAACAACATAATACTAATGTTTACACTTAAGAGTTCAGAAATCCATATCAATAACAATTATTTTTACAGCTTTCATGCGTCTTAGCATTCTCTCATACGTGTAGAGATGCTGATTTCATAAAAAAATGCAGTGGTCTCTTGTTTTTTTCCATGTCATCGCGGAGTGTAGGGGTCAGGAGCGAAAATGCAATATCTCAGCTTTGGTGGATCAGAGATTGCATTCCTGGTCAAGTGCAAATTGAATTACTGTTGAAAGGGCAGTTAGATTCCAGCCAGCCAGTGAAAATAAATTCATTTTCTCTGTCAGATTGTTGGAGCAGCTTAGTAAAGACAGCATCTGCTCAGAATCAATCGGCCGTCACTGAAACTTACTGAAAAAATGAGACCGTTGCTTTCTGACGTGCAACTTAAGCACTTTGTAAGCTACAGTTGAGTTTAGGTCACACCATCTTCAGGGTCACAAATCTGAAGTGCATGTGCTTGTTTCCAGACAGACGCTGCACTACATTATTCTTAAATGTCAATGTTTCAATCTGTTTGGATAAAAAATCTTCTGGACTCACAGCTTTTTATTTTTTTATGGGATAGTATTGGAGCAGCAGGCATGCAAACGTAAGCAGCCAACTCCAGTTTTTTTCTTGCGGTCAAACCAAACACTCTCTACTCTCTGCAATATACAGCATATTCAAAGCCCAATGGCCCTAAGGCAGTATGCTTAAATCCGTTTATGCTTTATCCATGTCATATTTCTCAGATCATGATGACAAGTAGCTGAGAGGGAAAAACTGTTCATGTTCCCTATACATTAAGAAAAGCCTAGTTCAGGACTGGATTACAAACAGAATTCCACCATATCAGAGTTTAGAGTAATGTTTGTGTCTCAGGCCTGTTTCATTGAATTTTATTATTAGTTTAAATACTATACTCCTCAGCCAAACCTGTGACCCAAGGTAGCATTACATTTGCATGTAGCATTTACATTCTTTCTTTGGTACAGTTAAAAAGTCCATTAAATTGCGTAAAATACAAAGGATAATGCATAAATATTGCGCAGTCCTATGTTTCTTAGCCATCATCCAAACATGGTTATTGTGAAAAATGACAAATTTCTTATGTAATATACCTTAATAGCCTTTTAGAAGTGTCATGGCTGACATATTTAACCTGCTGCATGTCATATTTATGAATCTCAGTTTAATAGATGATAAATTATTTTCAGTATTTGAAAGTGTTTTTAAGAGTAATGGTCAGACACACCCTACTCATGCCACTTTCTACATTAAAAGTACAATTATGCTTTGTTTCTAATGTGGTTTTGCGTTGAATTTTATTATTGTAATTCCCCGACCTCTGCTGCATGAGTCTTTTGTTTCTTTGGATGTAGAGACGAGCTCGGAACCTCCAGTAAAATGCTGAATGTCCTCCCAGTACACACTCGGTGCTCACATAAATAAATATTTTTCTCATGAGCTACATGGCTGAAATCCGCCATTGCTGTTGCTCTGCAGAATGTTTTCTGCAAATAGTTTTTGAATGAAATATACTTCTGCAATTCTGCCTGGAAATGATTTGTTGGGGTTCATGTGATGAATTATGTTAAAAAACAGCTAGTACGGGATGTTCAAATTGGTACTGATTGTTCATTTTCTATCCTATTTTGGTGGCCCTCTTAGATAACAGCTATTATTTCCTGCAGTGACTGGCTCAGGCTACAGGAGTTTTTCTCAATTTTATCCCCATTTCACCCCTTCATTAATCACAGGAAGAATCTGGTCTGGGACAATGGTAGCTACCAGACTATCCGGTAATGTGAAGGGTTGACAGATCCAATCTTTAACCTCCAGAAGTTTTCTCCAAACACATTTGATATTCACTGGATCATCGTGTTGAGAGGGACAAAACTTCAACAAGACAAGCTACAGGACTAGTTAGCATTACACTGCAAAGCTTTACTAAAGTTCTTGCACCATGTCAGTCTCCATTTTGTTTTACATGAGATTGCATGAGTTCACCTGGTGCATTGTTCCCTCAGGCACAATCATCCTAATGACATCCTGTGGTGTGTGATGAACAATTATTTTTAAAACCTTACACTCTGCACATGTTTGAGATTAGACAGAACATCTGTGAAGTTTCCCATGATGCGACCGAATATCACTTTTAAAACTCCTCTCGTCTGAGCCCGGCTTTAGTTAGGCACAAAATGTGAAAGGCAATCATTAAGCGCATGTTGGTTTGTGTAATGCAGCTTTCATGCCCTGCCAACAGTATCCAGAGGCTCAGCAGGATCTGCAGATTGTCCTTATTCTCCCATTTTCTATTTTTTTTTAATAATGAAGTGGTATTATTTATCTGGCCTGCTAAATGTTTGTTTCATACACAACATACACAATATTGCAAAATGTAAAGTCTTAAGAGGATTCAAGAATATACCTGCTTGAAATCACATCATCCAAACAGGCCACATGAGACACAAAGTAAAACTGCAGTTTGAAATGAAGTGGCTGGTTTCGTAGCCTAACACAGTGTGCGCCGCCTCGCGTGTCTTGATGGTGACATTGATGCTTTAATAATGTGTGGCCTGTGTGTGTTTGAGTTCCCGCACATCAATGGGCTCCACAACCCTGCCCCAACCCCTGGCCTGTAATCCAGACTCTTGTAATCTGGCCAGCTGTGGTTTGGCTGAGAGAACAACAGGCAGCCCTCCGCTCCTTCTCCACTTCCATCAGCCACATTCAAACCCAACAGTGACCCATATAGACAGGGAACCCTGTCATTCGCTACCCCCCACAGTAACTCTGTACGCCATCAAAGTGTCGGCCGCGATGTTTAATCAGTTGCGGAGTCCTCATTTGGCTCAGAGGGGAATTTACAGTTCAGCTAATGCCCAAAGACATTTTAAAGACATTCACATTATATGCTTTAAGAGTTTTAATTAATCTATCTATACAGTGCCAGCAGGATTTTTTTGTGATTTTTTTTTTTTTCCAATCAAAATGATTGATTTGGTATTTTCTTATAATTTGGTGAGGAATTTTGTGCCTTTTTTTTTACTTGTAAGCCCATCAAAAGTCTACTAATGCTGTGTCCTAAATCATGTGCTTCTGCACTTACCCTTAATATTTTAAGTAGGCTACACAAGTGAATTCACACTATGCAGTTTGCACACTGCACAATCAATGACTGAATTGAAGTGCACTGCAAAGAATTGTACTGAAAATGTGAGAAATGGTTGTGCATGCGTGTGCAAATACTGCATGGCAATAGAAAAGAAATGTGTTTATTGTGAAAGATGGGCGGTATTTCAGGTTTATTTTAGCAAGAATCATGCAACATATTAGGAAATATGCGGCATCGCAAAAATGTGTGATATATTGCTGATTACGCGGGAATTCATGCGATCGCATGAAAAACTGGAGGGACGGTCTATAAACCTATATCTTTTCATTGGACGGGACAGATTTAACTTTCTATTTCCAATTCTGCAGCACAACCACTATGAGAATAAATTAATAACTTGGATAATTGATGACAATGCAAAGCTATTTTACCATTTACATTTTATAGTATAAATGATTCTTTGATTAATTAAAAAAACACTACTCAAAAATTAAAATGGTGCCCTTTACAGACCGTGGTCTGTATTCGAGACAAATATTTTCACAGTTAAAAAAGTGCCATGAACAAAGATTCAAGAAATGTTTTGTGATTTCTGGGCTTAAAATTAATCAATTTCCACCTGGGGCCTCCATTTTCAAAAAAAAAGAAAAAAGGGAACACTAAAAAGTGCCCTCTCCAAGAGGGTGGATTAAGCATGATAATCTCTAAGGGGGCTCAATGGTGATCATGTTTGCTTGACTGCTTGGAAAAACCTGAAACTGCTAAACTACATTCTACAGTTTAACCGCTAAACTGAAAACTACATTCATATGTAATAATATGTAAATGTCAATGCACTGAGGTTGTGGGCCCTGTTTGTGAGATCATTCGGTAGTTGTTTTCAGCATGATGACATAAATTATACTGTTTTCACCATGAATTTGGCATCTCTGCAGATTTAAATGGATCCCGTGCTGTTTGTTTTAGTGTGGCCTTATATAAAAACATGTTGTCTGTGGCACTGATAGCCCTGACACCAGGGAGGATCAGCAAATGTCCTTTTGAATCATTTGGGTATGAAATAGTGATGCACGTGGTTCTGTGCTGTGTAATAAGTGGTATAAACGCCCCCCTGAGGAATCTGAGCAGCTTGTGATTTCATGGAGACAACCTTCGATAATGGCCAGTTGGTTAGTGTAGTCCTAAATAGAAGTGTGGAGGGGATGACAGCAACATCCGTGTCTGGTGTAGCTCAAAATCCTTGTGGGCAAGGAAACGGTCTCTTTATGAATTGCCACAGCTGGCCTCAGGTCAAATAAGGAAGTCGATGTGCTTTTCTTTTTACACTCTCACTTTTTCCAATTGATGTATAGCTGTCAACATGGAGCTACAAACTGATGTCACACAGGCACTGCAGCAGCGCTCCAATGACGAGGTGTAGCATCAACCAATCAGAATGGCTTTTGTTTGAACATATCCACTTCCATTCTGCCTTTCTCTCCTTATGATTGACCATTTACTCTTATTATATTCGGAGACAAAGGTCGTCGTGTGAACATAGCAAGGCCCTCCACTTCAGACATCTTTACCCTTCCATGTGCTTACATGGAAAGCCTATGACAAAGAATCCCACGTACAGAAAAGAGCAGGCAACAATCACAGAAATCATATCCAACATAGTATATGAGGAGGAACTGGCTGTTTGGCAGACTGAAGCAGTTTAAATAGGGCACCCTGTTCCTGATTTGCCAGTTGAATGCTGAAAGAGTCAGCTAAGCTGTCAGCTGATGTGTTTTGACATCTGACCATCAGCTGATGGAGCTTGGATTATGAGCAGTGTTGGGCAAGTTATTTCCAAACTGTAATGCATTATTTATTACTTGTTACTGTTCAAAGTAAGTTTTTACATCACAATATTACTGTAATTGAAATGTAAGGCATTACACTGCTATTGCATTTCTTTTAATTTGCTCTCATCAAAATAACTGTAAATATGTATCTGGTGATCTAAATATAACTCACCTTTGTCATTATTGCTGCTAGTCACAACAGGGATCTGGCAAAAACTGTGAATTCCACTGTTGAAAGTGGTCATCATGTCTTCTGCAACACACTCTGACACAAGTCCAGCTAACCAGTTAAGTCTTGTGGTTCCCATCCTTGGGGTCACCCTCTGCCCTGGGTCACTAGATGAATCTGAGAGGTCATGAGATGATAATTGGGAGATGAAAGAACAACAAGCCAAGTTCTGAAATGCAAATCTGTTTTCAGTTTTTGGACTTTCTTCTCTAATCTTTTGATTTTTGTTGAATTAATGGATCATTGAAACTTTTTATTGAAATGAAACCATGTGAGAAGTTTAGTGGGGAAACGCAACATTTGGTGGAGCTGTTAACAACTCATATACAGCTGAAATGTGACCCGGCTACACGCTGCTATTTGTCACACGTCAGAAGGCAAAAAGGTTTTGACGATCACATGCGTGTTTGCAAGAACTTTGCTGTATGGCATTAATGCCAAGTGTGACCATGCGGCCTTGGACAAAGATGAAACGTTAGTCATGGAGAGTTTTGTTGTTCAGCCAGTGTTCCTCACACTTATTCACTTACTGAGCACACCAAGTACCAAAGACAATGTCCATTATCTTTGTGACAGCATGTTTTCTGGTGAAGTAGGAAACGTTTTTTTTATAGATCGGTTTAAGTTTTTCATTAGGAGTTAAGGAGTTTACAAATGATGCCTAATTATCAAGTTTAGCTAGAAAGCTATTAATCCACTTACTCAAACGTTTACTGTTCAGTCTGAGTTTAGTGATACAAATTGAAAATGAATAGTTTTCATGTGTGATTTACATTATTTGAACAGTCAGAATCCTTCCATCTTTTATTGAAAGATGAATCAAAGAAATTCAGATATTTCAGATTTCTGTCACTTCTATCTCCAACGTGAGCCGTTATTGCGGATCCTGTTGCTTTGACTAAATCGTTTGCAGATTGCGGTTGGACTAAAATCCCAAACATGTGGAGAATAAATGCCCGAGTCAACTCGTGCTCACTCTTGCATTGTTGTTGAGAGTTTTTGAATTGGTGAGCTGCTCGGCCACAGGCGGTGATCTGACTCAAACTGGAATCAATCACCTCCGCTTCCAGACCTTTAACGTTCTACTTCTAGTGCGTGTCATCACGGCGTAGCATCAAGGCCACCCACACATCAGCATAAACCCATTTTATCACTCTAATTCCCAGATGCTAAAGAAAACTGAAATGTCCGATGGTCAAAACAAAAAAACCATTTGTTTACAGCCAAGTATCAGTATTTTTCCCTGCACACGGTACTGGGTAAAGTATGCAAGTACAGTGCTATTCCCTCACACCTCCTACTGCGGTAATGCTTTGTCTTTATAAACTGTGACTTCCTCAACACTTGAAAGCACAACAGCCCATTAAAACCACAGAGAACAGAGCAGCATCTCTTCAGTGAGCACCGCCAGTCGCCGACTGTGGCAATGTGGCGCTAACGTGGCATACCCTCTGCAGAGCAGCCCTCCTTCAGTCTGCCCAGTTTCCTGCTCACACACGGCTCTCTGTAGAGGCTGGCTGGCGGAGCGGGCTCCCTTGCTGCGCGTGCTTCCTCGTCTCGGTTTCCAGCCCCGAGGTGAGATCTCAGAGCGGAGTCGAGGATCATACAAGGACAGGCGCGTCTGGAAAGCCGAAGCCGGCCAAGCTGCACTTGCCAGTTAGCGAGCTGGTGCTAATGGAAAGCAGGACCTCGCCTACCACTCACGTTGCCTGGTTAGCATTAGAAAAGGCGATCTTGGAACATACTTTCATAATCTCCCAGAGAAAAAAAAAGGGTCCAATTTGTTTTTCCCCATCCTTAATATTTACATGTATTATCATGATATTGCAGGAAAGTTCAAGTGTTGTTACTGTCATTTCAAAGTAATTTGTTACAATATTAGTGTATTTAAAATATAAGGCATTACACTACGACTGCATTACTTTTAAGTTACTCTCACCAAAATAACTGGAAATATGAATTTGGCGATCTAAATATAACTCATTGTCGAATTTGTATGAAGGAAAAACAAAAACACCACTTCACACCAGGTTAAATACGCATTGTAATGTACATTACTGACATTTGTACCAAGTAAAATATTACGTTACCTTACGTTACTGCGTTACAGCAAAAAAATACATTACAGTAATTTATTACTGTTAGTCCCAACACTGGTTACCAGTGGGTGAGGGGAACTTTCTGGTGACGAGTGGAAGGAGAGCCTGGGTTTAAATGAGGCAGCTGATAAGATGATGGTGGACAGGTGTGGTGTGGACAGGTATTCCACCGCTACACTGCCTGTACTGAAAAGAGAATCACAGGAAAGGGAGGGGCAACCACAAGACAGACACAGTGAATATAGACAAATAATGGCAGGGGATTTAAAATGCAGCACTTTGAAATAATCTTGCTTTCATCTGTCCACAAAATGTTTCTCCATTTCTCTTTAGGACAGTTAATGTGTTTTTTGGCAAATTGTATCCTCTTCAGAAAGTATCTGTTTTTTTAAAAAGCGAGACTTTCCAGGGGCTTCTTGCCGATAGATGAGCGTCACACAACTTCAGACAAGCATCATGATATGGTATGACTCATTGCAACACAGATGTGAAGCAGTTCTCAGAAACTGGTTATACAACCAAATATTAGTTTAGTTCTTCACAGGAATGATAAATCATGACGATTTTTCAGTTATTACAGTTTATATTTGAGTTTGTAAAGAAAAATGCAGACACTGCTATTTTAGGAACAGCCTAATATTAATTTTTCTTTATTTTCTGTAATGTAATTTATAAAATGACTCATTTATCTTCACATTTTGATTTGATACAAAATGCAGTGTTTCCAATGCGATAATTATATATAATAGATTTTGCTTTACATACATTTTTAAAAACACTGCTATTATTTTGAACACTACTGTAGATCGTGCTGTTTCTGGTTATGATGCTGAGACAGGAGGGCAACATTTACTACTGAATTACATGCTACTTGGGCTAAAGAGACTCCAAAAATTCTATTTTGCTTGCTTTATATCGTCAAAATCATTGCGTACTATTGTTAGACATGTGGCTAATACAATGTGTGTTCTCTGTTCATTTAGCTGCACAGTGAGAGGGACTGTTAGTGGTTTTAGGAATGAGTAAGTACACAAATCACTAGTTCTTTCCTTTCCCATGGAAGTCAAAATAAGTGTCATTGCAGTCACGGCGGTGCATTTATGAAGCCACTCTTCAAGTCCACTTGAGAATACATAGCGTGTTTATTTAAGCCTTTACAAAGTGCATGCTGTGTGGCTTTCAGTACACTGCATCCACCAGCTATGAATCTCTCCTAAGCACACGACAACGCCCTTGCATACGACTGAAATCCACAACCAGCGGTTCACATAATGCAGAGCCAGAGGCATTACCATGACTTCTTGGGGTATGCGAGGTCATTGCCCCCTTTCTGATCTATTCAAGACCTCCCCCTTTTTGCTCTCTTGTCAGCCTCAGCTCATCATGTCCCAGGGCTGGAGGCGGGAAAGGTGAGCAGGTGTGACTGGAACAACCAAGCCCCATTCAGAGAAGGAGGCCACGGGGCAAAGAGGAGCACAAGATTTACACCATGTCAAAATCTGTACTGTATATGGAGATTTACAGCCTTACCAAAAGGCTAAGCAGATTTATTACAGGGGTCTGCTCAATTTTCAACAGGGCAGTCAAATTTTTTTCCAAAACAGACGGCTAGTTTTAAAGGGCATTTTCTTAAATTAGTCCCCTGCAGGAATTCATAATTATTGCAAATGCCATCTTTTTTTAGAGAGGAAATATATCAGCACAGTCTCGCAACTTTGGCAGGGACCTGTGATTTTAAATATTTAAAGACCACCACCGACAGTCATACTGAGCCCGATGCAGCTCTGCATCCATTCACCAGGAGGTTCCCACACTTTCCCTGCACGTAAACACTGACACTGACACTTTGAATTAGTCGTAGGATCACTGATATAGTTTAATTTCATGCCATGTTTCACATAACCTGACACTCCGCATTATTACTCCAATTTTCCTCGAAGATAGCCATTGTACAGTTTCACTGTAATTTTTATTCTCGTCGTCCATTGTGTCGGGTTTCTGCTCCGTCAGGATGCCAGGCTGCACACAAAAGGCCTTCGTTTAATTTCATCCATGGCAATGGCGTGGACGCCGACCAAAAACAAACCAATACATTGCAAACATCTTTTTTTTTTAACGTCTGCTAGATTGTGAAGACAGACAAAGTCTCCAGCCTAAACAAAAGACTTTGAAAAATAGCGATTGTGTCAGTTGTTTGAGATTTGAATAAACCAACATTGCCTGTTGTCAAGTTTCTAAAGGAAATGTTTATGGTCCGTGCTTCTGTGTTTGCCTGAGTCCTCACAAAGTTGAAGTTTAATCCCTAAAACAACTCTTTGGCTTGTATGTGTTTAATTGTACAGCTTCATGTTATGGAATGTACTGTTGAAAACCACATGTATGATTAAAGCATGTACATTTTCAGTTTATCTTTTGTTTGGAAGTAACAGATTACAGTAATGTAGTGGAAGGGATTTACAGTTATTAATCTCAGTAGCACTCCTTTACACTTCAGGGTCGACATGATCGCTGTTTTATTTCTTGTGGTCTCTGTATCCAGCTGACCGATGCTCTGGAGAAGAAAAGTGACTCACAATCATTACAAAGTTGTCTGGTTCTGATGAACAGATCATATAAAGGAGTGACTAAACGCTGTTTTTTTTGTTCTTGTTAGTAATGTGTAATCAGTAATCGATTCCAATTTTCAAGGATCCTTCACAACACTGGAAAACAAAATAGGGCAGATTTTGATTTTGATTGCACAAAACTGCATGTGTCAGAATTTGCTAGAATATGCTGAGTCGCATCAAGGCAGGTATGAATGAGCATTTCATCTGCTCCATCTATCATTTTGTATTCCTGCGATCCAACTATATCAATCTATGCTCAGCAAGTTGGCCTTCTGGATGACA
Source organism: Lepturacanthus savala (assembly GCA_030544235.1). Lineage (NCBI taxonomy): Eukaryota > Metazoa > Chordata > Actinopteri > Scombriformes > Trichiuridae > Lepturacanthus > Lepturacanthus savala. The sequence goes on from CM060477.1 coordinate 15,305,667, forward strand.
CATATCGATCAGTTCAGTTGTATTGATACTAGTGCATCATGTATTGGATTTAAAGAGTGTATTTCCAGTTACAATCTCCCTTAAACCAATGCTTGGAAAAATATTGTAGGAACACATTTTTCACTATTTGGGGTTTTGGAGCCATATTTGTGATAGATTTTCGGTCCGGTCAACCTTAACAGGAATATAATGGATCAGTGAATTTTCTGACCCAGAGGAAACTGTACATGTGTATAGTTACATATAAGATGGTCTGCAGCCGTACTATTACAAGCCAGTTATGTGTCGTGGAGAGCGACAAAATCCTACAGATTATGATCATGTATCAGGGAATAAAACTAATATTGTTCATCTAATTACACATATGACCACGGTTTGCATAACGGATATAGAAGTGCAGTTGTGTGGTCTTCAGCTGGACGAAAGGCATCCAGGTGTTTTTGTTTAAAGAGTAACCATGTTAACCGGTGCCTTTCAGCTGAATGGTTGCTTGTAGTGACAGCTGCTGGTAAAACAAACAGAAAAGTCCAGAATATACTGAACAGAATATATGATAACAGTGTTACGTTTGGTGCTTGGTGTGACTCCAAGTGTGACTACCAGGGACCTTGCTGAGGCAAAGCCTCTCTCTGTATACTCTCCACACAGGTGCAATCAATTACCAATTACCTGGTGCCACTCACACCTGTACCTGGGCATAGGCATCCCTCAACTAATTACCAAAGCCCCAGCAATGTGAAAGAGGAACATGAGAAAAGAACTAATGGCCAAAAAGTGGTTTTGCAATGAAATTCACTTTAAACCACAACAAACGGACATTCAGTTTTAAAAAAGTTAAATTATTTTAAGGCTTTTCAACAGCCGCTGTCACCCCGGCAACCACAGATGCATTTGGCTGAAAGTCTCCAGTTAACATGGTCACTTCTTAAACCAAAACACCGGCATTGACTTTTCAAACAACGTGTGACATCTACATAATCATCCAGGATATAGACCATATATATGCGTTGTATTTGTATTATATGTTGGAAAAACAAGAGCAGAAATAGCACGTAACTTACTGTGCAACTCAACCTCAAGAGATGTCGGTTGCACATTAATAAATAAAATAAAATTTGAATGCATTTGCTATTAATTGTTGTTTACTTGTTTTATATCCATAAATAATTTGTACCTGACTCCCTTACATGAAACAGGTATTTAGGAAACTTCATTTGCACTGTCAGTATCCAGGTATTTATATCACAGTCACACTGGTTGAATTTTGGGCTTAAAAGTTCCTGAATTGATTTCAACTCTCTGAATTGGATAGGATTTTTTGAAACAAACAGATTTTGTCCTTGAATTGAATCGGCACCCATGAATCTTGAAACAAATCGAATTGTTGTAAAAATGAATCGATACACCCCTAATTAAAGCTGTAGTGTGGGAATTTAGTCTCCATCTGGTGGCAGTGAGGTTGTATTACACTATACTGAATTTTATTTTGAAAAATACATGTCACAATGACAATATAAAGGTTTTGTCCTAAAGACTCTGGATTGTTCTTAACTATAATTGTTTCAACCCAGTCATAGCCACTCTTCAGTTGAGTGACGGGTTTAGAGACTATCCAGCTTATTCAGGAATTTGTGTTCTCACATGCATACAGCTCCTCTGGGTAGTTTCTAGGTAAGATAAGGGTTGCAGTGCATGTGTGAAAGCAACTATGCTTTTTTATGTTGTGGGGTTCTTTTCATCCAGTATTGTTACTATCAGTATCTGCTGTCTATTTTATTATGATGTACCACCAAGTCCCATTTCTGGTTTCCAAACAATGTGAGGAGAAAAGATATGATTTCTCCCTCCATGGGAGCAAAAACCAAAGGAAATACCCAAAGTTCCTGTAAGAGCCGAGTCCGACTGTCCCCATCCTTTTCAGATAGGCAGAAATCTGCATCATATTAAATGGCTTGTGTGCCCTTTGTAGTTGAGTAGTGAGCTACAGTTCTGGGTCTGCGTTTCCGATTTCATTTGGAAAGAAACATGTTGAGATGAGCATTATTCAGTGTATCTGTGAAATTGTCTCTGTAGTTTGAAGCAATAATGATAAACAGGCATGGTTCACTCTAAAAGACAAAAAAACAAAACAAAAACAAAGGTAATAACATTTATCTTCAGATCTGGTCAAAATCTCCCCTGATACCTTTTGATTCTCATTTAGACCATTTTAAGAGGAACAAATTAGGACAGTCCAAAAATGCTTTGGTGGTGCCATAAAGACTGGAAAAGTTGTAAACCTCAGGGGCAGGAGTGTATTGGAAAGTATGCAGTAAAAAGGGCCTTTATAACAGGCGAGAAGTGGATTGAAGGAGAGCCAAAGTGATGCATGGAAGACACAAAGCCAGACACGAGGAGTCAGCGCGTCAGGCTACAAGTCAATGTCAGTCTGGGTCCTTTAACTAGCTGAAAACACTAGTCGAGGTAAATCTCACACTATAGCTTTTAGGAAGCAGAAGTTTGTTTAAAAGCTTAAATGGCCAAAAAAGGGGGTCTGTGTCTGTGATTTTGTAATGATGTTTGTGAAGTATACTGCTCATCATATGACACATACATTTCACTGTATAATGTTCTTATTTGGGCTTGATTTAATTTACGACCACGAAATCTTTTTTCCAGTCCACAAGCTGCATTCCTTTGCAGTCTTTGCATTATTTTGACAACATGACCCGGATTATTGCTTATACAGAAATGTAAATTTGGAGCCACTAGCCTGTATTTGCAACATGTCTAGACTTTCTTAATGATAGGTTGTCACTGCTTAATATTTTAGTAGTTTGCGATAGTCTTTCTGTATTAGACCATTGTGTACCAGTAGAGGGTAATAATAACAATAAATCAGATCAATCAGTTTTATTACTTCAAATCATATTAAAAACATAATTATATTATTATATATATAAGTATATTATAATACTTTCAGGGTGAAGTCCTAAAATTATCTTTTGGATATACACTACCGTTCAAAATCGTTTGGGGTCACCCAAACGATTTATTGTTTTTCATGAAAAGTCACCACCATGGGTTGTAAAATGAATAGAAAATGTTGGGCCTTCTGGGTTTAACAATGACACAGAGCATTTCTTCCGTGACTGCTGGTGATTTGTGCACACATATCCTTACCTCCTTGGAGTTGGGATATGAAATATTATTATCCTCCCTTTTCCTCCCTTCATAAAATACAGCTCAGTTTTCCCAGACCTCCCTGAGCTTATACACTGTAGTACAGTAGATCCACGCGCAGCCCACAACAGACAGCACCAGGACTCCATGATCATATTGTCTGGACTGGAGTTACACTCCAGAGATGTCGGTCTTTGCGGTCAACTTTGTCTTTTCTGTTTTGCTTCCATGATAAACTGACAGAGTCAACCTGACATAATTAGTTGTCTGGGGTTTGTTTGGGTTGTGAATTACTGCTGTGGTGTAAATCAGAAAGGAGCTGGCAGCTGGAGCGCCCCGCTCGCTGAATGGTTACTGCGCATGCCACATAACCACAGCATCCCTGCTTCGCTTCCAGCAGGCGACCATTGTTGCACGTCCTATCCGTCTCTCTGACCTTATTTCCTGTCTGCCTGTTCACTAATCACTGTCAAATAAAAGGCGAAAAAAAAGATGACCAAAAAAAGAAGAAGCTGGCAGCCAATGACACAGCTAGAAGCCACATTAAAGGAAACGGGCGGCTTCCCTGCTGCGACCGCATTCACTGCTTAGCCGCTTCCCATTGTTTTTTCCACCAGGACCTGGCAACCACAGCTTTAGACTGGCAACTTGGACCTGGCAACTGCAAATGAGGGTTTTTGGTCACATTTCTTCTCGCAAACTTGTCCGTCACACAATGTAATCTTGAATTCCTGCTCTCAAAATGTATGTTTTCAAGTGTCAAAAGTGTGAAACGATTGCGCGTCAGGACTGCAGTGTGGGTTAGACGCTGTTGATGGACGTGTTTTATTGCATTTGTGCCAAAGCGGTAAATAATATTTACATTGATTCTCAACGTATGCATTTGCATTTGTCACATACAGTCTCGTGCAAACATGCAAGTGGCAGAGGGTGATGCGTAAGGGTCACGTTCATACAAGAAGAACAAATATAGCTGCTTTGCTCCTAAAATTATGAGGCCAGGGCACAGACAGGGAGCCAGGCTGTCTGAGGAGATCTGCTTTTAGTCGGACGGAAACTCTCGACACGTGCAGCAGTAGTTCACCTTACAGGTCAACAAGCCTGAGAGAGGAAAGTTGTTAGAAACATGCTAAATAGAAACGGGGAAGAGAAACATTGGCCGTCAGGAAGTCCCTCCCTCCCAATGGAGATATTTATATGACACTCCCAAGGCTATAATCGCGGTCTCTTAACTATGTCTTTGGGATTGTGGAATGGAAGTGTTTATCTGAACCCCGCGCCGAGTGACAGGAATAACCAATGGCAGCATAACATGAAACAGCCCTCTGCTGGACAGAGCGTAGCTGGAGATAGACTTGGCTATTTTTGGTCAGGAACCTCTGTGCTCATTTTAGAGCCCTTCCAACTGGCCCTGTCTCTAATCAAAGGATCAAAACCACTTTATTCTGAAAATGGACAATTACAGTACCAACTGCATAAAAATGGCATCAAAGACCTCAGCTTACGGGCTTTCGCCGAGTTGCTGATAAAGTAGGATTTTCAGTGCAGCTGCTTAGGTTTTTAGGAAAACATGCTGACATTATGTTTTTCATATTTAGTTATAAACCGTAGAAAAGTTGGCGTTTCACTTCCAACTACTCCAGAGCTTCTAATTTTGGAGTTTACATTCTTCTATTTCTCAACATTTGATCGTCCCTGACAAGCCCGCCAACATTTAAAAACTCTTCCCTCCGCTGGTTCTCAGTTGTACATGTTTGAGAGGAAGCTTCACCGCATCACAGCTGGTTTCAGTTGTGACTAACATCCTCAAAACCCTAAACATCTGCAAACATCTCCATCTTCCAGCACAGCTTTGCAGCATCGACTGCTGCTTTAGGAATGCTTCTTTTTTTTCTTCACTGCTAATAACATGAACTTATTGTGTGCTGATGCATTCAAGATTCAAGATTCAAAAGTTTGGGCTCACTTAGAAATTTCCTTATTTTTTAAAGAAAAGCACTGTTTTTTTTTTTCAATGAAGAACTAATCAGAAATACACTCTATACATTGCTAATGTGGTAAATGACTATTTTAGCTGCAAATTTCTGGGTTTTGGTGCAATATAGTGTATAGAGGCCCATTTCCAGCAACTATCACTCCAGTGTTCTAATGGTACAATGTGTTTGCTCATTGCATCAGAAGTCAGCCAGCCAGTCATTTTCTATACCTGCTTATTCCTCATTAGGGTCACATGGTCTGCTGGAGCCAATCCCAGTGCGTTACAGCGAGAGGCAAGGATACACCCCAGATGGTCGCCAGCCAATCGTGGGGCACACACACCATTCACTCACACACATGGGCAATTTAGGGTCGTCAATTAACCTCAGCATGTTTTTGGACTGTGGGAAGAAGCCGGTGAAAACCTATACAGACACGGGAGAACATGCAAACTCCACACAGAAAGGTCCCAGACCCAGGACCAAGGAGGTCTTGAATCTACGACCTTCTTCCTGTGAGGTAACAGCGCTAACCCCTGCACCACCGTGTCGCCCCGCGTCAGAAGTCTAATGTAATAAAATTTTCTATTCATTTTACAACTCATGGTGGTAAATAACAGTCTGAACCCAAACTTTTGAACAGTAGTGTAAACTTCAAATTCAACACTGAATTTGGCTTCATAAATTGCTAAGTTCGTTAGCTGGGAATTATGTTTCTCCTGAAAGCCAGCATTTGAAATGATTCAAAATGAAAGCAAAGGATATCTTTGAACCAATATTATTAGATTGTGATTTTCCTCATGCAGATTTCACTCATACCAAAAAACACTGAAATGCATTAAAATGTGAGGCCTTTAATTGACCCGCTGTTGTTTCCTGACCGTTAAAAGCTGCTTGACACTGACGAACTTGAATCTGAATGCTGTGAAAGAGCCTATTGTTCAAGCGAAGAATATGTTTTGTTTCAGCGTTTTACGGCACCGTCCACTACATCGGGCCCTTCAGCTGTCATCAACAGCTTCAACGTAGAAAGAAAGGAAAGAAATTTTGATGTTCTGTAGAGTGACCAATTTTAGTCCCTGGCTGGACTACATTGTGTTGTGCTATTAGCTCACCCCCTGCCTCCCCCGCTTCACCCCAAACGCAGTCCATAGGGGTCCCCCATGAGAGGCGGTCAGCCCCGCCCTGAGAAGCACTAAGCTCGGTGACACGGCTGTCAAACAAAATCTCTGAGCTACCCTAAGTCCTGGTTGCCAGGGGCAAACATCAGGAATGTCGCTGGGTGACAAAGGACGATTAGTGGCCTGATTTCTCCATATGCTGACATTTGTGAGTTTTCATGTGTTGTATGGGAATTCTTGGCATTGAGGTCGGTTTGGACATCACAAAGGATCCCGATGGTTCTCTTTCAGACACCACACACAAAGGATGTTGTTGAAACACATGTGAAATTTTTGTCTCAATCTGACAAACCAGAGAGAGATGCCTGGATAACAGTATCAGCTGCCTTCTTCTCCAATGATGGCGTTTACAGCCAAACTTTTTTTAAAAAAGCTACTGTTTAAATGTCTTGCATTATCATTATACGAGTTGCTGTTGCAATATGGCTCCTGCTCCCAACTGCAGAATTAATGCAGCATTTTATTGCCTCAGCTGAAATAAAGAGTGCCTTATGAAACACAAGACTTAGTAATCCTCTGGAAAAAGAAGTGGTATCCCCACATCAAGCAGCAAACATATTTAGAGGGAGGTTGTTGTTTAAACCTGCAGTGCGTAACTTTTATATATAGATGAGCATCCAATCCATTTAGGACTTTGCGAAACAACACATTTTTTTACAGTATGCAGACATTCTCTGTATGCAGACAAGTGCATACCGAACATGCTCAATGTGGAAAGCATGTACACCAGAGACTTCCAATGGCTACTTCCAGGTTCTTCTCCACTCACCAATGAAGTGTTGTCAGACAAAATTCTGCAGTTGGGATTTTGTTTTTGTGACACTACAAACAATCCATCTTTTTCGAGCCTGTTTTGGACAGTGTTTGTGTAATTTCTTACAACCAGCAGAGGGAGACAAAAGCCCCACACTTCAGTTTTAAATTATCATCTATGCCCTAAAAGGCGATGACATAATTTCAACGCAGCGCTCTTTTTACTACACCAACCAGCCTCAGTCGCAAATCAAAACTTCTGGATCTGATCAAAAATGTAGCTATGGCAATACCGAATGAAAGTAGCCTGCAAAAAATATTAATATAAAAAAAGAGACCTAACCAAAAGGGACCTGAAGAAAGTGAGACTTTAGCCTGAACAGATCCAAATACAGGGAAAACACCATCACTGACAGCAGAATTGACGAGCCATCAGATAATGGGCAGCTGTCATTTATTTCTTGAACCTCCCAGTTTACAGTATGATGATGATGATGCAAAATGATATCAGCGCTGATAACAAGATCCTCAGATCCTCGATTCAAGTAAAAGTACCAATACAACAATATGAAAGTACTCCATTACAAGTAAAGTCCTGCAGGAAAATTGCCACCTGTAGTAATTATTATTATTCTAATTATTATGTAATTAGAATAATAATGTAATTAAGAAATGCATCAATCTTTATATATTAGATGATCACTTTATGTAACTGAAATGCCAGTAAAGTTATGAGGCACTCACATACACCTAAGACATAAGGTTATTGTTTACTTATACCTTTAAATGACCCTTTGTTTAAAATAATGAATCTCTTTGCAGGCTTCTGGGACCCAATCTGATTTTCTTGTGTTACCACAGTAGCTAATCGTGTTGATCCCATCGTTAATCTCCACTGGACTCCTAATGGTGAACTTAGGTATTTTAGGACTTCCTGTTAAAGCAAAGCAGATTGTAATCACCTCATTGAACTTTGGGTCTGTTTAATGAAGTGATGTAAACCACTGGTCAAGTCTCACCTTGCTTTGAGCCTTTTATACGACATGTGCAAATGATATTTGGGCATTTGTGGACATTAGATGTTCATATTTTGGTAAAATTATAAATCTGTTTACAAAAAAATTGCTTTCATCACCTCTAAGCACTTAATAGATGCCCAGGTGCAGGAGTTCAACATTTATTGAAACAAGCAAGCATTTACAATGTAGTCTTTACCATGGCATACAAATCATGCAGAACATGTTCTGAAATAGCTCTTGAACTGATTTATTTCATAAAGGTAGCACTTAGAGATGACTTTTTTCCCCCCCCCAAACATTTAAATACATTTCCAGAAACTGTGGCTCAATGTCTAAAAACTCTAAACACAAAACGGAAAAGGAGTTTTAACCACTTTGACAAAACTATAAATATCTCACAAAATGAAACACTGTGCTGAAAACCATGTTCTCTCTTCTCAAAACTGACTCTCTCCACCAAAAATTGCACACAGCTATTATATGTTTATGCCTTAGAGAGCATTATTATGACTGCCATGACAAAAAAAGCTCTATATACCAAGTTGCACCATCATTACCAAAACATTACTTTTAGATCCTTTGAACAAAAATAGGAAATATGAACATTTCATTTTCTTTTCATGAAGCCTGTTTTTCATTCAAATATTTTCGTCAAATGTAGTAACTGTAGTACTATATATATATAAAACTGACAATGTTATTCCTTGATATATTCAGTTATTATTTTTGACTTGCTAGTGGCCTCATATAAAGCAGCTGTATAAGAACTAAGAGCAAAAATGTTAATACATGTGAGCAAAATTCAGTATCTGATGACAGATTAAGTAAACATTACGGCTACAAATGGGTCCAGACATTCTTATTTGCTTCTTTGGACCGTTTTTGTTACTCTGTGCCCCAACACATTTTTGGTTGGTACCAGAAAAACGTTGAGGTTCACCCACCCCTTGTATTTGCACAGGTTTGAAACATTGGCTGCTTTCACAACTTATGTATTTATTCCCAAGTTTAGCCTCAGCTTTGCATGTATAAGCATTTTTTTTTTGTAAATGTGTGTAAAACCAACTGGGTTAACCTTTGCCTTGAGGGGGATGTGGTCTCCATGATTTCTATTAGCACCCATTTACCACCTGAAACACCATGGAGCTGTGGCCTCCCTCCCCCGATTAATAGCTGAAGCGGTTTGTGCCAGACCCGGAATCAGGCCGAGCAGGATCACATCTGGCCACTGCAGCCGCAGTCTGGTTATACTGGGCAAGTCTGCCTCTCTTTCTCATATTGGATTTTAATTGCATCCAGGCCGTCCAGTAGCCAGTGGAGAGGGGAGGAGAGGGGTTTCCTCAGGCGCGTCCAGAGATTGGGCCTGGCAGCGGCGCTTCCATTTAACTGGAGCTAATGTGAAGGGCAGGAGGGAAAAACACAGATGCTGTCATGTGCACACATGCTGAGGCTCCAACACACACACACACACACACACACACACACACACACACACACACACACACACACACACACACACACACCAGTGATCTCTTAACTTGCACACATTTTACAGCTTACAATAAAAAACAAATATTGCTCTCTGCATGACCTGAAGTAGAATAGGGGATCTCTTGGGAAACTTATCATAGCACAGCTTACTCATCATTTACAATCTAATGTAACTGTCGTGTAGTGAACCTGCAGAACTTCATTTAGTGAACATGTTTGTTCAAAAATTTGACGCATGCAAATGAATTTAATACCCAACTAGTGGTAATAATCTTGTTCTTCAAAAAGACAATAACACAGCTCCTTAGAAAATCCTCAGTTGTAGATTTTAATATTTTAAGTTAAAAGCCTAGAAAACTTGTATTCAGATTAGATTAGATTCAACTTTATTGTCTTTGCAAGTACAAAGCAATGAAATGCAGATAGGATCTAACCATCTAGAAAAGCTTCAGTAGTGATTCAAATGATTTAAATAGATATGGTACATCATATCCAGACTCTCTCTATATATACAGACTATATAATATATATGTGCACTGCATGCTACATTATATACAGACAATAACCAGGTTATGACTATGATGACTATGAATTATAATGATAGTGAAAATAAACATACAGTTTATATTAGTTGCATTACACTTACAGTTATGCATGTTACATTTTCCCTACATAATTCCCTCTTTTTTTTCTTACTAACTTATTTATTATCTTATATCTCTACCCTGTCTCCTACTTTAACATTAATTCCTAAATTGTAGTCCGTTGTAAAGCTCATATTGAAGCTTCACTAAAAACCTCACAACAGTTACGGACAGTGCGGCATCTGCTAAATTCTTGTGTCTGTTAAGATAAAAGATATAAACGCTATAATCACCCTCTGCAGCGTTGTCCTTGTGCGGTGAAGCACAACAAAGGACAACAACAGAGGCCGTCAGTAGAAGTGGTGATGAGTAGAAGCTGATGTAGCGTGGTGACCCTGCTCAGAGGGCAGTGTTGACTGACGCACAGTGGTGTCGTGTGCAGACAGAAACATGTCAAACAAGGGAATATGTCTTTAACTCTTCCTAGAGGTCGCTTAATCTACTGATAATCAGTTTTCAAACCTTTGGAAACCCTCTATCTATTGTTTGCAGCTGAGGGCCTTATAGGGTTAAACATTTGCTGTAGACGCCATCAAATGGTTTATTTTCTCCAACCAATACACTACCATTCAATAGTCTGGGGTCACTTAAAATGTCCTTGTTTGTCAATGAAGATAACTTTAAACTAATCAGAAATACGCTCTATACATTGCTAATGTGGTAAATGACTATTCTAGCTGCAAATGTCTGGTTTTTGGTACAATATCTACATAGGTGTATAGAGGCCCAATTCCAGCCAGTATCACTCCAGTGTTCTAATGGTACAATGTTTTGATAATTGCATCAATGGATGATTAGAAAACCATCATGCAACCATGTTAGCACAGCTGAAAACAGTTTAGCTGGTTAGAGAAGCTGTAAAAGTGACCTTCCGTTGACAGTTTGAAGGAAAAAAATATTATTTCAAATACAAACCTTTATTTCCGACCTTGTCAATGTCTTGACTATATTTCCTATTCCTTTTACAACTCATGGTGGTAAATAAAAGTGTGACTTTTCATGGAAAACACTAAATTGTCTGAGTGACCCCAAACTTTTGAACGGCAGTGTAATCCAAAATCCATTAATGAGGTCAGTTTACAGTTTATAAAACTGAGAAACAGCCAATCCGCACATTGGAGAAGCTGCAACCAGAGTGATTGGAAAGTACTTTTTGGACATTCATGGCTCCATCTTATTTATAAATGATATTCCCTATGCAGGGTTCTGTTATTTAAACACACCTTTGACAGTGGTTTTGGTATATGAGTATATAGTGTAAATAGACACACTTAAAAAACACGTAGAACAAAGCAGTAGTTCAGTCTCGGCACTGTCTCTCCGGTTTGTCCAGAGGCTAGGACCACACACTTGTGACCCACAGCTGTTTTGTTTTTAGCTCTTACAAGCCCTATCAGGCCCATTTGTGGTTCACTGAAACCACCCACTCCCCTCAATGTGGCCCGCTCGGCTCTGGACAAACCCCCAGCCTCACACGAACAAACCAGCTACAGGTTTAAATGGATCATTTCCACACTGACAATCACAAACCGAGATCTCTGTGGCAGATTAGATCTAATTCCTTGGCCCTCGTTAGGACCGGAGACACGTTTGAGCTTAATTTCTTCAGACAAGTTTACGGACATGATGGTTACACCAGGCTTAACCCTCATCAGTTCAGTGTGCTTTAAAGGGCTTCATTAGCGGGGACGCTGACTCGCCAGGGCTGTGTATTTTTTTGGTCACTGTCTTCAAGCAAATGCACGCAGGCTTTGAGGTGATGGAAAAATGGGAGTAATTCTCTGCCTTTTTGTGGCTGGCATCCTAAAACTCCTTAATTCCTAAATTGCCATGTAGATAACAACATAAATACATGTTTGCTAAGTGAGCAGAACGCCTTAAATGTTCAACTATGTAATGACAGGATCTGTAGAGATAAATATAGCAAATATCTAAGTGTTTTGGTAGATTTATAGGAATTGATGCAGGAAATGTAATATTAAAGTAAACAATTATAAGCACAAATCTAAAAGCATTGCTATTATTACTCCTATTACCTCCATACTCTTTCTAAATGAGTCTGTGGATGCTGTTTTTTTTTTCTCCATTATTTTAAACTAGTAACTTAAAATAGTCATTGAAAGATAAAGAAAAACATTTATGTTCCCATTTAATGTGCTGGGGGAAGTTCTTTCATTGTTACCTCAGAAATGTGTTTAGCTTCTCAGGCAACTTTAAAATGATACTAGAAAAACTACAATTTTATCAATGGACTAATTGATCAGTCAACTAACTGACAAACTGTTTCAGGTCCCCTCCAACAATTTAGTTTGAGTTACTTTTTAACGAAAAGAATGTACAAATGCTCCTTATTCAAGCTTTTCAAATGCCTTTTCTTGTTTTATTTAGTCTTATACAGTGAACTGCTGTGTATAAAACAAGGCATTTAAAGACATGACCTTGAGCTTTGGCGTTGACCATTGACTTATGTGCCTCCTCATGGCCAGAGACTCTCAGAGCCTCTGTGTAATTATGAGGGGTGTCCCACTCCAGTAGATGACAGCTGAAACAGTTTAGTGCCTCTTCAAAATGATGGTCAGGAATATTTTTTTTGGACTGCTGGGCTGTTTGATGACACAAAGTGTACAGTAGATGAAAGACACCGCCACGGATTGTCCCATTACTGGCCCTCGTAGGCTTGTACTGATGTTAGCCTGTCATTTTCAGAGTCTGCCAACCCGACACTAGTGAATTAGGTCACTGTGTCTGTCGCCTGTGAATAGGGTGCAGCCGGTGTTTTGGATTGTGTTGGATCAGTATTGCATTTTTTTTTTCTCCATTTTTATGAACAGTAGTTGCACTTTTCTTTCATTATAACTTATATCTCTATATGTTATAATGTTAATTATCTAAAAACATCCAGTTAAATTTCAGTGATCACAGTCAACACAATCTCTAACCCTTTGACCCTTTGAGCACCCTTTTTTTTAGGGTTAGTTTGAATTCACTACATGATACATTTATAGTTTGAAAGTACCTTCAAATCATCTTATTATAGTTATATATTAAACTTCTCTCTGGAGCTCTAGAAAGAATAGATCATGTTGTGTCTGTATTGCTAATATTAACCAACCTCTCCTCTGATTTGGCTGATTTGAATGGCTGTGAATGGGAAGTGGGTGGTGGCTGTATAGTTGTGACATCACAACTATACAGGTCCCATGGACTTGTTTTAAAGGCACATGTGTGCAATCTCACTTTTCTACAATATGTGGTCCTCAAGACAGGTGTATTTTTCATCAGGAACTTGCTGCTTTAAAAGTACATTGTGCTTTCATTACCCCTTATAAACCTTGCATGTTTCTGTTTCTGCTGCATTCTTTCTTTTATAAACCATGCACGCTTCATCGCGGGACGTCTTATAAGACAGAACAGCATATTGTCTGTGTGCATATATCTGGATACAGTAGTGTATAAGGAGCCCACTGTTCTTGTAAGCTGCCACGTTCTGAGCAGTAGCCTGTAAGTTCTCTGAGGAATGTCAGTAATTAGCTCGGTAATCACAAGCTTTAGGAAATCTGGAGGAAAACAGACTTTATCGCTGTGTGAAAGTCTTCTGTCTGCGCTACTTGCCATCGACAAAGCTCTTTTTATAGTGACGCTAAAGCTAGCGACCTGTCGGCAGGTTACAGTACGCGAACGGCGGCTACGGCCAAGTCTTTGAGGGGGTTTTAAGATTCACATTGACATTGACATATTAGCACTTTTGAAAAGGCACGAAAATTAAGATAAGAACCCCATTGTTCTCGACTCGTTTCTTCTATCAACAGGTGGACATTAATCAAGCGTTGGGCATTCCTTGCATTCCAAATTACGTAAGCTAGTTCAATCGCGCCATCGCACGTGGATCTCCTGATGCAGGCAATCCTGCGACTTCCATCCCTTTCATGTCGAGGTAGATGCAGGCTGGAATGTGGGCAGGTGGCTTTGATAGAAACGTAGAATCCTACAAGAGCCTCGATAGACAAGAGCACCGAGAGATGTCTATCGACTCCCCTTTGGGTGTCTCTTTTAGACCTTAGTCACCATGCCCCCTCGAGGGGCTTCTGTGTTCAATGCGTGTGCCAGTTTCTCTCTTTCGAGCATATCTGCGCTCTCATTGTAGATGTGTGTGAAAAGAGAGGACGGCTCTCAATGGCTACGTAAACACAGAGCGCTGTGTTTGTGTCAGGACTCCCACACACCCTAAAGAGACAGAGCACCAAAAAAAAAAAAAAGCAGCGATGAGCAGATTTTTTTTCCACAAAAGGCTGCTGTGTCAGATGAAACGAGGACGGCGCTTTTTCTCACACGCAATCTTGTGCCCCGACCAGACGAATGTGATTGTAGTGACTCAGCGAGCGGGTGAATTTGCACCAGCACAAAATACCTCAAATCCCCCCCCCCCCCCGTCTCTCTTTGGCAAGGAGAGGGGATCCAAAAAGGGTGCCTGTATGTGTGTGTGTCTATTATCAAGGCAACCCATCTCCCCTCGGTGCTGAGTGCTTCTCCAAGGTGTACAGTACAGCCAGCCAGGCCGGACAGAGAAAGGACCCCATTCTTCTCCCACTCCTGACTCACAGCATAAGTGCAGCGCTACCTCCAGCTCTGGTTTCTGTGCTCCTTTTGTCTCGCGCCACCAATCGAGGACACGAAATGGGCCTGGAGGGAACCCAACACCGCACCCTCACGTTTCTCATCGCCCCCGCCAAAGCTCCGGCCGCAGGAATGAGAAAACGGTTCAATTCGTGTTATCAGAGACAGCAACAAAAATTTCATAATTCATTTAAAGTCCCCCCCCGCCCCATCGCGGCTAACCTGATACAGCACCTCCATCTCCCGCTAACCTTTAAATAGGTATTTCCCACTTACACTTGAAACTGTCCCAGGTGGGCTGCCCGGTAAAGCGATGCCATTGACCCAGTAATGTGAGCAGAATGCCTTCCTCTCAGAAGCTTCACTCAGGAAAGCATCAGACCAGAATGTTACAGAGGCCAATCACAGCCCAGGCTCGTAACTGGAGCTTTTTTTTTGGTGAAGGAATGTCGCCGGCAAACACTGATTCGCCATAAGATATGTGTGGTACCAGATCTGACCTTCACTATCAAAGGGATACAGTATCTGTGTGCAGGATGCCAGTGGCTGAAAGGATTAGTGCTTGTGTGTGTCTGTGCACATGCGTTTTCTAAAAGTCTTCCATTTGTATTTCTTTACTGCGTATCATACTAAATATGCAGAACTATATCTAGCCTGATGTCTGTGTTTTCATCCCTGTGACAGTTTTGCACCCACATGCCAGTCGCCTCCTTTGCCGAGAGCCTTTTCCTCTTGGACTTCCAAGTGTCACGCTGCATGGCGCAGGCCGGTGGGAGCCCTTTGGTAAGCCCGGAGTGGAAACCTGGGGTCTGGCCTGGCTCTGTAGCCCATTAGTCACTTCTGTGAACCTTGTCACTGCGGCGGCAGGAGCTGCAGACTGGAGGGCCGCCCGTCTCTCTGTTTCTTCTCGGTCTGTTCTTTCCTGGCTCAGCTTTGCCGGCAGGCAAGGACCCGGCAGCAGAGCAGAACATTCGATCCAAGTTTTTTATTTTTTTTATCTCTTGTCACATGTTTGAGACGGCCACGTTTTAGCACGGGCAAAGATGTGTATGGCGTAAACAGGCGCGAGCTCTGTTCAGAGAAACTTGATCGCGGTGTAAAGTTTAGGAAAACAGGAAAGAAATCATTTAAAAAAAAAACTTTATGGGAGAGGAAATATATATATATATATATGATCAGTCATTTTCTATACTCGCTTATTCCTCATTAGGGCCACAGGGGTCTGCTGGAGCAAATCCCAGCACATTACAGGTGAGAGGCAGGAATACACCCCAGATGGTCACCAGCCAATCACAGGGCACACACACCCTTTACTCACACACTCACACCTATCAGCAATTTAGAGTCTCCAGTTAACTTCAGTATATTTTTGCATTGTGGAAAAAAGGCGGAGTTCCCAGAGAGAATCCACGCAGACACAGGGAGAACATGCAAACTCCACACGGAAAGGTCCCAGACCAACTTCTTGAACCTGTGACATTCTTGCTGTGAAGGAACAGTGCTAACCACTGCTCACGCTGAAAAAAAAAAAAGTCTAAAGCCTAACGTCATAAAATAAGTGAAACAATCTGTGTCACCGGGTTATTCCGGACTTTCATGGAAAAAACAAACAATCTGTAATATTTCACACCTCTGTGTGGATAGTGGGGGTGGACGATTTGCGGTCAATACTTCCGTTTGCTGGACGGAGTCAAGTCTATGCTGTGAGTGTTCAAACAGAGAACTCTGTGCCCCGCAGCCAACTTTAGAGCCCACGTGTCAGACCCACCGACGTAACAACATCCTACAGACGTAATGATCCAGGAACGCAACCGGTACAGTCATAAATTGCTATTAACTTCACAAAAACACAATAATCAAATCTACAGTTTATAGAAGTTTTCAAATCGTATGATCTTCAACAGCAAATGACATTGTTATCCCACATATTCTTGTCCTTTACCTTCCTGCCAGTAAAGATTGATCATGTGCCTTTGCAGTTAAACTGCACTGTGTTGAAAAGTTAGGGGTCACTTAGAAATGTCCTTATTTTTAAAGAAAAGCAGTTTTGTTCAATGAAGATAACTTTAAACTAATCTGAAATAGACTCTGTACATTGCTAATGTGGTAAATGACTATTCTAGCTGCAGTCTGGTCTGGTTCAATATCTACATAGGTGTATATAGTGTTGTAATGGTACAATGTGTTTTCTCATTGCATCAGAAGGCTAATGTAATACAATTTTCTGTTTCTTTTACAACTCATGGTGCTAAATAAAAGTGTGACTTTTCATGGAAAACACTAAATTGTCTGTGACCCCAAAGTTTTGAACAGTATTGTCTCATCTCATTTATTTGTTTGAATGTGATATGGACTGTACACTACACTAATATATGAGCTCTTTAGAAAAAAGTGCCGTTAAGCTTCCACAGCTGATGGACTGGTTCATGTGGTCATCGCCGGGGCTTGTGGATTCTACAGCAAACGTGATCTGGTGCAGATAGTGGAGGTATATGTATGAGCACGGCGTCTTTGCTGTGGCAGGGATGCTGTGTGTTTGAAGCTGAGTCTGTAACCGGCCAAGGCCAGAAGGAATTACAGGCCGTCGGATAAACAGAAGCTGTAGAGCAGTAGCGGGGCGTACTCCCTTCAGGAAATTAAAAGCCATCGCTCCTTCCTTCAGACTCTCCATCCTCTCTCATCTGCTGCCAGTCCGGTTAATGAATAACACACTAATAGTGTCTGGGCTTCTCCTTTTCTGCCTGTTGTCTGTAACAGACCGTCATCTTTATACTTACAGTGTCAGAAATGAATCGGGGTAATGTACTGCTACTGTATCTCAAGACGGTGGAAGAGTCAGACTTTTGCTCTTCCATAGAGAGAGCCCAGACTTTGTAGGTGTTTGCTGTAGTTAGAGGTGCCTTGTCAAACCCTGAAGACAGTTATTCCTGCAGCAAATCACAGTAGTCTATATCATATAAATAGGATGGCGAGTCCTTTGAAGGAGTCACATAAGTAATTATACAACTTGTTCCACCTCATTAACATATATCATGATTTGTAGAAGTTAGATTATTATTCACTGCTTTTTAGTAAAACAGTAGTTATCTTTATCATTTGGAATGTCATAGATTTAAATCAGATTTGATGGCATTTCTGAAAAGTGAGCATGGTTG
This sequence comes from Lepturacanthus savala, assembly GCA_030544235.1. Taxonomy (NCBI): domain Eukaryota; kingdom Metazoa; phylum Chordata; class Actinopteri; order Scombriformes; family Trichiuridae; genus Lepturacanthus; species Lepturacanthus savala. The sequence continues at coordinate 15,323,662 of CM060477.1, forward strand.
TGGTGAGGAACGGAGCTGTAGAGGACTGAAAGACCTCCGCCCACACCTTCCTCACCACAGCGATAGATCAGACAGAGAAGGAGGAGGAAGAGGAGGTAATGAATAAAACCAGCCTCTTTGGAAATGTAAACCATTTGTTGTCAATTGACAAACGTCTTCATCTTATATTACAACAGTGTTTCTCAACCTATTTTTGTATCTGGTGACCCCACTTAGACAACACAAAACTCTGGTGACCCCAGACATTTAAATTTCAAAAATCATTTTTTTGTTATGGTGTGTTGCAAGTATAAGTTTATATATTTATTTATGTGTATTATTGTGGAAGGAGGCAGAACAACCATTAGTGCACATTTTTTATTAGATAAAACATCATGTGATCCCATTGGAATTCCATCCAACCCCACTTGGGGTCAAGACCCAGTATTGCTGGTGGTAGCCTGGACATCAATGAGCCACCTTCAATTTTGATGATTTTTTTTTTTTTTTACTCATAGTCTGCATACAAGATTATTTTATTAACAGTTAAGACGGGGACACAGATTGGAACTTTAAAAATCAATTTTTATTTCACTGTTTCTTTAAAAAATGCAAAATAAGGTCAAAAATAAGGTCAGGTGGGATTTTGGAAACTTCCAAGGAAAGTTAGAGGGGAAAAAAGCAAAGTTAGGAAAAGGTTTTAGATCACTTATTTCAAATAATGAGTAAAGCTGCTCTGAATTGTGAACTCGCATTGGATACAGGGTCTTTCTCCATGGAAACCTGCTTGCCTGCTCTTCTGCTTTTACTGTTTCGTCATTTTCAATAACAAGCTACACATGAAAAAGTGATTCATTGATCTCATTGTGGTTAATCTGAATAATGGTAAAGTGGCATATTAAAGTCAAGGAGAGTGTCTGTTTGGTGTTTCCATACTGCAGAGTGAAAGCAGGCATTTGGCGAACATCTCGAAACAATAAATAAAAGGAAATAACGGAATTCTGGTTACACACTCGGTGTTGCCAGCATGGCCCGTTTCGGGTTGTTTTGGAACATTTGTCTTTTTGTTATTCAGATAGTCTCTCTGCCTCACTTGTGTCCAGAAGAAAAAAACAAATAGTAGTAACTCAGAGAACAGCCTGAGCACATGTGTTGTGAGTTCAAGAGGCGAGCAAACATGTTGACAGCACCTCAAAAAAAAAAAGAAATATTCAATTTCAATACTTGGTTCACATACCAGACACTTGAAAACCATCAACAAAATTCTTTACCGTTGTTTTCGAATGGTGAACTTGCTTTCGTAACCTGACGCTGAGGCGTGCAGACAAGGATTTCTGACATCTTTATAATGATGTTTGGAGAGAGATCTCAATGTGTCAGAGATGATGAATGTCACTGCTTTTTTTCCATAAAAATATGCCGCCGCCTGTTTGAGTTTACCAGGTGCAGCCAGTTCAGGGGTCAGAGGTCATAATGCATCCCAGTCAGGAATCCCATCGCATCTGCCAACAATCACAGGAGCTACAACGTTCTCAATGCGGGAATTATTTTATGACGGCTTCGAGAAGGGAATTACAGAAAGGTAGAGACTATATTTGCAGTATGTGATACAGTAATATAGCGGTCGTGTCACACAGAGTCACATAATTAACAGAATTTCTCCTCTCCGCCTCTTTTTTAGGTTTTGCTGATGCCAGGATTATTGTAATTCTCAAGGAACACAATCACAGAATAATGAGTTGTTGTCCACTTTACAATGTCCATCAAGGTATATCAGCCTCTCGTTTAATGCAGCAGCAAAGAAAGAGTCAGGGAAACACTTGTTTGGTTAGGTGTGTCTTCCTTAACCATTTCAACCCCAGGCTTATTTTTCAGTTTTCCTGCAATAATTGACATCTAATATGGACTATCTCTACACCCACAAGTGTTATTATACTGAAACCTAGTATCAAAAGAACTCTACAACATGTAAGGGGACTAAAGAAGTGTCAGAATCAATTTATGTTAATATGAGAGAGTAAATATATCTACAATATTGCAAAAGAAAATCAAACATTGTATTTTACTACAGATAAAAATACTTAATTTAAAACTTAAAACAAGACCAAACTGACCCAAATCAGATAAAAAGAAATTGTAATAAGCTAAATTATCTGCAATGCAAAGTTCCATGATAACATAAGAGTTCAAAGATCAATTATTTGTCCATAAAATCGTAGAAATCACATTGAGGATCATTACCGAACATAAAGAATATATTCTGTAAGATGTTTAAAGGAGAAAGGACCCAATTAAATAATCACATAAACCGTTTAAATCTAAATTAAATATCAAAATACTGGTTAGTTACAGCCCTACTAATATTATATTAAACTATGTTCTTTGTATCGATGATATTGACGATATATATTGCTATTGTAACAGTAACATTGTGTTTTACTACAAATAAAAAGGTTTTCTCATGCATTATATGCATACAACTAAATGCTGCCCCTGTATCAGGAGGTTTTGCATTTTAACAGTTAAGTATTCCTTGGAAATCTTTGCAGAATGTTGTTGTGAGCTGAAAGTGACCAAACGCGATTCACTGTGACAAACTGTGGCCATCTGTCTTCTAACTAGAGAGACTAATCATAAATCATAAAACAGTTTCTGAATCCATTAGCTGCTGAACACATACACCTCTCCTATCAGCCCAAGTCACAAGGGCTTGCAAAAGATTTGTGTTCCTGGAAATCATAATTTCACAGTATGATTCAAATGTAAAAAATGCTGCTTTTCATAGTTTCATATCATTGTAAATCAATATGTTTTTGGACAGATGGTCTTCCCTTTATGCTCCGAGAGGTGTGATATTTTCAGATTTTTTTTTCAGTGATTGGAATTAGAAGAAATCATGATCAGGTCTAACAGGTATGTTACTCTTTAGTTGCAGCAAAGGGAAACAGATCTTTGGCCTCCTTCAAATTATCTACGGTATCATGTCTCATAGCTTTTGAATACGGATGTAAAGCAGAGAGCTGAGAAGAATCAAGATGTTACATAACGATGGTGTTGGTGATAAAATCTGATGATTGTAACAATTCTGCTGCCTGCAGCTATTTTGACTCAGAAGCCATAGTGCATAGATACACACCCAAATAATACTATAATGGGAAATGGCTTGACTCAACCACATTTCAGATTTCACCATGTCTTTATTGCACAAGAAAACATTATTCTATTCTTATTTGAGTCTCAAATACTGTATGCACAGGTGGCGGGTCTCTTATTAGGCCTGCTCTTACAGACGTGCACGGTGGGTAAAAGTGGCTGTATCCCTCCATCATAAAATAACACCTTCACCACCGCAACATACAGCGGCATGAGGCGCAAAGGTGTCCAATGACAGACAAGAGGTGTGGGGAGGACGGTTCAAAAGCAGCGGTCTAGGTTTGAAGTTTGAGGTCAAATGTGGCGACGGGTTCTGCAAATGCAGCGCAGTCTTCTTACCTCCCCGTGTGGATTACGGGAACTAAATAAAGCTGTTGTAACTCCAGGGCGGATGGCCTTTGTTCCATTCATCAGCACTTTGTTAGTCATTACACTTCAAGGTTGATGTGCATATCCTTTTACTGCAAAGGTGCTTTTTTGGGAGGGTAATTGGGTGTCTCTTTTTCAGCTTTGGTCTGTCATTATTTGAGTAGTGTGTATGGGAAGTAATCATGGTAGTGACATGTGTCCAGACGCTGGAGGTTTGAAGTCGTATTCCTGTTTGGAGAATATATGAAGGAGCAACAAGTCGTGCAGGCATCTCAATATATTCACCATCAAGGAGTTTTATAGCAAGATTATAGATTATAGAGCTCATAACCACTTGTACATCTCATCACTGTATCTGTACTTTATACCTTAGTGGATCTAGGAAACACAGCCCTGATCCATGTATTCCACATTTTTGATATTTTGATATAAGACTCCAGGCAACGTATTCTGGTAGCGCTGCATGCATTTTGAAAAACAATCCTCTTGTTGGCTGCTCCACATTTACATACAGATCTGAAAAAAAATAAGAGACTGCTACATATTTTTACACCCTATTGAAAACTTCTGGAATGTGATCAAGAGGAAGATGGATGGTCACAAACCATCAAACAAAGCTGAGCTACTTCAGTTCTTGCACCAGGAGTGGAATAAAATCACCTAAGAACAATGTAAAGACTAGTGGAGAGCATGCCAAGATACATGAAAGCTGTGATTAAAAATAAGGGTTATTGCAGCCCATACAAATCTGTATGCTGCTCTATTCAGAGAAAACTTTTCTCAAGTTCACATGTTCCCTCACATAAAAAAGGTTATTATTGGTGAACATGTCTGAACACACTGTTCCTGAAAGGTCTCTCCTGAGTAAAAATCTATAGTGTAGAGAAAGAGGTGATTTTCTTTTCTTTTTTAGAATAAACTGGAAAAGAGCTTGTTTGTTTTTTTGCATGAGCAAAGATGTAGCCACCATGAGATGAACTCTCAGGAAGTCAAACATCAACAGGACGTCTACAGTATGACTGAAGTGCCCACAGCGCAGGGCACATTGTTTCATTGACCAGTGAAATGAAGGGTAGGATGTAGATTCATTGCTGTGGGAGTCAGTTGTGTCAACATGTCAAATATCCAATCAGAGTGAACTTGGAATCACCACTGATCACATGGAGCGTTGTAATTATTGTGGGAGAAAATATGCTGTTTGATGTGAGACAGAGAGTGTGAACTGTGAGTGTGTATTGCCACTCTTTAGGACCCCGCTGCTTGTTAATTGGCGAGTCATCTGGTTTGCTGCCAGTCTTGGTATGGGTCACTTCTGTTTGACCGCATTTTGCATAGGGTCTTTGAGTTCATCCGAATCCGGTCTGACTGTCTCTTTTGGTTTCTTTTCTTGCAAAGATATTTCAGGTTCAGGAAGGTTTTTCACAGGTCTTGCTTGGATGGTTTCTATAAACCTTTGGACCTCTACCAGTGATCTGCCGAACATCTCGTGCAAAAAGATCACAACATTGACTCTTTTAATGCCAAAGGTACAGACAAAAACACTGCGGTCATAGGAAATAAAAAGAAGTACAAACATTTCCAGACAATTTCCTGCAAAAAGAGCAAAAGGAAAAAAAGGATTAGAACAAAATTAGGGAAAGACCTAAAAGTCTTGCAAGGAATTCAGCACAACTACTTACGTTACCATTTTGTTAAGATTGCTGTAAACCATTTATATGAGACCAAACTTTGTGGGATTACTGCCCCGTGTTTTTATTTTGTCCATCGGTGGATAATTTAATCATTGTCTTTCAAAGCCATTCGGCCAATGTCAAGGTCGGTGTCAGCCTAATATTTGCTTTGCGTGTTGTATAACCTTCTGCGCAGAGGTCAGTGCAGATCACAGAGGGGTCAGGTAGATCAAGCTAAGGAGCAGACGTCTGTGCCACATTCCTCATGTGGCCTTCATCACAGAGACCATGTGTGCCTCTCTGCAGACAGAAAGGACTGAGAGTACAACTCTGCTTGTGCCTCGGGGGGAACCAGGCAATCATTTTGACTTTGAGCGCATTCAAGCGTTGAGCACTGAGGCTACAGTGCACCTAATGAATTCCGGCTATCTTTGTGATGTCCTCTGGTTGGAACAGTAAGCGTAGTCTGAGCTATACCAGTTTGAGTTTAATGTAAAACATATTGATATTTCCACATCTGAACAAGCTGATGTCAGTTTTCAGGACAAACAAAAGCAGACAAAAGATGAGAATTTTAACAACTATTTATTGTCTTGAAGTATGTAACAAAATATTCGCTATGAATAAAAACAGCATTTTTGCTTTGTACAACTAAGAAAACGTTTATAGACAAGCAAAACTAATTGTACAAAAATAATGGTAACATTGATACACAAAAATCAAAAAAAAAAAAGTAAAAACGATAAAGAACAGAACATCCTCACGTCAGTGTGCAAACCGTTTATACAGATGGACACGTGCCATTTTGTTAGGCATCAAATCCTGATAAATTATTTAAATAGCATTTATCTACACACATGCACACACACTCACACACACATGCGTACACACACACACGCACACACACACAAACCAGCTTCTCACAAAGAGCTAAGACAAAACAGAACAATAATTTATCTGCTAAAAACAGCATTGGACTTACATGATGAAGCAAAAATTATTTATAAAAAAAAAAATAAAAATAAATCTCCCATTTTACTGTCATTTTTACTAGGGTAAAACATGGGATTGGGAGCTCAGTTGTATTTTTTTGATATGAAATGTCATACTATTTACAACTCATGCTACAGTAGCACTAAGATCATTTTAAATGAATATGAAAAAGTACTTAGGTTGTGTTTTAGTTTGATCAAATTATACAACAGCAATGAGGTAATATTTGTACATCGAAGATTTCCTTTGTTTTTCATCTCTCTCTGAAGAAAAGGCACACAAGTCACATACACTTCATGCTAAGTAGCCCTATCTGAAGAATACCTAATTCACTTTACACAGCGGGAGATGATAGACGATGACAAGAGCATATGTACATGTTGCTTCTGAAACCTGACTGTACCTTATTTTGTTCAGTTTTCACTGTGATGTCGGATGGATGTTTCTACTTTTTTAAAGTACTCAAATTGCCTTTGATGCCTACATTGTAGGCAAGAGTCAATAAATTACATGTATTTACACAATCTCTAATTAAAACCTCAAAAGTCTCTTCAAAGACGCAGGTTCTGGGTTGCTGAGGGAATATCGTGGAGGGAAATGAAGTCCTTGTGTATTTTTTCTTCCTGGTTTGACATGGGAAAATCGTCACTTTCATCTCACCCTGAGAGTTGTTTAGTTCACTAGACAACACTGACAAAACCTATGATACTAGCATTTTTATGCTAATCTAAAGTTAATTTTCGATTTCTGATTCCTGCAGTTCTCTACATGGATTCTTAGGCATGTGGATAAATGTACTTTCTCTCTTCCATCCATGGCCAGACTTCTACATACACGCATGAACGCAAACATCCACAGCATTATTTTCCCCTTATTTCTAAGGCACTCCACTAAGTTTTCTTCAGTCACAATTGAAAACAAGGATTCCTAAAAATGTTACTGCTGTCTTCATCCTTTAAGTCCTCAAGTTGTATCATTCACAATCTACATCCTGGTAAAGCTAAAGGGAATATTTCATCAGTTTTTTTTTCTTTGGGATGTCCATCCAGAAGATTAGGTAATGAGGCACACAGGCTGAAGAAGTGACATAGAAGGACAGAGAGAGATGTAAAGGTTTGGAAGTGCATAGTTGTCTATGGGGAGCCGTTCCCGCACAGAGATGAATGAGGTCTTTCAGAGAGCGAGCAAGCAGGGAGAGCTGGGATAGAAAGGTGTTGGTGTCCTACTGGCAAAGTGAGAGAGCATATTTTCTTTTTTTTCCCCCAGCTCTCCCTGCTCTTGTGGATGCTAAGGGTGGAGGAGAAGGGGCTCTCTGATCCTCAACTGGCAGTCAGCCGGTTGGTGCTCTGCCCAAACCAGCTTCAAGTTACCCTGAGGCTGACCACATGCCCTTCGCCCCGTCCAAGTGTGCATGACGCAGAAGAAAGAGTTGCGGAGATAAATCGGTCCCTGGACTTTGCATCTGAATATATAAGTTCATACTTTATACAAAAAGGTGCATTCCTCAGAGCTTCCTGCGCCATGTATTTATGCATCTGTTAAAAGAAAGATACATGATGTAATTAGTTGGATATAGTGGAACATCAACTGATTGCTGGAAAGCTGTTTTTGCAATTATATTTTTATTTAAATGCATATAGATTCTTACCTCTGCATTCATACTTGAGGTCTGAGAAGTATACCATCTCCTGCGAGAAGACAAAAAGACCTAGCCTGCCGCCTGCATATGTCTTGTCATAGATGCTGCCAGAATCTGCCATGATCTTCTTGCCTTCGTACATCACAACTCTGTGGGAATCAGAGAAAAACTCAGTTTAGAAGCCTTGGTTTGAAGCTTGGGATTTTGACATGTGGAGAGTGATCATCTTTATGGATTAATAAATATTATCTGCTCACCTAATATGTCCTGTCCTGGGTCTGTGGATCAGATGCCATCTGTAGGCCGTGAAATCTTTCCATCCAACATTCTTAGGGTCGTGCCAGAGAGTGCGGACCTAAAGCATGCAAGAATAAACAGTCATGTTCTGATCTTTTCATACATACTAGAACTTCTTGATAGAGTCCAACAAATATCTTACCTGTCCTGGTGTATTTCCTGTATGCCAGAGGGCATTCCTGAGGTGCTCTCCTGGGCCCGTGGTGGAGTTGACCACTTTGATGGACAGTCCAGAGTAGCCCTGGGCTTTGGTGGGTTTATTTGACCAGTAGGTCTGTGTGATCTGCTTCCACATCACCACATAGAACCTGGAACTAGACTGGTAACCAAACACGAAGCCGGCGTAGTCGTCGTCCCTCTCGGTGTTGATGAAGAAAGTCCCACTGAAGTCCACCGAATTGAACTCATGGTAACCTAAAGAAGTAACATAAAAAAAATCATATTTGGAGGAATTTGAACACTGCAATGGAATAATAACTGCCTAAAAAGTGTAATTCTGTTGACCTATTCACCATTACGTAAAAAAACTGGTCAATCATATAATCACTTTTACATACCAACAGCAATGCCAGGGTCACAGTTGACGGTCTGAACCAGTTCTTTGCCCTGATGGCGGACGACCCAGTTAGGATCAATCTGGGAAGTGCCTTTGGGGTCCAGAGGAACCATCTGGAACTTGCGGAAGTCTGTCTCACTAATATCAAAGTTCTCTGGACACACGTCATAGATATCAGGCACGTTGTCTTGGTCAAAGTCATCTTTGCAAGCATCTCCACGGCCATCACCTGAAAAATATTTGGTATATCATTTACTAAGTTAGAACCCAAAAAATGCTACGAACTGTGTATTGATGTAGTGCAGGTTCAGAGCCTTTTAGGAAAAGCCACAATCTCATTGTGCTCACCATCTTCATCCAGCTGGTCAGGGTTGAAGGCCAGTCTGCAGTTGTCCTTGTCATCAGGAATGCCATCATTGTCATCATCGTGGTCGCAGGCGTCTCCCTTGCCATCCTTGTCATGGTCAGCCTGGTTAGCGTTGGGGATGTACGGGCAGTTGTCCAGGTTGTTCTGGTGTCCATCCTCATCAATGTCCTGGTTGCTGTCACACTTGTCTCCCACACGGTCATCATCTGAATCCACCTGCAATGGTAAACATTTGTATTTGTAAGAGTTATGACTTAATGTATAATTCCAGGGAGCTATGAAGCATTAACACACATATACAGTATATATGTCCCTTCATCACACATTTCCTGATCTAACTGATCTCTCCTCTGTTACTTTTTACTAAGGATTTTCTTTAGGCTCCAATCACTCTTTGCTTCTGTAAAGGTCCCAATTTGTCCAATATTAATATCTTTCATCAGTATTCATCTACTAACAATCAATCATCTCTCCTCGGGGTTCTGTGCGCCTACCACTCCAAATTGCTTGTTTAGCATCACCAGCAACATGAACAGTGACCTACTTGGCATGAATTGATGAATGGAGGGAGATGAGGGAAGGTTAAGGGATTGGATAGCTGTAAAATCTAAACTTATTCAGAAGGAATAATTCTATATCTAATAACTCACTGAGAATAATTTCATCAATAGAAAAATAACTTTTGAAAAAGGCATGATTTTTTGTACTCTTTGGAACATTGACGCTTCTATGTCCAGACTTGTTTCTTTGGACCTTTAATTGCAATGTGAAATTCACTCTTAAAGACCGGATCATTGTAGATTTGGAGGCCCTCCTCCTTCCCCCACCTTTATCCTGAGTACCGTTGTTCAACACATTCCTATTTCTCAGTGTAGCATGGCACAGGTGGACTGAACAGGCCTGTGGTGCTGTGGTGTACTGACAGAGCATGCATAGCGCCCAGGGCCAGTCCATTCCTCAGTAATATCCAGCCTCAGGCCTCTTCCCTCACATTAGCCAGCTAATGTCAATGGGCTTTTGAAAAGTCCCCTCGCCCCCCACCACGCCTTATTGAACTGATGTGCCCTTGAGCTGCACACGGGATTTACTCAACCTTTTACATGGTGTGATGAGGCTTAGAGAGCTACAGGGCTACTAATGACTGAGGCTCTCAATTGGACAGCTATATGCTGAGCTATAGAGAAAAGCAGGGAGGTGAATGTGGATTATTGTTGATGGGTGAGGTGGAAGGAAATGGGAAAGGGCAGTGAGTACATGCGTGTGTGTCCACACACCTGATCGGGATTATGCTCCAGAGGGCAGTTATCGCACATGTCTCCCACCCCATCCAGATCCGTGTCTCTCTGGTCGACATTGTACACATAGGGACAGTTGTCTTTCTCATTTAGTATGCCTGGAAAATGAATTGGACAGAGTGTGATGTTAAAAGCCAGTACATAAATTCAATATGTATTACTAAAATAGTGAAAAAAAATCGACATGTCCCTAAAAAATGTTTTTATTCAAGTTTTCCAGTGTTTACCGTCTCCATCAATGTCCACAGCGCAGGCATCTCCCTCTCCATTGTTGTCTGTGTCCGTCTGGTCTGGGTTGCTGTTGTAGGGGCAGTTGTCACAGCGGTCACCCACGTCATCACGGTCATAATCGTACTGCCTGGGGTTGTAGATGAATGGACAGTTGTCCTGTTTGATAGAAAAGAAACAGAGAGATGAGGATAGGTTCTCGGGTACAATCCTCGTCACTTGATATCAGACTCTGAGCAGATTTATTTACAAGAGAAAAATGTGGGTTGAATAGGTGCTTTATTTTTTAGGCCGATTCTAATGTTGGACTTAGCGGCAGACAGTGCAGCTCCTTCAGACTCCTACCTCGGTGTTGGTATTTGAGGTTTTGGCTCAGAACCCCCCCACCCCCTCCACCTCCCTTCTTATTAGACAGTATGAATGTTGAATGTAAAAGTCACAATCGTAAGCTTGCTGGCACCCAGGGTGAACAAATACACACACAAACCCTCCTGTGTGCTCTGTCATGGCCACATCTGGAGATTTTTCTCTCACCCTGTCATCAGGAATGCCATCATTGTCATCATCATTGTCGCAAGCATCTCCAATGCCGTCCTTATCGTAATCTTCCTGGCCAGAGTTCGGGAGGTTGGGGCAGTTGTCCTGAAAAACAGATAACACAGACACTCAGAAATATAATATATATTTTTTAACGCTCAGCGTCTGTCTGCTTCAATAAACACCTACCTTTTTGCAATGGTAGGTGGCGTTCTCCACACAAACCAAGTCAGCATTGGGCCATCCATCCAGATCCGTGTCCTCTCCACAGATATGGCCATTGCCAGCGTAGCCAGGTTTGCACTCGCAGCGGTACATGGGATCAGCAAAGTGTCCAAGGTAGTTACAGCGGGCGTTTTTGTTGCAATTGTGGCTTCCATCAAGGCAGGGATTACGGGGTGTGCATACCTAGGGATTGAATAAGGGATGAATCATTTGAACATTCAGTGATCACAGTGGCTCTGCATAGTGCAAATTCATGACATCCTGCGGAAAGGCTGACATCCATCAGAGTAAATTAACATGTTCCAGCCCCGGGGACACAAGTGTACTTGTAGCTTACACCACCACTGCTATCAGCATCCATTCATCAACAGTCTGATTAACCAAAAACATCTTTATGTTATCAGATAAATAGATTTTTTCCTTGCTGTTCTTTAATTGGCTTCTGTATACAAAGATAGGACTGGACTTGCCTGTTTCTTAGCAGCAGCCTGCTCCACACCTCTGCCAAACGGCTGGGGTCCGGAGTAGCGAGAAGGACACGGCAGGCAGTTGTAGCCGGGATCTGTGTTCTCACAGCGGTGCACGCCGTTAAACTCAAAGCAAGCGTCTGGAACCTCTTTGCACTGTTTTCAGGAAAAAAAGAACAACAACCGTGATCAGGGACTTGACGAGTATTACACCAAGCCTCAAACTTAGCTGACTAAATCAAAATCGAAAGATCTGTGGAATTTTGTACCTCATCAATATCTTTACACTTGATGCCATTGCCGGAGTAGCCAACTGGGCACTTTCCACACTTCCAGGAACCATCAGGGGCACTGATGCACTTGGCCCCAGCAAAGCAGGGGTTGGATAGGCACCCATCTGAAAACAGCAATGTTGGCTCACATTGAAAACTGCTGTATGATCTCATTGAGAAGGGAGATGTGAGCGTACAAACATTTAATTACATGATTAAGAATTTAAATACCAAAAGAAGCCATAAACAGTAATGTAAGATATAGAAGCAGTGCAGGAGAGAATCAACAGATAATGATTAAAATGTCTCACCAATGGGACAGGCTTTCTTGTTGCATATCTGGGTATCTTTGGCATCACCGACACAGTCTTTGCCGCCATATTTTGGCGCAGGGTCATTGCACACGCGTTTACGCATCTGGGCACCGCTTCCGCATGTAAGAGTACAGGTATCCCATGGTGACCAGGGTCCCCAGTTTCCATTGACTAAAGGAATACATGCATTGTTAACAACCATCCTTTTCTGTATGGTTCAAACAAACAGATTCAGCCAGGCTGTGAATATCAGACTTACTGGGGCACGGAGACTTCTGACACTTTTCAGTTTGCCGGCCCTCTCCCTCACAGTCCTTGCCTCCAAGCTGGGGGGTGGGGGAGTTGCAGAGGCGGATACGGGTGATGACACCAGCGCCACAGGTGACGGAGCACGATGACCAGGGTGACCAGTGGCTCCAGCTGCCGTCCTGCTTGACTGAAACCAGCAAAAAAAATGGGTCAAAGGTCAGTTGTCAGGAAGTAAAGACACTTCACCCTTATGGCACACAAGATGGTAAAACTCTAGCACAATAACCGATACATTAGTCACGCTAATCAATAAGAGCTGTTTGAGATTATCTATGCGTTGGTTTGTGCTAACTTTATGGATGTGAGCATGTTGCGTTCACTCACAGCGCTTGTCACACTCCTGGAGGTAGCAGTCGCGGGTCTGCACAGAGGTACCCTCGCAGTTGTTATTGATACGGTCGCAAGAGCGCCCACGCTGCTGGATGCCCCGCCCACATGACACGGAACAATGGGTCCATTCAGACCACGGCGACCAGCCGTCCTCAGCATAGTCGTCCTCTGCATAGGAGGGAAAAGGAGAGAATATGAGGGAGAGGCGAAGAAGGAGACAATAAAAGAGCTATTCCACCAAGGCAGCACCCCCCCACCCCCCCAAACTCACACACACGCAAACACCCCCAAGCCTAAATGAAGGAAAGCTTTTAGAGCAGAGGGCTAATAGTGTGGATTTAGCTGGGACTTAGTCAGGGAGAAAGCCCTGTGTAGGGAGGAAAGGCAGGGACCGACACTTTGAGAGAAGCTGAGGAAACAGAAAGGCCTACTGTCCCCGGGATACATAGGGATGCCCTATTGACTTGTGTTTTCCTAAAGAGGAAACAGATTTTGCAAACATAGCCCTGGATGTGTAATGATTTCAACAAGTGGCTGAGGTTGGGATGAAAGTGGCTCCCGCTGTTTATTTAGATTTGAGCGAGCATTGCAGCCAAGCCCGCATAGGTATGAAGCACATGTCACTTCTCCTCATGTAGAAGATGGCTTTCACTAAACAGTCGAACAATTTTCCATCCCGCTCTAACCAATTTGGCAAATTACAGCTATTTCAACTTGAAGATTCAAAGATGTTTTGGAGCACAAAGCGCCAATGTTCCAAACACATAAACACCCTTTCATTTACTCGGATGTTAGTGCAGTTAAATCATCTCTAAAATTAACATGTTTTCTCTTGAATAGAAACCTTTACATCTGGGGAAATATTTGTGGCTTTTTGTTTTATATGGCAAATAACTTCTCAGTGAATGAGGCCAGTGTTTGGACGCTCCATCTGTTGAAACGTATACATTCTAGATTACAGAGGCCATTCATGCAGTAGCTCATAGTGCAGATTTACAGAACAGCAATTGCAGTGTACTTTCTTACAGCTGTGCAGGTAACAATACGGGTACAGAAAAGCTTACGTGTCCCACAGCGAGGGCAGCATTCTCCATCAGGAACAGTAGCATTTGCACAGGGGATCAGGGGGCAGGAGATCTTGCGGCACACGGTAGCAGAGTTCTGCACAAACAGAGATCACGCTTATGAAACATTTTGATACAGGTGCTGGTCCAGTCATGAGCCACTTTAAACTAATGTGTGTTGCTGACTGATTTTCAGCTGAGGTTTAGGGATCCATGTCCATGCAACAAACTCATTAAATTCCAAGTTTAACATCTGTATTTACCAAGCCAGATAAACAACGAAGCTGGCTGAGAATGAAGACCCCTGCAGACCACCATCTGCCCACTGGGTCAGGCAGTAACGGGAATAAAGCCAAACTCCTAATAATGGAAGCTGGTTTCACTGCGGAGCTGGACTGGGCACTGAGCCCTAAACAAGTACAGCTAGTCTGCCAGGCACAAACCTGTGTGAGAGTGAGTGGTGAATGACTCAGGGATAACAACTGCTTCGAACTATGCATGCTAATGCTCTCCCTGCTGGATCTGATAACTCACAGGGACAAAGGATGAAATAGAGACAACTGGAGTATCAGTAGATGGGGAAATCAGGAAATTACACCTCTCTGTGAAATGCGGGGATCTTCCCTACAAAGTATTCAGCACCTTTCATGATCCCTTCTTTCCACTCGTCAGTCTTTTTCTTAATGCAGGCCCCAATGCATTACTTAAAGTCTGGTCGAGTCCCTCTAGGTCACACTTGAGTTAGAAATCTGACAAGAGACCTCTCATTACAACTGCTGCTGGCCTCTCGCCAGACCTTCACACTACTAATTACCGTCCAGATCAGTCGAGTGGTGGTAAGTGTGTGAGCGTGTGAGCTGCTCTTTACATATCACGGTGTGTGCGCGTGTGCGTGTACAAACAAGTCAGAGAACAGAGAGCATCCCCGCACGCGTGTGTTCAAGGGCTCTTAAGGCACGACACACAACCTGTCGAGGTCTCACCTGACAAGTGCACTCCGTGCAGTCATCGACGGTCCACTCATCTCTGTTCTTGTGCACGATGCCATTGTGAATGCAGACGCCGCTGTGAATGCCAATGTGGGTCTTAATTAGCTTGTTTTCATCCGTCTAGTGTAGGGGAAAACAAACAGAGAAAAAAAGTTACAACACAAGGTCATTTGTTTCTACACCAAATGCAGGTGTTATAGGAGTTATAGAGTATTAATGCAAAACTGGAACTTTCTTTAAGTTTAGAGAAACTGTTTTAAAAAGTCAAATAATGCACTACTAAAAATGTAGCAGTTAAAGTATTCTTAATCCTGTGCGATTTTACGATAACATCATTTTTGGGAGCAAAACCTTACAAATCCCAACTCTTCTTAGGTTTACACTATGCATCAAATGTTATTTTGTAAGAGAACTGTGCACAGGTGGTGGCCACACACATATAAAGCCCACACAAAAACACACACACACACACATACAGCAGACAGACAGTCAAGTGTGTTTCGTGTTTCCCCCTCACCAGCTGGCGGAGTTCATTGGACAGCTCCTTGACCACCACACCAAGACCCTTCAGCTCCTTAAACATGCTGACCAGATCATCACAGGAGAAGCCACAGACCATCTGCAAGTCTTCACCAGGAGAAAAAAACAGAGAGACCGGTCATTAATATCTGCAGTAACATTCTGTTATAGTCCAGCCAGTCTCTGATGTGAGCCTGGGTGTAAAGGGAAGTCTGCAGCCAGTCAAGAATCACATGCTGTAGCGTTCACCTTTAGTCTTATGGCCGGTGTACTCTGTTCTGATGGCTGAGGAGCCGTTGAGATTCTCCAGGATCATGGTGTCAGTCGTCATTGCTGAGGATAAAGCAGTGCCATATTTCAAATTACAAATCTAAACACTCATATATAAGTTGACTGAATTATGCTGCAGCACAGAGAAAATACTTTAAATCCACAGCATCCTGAAATATTTGTAAATTAGGATTCCATTGTAACACGCAGTAAATAGCTAGAAATCAGCAGGCAGATTAAGTATTTACACACATTTGGTTAATAGGGACTTGCGTTTTGGCAGTACATGATATCGTTGAGTGACGAGTAAGCAGGCAACGCTTCTTGGTCATGATTACTCACAGCTTTGGCATCCTTTGTTGCGGAGGATGGCTTCCAGAGTTGTTCCAAACACAAACCGCACGTTTTGCAGCACTCCCTGTAAGCATCAACGTTCAGTTTAAACTATAAACTGCTGCTGCTGCGAGTATAAAATCTCTTATCATTGTATCACGGTGAAAGCCACCGTATTCAGTCCTGTTGTACGTGCGTATTTTACGCATTTGGACACATTTACGCATGAAACGAAACGACATTAAAATATACCTATCGCTTCAATAAAAACAACATTCCAACTTAAAAAGTCTTCAGGCTGCATGTCTTACCATAAACCTGTCCTTCACGGCTCCCTTGCCGACCCTGAGCTGCGCGCTGGCAGGCGTCTCCTGCGTCAGGATGCTCTGGATGGGCGCATCCAACTCCGCGGCGTTCACCTCCTCGCATCCCGCGTACAGCAGCGCTCGGTCCTCCTGCACGAACAACGTGATATTCTTCCAGTGGCCCGTAGCCAGGTCCGCATCCTCGATGGAAACCACCTGCTGCTTGTTCTCGGTAGAGAAAACTATGTCCAGAGTGTTCGCCTTCCCGTTGGAGACGATCTCAAACACCGGACCGGAGCCGTCCTTCTTCTCCACGGTCAGCAGGCTCCCCCTGGTCCGTTTGAACTGCTTGAAGTTGAGCAGGAGAAGGAACCCCCTCTCGGCGTGGATGGAATCGATCAGGTCCCGTAAGGACCTCTCGGGGACCGGGGGGATCAGGTCCGGGTTTAGGATCTTGTAGGCGGGACTGTATGGGTCGTCTCCTTTCACCAGGGAGACCCCGTGGTTCTTCTTGGGGACTTGGACGAGCTCAAACAAGTCATACACACTATTGTCATCTCGGCTCTCTGCGGGTGAATAATAAGAAGCAGTCAGCCTTTGTCTGGCACAGAACTGGATTTCTATTTTCACCTTCAGTTAAATGTATTTTTGAATTATATTATCCTGTTTTCATATTAAACAATAAATCGGATCTTATATGAACAGAGAAATAAAGTTTTAGAAGTTCAAGATGAATCTCTCGCTTGAGCCAAACTCACCTGCGACTCTGGCTCCATCGCAGGTCCAAAGCATCAATAGCAAAAATATCCCTGTCAACTTCATGGTGCAACACCAGCCGGGCTGCCTGCGGCAATTACAACAATCTAAAAAAATGGGGAAAAAATGATTACTGTCAACGTGAGAGAAGAAAGATGATGATAATCAACAGGTTGAACACATAAAAAACCCTTCAACTCTGTTCACAACGCGCAGCTGCAGCCGGTGAAATAGTCGCAGTCATAATATTTGTAACTCACCTGCTCCACGAAAACAACAAAACGTGATAAAATCCCCCAAATATGTAGATGTCCAGCGATAATCCCTCGGGATGGATTAATATTGATTTTTTAAAAGAAAAAAAAAACGGGAAAGAAAAGTTCCAACGTGCAAAGTGTGGAAATTAAATTTCTTTTTTTTCCTCCGTGTCTTCCTTCTTGATTCAAAACTTGTCCCTGCTGGTATCAGCCACTAAAAAACTCCCTTTTAAGCCGAGGGGGACAAAGTGCTATTTAAATAGTTTGATGCCATTCCTAAGGAGTGACCTCGTCCAATCACGATGAGGGGAGAAAAAGGGACGAGCTTATCCTCTTAGTTCAGAGGAGGGGGGGAGGGGGGGTGAGAGAGAGAGAGACTTGAGCATGTTGCCCTCAGACTTTTAATGGACCAGTGTTTCCTCTCGCTGTGTCCATCCATCAGTCCTCAGTGGCATTTCCAGCTCAGAGATTCCCATAACTCAGACCGCAAATACCTGTAACCGCTTCTGATATTTCACATTCATTTTATATTTGTGGTATAAAAACTGGGAAAAAAAAAAAACTACTAAAAAGTTATACCAAAATCCACTCCTATAGTTCCACAAAAATGTGTTTCTCTATAGTGAGATTGCAATATATGTGTTTTAATTATTAATTACCCTCGTATAAATAGCTATAATAATAATATCCTACTCCACAGTTCTTGTTTTTAATGTCTTATCTTGTGCTTTTCTTTGATACTCATACACTTTACTTGATGCACTGTGATACCTGATGTCTTCAGTAATAGATATTATTCAATATGGATGTATGTATTACAGTTTTATTTTATCTTTAAAAACATAATTATTATTTCTCAGATCTGTGCTTTTCATTTTTAATTAGGAAAAAACATATTTTCTTAGGTCACATCAGGTCTGAACTGTCGTGAGTTTCGGTCACAGATGTGAGGTATTATCCCGTCTATATCCATCTCAGCTGGCTGCAGTTCCGGCTCCAGCCGCTAGGAGCCGACGTGAGTTCACTGGAGAGTTGGCCTGAGGGCTTCAAGGTGCTGCTGCTGCTGCTGCTGCTGCTGCTGCTCAACTCCATCCCTGACATTTACAATGGCACTGTTTTTGTTTATTTTTCATCAAACTGGTGATATTAAAAACATCGTCCCATTTCAAAGGCTTTGAAATCAGTGCAGGTGGGAGGACGCCCTTCCTGATTAGTGTCAGTGAGCAAATGCTGCTAATGAAGGATTAATTACACACTGGAAGAGGTAAAAGTCATGTAGCAGCAGTGAAAATAAACCCACCCTTTAGAACTTTATTTAATAGTCATATTTAACCATGTTTTAATGGATAATAATTGGCCTGTAAACCATCTACAAACATGATCTTGATTATTAATATCATTATAAAACCTATTAAACTTTTAAAGTGTGTTAATGCTTTACAGAGCACTAACCAATAACTATTACAGTTTTTAATCATTGATAAAGTATTAATTAATGTTCATAGATGCTTTACAACATATGTATTAAACGTTTAACAGGGTAAAATGAACTAACATAAATTAAACTACACAGAAAATATCAAATTTAAGGGAACTTTTATATAGTTCTTAGTGGAAATAGAGGTTTAAAAATAACTATATGTTTCAAAATCATTGGACCATCTAAACCAAACAGTCCCTTAACTGTTTATACTGAAAAAAATACTTAACGTCTTATTTACAACAGGGTGACAAGAATGTTTTTACTGAATATCAGATTTATTTCCTATTTATTTTTCTTCAGTGTCCTGCATGTCCAGTCAAGCCCTGAAAAAAAAACAACAAAAAAACAAAAGTAAACCAATTGACAAAATAGCGAGCCAACAGAAACAAAGCTCTGGTTCTCTGGAAGACATTCACCTGATTATTTTCTGTCATGTTATTCTCTTCAGTCTGGCTGCTACTGGCTCTGCTTGTAGCTGTAGGAACAATCGAGCGACACCATATCCCTCTGGCATCGTAATATTTACCCTTTTAACCTTTACTCAACAGAAATATAAGATTGAAGAGATTTATTATCACAAGAAATACAGAGTGCTCCTGCTCCTCCGCTGCGTAAATGACGGAAGGCAGATCCGCCTTTGACAGAGGATTTGCCGTTCGCACTGACAGGAGCTCCTTTTGGTGCTCAAAGGAGTGTAATTCATACTTGATGCATAAGACACATGCCTTTATGTGTAACGTGACAGGCTTCAGAGCTATACAAATGAATTTAGCACACAGGTAGCAGTGTAGAAGGTCCCTGTGATGGAGCTGAAAGCAGGTTGAGGCGTCTGGGGGATTTAACCTGTACCCTGAGGGGTCCTGAGGTCAGAGCTGAGCTGACTCTACTGGTGCCTGGGAGTCTCTGTCTCAGATCAGGACACCTGATGGAGACTGTAGCTTGTTTCAGCCTGTGTAGGATTCACTGTCAATGCCTCAGGTGCAGAGACAATTGTCTTGTCTACAGTATAGTATGAAAATATATGCCCATAAAGACCTGTGTGGATCTAACGTAGGTGTTATCCAGAGTGAACAAATGGTCCGACTGGTGTTTGAGTGACGCATGATTTAGGAGTTTTTAAAGCTCATTTAAGACTCTTTGTAAGCTCGGCCTCTGAAGAAGAAAGCTAATGTGCAGAAAAATGTGTTGCTGTTTTTGGCAGGAGAAAATATAAATACAAGGATCAAGGAAGAATTTGTCTGGACACACACATGTTGCCACACACATTCAGCGCCGATTACTGCTGTGTACAAGAGTACAGTGAGCACGAATGTGCACATGAACACAACACAGCCTCCTCTTTTCTCCTTCTTCTCATTGTTTTTGGTACATGGTCAAAAAGAGAAGTGTACTTTCTATCAGTTTTATAGAATTGCATTTTTATTAGCATGTCTATTATCTGTTACCTTCTGAAGGGACTATGGATGCAAATTAATAGTCCTGCTAAGTGTGGAATATTTAAATGAGTATTTTATCCTGATGTTCTTAATATTGTCTGAGAAACAAGGGAAGGAGAAATCAGGGGAGGAGAGGATACAAGAAGTGGAGAAACAAGGATAAATTAGTAGAGAAAACAGAGAAGAGAAATATAATATGCTACGAAGATGTATTACAATACAGCCTTACCTGAGCCTTTTCCAAAGCTGTATACTATTATTATTATTACTAACCAACAGAAAAAAACTACTGAGCAACATGAAGGGTCAGGAACTAAATGGAGCTGAACAAAAGATAAGTGATGAAAAAAACCTGATAGGTTATCGCATTTCCATATATATATATTTATTAATGAAGTGAGGAGGAGGACCTACGTCTACCAGCACTGCTAATGCTAATGTTAATGCTAATACTAATGCTAATGCTACGCTAACTGCGCTAACAGGCCCCAAAGACGAAACAAACGACTGAAAGGCTCATTAACAGCAGCTGAGAGAGCTGACTTGTGCTGCGTTCCATTGTAGTCGGAAATCAGAAATATTCGAGTCGGAAAGTCCAAGGTAAATGCTTCTGTTCTGTAAACTCGGAAAACATGGCGAGGTGATACTTGTTTGGATATTTTTCCAGCATCACAGTGCACTGCAGGGGATGTAAACTAGCTACTTATTGGAGGGAGAGAAAGAGAAACGCCATATGCTGTAAGTCACAACTTCCGCTCTTAAACGCAGCAGGGCAATCCTGCCAGCTGTGGAGGTGTCACATTTACCTTCATTGCTTTCCCTTTTCCATAATGTACCACTCTCCCCCTTGTTTAAATATCTAATTCGACATCATTCCCTCCGACTCGGTAACTCGGACTGCTTCGAACTTACCCATGTTCCCGAGTTCAAGGGGTGTTCCTTCACACTTTTCCGGCTCAAAGGGCGGATTTTTTTCGAGTTCCACGTGCAAAGGAATGCAGCATGAGTCACTGGACTTTGAAGACGTCGTGGATGTGTTTACCAAAGCCGAAAAACACATTAAGATCCACATAAGGTAAGACCTTTTATTTGTATGTTTTAAGGTGTTTGCTAGTACTTATACAGGTGTGAATCATACCTTTCTATAGCTATCGTGTTTTTAAGACTTGTATTAGAAGCTATTCTCTTATTTGATTTTGGTGTAGGTAATGTTGCTTTATTTATAATTGGCTATCATTTTTGTATTATTGTTATTATTGTTGGGTAACTGAATCCTGTTGTTAACAGGTGATTTTACAACATGTATTTCTTGTTATGCAGAATGTGCTGTTATCTGCTGCAAATCGTAGTTTTAAGTAGTTTTAAGTGATCAGAATAAGGACTGTGTTTCAAATCCTGTTGAAATGCAGGTACTATTAGCATTACCATTGGTATTTATGTGTGTGTGGTTTGGTGGTGGTGACTGATCAGGTCATAATTGGCCTATGGCACTTGCAAAGCTCCATGTTGTGTTTCCTCTGAATCACTGTAAATCGTTTCATGACAAAAGATGAATTCTGTCCTTGACATTCAAGATGCTGAATGCTTGACGTTCAGCATCTTGACAGGTTCTGACCTGGCCCCAATGCCTCTTCCCGGACTCTTACCTGAGCATTGCACACCCTGCCGAGTCATCCAAGGTTTTCTCGTAATGTAGTGTCATGAGGCTAATGATTCACAGTTTAAAGGTAAAAGCTGATGACTTCTGATAGTTGTATTGACAGCGTGTACAAAAGAATGCCCCAACTAGTCACATCCTAACCCGATTTCCAGTCATCTGACGGTTTAAATGTACACTTGAACTCCTCAGACCTGCCTGGAAAAGAGGAATAATGATTTTCTGATTTGCAGTAAATGTTTTGCGCAAGTTGACAGCGAATGACAGATGATAGACTCATCATTGTCAGATGATGGTTGGTTAATCACAGCGATCACAAATTTGCGATAATAATTGTCAAGTCCATAATTGACTATTACTGTTAATGTGACATCACAACAAGAACAAGAAGTGAATGATATCAAATATCAACGAGTTTAAACTCTTAAAATCTTCCCTTTGACGCTCACATTTGCTGCTTGTATTGTCATGCTCCGGCAATCTGCGACCACAAGCTGGAGGGATCGTAGCCCACTGAAGTTATTCCCACGCCTCACTTGTAATTACGACTAAGAAGATGACATGGGGAATTTTTCCCAGTCAGCAGCTTGTATTTACAGTAAATTGAATACGGCATGAACTCTTGCAGAGATTCAGTGTCATGGCAGACCAGCGGCCGGGAGCAAACAGGGACATGTTCGCATCACATGGAGGAAAAGTTTACTTTGTCAAAAAGAAAAATATAGTATAGGACCTTTTTTTTAAAAATGTCTATTTTTGTTTTTGATCAAGCAAAAGTTTCAAACTCTCAAATGTGACCATTTGCTGCTTTCTCTGTTTTATACATATATCATTGTAAATTGAGGATTTAAGTGTTCATCTAGCAAAGCAAACATTCTGAAGATGTAATATTTCTGTATTGTCTTATCATATGAAGCCTGAATCAAACTTTCCATATAAGACGTGTGCCACGAGGATTTACTCGACATAATTACTGTCATCTGCCCAAGTCAGTGAGGGTAAAATGAGGAACTGCATGTGCCGACTGAAGTGTGAAAGACCATCCATGCAGGGATGGACTCACAGTGATCCCCTTCCCCCTAGATTAAAAATGAAATGACCACAAACTAAACTTCAGCACTTCTGAAGTTCTACAGAAGCACAGTGCATGTGCAAGCGAGTCACAGCTGACTGTTGGCTGTGATTTGTGGAAGTTCTCCTCCACTGAGGAACTCTATCCATGAATCATACCCTACTAGGGGTGGGGATCTTTGGGTGTTTCAAGAATCGATTCGGTTCCAATTCTGAAGGTCACTGTCTCAAGGTGATTATTGACAACAGGAGAGCAGATTAGAAAGTAAGAAGGACATGTTGGCTTGTTGCTATGCAGGGATTAAAGTTTTCCGGTGCCGGATTTCCGGCGTGCAGCGCTTGGCTGTGAAAAAAATCAACTCAAATCAAAAAATAAAAATATATACTATATAGAAAAAATAGATAGTACAATATCCTCATCCAGTGTTTAGTACAGACCAAGTAGCATCACGTGGTAGCCATTCAGACCTGAGTGAAAACAAAGACATGTTAATGTGTCCTCTGCCTGAGGTCACACCCTCCCATGGATGATTACTGTTATTACACCATACTCAATACAACACCCAGCCACACACACACACACACACACACACACACACACACACACACACACACACACACACACACACACACACACACACACACACACACACACACACACATCATAAACCCCTCTGCTTTTTTAAAAGCAATTAACCCACACAAATCACCCAAACATCTTCAATGGCCAAAAAATGCTATTACACATACTGGCACATTTTATAAACCTCGTTCTTATTTAAATGAAGGGCTGGCTAATGTAAAAACTAGTTAGGAATTCATAATTTACGTGTTTGATTGAAAACACTGAACGTTCTGGTTGAACAGTGAAATGACCGCTTGCACTTTCGGCCAGGCGCAATTAGATCTGATGCATTCTTGCACTCCAAAATCCATTTTCCGGCGATGTAGACCCACAGTTGACCACCTGTGTGCATCTTTCATTGAGTCCCTCCCTGCTCTCACTAATTCCTAATAAACTACTCATTGGAGTGTTCACCCATGACATTACTGAGCCCGAGCCAGGACCATTAGTGGGGTCCTCTGCGCAGGGGAAAAGACACCGGTTGCCGCAGGCTCAGCCACTCTGTGATTTCTAAATATCTAATAGTGTCTAGGAATGTACTCTTGATCCAGTTCCATCTTCAGCCTATTAGGAGGTCACGGTGTGCCAGCTTCTTTTCATGGGCGTCCATGGACAATGTAATTTGCATTCCAGAGCTCAGCGGGATGGGGAAAAAAGATGTTTTGGTGTTCTGAATCAACTGATATAATTGCTGCTGAGAGCGTATAACTGCCGATTCTATTTAATTTTCGTCCGGGCATCCAGTGAAATGTTTTTCCCGAAATTTGGCGAATTACTTTAATACAGCGACCTGGCTTGACCATTAGCTGTTAACTGGCTGTTTACTGCAAAAAAAAAAAAAAACAACTCAAAACAGCAGAGTTTCACAGGAAACGGGGGAGGAATGACAGTTGGCTGCACAGTAAATCCACAACCCTCATTGATTTCGCCTGTTTTAGAAATTCTTTATTTTCCTTGGAAAATCAAGCCTAAAGGAGCAAATAGATACATTTTAAAGCCCTGGGGCCATTTTTTCTTCTATTTCAATTTCCCCTGTTGTTTATAGAATCTTCATGGGTTAGCCGCTGTAAATCTCAACTTTTTAAAACAGTTTCAGGGTCTATAGACATTCTAGCAGCTCTGTAGTCTGTAAACATGCCACAATAGTCACAATGACAACAATAGTTGACTGATGTTTAGCAGCTATAGTGATTACCATGTTTACTGTTATCAATAGTTTTTAATATTAATCAGATTAGAATATTAGAATTGAAACTTTAACCTTGTGATGAAAAGTAGAAACTCACCAAAGATTTTAGAATTTGTTCTGAGAGGGATGTCACTACTCAGAAACTACACTCACCAGCTTACACGTGTTACACACGTCGCCCAATTAAAATAATGGCCCAAATCATTTTTTGATGAAAGTGAATTTTTGGCATAAATCATCTCTTGATGATGCTGCCACGTCTGGTAAAATCACCTTAATCCTTACTTGAAAGGATCATGCTCTTTATGCACTATTGGACAGTGGCCTAGGTAAAGAGGGTGACTTCGGCCACTATATTTTTAGCCTGAGTAAAAGTTTGATGTAGACCCCTGTTGAGCTTCATCACTTCATTGAAAATTTGTTTCAGGTTTCAAAAAGTCGTCAAAACTGGATGTTGGAAGTGAATTATATCAATAAAAACAGTCAAAGAATACCCGGGAAAGTGATGAAACACTGCCACCTGACTAATTTGATTTAACTCCAGGTAAATCCTGTCAGGCCAACAACCTCAGGCCGCATGTTTGACACCACTACACTAGAACATCTTGCCCTCCCACACATCCTAACAAGAGTGACAGAGATTGTAGCTGGAAGTCAGGTTCAATTACAGGAGATTAGAAAGTACAAAACCGTATGTATACAATAATAACTGGGCAAATATGCATATCTCCACATAAATATAAATATACAAACATTCAAAAATGCAAATGAAATAATAAAAAGAATGATGTTAATAATAATAATAATAGATCTCCAAACATCAATATATAGAGAACATATGAAAACATGTTTCTTGACTTTATTGTGAAGTTATTTGAACTTGTTTGCTGCAGTAGTGTTAATGCACTACATGCACTAATGGAAAATCACTTATTTTCAGTCTTTATCTGAGCACTTGATGCATTCCCCACCCTCCTCTTACACACACATTAGGAGGTTTGATTTCTTTTGTTACCATAGGCATAATTTTTTATGGAATTTCAAACAGTGAGCGTCCTTTACGGCTCCACACACACACACTAACCCCCCTGACAAACAAACACAAACGTTTGGGCAGTGATAAACAGCTGGCAGCCCCAACTTATTTAGAGATATAGAGAGGTCACCTGCTGCGTCCACATTCCCAGCATACCTCTGCAGTGTACATGAATATCCTGGGAGCCTTGTTCCATGTGCCTGTTTATCTATATTCAGAGCTGGACAGAAAGTCACTGTTTAATTGTCTCTCTGCTCCTCAGCGCAACAAAAGGTGCTATGATCCCCCGAGTCATCCTGTGTCACTGCTGCAAGCAAATCTTAGCTCATCAAAGCTGTTTAATGAGTTAAGAAGCTGTTCTGATGGACTTTGTATAAATAGCCTTGTCATGTTTCCCAGCAGCACAGTAAGAAACAATTCGGACCGGCGTAAATGTTGCTAAGGCCCTGAAGCTTCATGGAGAGTGTTAAAAAAAAAAAAAGAAAAAAAAGTGAAAGGCTCTGTCGAAATAGAGAAGATAGAGATGGAGGGGGGGCACAGACAAAGGAAGGATCGGCCCAGACCTGCACAGTCAAAACCGAGCAACACACAATTAGATGAGTGTCTCGAATGCCAGCAGTTACGGGTGTGGTTCAGGACCTGGCAGCGTCTCTCAGAGCCAGGAATAGCCTCTCAGCGAGGGCTTGTCTGTACACCGCCTGCAGGCACAGGTAACTCCACACCTGGAAGGCACTATCTTCTCATCCCAACATCCGCGTGTTGTTGACATCAGGTGTAATGGTTTTACTGAAGGATATGCCCCACACCTCATTTGCCTTATGTTCACCAGTTTGGACCAGACTGGAGCCGTCTTCCTTCCTGGTTGACTGAAATCGTCGTAGTGGCCCTCTGGCTGAACTCTGCACCGGTTTGACCCCCTTTTTCTTTTTTTCAGTTTTTTTTCAGTTTTCCCACCCATTTTGGGGTATTCCATATTTTTTCACTCACTTTGGTTTGGTCCACTTGTTGGTTGCCATGTTGACCATCATCGGCGTCTATCTATCAGCAACTATTTACTGCATGAGTGAGTAACTGACGGTTCAATGAATCCTTCGACCACCTGCTCACTCAGCAGCCGCCTGTTGTAAGACATTAGTGTCACATTAGTTTTTCCAACAACGTTAATGACACAATATGTCGTTGATGACTAATACGAGCATGACAGCTCTACCTCTGTTTTAAAAGTTTCGTTGGCAAGGGCACAGATCTCACTATAACTGAGGGTGGGGCGGCAAAACATCATTGAGTTTCCTCAAGCATGCCTTCTGGAGGGGACATCAATAATATAGTCAAATGATCTGCTATAAGTGAACGGGGGGTCCGAGCGGCTGAGACGGTCACAGCCATGGTTGTCTGCCTGTCGGGGCTTCAGGGGGAAGAGTTAGTTGGTTGATGTTGACTAATGGTGGGAAACGGGACGAGCACAGCAAAGGTTAGAGTTTGTGTTGTCGTGTGTTTGTTCCGGACTGACAAGAGTAGTAATTCACACGGCTATTAAAGGTCCTTGTCTTTAAACACGGGTCATCTCAGGCATTTACACAAATGACTAATACTGCTGCTGTTCTTGCAAGCACAGTCACAGACACAAATCAGTTTCTGCTTTCATATGGATAACATCTTCATTTATGGCATATGCAATTTTACATTGCAATATAAGTACAGTATATATTGCATTATCAGTCTATTGACAAACATTTTACTCTCAAAATATAACATTGTCAGAGCTGTATTTTTCTTTTTTTACTTTTGACACAAAAGACTTCTTCAAAGTGCAAAAAAAACACAGATAGTAGAGACATTTCACTAACATTTGACATTGATAACATGAACTGCTTATTGAGGAGAGCTAAGAGCTTTGTTTATTTGCACATTTTTCTATTGCACTGTGATTATTAATTACCATTAAATGTGATGAACTGTAAAAAATATGAACATTCTGGCAGCTGGGGTGCCCACGAATATTTAAAATGAATACAAATAACATAAAATCATCATCTTTAGCTAAAATATTTTTTTTCCAGTGTATTTTGGGGCTTTTTAAATAAAGGTATTTCCACTTATGAAAACTACTTAGTTTCTACTACTATACATTAATCTATATTTATCATCATACAATAATATACCACCAAATATATAACAAACAACAAATATATTTGTTTTCCATTGTCAATTTACACTACGTGTGTAGTTTTATTTTTTTTTCTTGTATATTAACCATAAATTATATTGTCTCTTTTTTTACAGACTTGCCTCCTTTAATCCTGTAATTAAAGGAAAGAACATTATAATATATAATACAATATAGTGTGGTAAAAAAATCTGTACTTTCACTATTCATGCATATGTGCCTGAACAATGTGTCATGATAATAACATATAATGGATCTGAATAGAAACTGTCACCATCCATTCAGTGACAAGATGTTTTCCAGCTGGAGGCTACATCCTGACTGCCGTGTTACTTCATGTTATCAGTCAGCACGCGGCTTCACTGGGACAGTAGAGGTTATGTGTACATGTTCTGAAGTTTTCACAAAAGGTTAATGTGACCCTCAACATGTCTCCGTGTATTTGCTCTCACAGGGAGAAATCCTTTGTTTACTAAATCCATTCGTCACAACAGATGTTAAAGTGTCTGTCATGAGACATTCATTCCAGTGTTTATTTAAAGCTTCCCAATTTGTACTTTGAAGTCTGGTATTTCATTCTCTGGCTTTAGCATTAAAAACAGCGCTAGGTATAGGCTACCTGCTTCTCATGTTGTTCTTTTTGTCCCGACTAGACACATTCAGACATATTCTGTAGAGACAGTTTTAAAGAATTTTGGCAGACTTCAGGAAGCAGCTATTCTTTTTCACATCTGCGATTTTTAAACAGCATGGAAATTTGAACAAAAGCTATCATGTTGGAAGACGTCCAGGCTTAAACTAAAACGATTAAGCAGAGGTCTCCAGTCCCCATAACAAGCAATTAGGAAATGCTTAAAGGCGATTAAGCTTATTAAATGTAACAAACCCCTTATGGATAATGTTATGAGCTAGATAACATTATGTAGAAAAATATTTAAGTTTGAAGGAAAGGATGTTTCTCTAGTCCTGCTCCTTGTAGAGCTGCTGCAGGGCTTAATGAACCTTTTATAGTTCGCTTGCCTCCAGGCCCCTTCAGGTTCTCTTACTGCCAGAATTATATGACCAGATTTCCCTTTCCCTCATGTATTATACAATCTTTTAAAAATCTTGACCAGTATGTGAAAGGCTCTACAGCCATCCAAAGGTTCAAAACCATAGACTGTGTATAAAGCTGTGTTCACATGTTCATTTTACTGAGTTTTTTTTTTATTAGCATTGAGAATATAAAAATGGTGTTTGACGTCACTATTAACATTTGTGATTGACAGCTGAGCCAAGTGTTGTATGTGCACAGTAGATTTCTTCTAGTCCGAATAAGTTTTTAATGAAATCTTTAAAGCATACTACATACTACATACTACATACTACTACTACTACTACTACTACATACTACATAGCATGTACAAGTCATCCTGTCTGCACAGGTGCACATATACACAGTTCAAATCACATTATGCATCAGTTAATGTTAATAAACACTCTAACCAACAATAAAAATCCATTCATATCTGTAAATTAAGTTTTACACTTATGTCTCAGTTTTTATTCTGCATATTAATTACGTACTGATTAAAATCTTATTCTTTCATTTTTCATGTTATTACAATCAGGAATTAAATTACTTAATTTATTATGTTTATTTTTGTGAAACTTTGAGCCCCATGTAGGAAATGACATATGAAAAAATGTCCTCTTACTTTTGTTCTTCACGATGATTTGTACTTATTTAGTTAGCACCTGTTAATTTGTGTGATTTTTATTTGTGCTTCTCTCTTAAGAAAAACTAGTTTTCATATTTTTTTTATCCAACGCAAAGAAACATATGTTTTAAATTTTTACAACATAAAAACATCATAATTATCATATAAATCACATTTGGATTAGTTTGTTTTAGTAATTATGATTGGATTATTACAATTTGTTGGCTAAAGAAATACTTGTTCCATTAATCCTAATTAAGACTATAAAAACCTTGGATGATGATGTTTCTACAGTAGATCTCCAACATTAACATGCAAAACCATCCTCCAGCAACTAACATGTCTGTAAATATGTCATTTTTTTAGTTTGAGTTACTGTGTGTCCCTCTGCTGATACAGTTGAAGTTCTTTTTTTTGGTGGCACCTATCAATCACTTCTTGGGTGTGACTTATGCTTATAACAATTACAAACAATTACAATCAGCCATGTGATCTCAAGTGTGATTCGTCATTCAGCACAACTAAAGCAGATTTAGAGTTGACTTCTCTTATTTTTAGAGGAAATATAAAAGAAATATAAAGGAATGTTGCTACATGAGGCCCAGCGTTTGCACACCATTGACGCCCTGTGATATCAATATCTGAAGCACATATGGTACTCATATTTATAATTTCAAGCCCCATATCCTGATTTAATTGCATCATTTTGACACATTAAACATTTCCTGCTTGGAAGGTGAACGAGAAATTCTTAAACTCTTGGCGGTTGCATGTGAGCGAACAGTTCTCACAACTCTTGTTGTCAGCTGTCCAATTTTAAGCTCTTTAGCATATCTGGGTCACCGGGAACATGTCAGGCAATGTCAGACTTGTTACTTTCATCTGATGCAACCCCCCCCTGAGGACATGTTTTGAAAGCAACATGGATGTTTTCTTGTTTTCAAGTACTCACCCGACCTCACGGACATGCGACAGCAGTTCCTGTTTTCGGGACACAGCGAGCCTTTAAAATCCACGTTTTAAAGTCAGTAAATTCCTCGTTTGCTTTATCAGCTTATGTTATGTGCTTTTTCAAACGCGTAAAAGTTGAAACCCCTCTTTGTGTTCCCGACCTCTCCCGGCATGGTCGGCCTTGACCCGGCTACCAGCAGCCTCTTGACCTCTTGTGTGAAGCACAAACAACGCCACCTGTCTCGTTTGCGCTCCCCGTCGTTTAACCCAACATTTCTGCAGGCCGCTCCTGCCTTCCTTTTAGGTCATGAGTTCAGTGTGTCAGTCTTGACAGTATGATGAGTGGAACCAGCAAAGGTCGTAACGCATCATACGTGTGTTCCTGCACCACGTTGAGAACTCGACTGTGTACCCAGCTGCTGAGAGAAGAGCTTGGCTGAAGCGTAGATGCAAATGGTCGTCAGGAGAAGCTTCTTTCACATGTTGCGGTGGGGCCGTTTAATTTATTCACCAGAGACTCATAAAATGCCGCCGTCCTAATTTATTATCTGTTGACACAGCGGAGGTCTTCTCGATACTGAGGGCTCTGGAAAAAAATGCAGGGTCATCTGGCAAAAGGCTAAACCTGTAACCTGACCTTTGACACAACGCAAAACGTCATCTGGGCAAATACACATATTACCACATACCATTTACTGTTTACCATTCAAAGGAGTACTTATATTTTCTTTATCTTTCAGGTTTAGTTACTTCACAGATGGAGATTTTAATATTTTACATAAAATGAATATACTTTAAAGAGCTGACTAATTAGTGTACAGCCCATATCACATTCAAATAAATAAACAGAGAATGTGACATGAGACATTTTAATACACTTCCATTCAAAAATTTGGGGTCACCCAGACAATTTATTGTTTTCTATGAAACATCACACTTTTATTTACCACAATGAGTTGTAAAATGTTATTCCATTAGCCTTCTGACGCAATGAGCAAACGCATTGTACCATTAGAACACTGGATAAAATTGGTCTCTATACACCTATGTAGATATTGCACCAAAAGTCAGTTTGCACCTAGACTTCTGAGTTTTGATTAATTATGTTTTGATCAGGCAGTTGACATTAATTAAGATGCTCATTAAACTGTGTAAACGGCTTTGTCTCGTGCCATCAAGTTGTCAGCATGTTTTTTTTCTTCTCTCTCTGGGATTATTACATTCCTGTAGAAAGTCATGAGCAGGGCGGGACTGCTCTACTGTAACAAGACTTTGAACTTTTACATACAAGCATGGAAGAAGAAACTTGTGAACTTGTTTCTGACCTGCTTTTTTTTTTTTTTTAAACTACCTTAAACACAGAGACGTGCTCTTGGAAAGCATCCAGTGGAGTAATCTCATAATAGAGGTGAGATTAGATTCCCAAAACTGCAAACAGTGATTAACGATATGTAAAACCAAGATCTATCGATCTATTTTTAGCACGAGATTTAAATGCATGTTTGTTCAACCAGCCAGTCAGTTTTAAAGTACCTCCCACACACTCTGTAATAACAAGCGTTTCATGTCTTGAGTCTGTAAATCTTAAGATGAGACCCTGAGTCTGTTTGCTGGATAATACAGAGGATACAGCCGATAAACACTCTGACATGCAATGATAATGCAACCTATCGCCAAGGACAACGGTACCGGACATTCCTGCAAGACAGCTGATTATTTAAAGAGTAATACAATGAACTGCCCCCAGCACGTTCATCATTATACCACAAGTATAAATAGATCACATTCAAATCTAAAATCAGTTTCACCCCAGATTGAATTGATCCACTGTTTATGTTTCTTTAGAAGATATCAGGCTGATATCTGCGTACTACTGAAAATAGAATCTGGAAACTGTTCAATCCACTCATACAAACTGAAAGCAAAGACCTGTGCGCAGTCGATGCATTAAATTCATTATGAGAAAGCTCAAGACAAGTCACCTGGGGTCCTGACAGTCCCTCCAGCAGGTGCATATGTAGTGTGAGTAATCACGGATGTGGTTCTTTGTAGATAGACATTGGATTTAAGAATAATATATATTTTGAATTCATCAAAAGAGCCTAAATGATAAAGTGATAAGCAGGTGGAACCATTTTTAAAAGCACCCATAAGCCTGAACGAACTATCGTTTTAGATAGAAAACCTATCCCAGGTTTTGTTTTATTACACGAAGAGGACAGATCAGACAAGAGTCCAGTTCTGGCTGTGTTTCAGGTTTGAGGCTGTAGACGAACATCAGAAACACGTGCTGTGCAAAACATGTCACGCCAAAGAGTTAGTTATGACATTTCCTGTTTTAATGGTTTGATATGAGTTGTGATGCTTGTAAATGCTGTGCACTGAAACTTGATTTGAAGAAAATCGTGAATGAATTCAAAATCGCAATATCTGCCCGAAAAATCATAATCCAATCCTTTCTTAAAATCGTTCAGCCCTTGTTCAAAGTTTAGAAATCAGATAACTAAAAAAATAGCACATCTTCTCTGTTTTGTACAATTTCACTGCAGCTTGAACTTTTTTTTTCTGATTTTGTCTTCTGGCTGTCTCCTGAGTAAAAATAGTTGTGAAATCAGTCACTCTTCATGGTGCTGTGGTGCTCTGAAGCAGCACAGTCCTGAATGGAAGTGTCTGCAGAGAGTTTTCTGGCCTGGCCTCTCTGCTGTGGGAGTCAGAGGGGTCATGCTTGTGTGGATGTCAACAGGATTTGTGGCATAATAGCAGTCAAGTCCTCCACTTTGATCCAGACAGTGTGACACAGGGTGCAGGTGGAATGTGTTTCTAACCAGGCCCCCTCTTTTGTCAAGCCTTTTTAACAGGGCAGGGAGTTATTTTTAGCAATGGCACATATGAAAAGGTAATCTAGTGTTTCTGTTGTAGCTAGTGAATATATCACTCCCATGGGCATTGTAAGTCTCAAGGCCTCTTCAATGAAAATAAATTATATAAAGTTTATCCTGACATTATAAAGAAAGAAAATCAGTGTAAATATGGTTAAAAATTATAAAATAGAAGTAATCAATGCTCTCAAATGTAATATAAAACATATTGTTGTGGACGTGTCTGATTAAATGTTCCTGGGTCTCATCAATTCATGAAATGTTCCCTGCTCTTGTAATCTTGTAATCTGTGTCATTTTTGTATTTCTCCTTGGAAATTTCAAAATAAAGGAACCATAATCTTACCCTCGGGATGAAACAATAGAGCTGGAATGGCTCGACCTTGCAGTCATACAAAGGCAGAGCTGATAAACTCCTTTGGCTGTCACACATTACTCATGTGACACTTTATATTTTTTGATTTTAACATATTTCACATGAACAGACACACAGTATTATATAAAAAAAGAAAATAACTAAAATAAAATAAGTCTTTTGGCACTGTAAAGGACATTTAGAGTTTTGATACGCTTGTAAATTATTAGCCTCAAACAACTCAAAGAGCGATTTAGCACAAATCTTCTAAGAAATTAATATTGGCTCAAAAATAAATAATAGAGGGATTTTCCTTGAAGTTTAATGCTTTATTACAGGATTTCATGATGATCCAAATCCAGTTCTTTATTCATGTAGTTGCTAGTTATTTTAAGAGGTTTTAAACCTTTGATTTACTTTATAAGCAGTTTTTCATGGAGGA
This sequence comes from Lepturacanthus savala, assembly GCA_030544235.1. Lineage (NCBI taxonomy): Eukaryota > Metazoa > Chordata > Actinopteri > Scombriformes > Trichiuridae > Lepturacanthus > Lepturacanthus savala. The sequence goes on from CM060477.1 coordinate 15,358,145, forward strand.
GCATTAGATTTACACACATTACACTTACAGCAACTTTTTTTTTCTGCAGCAACTGGCTTTTTCAGCAACCTCAAAGTAATTTGACCAAGCTGATCGTCTCACAAACATTACAGTAATCTTTTTGTCATGTACTTTTGATAACAGGTTTCAGGGCATGTGCCAGTATGACTTTAGGATGAGGTTGACAGTGTTCTAATTGAGTCTTTTTATCTGTGCTAACAGACTTTTCTAATGTTGAGGCAGTCAGTTAAATGGTCCAAAATATCAGGCATAAAGTGTTGAAGTTGAAGTTTAAATGCATAACCACAAAACCCCTTGTCCCCTTGTTCTATTGTTTGCATGTCATGTCTCTTCACATTTCCTCATGGTAATAAATAAGACTCACCAAAGATTGAGGCAGATTTAGGATGAAGAAAACAGCAGAAAACTAAACAAAAGTTCAATTGAAACCATAATGCAACCACAGTGTGAGAAGAATATGTTTACATAATGGATGTGACGATCAAAGACTCATGAGACTTAAGTTTTTCCTTAAAAGTAGTCTTCTTTATTACAATTAGAATGAGGAGAATGTTTCAAGGTCACATTTAAAAAGGAAAAAAGGTAACCTGGGCTTTAAATGTCCTTCTCAATATAATACTTCTGTTAAGGTACATTTAGAAAGACAGAAAGTGTCTACAATGTTTGTGTGTGTGTTGTGTGTGTGTATGTCTTTTCAACACGTCTGTCAGTTTGCATTGGTAATGTGAAAAATGGCATTTATTCAGACAGGCTGCTCCTTTTCAATAATTCTTTTTATTGAAACATTACATTACATTCCCTATACATTTCTATCCTTTTTGGAAGGCACACTTTAGCTTATTTTTGAATAGCATTACATACTTGACAATAACATTTATTCTGATTCTGAAAAAGACTGCTGCAAAAAAAAGGGCGATATTTAGTAAGTGCAGTGATTTACACACAATAGTATATCATACATACATCTGAAATAGGTCTATTAATAACACACCAAGTCACTCAGAGGGCCACTATTATTTTCATGACCATTTGCTTACACCTAAATGAATACTTTCTACCTTCCACTCCAGTTCTGCTACAAGCCAGACAAATGTCATTCAAATCCTCAAATTGTACCTTCTGCAGGTGTTTTTCGGCTGTTTTGATACAAGGATAAGGCCCTTATCACAGCGCTGGCTTCTTATCTGCTCTCCTGGATCAGTTAAAGCCATTGTTTGTTTGGGGATGGAGATGTGTTTGGCCATGGGAGCAATCCTGATCTCCGTGAAAGACTGTCACGGTCACGGCTAAGGAATGCCTGTTGACTCGGAGGATAGGAAAACCAGCTGAGATGTGATTATTAACACAGTCCCTGGGCATTATATCAGGTTACAAAGGCCCTGATGGAAAAGATAGCGAATCTTAATACTTTCTGGTTAAATGTGTCTTGTTTTTCACTAACATCCATGGAGGGATTCTGGCTGAGGGATGTGCAAAGGAATTGGATTTCCACCTCAAAGGCCGCTTTATTCAATGGATTCTTATTTGCCATTCCCATTCATGTGGTGTTCGTACCAGTATTCCTCATTATCATTAGAACATTACAAGGGCCATGATTTGCTTAATATAAACCCACTCAAGTGAAACGCTTTTTGTTTGGGTTTGAGGCATTGTGGATGAAGTAGGTTCTATGAAGGAATATTTAAAGGAAATGCAACAAAGAAACAAATGTTCTCCTCACTGTGCCAAAACAAAGCCACTTTAAAAGGTACAGTGTGTTGGTTGTGGTGGCATCTAGTGGTGAGGATGCAGATAGCAATCAACAGATCAAGAAATCTACAATACAAAGTAATGAAAAGATGTCTCTGGAGTCATAGTTTGACTTGTCTGTTCTGGGCTACTGTAAAAACATGGCAGTGCATCATAATATAACATCAGTTTCACACCACTAGTTTGATTATTTGGTCCGCACCAAGCTATAAAATTTGTAGTAATTAGCATTTGGACTCCAACATAGTCTGCTTTCACACCTGCAAACATACCAAAATTGGTCTGATTGATGTTTCGTCAGTGTTTTTTCTATCTTCAAACTTCATGATGCATTTTGAATAGTTCGTTTAGATCTGAGTTTGGATGTCGTGTGGAGTGGACTGAGACCACTTCTTTTTGGACGTCTCCGCCCACTTGATTTAGTGTACCTGAGTGCGACGGACGGTTTCACACCGAAAACAAACCGAAAATAAACAGAACTAAGTGTCTTTGGTTGGAATGGGCCGTTAAATAAGGTAAGAAGACTTTGTTGATCCCCCAAGGGAGGAATTCATAATGTCACAGCAGCAGAGTAGACAGCGAGACAAGAAAAACGGTTTCAGGCACTGTTGTAAATTCTGATGGCTGTCAGCACAAACCATCTGAACCGCTCTGTTTTGCACCCAGGGACGGTGAGCTTCTGGCTGAAGGTGCTCAGCCTCTGCTACAGCTCATCCGAGAGGCGATGACTTTCCCAGGATCTTGTTTATTCTGTCACTTGTCCTCCTCTAGACTGTCCAGCTGTAGTCCCACCACAACACTGGCCTTTCTCACTGCTAAAATAAACCCCAGTGGTCTGCTCCGCACATGAAAGGACCGGGGCCTCTGCAGGAAAATACAAGCCGCTGTCCCTTCCTCTGTAGTGCCTCTGTGTTATCCTTCCAGTCCAGCCTGTCATTGATATGCAGACGCAGGAACTTATAGGAGCCCACTATCTCTGCTCCCTTCCTCTGGAGGGTCACAGGGATCAGGTCTTCTGTTCCTCTGAAAATCTATCATTGTTTTCAAATTAGAATCCACCAAATGGTTGAGAAACAGAGCCACAGACTGGTTGCCACCAGTAATGGCTTGTGTCACCAAACCAGAACTGAAATCAAAAAGATCCCTTTTCAGACATAGTAAACAACATTACACAATAACAATTCCAGAATCTATGAATATGCAACATTTTTAAGTTCATATTAAATTGTTTTATTTTTTTTCTGTTAGACACACGATGTACCCTACCTCACTGTAAAGGTCAATTGTTGTGTAAGGTCAATGTTGGACCATTATTGGCTCCAAAGTATTGTGTGTAAAATCACTAGTCCTACTCGTAGGCCTGCCCCTTAAAAAGTCAGATTTTCAGGGGGCTTAGAGAAACTTTCCAATTTTAGCAGATGGATGTAAAAACATCCTCACACTGTTAAACTCTGGACTTACATCATTCTACACAGCGAAGCTCACACATCCAAGAATAAGGAAAAAAACAACACATTTTTGAGTGGAGGGAGTCTTTAGGATTTGCTCCTTTAAGGTAACCGCCTCATTCAAGCAATTAAAATGATTTTGACATCATTCACTCCTCATTTTCAGATTTTCTCCTTCTCGTCAATGAACATTTCACCCAGCGTGAGCTGGTCACAGCCACGAGGCAACAACACCATATGTGTCCAATTCCTGTGTCTCATCCTTTATTGGACCGTCTACAGAAAAACTTGCTCTGGGTATGAACCGGCAGGTCGTGTCCTCAGTCCTAGGTCCAGAGCCATTTGGCTTAAACCCTGTCATCTGCCCCAGTCAGACATCTTGAACCAGCGTCTCTATTTCACTGGTTGCTGGCAAAAGCACACACCAGAAATACCTTTACTGATCTTACTGCATAACCAACACACATGCCCCAGCTATTCAGCTTGTTTTTTTTAAAGATGATATGGACTTCCTTTGTTTTTTTGGAATTTGTACCTTTTCACCATTCAGTACACTATGTTTTTTCATTGAAGCACCTGTGGATACCAGAAGACCTGTCTTATTTTTAGTTCCTGTACCCATAAATATTCTGGAGTTATGGCAAAATGATCCTAAGCAACAAGTTTGTGATATGTTAAAGATGGTACTGATAGGAAACTGTCAGTAAAACATGAGGTTGCTCATAAAATCTGACCTTAGCATTTCACTCTGCCATGAAACATGTTTTCATATATGATTCCAAAATTAGGCCTTTGTGCAATAAACTCAAGTTCAATTCAAACTCACAGTTCAAAAAATAATAATGCCATTAAATCTGTTCAGCATCAAATGGCATCAAAGAAAGAATCTGCTAAAGAAGTCAGTATTTCCTAAATCAATCCTGAGCTGTTGCACATGCTGCTTGAAAGGTTCCCCCTTTGGTTTGTGAGCTCTGTATTAGCTCTCACACTGTGGGCAACTTCCATAGCTGATGGCTGCACTGATAAAAGGGAACCGAGACAAAGGGTCAGTAAAGTCTCTGATGTCGATGACTGACATGGCAACAATCAAATGAGTATTTTATTGTCCAGGACTTTTATCATCCTCTGGTGGTGAGCAGCAGGAATTCTATGATTTGTCTTTGTAGGAAAAGCACAAGTGTTATTAATAACTTGAACAATGGTTCTTCTCTGTTGAAGTGTCACATTAAAGCCAGGATAGTGTGTCTGAGCCAGCAAGCACAGCAACAGGACCTTGAAACTCAGTCAGTCATTCATTTTTATTATTTACACCTGGGAACATGTCAACAGTAAAAAAAAAAATAGCCTTTTAGAACTTGTCTTTTCAGCTAATGATCTCATAAAACAAAGCAGTGTGTACAGTAGATGAAACATAAAATGTTTGACTTTATTAACACTCAGCAGATGAGGCTATTGGGTATTGTAGTATATAAAGCTGTCAATGAGCTCAGAGAAACAAAGCTGGAATTATTAAAACTGGTGGCTTCTACATTCATTACCACTGACTATTTTGATATTTGAATAATTGTTTTGAGTTATTTTTAAAAGGTAAAAGTTCAAATTCTCTGGTTCCAGCTCCTCAAATCTGATTATTTTCTGTTTCCTTCAGTCTTCTATAATAATATATAATAGTAAACTGGCTGTCTTTAGGTTGCGGACTGTTAATCTGAACAAAAAAAAAAAAGACGTTTTAGGTTGAATCGTCAGCTTTGGGAAACAGTGATTGACATTTTACATCATTTTATGAACCAAACAACTAACTACAACACATAAAAAAACACAAATGTTTAGCCCGGAAATTATATGGAGCATTATCTCAACTATTTACAAGCAGCAACACATTTATTCTGGCCCGCTATTGGACAGACTTGGACTTGTTGCATATCGCTTTCACATCCTGTCAAAATACCTTGATATAAATGAAGTGAAATATAGCTTTAAGAGGCATTTTCTAAACTGTCTGTAGTTTTGTGCCAGTGGGTTTGTACATTACTGTAACCAGAGAAGTCATGCTAAGGTAAGCTCTGAACCCCAAAGATTTATTATAATGCCTGCAGTCCTCTTACTGTATGTGCAGGTAAGTGCTGTTTCTCTCTACGCGCCAGGTGGGTAAGCCCCACAGGTATGCAGAGTGTTTGTCACAGTGATGGAGTATGTGGAGACTCAGTTTCTAGAAATGACTTGCACATAACAGGAATTATGAGGAATTCTGGTTATGATTTAGGTGTGTGTATGGACCAATGCATGAGACACAGCGCAAAGCAAATATTGGGGGAAACTCCAGTGTTTCTTTTTACTTTTTTATGAAAGGCAATTGTGTTACTGTGATCAGAAACTGGCAGAAAGCAAATGGATGGAAAGAGAGAAAGAACGAAAGAGCATGTGGCTCACATGTGGCTCCCAGGTACAGCCTCTACTTGTATGGATTTGCATACAGAGCTACACATGAAAGATGCGGCAGGGCAGACAAAAAAATGGACAGATGACTCATTAGATGCATGAGGCTGTTGTCAGAGAGAAAGTCAGAGCACAAATCAAATGCCAGTTTGAACATTACACTGGTGTTTACTGGAAGGGAGCAGGAATGCAAAGAATGTCTGCTGTCTGAGTTTGTCCCTGAATGAAAACTGCTCATAAAATGTGTCCCATGGCAACGCCTCAAACGGTTCTTATTTCAGAGGATGGGTGCTGGGAATCCCCATTTTTCTGTATATATTTACCTGTTAAATGAAGCAAAATATCCATTGCAGGTGCCACACAAACTTAAGAGTATGTCCAGACAGTTAAAGCTGAAATGTGTTACAGGCACTTCAAAGGACCAATTGAAATGTTGGGAAATGAACACACTGCTGTCCCTTCTAAAGCTTTTCAGTCCATGAAAAGTGACATCTTAGGTGCCCTTCCAATGTACAGAACATGATAAATTGCCCTGCATGTATCCCCAGCTTTCTTCATCCTGCTGCCCCTCTGCATACTGCTCAGGCTCGTGGTGTTTTTTTTATTCACCCCAGGCCTCAAACAGAGTCAGCACTGATCAGAGATTACTGCTGTGAAAATTGTGGACAGAACGTATTGTGACTTGCAGAATAAGTATGCAGCAATCTTCCCTGTAATTCTGGTCAGGGTGCTTTTGTCTGCAGGGGCTGGGATGTCTCTTAAGCCATGAAATTGGGCTCATATGAAGCTGAACTCCGTGAACCTTCGTTAAAGGTCATGTTATGATGACGCATCATCCTTAGTTTAAGACTCTATGTTGCCCTTCACTTCCAAAAATAAGTTGACCTCATTCACCTCCTTTCTTTTGGAGTTTATAAATGGCCAGGCCTGGGGCCTGTTCAGCCTTCAAAAAAACATAAAATTATTCTTTTAAACACAAATGGCGATACATCAGGGACCAAGCGGTAAGACAAAGAACATCAGGTGTTTAACTTATTTTACTTTAACTTATACAGTGTTTATATAGAGAAACACTATTTTGCACATAAAAGGAGCAAGAATTGACAGTTAATTAACAACTAACCTTAACTCCAACACATATCCAAATCAAGAAATTATTTACCAACAAAAGAAATGAATGAGAAAGAGATGAACATAGTGAAACAAAACCAGCAGGCACCCCCCACCCTCTGGCACAGCCATTTGGCCTCTTCCACTTCCTGCCTGCCACAGTGTAAAAGGTTAGACCGGCGCCACCTCCTTTGGCCAGAGGAGGACTTGCCCAGTTCATGGAACAAAAGAAGTAAAGCACCATTTAAAGTGAAGAATTTAAATTGCAAAAAAATGTTAACCAGAATGTGCGCTTTCAAATCGGCAAACAAACTGTCAAACGTGTACAGTGTGTGCCGCATGAAACCAAAGACTATGTGTACTGTCATGTCCTGAAGTGTTTGCATGTTAACGGTGCTACAATGAAAACTACTAACACAGGGTTTGGTTGTCGGTATGCGGTGCAGCCACTGCGCCTGGTTCCAATAAAACGATGCCCTGAAAACTGTCACACTTCTGGTTGGAAGGATGAATCAGCCAGAAGATGCTGATGTGAACAGAGCCTCCAACTTAAACCAATGTCTAAGAAGAGTCTGCCTGGCTTTATTTTACCCATAGTTACTTTCCCAATAAAGGAGTAGATGTCTACCTCCTCTGTCACACAGGAAGTGATGCACTAATGTTTTCAGCAGCAGTAGTAGCTGTTTGAAATAAAGAGGACACAAGCTGCAATTAACATAAGCGTTAGCAGCCACAGGAGCTGAACAAAGAAATGAGCTCCAGCTCCAGAAAGTCACACTTCATCAACAAAAACAATCCAAGGAAAAAAGATTTTTGGAGTTGTGGACACCCTGTTTGACCAATATGTTGGCAGGAGGAGGACAAAAAAAAAAAAAAAAATGAGTGTGGCTTTGTTTTTAATTGTGTCCGAATAAAATGTGTTTTTACAGTGTTTTTCTGTGGTTTTGACTTCCAGCACAGATGGAGAGAGAGTACATTGACTTTAAATTTAACTTCAAAAAGGAAGAAAAGTGGAAAGAATTTAAAATGCAGGTGTCATTTAAGCACGTTCCTTGTTTTAATTGGGTACGACCCCATAACATTCCTGTTCTTTTTTGAAGGCGTGTTCCCTGCTCTCTGCCCATACGACCGGTCACGTTGCTGGCCTTGTGACCAAACATTTTGCTGCACATTTTGCACAGTTAATTTAGCAGAAGTTGGAACACAAATAGCTTCGCGCCCACTTTATTTAAATGACTCATGTTGGTTCTCAGGCTTGTCATATAATTGGGAATTGCATTAAAGCTATGAGAAAGTTAACTGAATGTGCCCTCACAGTTGCTTAAACTAATTTCCACACTAACAGCTTGTCAAACAGAGGCAGCACTAAAGCGGAATAGAAAGGGACAGAGAAAAATTTAGATAGGCAGGAAGAACATTGTGAATGGAGGGGAGATTGTTGATGACTCCTGTTTGTGGTATGCATGGCTGTGAATGGAGCCTGGTAGACAGGATCAGAGACCAGTGACCATGTTAAGACCAGAACTTCAATCCTAATATCACCTGCTGTGGATGACTCTCTTACTCGTTGTGGGGCAAATATAGAAGAGCTGATGAAGAAGATGGGAACAATTTAAATATGTTATCATGCAAAAATATCCAGAAATCCATTCTAATTTAAGATGAAATCAATTTTAAAATCTACATAAGTGTGTATGTTTAATCATTACACTTTGTGCCCCTATATATCTGCTTCCATTACTTAGGTCATGTGATGATGTAATCTCAGGTTCAAGATTGGGATCAAAATTCAACTGGCGTTTGTGGCCGTCACCGGCCCAAAGAAGTCAAAACCACATCACTTAGATCTAAATATTTTCCCCAATCATTGTCATAGCCTTATAATGGACATGTTTTACAGCAAGACATTCCTGTCTGTGGAGCTGCAGAAAAATTATGCTCAATGCGACAAGGCAGCATACTGACTACTATTATTGACTTGTTTATTCTCTTAGTATCAAGATGAAGACGTTTTGATTTGATCCTGTGTAATCTCCAGGGCAGCCTGACAGACTATCAAACTATCCCATCGCAGACTATCCCATCAAAACCTGGCCCTATTGGTTCACAAGAGAATCAGCATCTACATTTCAGGGTGAAAGTCCACAGGTATGAAAGTGAAGGTGAAAAGCTGTTTGAATTTCAAAGACAAGCTTAAGTAGGTCAAGTAAGTACAAGCTTTGGAAATAATTCACATTGGTTGGTTAGTTATTGAAAAAGGAACCTGCCAATGCTGATGATTCAAAAATAAATAGACCTGATGAACAATGGAATGTAAAAAAAAAGAGAAAAATATCATATATACAGAGAAATGCTATAAATTTGCAAACTGAGCATGGATAATGCCAAATGTGACTCAGTTGTGTCTGTACCTGCCCTCAAACCTGCAGTCTGAAGATCAACAGAAATCAACACTTGATACACCAGGCTGCCACACACTGAACAAATCTATTAGGATCAGGTTTTAGAGGCCCAACTCCACCTCTCCACCCTGTTTTCTTAAACTCAGTTTGGTGCTGAGGCCTTATTTCATTTGGCAAGTTTGGGGTTTCAAATTTGTCCTGCATTTTTCTTTAATTTTTCTTGCTCATTCTTTCTTTGACTTTCAATATATCAGGGATGATTGGCTTACTGAAACCATAGCCGCTCCAAACCCGTCTCCAAGTCTCAGATCAGACGACTCTACAACTACAACTCGCTCAGAGGCAACGTAATGTCAACTGCATGCTGTGCTGCGGCCGTTGCCGTCTTTTCATACTCTCACCACTAATGATAGTGGTGGATCCCACTTTTATAATTGTGTTTGCATTAAAATTACAGCTTGCGTGACGCTACAGCATTGGATCATCGGTTCCAACTCGCTCCAGGGAGCAGTGGGGAACCACACATTCTGGGGGAAATGTTATATGCAAACATATCAATTTGGGATTAAATATAAATACTCTTTCCCCTTTTATTTTTTGCTTAATTTTTTCATACAGCACATGTACTGCAGTATAATTTTCTGCTATATTAGATGATTTTTCATGATGTTGCAAATGGGAGCAGGGGCTCCAAACTCCCAAATTCAACCACCCTATCAAAAGATAACTCTAATCTGTGCTTGTGAGGATATCAATGATGACTGTTGGCCAATTTTGTACAGATAATCAACAAATGTTTATGTATTACCATGAAATTTAGTGCAGACATCCATGGTTCCCAGATGATGCGTACTAATGACTTTGCTGACCCAACCAGATTTTTCCTCATGTACCACTGGTGAAGAGGTTGGTATGCCAGCCACTTCTGGTTTAGGTGTCCTTAGCTGTAGCCATGCTTAAATGGGGTTATAATAATCCAATCATGTGGCTGTTTTTGAATTTCCAAATGTTATCAAACTGAATGGATTAATGGCTGATAGTGAAACAGCTCATTTCATGGGGCTTGTGACATTTAGAAAAATGTATCCATCATTTTATGGCCACTCCTTTCACCCATGATAGTGGATGGGGAAAATTGTATTTTGGTCCAAATAACATTATGTGACAGATGCCATACTTGTGTACACATAGTTTGGCCACTTTGAATGCCTGGTGCTGTTCCTGGTTTGATGTGCCTGCTGCCTGGTTTTATTGCCTATTAGCGGCTCCTGCTAGTCAATAGAATGTTAAAAGCAGAATGAGCTGTTGATAGAACTCTGCCCTGACAATTCAGCTAAGCACGATTCTAATACTTTTGGAAATCAAAACCACACATATTGGTTGTGCTGTACAACTGCATGTCAGACAGAAGACTGACTGTTGGCCTTGGCGAAGGTATGTGCTCTCCGAGTGCCCTTCTAGTTGGCTATTATGGTGTTCATGGTGTGTCAGTTTAAATATTGTTCATTCTCTTTGCATCTCCTTCTCCTCTTCCTTCTGTTTCATGTAATTTGACTCTTTCTCACTCGCTCACCAATCCCCCTCTCTATCATTAATTCTTAGTGGCAGTGTGTGTCTGTTTCTCAATACATCAAAGAGGTAGTCGCCCCGTCAGAGGAAACATTGTTAATGTGCCTGATACCGTGCCGTCAGCCTATTTGCAGCATGTTCTCAATAACAGGAAGTCAGAAGAAATGAGTTCTCCCATAATTACATCGGGCTTGTTTTTCCCTTCCTCCCTATATAGTATTCTGGGGGTAAACTAGCACTGACATCAAAGGCTGGAATGTTGAATCTTGATCTTATATTGGAGAGGCCTTCCAGAGAACAGCAGCACTACTTTAATAAACCCTAATACCACTTCATATCCACTCAATATATATATCCAGAGCTGCAGTCTTTTTATGGAAAAGAAAATGCGGGACAAAATACACATTTGTATAAACAAGGATTCAACTGATATGAGCCTTTAAAGGGCAACATTGATACCAACAGTCTGGAGTCTCTAGTGTTTTCCTGCTTGGCTGTCCAAGAATGTAACTCTGAAGGGCAACACAACACTGGTGGTGTAGGTCATGACCCATCCCTTTGTTTTTTATATAATTCCACACAATGATGATGTGTTAGACATTATGGGTTGATCTGCATTGACATGTCTAGATATTCTGTTATTTTGTTATTCTTTTAAAATGATATTATGATAATTTTGGGATATTTTGATAAATAACCCCCAGTTCCAAATAATTTCTTTAAAAAAAAAAATCTAGGAAGAAGATGTGACCATTGATGCTGCATGTTTTTCTTCTTGGCCTTTTTTTTTTCGCAAGCGCATTGCATTACTGTCATGCTCAAATGATGTTAAAGAGCACCCTCTCATGTAATATTGCTCAATTGTTGATCACAAAAAACTTTGCAGCAAAAAACTAAAAGTACATGTTTCTGTCGTAAAATATACAGATGAAAACTTGGGAGAAGCAGCCACGAGATGTTTAACTACAGTACTGAAATCTTACTTTTGAAAAATGTAAGTCATACTGTAGTTATACTGGTTTAATAAAAGAATTTGAGTAAACTCACATATTTTTCCAGTTTTGCTGAGCATGATTTTTGTAAGGAATGAATTGTTTATCCCAAATTGCCTTGTCACCATTTGGCTGATCTGTTAACTGATTAAAACAAATAAATGCCTTTGGTAATTTACAGTATTTCTTTTTAAATGAGTTTCACTGACATACCAAGGGTGTGTTGTACTTCGTAGTACTTCTGCAGGACAGATGCTCTTTATACATTTTATTGCCAACAGCACCAGCTTGGCAGCACAGAGCAGCACAGCATACAATGGCTTAACGCAGCCAACATACAAGGATCTTGGACATCATTGCACCATTGGAAAATATCTTTTTACAATAGTCAAAGATTGCACTCGCTCAGCCTTTGCTTCAGCTATAAATTGTGTGAAATTTGGGCTGAAAGCTAACAAGAAAAAACAGCTGTTTCTGAGTGATGACAATCTGATGGAGATTAGATTAGGCTTAATAAAAGGCAGCCAGACCCAAAGGTGTTAATCTCTCTTTCTTACGCCTCTGTTTTTACCTCTGAGCAAACTTGTCCTGTGTTCAGAGGGAGTTTGGGGACATGATATCAGAATGGAACCTATTCAAAATTTTCATCATGGAAACAGCTGCAAGGATCTGTGTCCAATGGGTGGTCACGGCTTGTCATGGTGGAAAGCCAAGAAGCTGGTAGTAGACTGTGCTGCAGAAACAGTCCTCCCAAACCTAGATGGAAGCGAGTCCAGGCTACACCTGTGGTCCTTGCATTTGTGCAGGAGGAATTCAAGAGGCTGTGAAGGACCACATGAAGAATATCACCCAGGCGATTCTCAGTAAGGACAGGAAAACACTGACCTCATCTGCAGATGTCGGACGATGGAAAGAAATCTTTGATGAGCTCTTACTTTTCACAGACAGGAAACGCCACTGAAGTATCTGCAGAGATAAGAGCACGTGTCCAGGCCAGAGCTCACTGCTGTTGTTGTTAGAAACTGTATGTGGCAAGGCACCAAGGGTGGAAGGCATTCATCTTGATACAACAAAGGCTTTTCATCAAGGTTGGGCTCTGATAGCCGGTTCCAATTTGGAGTTTATTATTTGTGTAGCTCTAACAATTACCTTATTATCTTATTAAAGCTTTCTTATTGAACCTATTAGAAAAGAACAATCTATAAAACATTCCCCATCATTTCACAAGTTACAGCTTCAAATGTGGCAGATTACATCAGCTGAAGCTAATTTAACACTGATTACTTAGCGGATAACATTACACTTTTGGATGCAAACCGAGGAGGAAATGATTTAATGAAAAGAAAAAACAAGGGAGTGTAGGTTTTGAAAGATTTCATCGAGCAGAAATAGAAAAAGGGACCCAACTTGTCACCTTCCTGCACTTAGTCCTCAGGTCCTGATCAGTTCCTAGGTGTTTATTAACAGCATACTTGAAAAGAAAGCTCTTTCAGTCACTTCTCTTCTGAATCATAACTATTTTCTTTCAGTAGCAGAGGAAGACTAGCTTGCTGTTGTTAGATGAAGATCACAGTGGATGCTTGAGTGTGAAGTGGCTTCAACAAGGGAAATTTGAAAACAACTTTTGAAACAGTTTTGAACTCAACGACCATCTGAACTTTTTTTTGATGCTCAGCGACCATGGTTTCTGTACTTGGTGTAAGGACGACTGTTGAAATACTGGAAGCCTGGACAATGTGAACATCAGTGAATAGCTTGAAGCTTGGTTTTCACTCTTGGAAAACAGAGACATGGAATATGAACAGCAGAGGATCAAAGATGCTGTACTTGCTCTCAGCTGTTTTCCCATCAGTTTCATCACAAAGTCAAACGCAGCAGTCTGACAGTCAGGTTTTTTTGACTATTGCTGGTTCAAATTTTCTGAAAACACAAAACAACATCAGTATCAGTTTAATCAGAGGTGGGATCCCCTGTGATTGTTTCTGTTTACTGTCTTTACTGTTCTCCATTATGCATGTGTTTCCCCTTTCTCTTACTCTGATTGCATAATGCAGGATAAGCAGCTTATTTGGGCTGTGATTACCAGTCTTTGAATGGGCATTTTGTGCCGCCATGCCAAGTCTGGTGGGCAATACATTACAGACATGAACGGCTGTAGACTCCACAGATGGGTAGCAGTACTACTGCTACTTTGGACAGTTCGCATTTCACAAATGTGTAGGTCTGAGGTTGTCACTGGCACCCGAGTCTTGACTATAATATAGACAAAGCTTTCATTTTATTACATTTATATTTATTATATACAATTCCAAAATGCTATATTGGTATGTAAAATCTCTCTTCTGGTCCCTCCTCTTCTGCTATGTAACCAAGATGGCTACCATTACAGCTAACAACTGTGAGAAATGTCCAGCATTCTATGCTATTTCGACACTCATAGTTTGCTGTATTTCCCCATCATCAATGTAAACACAATGTAAACATGTTGGGTGCCGTCCACACGAATGCGAGTATTTTTGAAACCATGTGTTTCTCTGCACAGTTTGGCCTTTCATCCACATATAACTGCAGATGTGGAATCCTGAAACCAGAGATTTTTGTAACCATATCCATTAAAATCCTGAAGAAATATCGCTTTCCCTCCTACTCCAGCCTATTTCTAAAATGCTCTTCAGGAATGTCTCTTCCAAGCCAATCTCTTGCATCAACTCTCATCTTTTCTAGACATAATTTCTACAAAAAAAGTAAATTTCCTGTCGACATTATTTGACGTCACACTGTGCGATGGTAAAGAGTAAGTTGTATCCATGGAGACTTGTGGAGTACTCCAGCTTTGTGGTTGGCTAATATGCCGTTCCTGTTAGGAGTGCTATCGCCACCTACTGATTTGGCATGTACATTATTTGTTTCATAAAATTGTTGTAACATTGTTGTTGTTTGACACTTTGTGGTTTCATGTTTTCCAAAGATACTTTTATCATATGATGGCACAGCATATCTAACCCTTAAAAAGATTTCACCTGGGTATGCATGAATCACGCAAATCCTCTTTTTTTGGGTTCAAACCAGTGAATTTCGCTGAAAGGTGAGGTGTTTGCATGCCTTTACTGTAGTAGAGGGTTATTAGGAGCTACTGGAGGAAGCTATTAACAGGTGCCACAAGCTTGACATGTGCTACAGGGTAGAGCACTCAACATTCAACATCACAGGATCTGTGTGTGGAGACAGATCAGTCTGGTCTGTCTTTAGGCTGTGAAGAGTTTGTCTCAAGGGCGCACTTGGTGTGTCGGCCCTTGTAGAGAAGAGGGGAGCTGACAGGCTAATCACTGTCTCTTCACCTCCTGACCTCCTAAAGGTCTCTACTGATAGCTCTGTGTGTTGAGATGCTTGTACTTGTGCTCAGAGAGTGAAGATAAGATACATTTTTTAAAAATCCAAACGTCAACTGTAAGACAGTTGAGGTGCAACGCTGACCTAAAATCAAGTTTGTGTTTGCATATTAAGGCCTAATCCTTCCCAAAAAATTAAAAACCATCACGTTTCCATTATGAATTCAGAGGAAACAAAGTAGCCAGGGCTCAAACTGGGTTCACCACCACATTGTGCTAGGATTTTGAACTTTTGATGATAATAATGATGTTTTGATTATCCATCCAAAACATTCCACAAAAAAGGATATATATGATCATGCCATGCACAAGCTATATCTGAAAGCTGAGGTTGATCTGACAAACAGTCAGAGATACGGGAGACACAGACACACAGACACATGCCGTTTTAGCTCCTGTTTCTTTAAGGCCTCCCTCTGGATAAGCCTGCTTTGTCAGGCTGCGTAAATAAACAGCAGTAGTCAGATCACGCAGTGTTCCAGACTGCATCCACTTTTTGAGGTGGTTTCATTTGCGCGAGTGTGTTCTGGTGTGTGCCCCATACACAACAAGTGGTACCCTGTGTATAGAGGTGGCACTGCATGTGATTTACGTTTTTTAAAAGTTGAGGAGATGGAACATTCTGAAAAAAATGAATTTAACTGTTACCGTTTTACAAAAATGAAGCGGTCTATAGCTGATTATTAAAACAATATCCAACAAAATGAGCAGAGAGAGGAGGAGGCTGTTGGGGAAGGGTGAGCCAACGAGGGGTTCTGGCTCAGACACCACTGATGATGAAAGTGCAGGCAGCGAGAGACTCAGCCAGTGAAATACAAAAAGTACTTTCAACCGCAATAGCTAAAACAGTACCTGTGGTTGCGGTATGAGGAAAAAAGCTATGCAGTATGTCCATTGCAGGCAACTCAGAACTTGTTACCGGGACAATACAGTTCAAGCTACGAACTTTGAAATTCAACAACAGTAAGAAACATAAAACCTGCAGTGGCCGATGCATGACCTATAACACTGAGCTCCTTCGGACTTGTTTTCAGTGGTTAGTTAAGAGTAATCGCTCCAATCAATCACTGAAAAAAAAAATGGGTGCGACCAACTGAGAAAGTTCAATCTTTCTGGACAACAGTCTAAAGTCTTGTTACTCTTTTGCTCATTCATTCACTTGAAACATAAACTTCTCAAATACATCTGTCCATGTTCAAGCCTGAACATGTGTGTAGATGGAGCAACAAGTGGAATGGACGGTGGTTTGTGGGCATGAGCCACAAACTGATGTCATCACAAGGAGGAAGTAGAGATAACTTTTCAAAGAGACCGTTAAGAGCAGGGTGAAGCGAAGTGTGCTATTTACATGCAGGGATCTTATTTACATATGTTCACATTTTGGAACTGAATATATTAAGAAATGCAACACCATAACAGAATAAAAATGACAGAAAATAAAAAAAAGCATAATATGGCACGCTGCAGTGGTGTAGGGGTAGAGATTGCTGCATAGAGCCTTGCGCTTAAGCAGCCGCCATCCTGGCCTGAGGGGTCCTTTGCTGCTGCTGCTTCCCTTTACTTCCTGTCTGGCTATTATATAATAAAAGTGTCTATGCCACACAAAAAATAGCATAATAAGCACGTCAAGTCCTTTTTAGAAAAATAAAAAAATCCACATAAGTCCTGTCAATTTCTACTATCAAGTGACATATAACTTGCAAATATGACATTAGAGGGCTATATCAATGTCAGATTACATTAGATTGAACTTTTCAATGTAACTTGCTCAGGCCTCTGTGTGTTACTCATAATTTAACTAGTGTCCTCTCGTTGCCAGTATTGTAAATGTCAGTGCCTCATGGTGTTATAGTCACATTAATAGAAGCCCTGGAATGAGATCAGTGCTTTGATAGGACATTTATTTTTACTCCCACAGTGGCACGCTTTTGATCTCTCTAAGAGTTTTATGTAAGAACACAGTTTACCTTTGATTCAACTTGAATATTGTCAGCAGAGGGATTCTAATACTTTAAATCTGTGATTAAACACATTCACGAGTCTCAAAGGTGACATTGCTTCTCTTTGAAATCATTCACGCCTCTGTGCTTTATTAAAGCACTTAATGGCCTGTACAAGCACTGAACTGGGAGAGGGACAAGGTGGAGAATGGACCTGTTGTGCTGCTGACCTGCCTGAGAGAGAGAGAACAGACAGAAACAAAAGAAGGCAAAAAAAGAAGCCAGAGGAGTGATGGCTGGTGAGAAGATCCACTGAGCTCTCGTTCTCTCAGATATGAGAATAGGGATTAGAACGTGAATAGCGATTACCTCCGCGATGACCTGCCAGACACTGTAATGAAGGACAGTGTGAGTGATGCCATGATTAGCCAAAAGGAAGAGGCCAGTGACAGTAATCCTTGGGAAAATGTGGATCACAATGACAGGTTGTGCTTAGAGATGACAGCAGCGGCTCCAAAACTTTTCAAGCGGAGAGGAAAATACGGGAGATGTGTGAGAGGGGAGGAGGCAGCGAGCAACTTCCTCTTTCTCTCAACACCCTGAAACCTTTCAAAAGAAACCATCAGGTCCTGTCAGCCGCTGGGGAGAGAGGAGAAAAGAACTCACATGTAACAAAACTCACAAAGGTCACTTCACTAGTGATTGCATAATGAAATACTTCAGGATAATATTATCTAAATGGGATCAGGTTATGCAGCTGCTAATTCCTCTGACCACCCACTTGATGAAATAATTGTCGTAATACAAAGCTGCTCACCTGCCTCTAGCCTGCTGTTCTGCTCTGTCTGTGCAGAAGGTGGAGATGGATACTTTTAAAACGTAATCTGAACACACATCTGAACAGCTCATATTATGCAGTATAATCTCAGAATCATTCACTTTCAGACTCAGGCATAACATCTTCCAGTCTGCACACTAATTTGTGACAATGTCACTTTTGTCATTTCTCTTTTTGGTTTTACAGCCTGAACTTGTACTTTAATGTTTTTGTATATTGATCGCCACTCAAATCAACATTACTTCCAGCAGGCAGCTCTTTTTCAGGGCTTAGTGACTAGCTGGTGAACATAGTCGGGCATTTTGCAACTATAGAGATCAGACTTTATTTGTAACACACTTTTCATACAGTTAGCGCTGTTGCCTCACAGCAAGAAGGTCGCAGGTTCAAGACCTCCTTGGTCCTGGGTCTGGGACCTTTCTGTGTGGAGTTTGCATGTTCTCCCCGTGTCTGCGTGGGTTTTCACCGGGTACTCCGGCTTCCTCCCACAGTCCAAAAACATGCTGAGGTTAATTGGAGACTCTAAATTGCCCGTAGGTGTGAGTGAATGGTGTGTGTGCCCCATGATTGGCTGGCGACCATCTGGGGTGTATCCCTGCCTCTCACCGTAACGCGCTGGGATTGGCTCCAGCAGACCCCTGTGACCCTAATGAGGAATAAGCAGGTATAGAAAATTACTGACTGACTTTTCATACAACAATATGGAACATAAAGTGCTTCCCAGATTAAAACAATTACAATAACCCCCCCACACACAAAACAGGAGACGAATTTGAAATATATAGACCATTCAGTAATAAAAAAACAGGAACTGAGGAAACATCATAAATGCCATCATTTTGTAGTGAGGAAACACCAGAGGAAGGATCTGAAAATGTATAAAATCTAAAATGAACATGCATAAACAAATAAAAATAAACAAATCAATAAATAAATGAAAATGAATAAATAAATCATGAACCGGGCAAAACTTTAGTTCAATTACAGTTGAAAAGTGGACGTATTCTAAAATGTGCATGAGCAATCAGGCAGCAGCTAACTCCAAGCTCATGTTCTATCATGGAGGACCAATCGCTTTGAACGATAGGTGGATGTAATGGTACTATTTTAGGATAAACTGCATATATTCGGCTGTTAAAAATGTAACATTTGGCCTTCGGGGGAGAGTTGAGAGCAAGTCAGAATAGTGGTGTGTGATGCAATGACACAACCAAACAACATACAGCACCAAAGTAAACGGAATCATAAAGAAGGTGATGGAGTTCATGGCTTTGGATGATTAGACCAAGCAGATGGTATTTCTCTGATGTGTGCTTACCAGAGATGTTTCTGTGAAAAACTTAACAACCACATTTGATATTCAGTATTCAGCCAAACGTTTGATTTTATTTGGTTTAGGCCTGAGCCACAAATTTTTGTTTCGGTGCATCCCTAATACTATTAGTTGATATTACTTTGATCTGTGTATTTTTTGGTACTGAGTTAAATAAGTGAACAATATGATCAGAGATATGATCTAAAATTATTAAAAAAAAGGCTTTTTTTTAATTTCCAGCACATTTTAAGAGGTTGAGGTGATCCTTCCCTGTGGAGTTGTCAATGTGATTTCTGGAAAATACTGAGCAGTAAAGCAGTCTGCACAGATCCTTGGGTTTTAAACGAAACCCGGACAGGCTTTGAACTTTGTCACCAAATGCTGTGGCAGCAGGGGCAGGGGCACCGTTGCATAACCATTAGTGCTTAAAGAATTTGAGTCTTTGTGGGGGGTCAAGTTATCAATTAACAAACCCGCACTGATTCCCACCTACACACTCATTCAAAATGCCTGCACAGGTCTCACTCTGGGAGCAGTGCAGGTCCGCTGGCTCCTCTGTTGTTCAGGGACTTTGATAGGAAGATTATAATGGGCCGCTGGTACACAAAGAACACAGCTTTATCCATTTAAAGTGGCTAAAGAGGGTCATTGTTGTCCTGTAATCCAGCTTCAAGATAAAATCATAACTAAGTAGAGAGAAAGAGAGATTTTGGCTTTCTTCAAAATCCCCAGACACGTAATTATCCTGCGAATTTATTGCAGATTCCTGCAGCGTCTGAGGAACAAAGACAAGAGTAACGGAGCCGCAGACAGACACTTGGAGATGGAGTGATGTGTTTTGTGTGTGTGTGTGTGCGTGTGTGTGTGCGTGTGTGTGTGGGCATCCATGTATTTCGTGGTTGCTCAGCGATTTCCTCCCCTGTTATTATGAGCATTAGCCCTCCACAGAAGCCACACACTGAAAGGAGGTCCCCTCAGTTTACTGAAACGTTTGACAGAAGACAAACATTTGTTGTTTAAAAGTTGTTTTCGTGACATCGTGGTGTGGTTCCAACATTTAGTCTGGAGAGACCTTTAAGTTTCAAGCAAAATCATAGAAAAATGTAACCATTTAGACATTTCTCAACGGTGGGATTCTCATACATGTTTACAAAAATCCTTAAATCCTCTGTGATGGCGAAGTTATCTTTGAGCTTCGCCGGCCACCTCAAAGGCAGCAAACAAGAAACAGCTTCACTCTCGTACATTGTTATGTGGCCATGGTTAATCTAGAGAGAAATAGCAATCACACTGCATAAAAAAAGCCCAAAAGGATCCTTAGCAGATCAGTTTGGGCCTTTTTTTTTCGGTGGACTAAAGCTTTCGCACACCATGTCTAGATTGCTGTAATTCTTCAAAGTAGAAAACACTACATTTCTGATTATATGACAACACAATATTATCTTGCTTTTATTACATTTGAAGATTTCACTCCCATTTTCCCCCAGCTGACAGGACGAATTACATAATATACAAAACAGCAGAGGAACTGTGACCCGGCTTGCATGCAGAGTTGTTTCTTTTCCCTGAACCGTGTCGATTCCAGTGGAAACATCTACACATCAAAGAATTTAATTCGCAGAGAAAAAAAACTAAAAGGTAGATTGACTCTCTCAGAAAAGGGTCTGCGGTGGACAAAGGTGGGTTTTGTGTGATGAAAATGTTCCATAAAGGCCCACTGAAGTGCAGAGGAGGGAAATAAATGTGAGCTGATTGAAGAAGGCTTGTTGTGACGGGACCGAGAATGTGTTTGGAACAGGAGCTCAGCTGTGAGATGACCGTATATACGAGTTTGCCCGTGCCCAGAGACCTGTGACAGGAGACACAGTTATGCCAAAAATCTGTGGGTAAATATGTGAGGGTGTGTCTTTGTGGGCTCCAACAGAACAACTCATTAAATACACTCCGCTGATTCATACTGTGATGTGTCTACTTCAGTGTGAACCAATGAAAGGTAGAGAACAGCAGACACAAGTTAAATTTAACAGAAATCTGTCACAGTAAGACCATAAAGACCCAATTTGTGTTTGTATGTAAGCAAACATATAAACTATGTTAATGGACATAACTGAAGAATTAATTTATAGGTGAAAAAGATTTATATTTTATGTAATACCTGGTTGTTTTAATGTTGCTCCTTTTTCCTGGTGATTTCTACAAATGAGACATAATCAACTACAATGTATCTTAAGTGGTTGAATACATATGACTTTAAGCAATTCTAGTAATTTTTTTTTACTCATGACTTTGCAAACTTTTAGCTTTTGGCTAACTCCAGACTTCATATCAATGTAGATCATAGGTGTCAAACTCAAGGCCCGGGGGCCAAATCTGGCCCGGTGCCTCATTTTCTGTGGCCCCTCAAGAGCTTATACAGACTTCTGTGATTTATTGAGAGATGAGGAAGTGAATAAATATTTGAACTTAACAGAGACACGCTGGTTACGTTGACTTTGTATGACTTTGTTAATTCCACGGACACGAAGGTTGTTTAAAAACACGAAAGTTTCATTTTTTTCTTATTTTCCTTTGTTGAAGTACATCTGTCATTACTTTCTTGTACTTTCTATTCTTTAATATTTAGCATAGCAACACAAAACCATAGATTCCAATCTTTGAAAAACCCATGACATAAATAAAATAGTTAATAGTGGTTATTAACATATTCTTTATGAGTCTCTAGATATATGTGATGATTTTACATGTTTTGCTGCAGCATTTTAATAATTAGACATTAACAACAATATAACATTTCTGCATCAGCAGATTTTTTAATTCTGTTTAAAAGTCTTAGCAAATTGTCACCAACACTATTATGAGTGGAGACGCAATGATCTACTATATTAACATATATAATAATAATAATACATAGATATATATGTATATATGATCTTTACAAGTGGCCCTTTGAGCGAAACCAGAACGCTGATGTGGCCCAGAATGAAACTGAGTTTGACTCCACTGATGTAGATCGATATTCGGTCTGGGGCCCGTCCATTCATTTGTTTATATTGGAGACGTGGTTTATGAAAGCCCAGAGCTGTTTATTGGGCGCTAAAAATCAAATGTGTCCGTATGTGGCCTCTAGCCATCGCATCAAACATGGCCGATGACCTACCTGATGGAAAAGTTTACGGCTAAAAGTTTATCATTTTTCAAAATAATCTTGCAGTCTAAATTAATTAGAACACTTTATAAGGCTGCAAGGTAAATTACTTTCTGCCGCCATATTGAATCCACAGTTATTAACAAAGCTCTATGTTTTGTCATCATCTTGGTGCACCCTCCCCTGTTGTGTGATTGGCTCCCTAGATAAGGGAGAAATTGGGTCTTTGGTGTCCAGTTTAAATTTCAAAGCAAAGTGAATTCACATGCAACGAAGAATGGGAATACCCAGGCTAGCAAACTTTAGTAAATATAAGAAAAGTATAACTACTACAAATGTAGTAGCAGCCACATTATATAATTACCAATATCTAATAACAAACTTGATTTCTACTCTATCATTAATATGTGTTATCAGCTCTTATCTTTTTCCTTTAGAAACATGTGAGTAGAATGAACATCGTCTGTGCCGTGGGGATTATGAGCACTAGTTTAAAGAGGCTGCAGACATGAACATTTGTTCTCTGACTGAGGTCCCATAGAACTATATCCTGTCAGCCTCAGTTCACCACGGACCAAACAGTTCAACGCCTCAGCAGGGTGCCTCCATTCAGGAGGATCAGTAGCAGGAAATCAAGTGCTATCCAGTTGTTTTATTAGCCACACAAGAGTACCTGTCGTCCCCCTCCTCATGCTTGCTGATGAGAAATAAGAGACGTAGAAGCGAGCACCTTCCAACAATCATCTCAGAGGGCTGGAGCCAAACTACACATTAAAGAACAGAAATCTGACCGAGTCCGACAACACTGTCAGGAAATTAATGTCATTCCCCAAAGTAAGTGGCTGCTTTTTACTCAGATTGAAATGTATTGAGGTGGCCTGTGTCCTCGCTTAGTCCTTAAATGAGAAATATCCTTTTACATTTATGTCACAATTGAATTAAATGATGTAGGATGTCTCATGATGAAGACGAATGGCTCTAGAAGTCAGGCGGCACAGTGGACCAGTGGGTAACACTGTTGTCTCACAGCAAGAAGGTCGCAGGTTCAAGGCCTTGACCTGGGACTTTACCTACACTAAATTGCCCATAGGTGTGAATGAATGGTGTGTGTGCTCCAGGATAAGCTGGTGACCTGTCTGTATCGCTGGTGTATCCCTGTCTCTTGCCTGATGGGATTGGTTCCAGTAGACCCTAGTGACCCTAGTGAGGAATACGCAGCTGGAGAAAACTGACTCTAGAAGTTATTTTGGAACGTATGTTCATGTGTCAGTCTTCATGGCATGAAGTGATAATGTACAACATTCAGCTAACCAGCAGTCTACAACCCACTAATGGTGAATGGTCATTGTAACGTTCTGAATTTGAACCCGTTCACCCTTCGGAGGAGGAGAAAAACCACGTTCATGGTTGAGGTCAAGGGGGCCGAGGCATGCAGAGGGCCAGCAGACAGAGCACGACCTTCTTGGCAGGAAAGGTACAACTTTTGACAAGACTTGCAAACTTGTAGATGAAGACGGATCACACCAGGAATAGCACACACATTGTTCCAAAAGGTCAGAACATGATATGTGCCCCAAAAGGCTATTTGTCTTCCGCTAAACAGTTCAGTGTTACATTTTTGCAGTCACTCATATTTCCTGCTGTGGGCAGCTGGATGCATGTCTTCAAATCACACTAAAAGGGGACGTGTCATGTTTTTTGGGGATCTTCTGTTACTGTCACGCTGTTATGATGTCGGATGTCTATGTTAAACATCCTCTGAGTTCCAGTACATGAGGTGAACGCATGTCAGAATATTCCCTGCAGGTCAAAAAGCTAAACCAAAGTCTGAACCAACACGTTCTCATCCCAGAGTGCTAAATACCGCTGTTTTGTCACACCCCTCAGTGTCCGATACTGACGCAAAAGCTACACTTTAGTGTCTCTATGAGACACACCAGGCTTTCAATTAAATCCAATGCAAACCCATTATTAGGAGAGACAACAGGCTTTCACCTTGTTCCAATATTCACACATCAGTGTCTGGATGAGCTCAGAAGCACTGACTCACTAATTCATATTTTGGAAAGTTACCTCAAGGTAAGTTAAGTTAAAATTACCCCACACACTCGACTTCTTTGACATATTGGTTGCCGATTAGAACCGGTGTCACATAATCTATGTCACATGCACGCTATTATAAAAAACAAAATTGATCACTGACTTCATGATCGATTACCATGGCAAGGCCTTTTTTTATCTTGGTTTAAATGGTAATTCTGTCACAATAAGTAACATTTATAAATAACTTTTTCATACAAACATATGCAACTACATTTCCCATAATCCCGACTGCACTATTTTGACAGCAGAAAAATCAATGATCTATTATGCGCCATAAAGCAAGTTTATCTTGTGCTGTTAAGCAATTCAGCAGATTTTCTCTAAGGCAACCGGCTCTACAGATGTAGGGAATGAAACCACCACATTGTCAAACGCTTGACTCATTTAATTCTCCTTGTACTTATTCCATTTGTCCCAAAGGTGTAATATGGCAGACTGATTGGCAGTACAAATACTGAACCTCTACCAAACCAGAAGTATTTAATTTGAAAACCGCTGCTTAGTTTTACTGAAACAAACACAGACAAGTACAGAGTCTACAAAGTCCTGCAAAGTGTGCAGTTACAGTCCTATTATAAGCACAACCACACATTATTCAAAACATTGTAGAGTAGAATAGATCATTTATTGCTATGCTATGTGCAGGGCAATGTGTCACAAAGCAGCAAAGCAATGGCTCTTTTGTTTTCAGCACTGTTCTAACATATCCACCAACCAAATCATTTTGTCTTGCATAGATTAGACTTTGCAGAATATGACTCATGATTTTAGCAGCAGTAATGAAAAACACTGCTCCACTCAGCCAAAGACATTAAATATGAAGTTTGTCCTGTAGCTCCTTTAATGTGGTAAAAAAAAAATGTTTGAATCTGTTGTTACGCATTTCACTCATGAGGGTTAATATAATAAAACCTACCTGGACTGTTCAGGTTCATACCTGGAGCTTAATTCCATGCAAACCAAACAAAATGCAACCATATTTCTCCCCCTAACACCCCTAACCACCGTGAAAGACGTTAAGCTTTGCTGCTCACGCTATCTACTTTGCCTCACATTTACTGTAATTGAAAGCACTTAACTGTTAAAACCTCCTGTGATTCTCTGGCAGGTTGCACCAACGCAGAGTGCAGATATTCCTCACCACATCAGAATCCTCACTTGTAACTCTTTCACTCTCTGTTGTAACATTGCGGCTCTTATAGCGTGCCACACAAAAGTGACTCATGGTGTGAAAAGACGACTTTTTTGCCTGAGTAAACATCTGTTAACCAGACAAGTGTAGCAAGTTTCACGTAGAGGGACTATGTGGAACATTTGTGTTTTAATCATTCGTAGTGAAATGAGTTGTCAAACAACACAACAAAAACGAGACCACGCACGGCTTTCTCGGTTGTGTTTATATCGGCGGGGAGGGTGTGAGCATTCCCATACGCCTTTGCCTTTCTGCCGATACCCTTAACAAACGACACTGGCGTCCACCACAACAAACACAGGGGTTATCAGACTAAAAACACTGTGCAGATATCGGCTCTGCAGCTAATGAGACGGCTCGCTCGACCACCAAACACACAAACACAATAAAACACAGCTGCAAGAATCAGTCGCACACTCCATGGCACCCACACCGATAAAATACAGTATTTTTTCAACAAAGGAGCACTAGAGGTAGATTTTTTTTGTGTTAATATGAGGAATATAAGGTGAAAAACAAATCACCTGCATTCATTTTGCGCTGATAAGCTGCGACTCTCTTAAAAAGACTGTGCAAGGGTGTCACTGAGGAGGAATTACCCATAGAACCCTTTAATCCTGAGAGAAATAGCTTGATGGAATTAAATAGATTTTGAGTTTAAAGTGCTGCAGCTTCAAAAAAAATGTAGAGGTTTATTGTGCTAGAAAGTCCTTGGCCTTAATGGTGGTTCTGGTGGTTTAATTAAGATTAAGGCCTCTGGGTGTTTGTGTGTGTTGGGAGTAAATAGTCCAAAGAGGCCAGCTGTTAGAGTGTTTAAATAAACCACTTGTAACATTACATCCATAGCCCTTTATTTCTGGAGAAATCTCCTCTGCTGCTACTATAGAAAAAAATCAATGGCATCTTATTAAAAAGCTTTTATTACAGCCGGTTGGCTCTTATGTAATTGTCCGCTGCTAGCCACACGTTAGCCTCAGATGCCCCAGGCCTATTGGTATGATGTTCAGGCCATAGATGCAGGGTTAAGTTAGTCTAGATCATATCAGCAAATGAGGTCTCGGAAGCACAGAGGAGCAGCATATTTCAGTGGCAGGCTCAGTGCAGATAAAGCTAATGACACCAGGCAGAGAACAAATCACAGCAGCCCCCAGTTAGGGCAGCAGACGAGGAAATGTGATGGAATGTGTGCTTTTCAACACTCCCGGTGTGATTCCATCAAATCCAAAACAACTAACAAGTGTCAAGAGCCCTCGCGGCGCAGCGTTCTCTCCGTCTTTCCAAGTTCACAGCGTTATTTGAAAAACAAAAATCAGTGGTTGGTTAATTTAGGTTCGAGGATATAATGGACTCAGGAAATAACCTGGAATGAAAAACCTTTCAAGAATCCACATGAGCACTCTGCGATAAGTGCCGGAGTGAATACTGGCAGCTGCTAGGATGCATTTTTAATCAAGTATGCAGATAAAAATAGGAGAAATCTGTTAAGCTTTACATCTGTGAGGCTTCACTTCTGCTGCACTGCAGCTGGTCCTGTTTGAACTTTTGAGGGATTTACACACAAGTTAAAGTCAAAGTTTTTGATTTTCTTGACTAAATTTGACTAAATTTATGATATATTTGATGAAATCAAACATGTGAAGGCAGTCGCTGAGGCAGCTTCCATTTCAGGTGTGTGAATATATTCAGGCGGTTCAACAGCTTTTCTGTAAATACTGTTTTTTATCAGTTTAATTTGGTTTCGCTCCGGAGAGAAGGAGGTATATTGCATTTGATATTCCACCTTAAACCTTAAATTTCTATTGAAACAAGTCACTCCTTTGACTCTCTGACCTGTTTCCTAGGTGATTGACGTGCTTGATGACCACATAACACCCCCCCCTCAAAGAGTAGATACTGAGCAAGATGGTTATCTGTAGTTTACCTTAGTGCTTATCCAACAGTACTCTGCTGAGAAGAATACCTGAATATTCATTTTCACATTCAAATTTCTGTTTTTTAAAACTATTCAAATATATTTTTGAATATTCGTTGTCAGCCTTAATGGATAATGAAACACATCATGCTCATTGTAGTTATCCCTTATACTGACCATTCGGGGATATCCTCCAAATGTGCTTATAAGTGATGAGGGACAAAATGTGCAGTCCTCATTTTCATCAAAACTATATTTAAAAGTTTATCTGAAGATAAACTCGGTATCTTCAATAATTTAAGTGTTTTGAGGGAAGCTGTTTTCCTGTTCAGCTGCAGTATTTAAACAAAAAGAAGAAAATAATTTAACTTTGAAAGATTTTGACTTGGTTTGACTTATTGAAATTGCAATGGCAAGTATGAACAGGAGGAATGATTCAAGCAAAAAGTGTGTTTGTTTGGGCACTGACTGTTGCTTCAGTACAGACTTGAAAAGTTGTACTTTACTATTAATGTTCCAATGCCACGCATGTCTGTTAGAATTTGTACCAAAGCGCTGGTGGTCTTCAGACATAATTAATCAAATGCAAAACAACAAGGCTTTGATCTGGTCAGAACTTGGTGTATGTACAGCAGCTTGTATTTCAGATTCATTCAGATATTTGAGTCAGTACTGCCTGTGCACAGTTAGAATCCAAAAGGTCAGCTTTAGTTTTTCCACTGCTCTATAAAATTAGAGAAGGGTCTTCCCATCATGTTGTATTGTATTTGCCCACTTGAACTTTGGTATGTAAACGTTTTCATAAACTAGCAGAAGGTTCCTTGTAGGAAGTCTTATTTTCTGTTCATCAATTTTAAGATTTATGTTTCACTCTCCATAGGAATTGCAGTTGTATATTTGTCATATTGAATCCATTAATGCACCACTAAGCATCACAATCAGTAGGTAGGTGCTGTTTGTCCTTTATACTTTTCTGTGGATGAAATCAAACACAAAAATAACCTACTAAAGCCACAGAAATCTAGTGATAGTAAGAATAGATAAAATCCAATTTCACTTTATAATGAGGGACTTGCGTAACTGTGTTCATATTATATCATCCTCCGGGTGAAACCATGATCCCTGAGCTGCTCTTTATAAGACTGTGTTACATCTTGCGTAACCTTTGGACTGTTTTGATTCCACAGTGGCGGACGTGCCATTCTATAACTTTATTAAATCCCTTGTTCCATATCTGTCAATAAGGTACAACATGCTTCCAAGCTGAGCTGCTAATTGCTCAAATCCTGGTGTTGGAGAATCTGCTGTAGTTCATAATATAAACATGGCCCCTAAGTCCTCTCCATGAGAAAGAATGATTTGTCCAACATCTATAAGGAATGATCCAATGCCAGGTGAAACAACTCAGCCAACTCATCCATTAAATTCAGTGTGTTTCATTTCACCCTCTGCCAGCGATTCAAAGGGTTCACGGTGTAGCATAAATCAAATGATTTAAACAAAAGTATAGAGTGTCCACATGCTACCGTATGCACATATATGCACATTTAATGATAAGCTCACACCATAAAGGAAGTGTTTCGCTAAAGAACATCTTCATACATCTGTGTTAAGAAGTTGATTGTTATGTAATCTATCGGCGTGTGTAGATATTACATAAGGAACGGGTTGAAGTTTTGGTGGAAACGCTTCTGAGATGAACCAGATGCTGGCTCATTTAGTTCGGGAACACACTGGATTCATTCAGTACTAAGAAGGTTCCACATATCCTGTCTACAGGGTTGTGTTTGTGTGGTTTACATCTCTGCAGAGCCCCAAAGAGATTTCCTCAATCTACCAACTTTGTAGCGTGGCTTTCTCTGATTATCTCGTTATGATGTGCTTTTGGAATAAATAACATATTTCCAGGCCTAATGATAATCACCCTCTCTGCAACATATCAAGCAAAACGAGATAACGTGCAAATAATAATTGATAGATAAGGGCATCACATTTTCAGGTGTGTAAAAAGCTAAAAAGGTCAGTGTCAACCAACTTTTCCATTTGGAGCCAGGACCTTCCATGCATGGAGTGCAGGGTGTTGCCTTTCACAGCTAAACTGTGCTAACAGGGAAAGTATCCGAAGGAACATTAAACTTCCTCAAATATTGTGACAAAAGTCTGAGTCCCAGTGCCAGGAAGGAAGAGCAGTTGAGTCGACTGTTAATCACACCTGTCAATCAGTGGCCACATTGTAGACATCGAAGCTGCTCTATGTCTTCAAATCACATCAATGGAGCAATCATTTCCAAAAAAAAACCCCAGCACACTTATTAGAGGGCCCTCATTTAGCAATTGAGAAAAACTATTGACTTAGTATTTCGGGAAGGACATTGACCCTTTTTGTATGGGAGTCAATTGAACCATCTAACCGCTGTTGGTGGTATCATGGTATCATCATGTAGATACATACATATATAGATGTCACATGGGCCTCTCGTCCTCATCTATGTGTGTATATCTATAGGTGGCATTGCTGTTTAAGGTACTTTAGAAGAAAATCACCTTTGGTTGTTTTCCAGGTCCCTCTGGTGCATGTACAGGAGCCCATGAGGAAAGTCAGTTGCAGGTATAAACAGAAGTCAGCTGATGGTGATAGCAAACACATGGAAAATACTCGCTGGGGCATGTGGTGAAGGCCTCTGTATTGGCCTCTGGTGTATTTGTAAATGATGTACTCTTTGACAAATTATGTCTAACTGTGCTGTCACAATATTAGCTCCTTGATCCGATTGTTATGTTGCACTTTAGATGCGGTGCATACAGTAGATGCAGTTAGTGCACCACAGCATTATAATGAGACATACCAAAGCTAACCGCAAGGGTAATACAATCTACTTCTCTGTAAATCCTGCTCCTCCTTCGCGATTCATGCCCG
Source organism: Lepturacanthus savala (assembly GCA_030544235.1). Taxonomy (NCBI): domain Eukaryota; kingdom Metazoa; phylum Chordata; class Actinopteri; order Scombriformes; family Trichiuridae; genus Lepturacanthus; species Lepturacanthus savala. The sequence continues at coordinate 15,388,623 of CM060477.1, forward strand.
GTCTGGCAAAAATCCAGTTTCAGACTAGAAGCTTTCAAATGTCTTCCCTTTGGGCAGAATGTCATCTGTTTCAATCTGCTGCAGGACCAACATCAATGATGACCGTAAATCTACCAAGCTTCCCTTAGTTCTGTTCTCTTCCCTTTTTTAGAGTCATATCTCTGTAAAGCTTCTTGCTCCGAGACAGGCTCACATATAATGTGACTTTCCCTCCCACCGAGAGGCCCTGTGCTTTGGGGGATTGGGAATGGGGAGCAGATGCTGGAGGGAACATCAGGTACCGGATAACCTGAGGGTGGGGGAGCAGACGCCTCCGCACAGTCTTCAGACAGACAACACTTCCTCAAATCCACAGCCTGTCTGCTTCCATCTAATCTATTTACTGCTGAGTGACAAACATTACAGCATCACATCCTGCATTTTAACAGCAATGGAAATGACCATGTAAAATTGTGGTCAATTCCACAGATAATTATAATCTAACTACGTAATTTGAGTTACTTTTATCTCACTGTACACTATTGGCTTTGCACCAAACAGCAGTTATGGAATGTTATTGACTATCTGACAAGGTAAAGACCAAAGTTTTGTTGTACTGGTGGACACCAAACAAGTAAAAAAAAAAGTAGATATAAATGAATCAGATTCAGTTCCAGATCAGAGCAGAGAGAATCATGACCCCCACCCCCCACCCATGAATGCCAACAATGTTCTGCTGGATAATTTTTCTAACACTTCCTCCACTATTTTGGTTTGGGGCTCTCCTTTCCCACGGTGGCCACAAGAATCTGTTACTAAATTGATGTTAACTTGATACAGTTTTCTTGATTAAAGGGCAAGTCCATTATATATATTTTTTTCCTTTTATAACCGTCCGTAGCTTCCCAGAAGCGTTCCATATGTATTAAAACTCTTGTCAAAGTATGTATGCCTTAGCTCCACTGTTACTGTTAATCACCTCCGCTAAGGAGGTTATGTTTCCGCCAGCAGTCTGTTAGAAAGATAACTGAAAAAGTTCATTTCAGATTTTCGTCAAACTTTTAGCAAATGTTGAGAATGCCACCAAGAACACGTGATTAAGTTTTGGTAATTATCTGGAAAAAATCCTGGTTTCTAGATCGGTTTGAATGTTGTGTTGTTTGGTAACATTGCGGTAAATAGACCTTCAAACAGGTGCATGTTTGGGGCCACCTGGTGGTGATATCTTGCACCTGCATAGCTTGGCTGAGGTCTGTGCTCTCTTACTGCTTTTCTAGTTCTTACTGTAAATGTCATTTTTACTTATTAATTAATAACTAACTTGGATAATTGTTATTTCTGCAACTAACCAAACCTGCTTCTAATAACCTCAATGTGTGTAATTATTAAGTAAAATATCCCTGCATCGTTATAATCACAAGCTACATCAACAGCCTCTTATAGCTGCTGTTCAAGGTCGTCCTGACCTGTGAAGTACCAGGACCTACCGGCCAGTGTTTCCTGTCCCTCCCTTCTTAGCTCCGGTTTTTGACCACAGACAAAGTTGGGGCTGTGTCCAACTGTTGGTGAACCTAAAAGGACACTGAGTATGACAATGTGGTCTTCATAATATTTTATAAGCCCTTATGATGTGTTCTTGATGAATTTGTTCTACAAAGTCATCTGACATAACTCACATATTTCCAAGTCATGCGGTCCAACAACTGGAATTGGTAATCTACATAATTGTGTTCCGCAATATCCAATTGGGAGAAGGACCCGAAGAATGCCTAGGGAGCTTTAGAAACCTGTGGATTATTACCACTAACTGGAAAGGAATTTCTTCTTCTTATATTGAGGAGATGCCAAGTTGATTTTGGCAAATTCAATACATATAATGGTGATTGAATCACATCCTTTGGTTCTATTAGTGTTCGGGTGAAGCTTATCCTGCACAAATCATCGCAAAATGAACAGATTTTGAACAGATTCTTCATGCTCGTGTTTCTTTGTGTCAGACGACAAGGGCTGGAATGACTGTCCTTGTCTGGTGAAGAGGCAAAAATGTCTAAAAAACATTTACTTTTATACCCAAACAAATGAAGCCAATCAGCTCCACTCAGCAGAGCCTTTCTCTTCACCTGCTGGAAACAAGCAAATTATTAGAGACTTTGTAAGGACTTTTATGAACTAGGTTAATAAAATATACAATGCATCCGGAAAGTATTCACAGCATATTTTTTTCATATGAATAAATCATTAAAAAAAGTAGAAAACACATCTAAGGATTATCAAATCGAAAAAAAAAAGATATGATAAAAAAATAAGAAATATGATAGATGATAGTTGTTGATGTTCAGAATGACAGTAAATGCGGGCAGAGACTGAGATTTGACATGTAACAAGGCTGGGAAACATTATATGACCACCTCAGTTAGCTCAGTTGCTAATTAAGCCACATTAAAATGTTATTTTACAACAACATGTAGCGGTGAGATTCCTTGCAAGCCACTTTAGGAAACATGATCCATGTTTGCAATACAGTCTGCATCGCTGTCATTCCTCTTTCCTCTAATTCTCCTGCTGACTTTTAAACAAGTCACATTATACACAACCAGAGGAAAATGATGACCATGCACATTTCTGCAGAAACGCTGAATGTCTTCAGACGCATCATACGTTTTTTTGATACATGCATTTTTTTTTGCCCACAAATGCTGATTGTACATGGTTTGGGTTCAAATGAGCAATGTGTAACATGAGGGAACAAACATCCAGTGAAATATCCAGTCAACAGTGGTTTTGAATCGGCATTTCCTACAACTTTTCCAAATCCAGTCCATGAAGCATGTGGCCATCTCCCCGAACCCTCCTGATAAGAAAAGTGAAATTTAAGAGGAATGATTGTGAAACATTGACATTTAATGTATGCACGGTTTACAGAAAAAGCAGAAAACATTCAGTCCTGTTTTTGTGCTGTTGCCAGGAGGAGCTGAGTTCTTGTGGAGTTTCTCTGGCTCAGCGCAGCTCTCCAAACATGTGTATGTCCGTGCGCTTTTCAAGCATTTCAGATTAGATACAGTCAGATCTGTTGCTCGTCTTCAGTTTTTCCTGCCTTCTATGCCAAGACGTGACACAATTGTTTTCCTCCTGAGATTGACACACTTGAAAGGTCAATCAATATTACTAAAATATTCCATTAAAACAATGGGAATCTGTATTACCACAGTCTCCCTGCAGTATGACTACACACAGTGCAATGAGTCAATATAGACACTGATTGAAAGAAAAACAGAGGTGCATCTTGCTTTGTTTTTCCTCTATGATAAGCCACTGAGGTTTCAGGGCCTGTGTGATCTTGGACCTGAAAAAACGGGTGAAGTGAGGTCATTTATTAAACCTGCAGAACACTCAAAAGGCAAATTCATTCACCATCCACCCACGGTGCCTCATTCAAACCAAAGAAAATCTGAGGTCGAATTATATTTAAAGGAGCCTTATTTAGTCATTTTCACAGTTTAACATTTAGAATTGTGTGGTCTACATGAAATTAACACACCAAAAGTTAGACCTGTTGCAGGAATGCTCACTGAATTGCACTAGCAGCATAAAAAATATATATATATATTTTTTGCTATTTCAAGTACTTTATTGTCATGATGTCATTTTCATGTGATGATTTAATTATTATATTTAAACTTAGATTAGCCCAACATGTCCCACATTCAGCTGAAATAACCAGTTTAGAGGAGCCATCCGGAACCATTGAAAATAACTGATTTAACAGCTGTATCCTTGTTAAAAATCTAAATGTGGACTAAGTGTAATATTTTTGGAAATGTTTTGAAGATGTACAGATTTGGAAATATTATTTAACTGTTTACTGTTTAACGACTTCAGAACTTGAGCCCTGCCCCAGGTCGGACAGCTGAATGGAGACATTCAAGCCCAAACTCTTTCGAGAGACTGAACACTTGGACCTTTCCCTTCATAGCCCAAATTGAAGAAGCCAAGGGTCAGTATTTGTTGGGATGGGGCTGAAAACCAAATTATCATAAATTCTACAATAACACCTCATTATGTGTTTTCCGACATCAATCACAGGACTTCCTTTGGGCACGCACAAAAGATAAAACTAAATCATGCATCGTAATAGGTGCCATTTTCTTAGTTTTGTATTTCATGACTGATGGGTGTAGAGCACTTTTTGACAGCATGATGACGGGTGCAGTGTGCCAGGGTAAAGGGATGCTGGGTGGTCCACACCCTCTGCTGTCCCATGGTAGCTCATTAGTGACCATTTTCCAAAGACTTTGACAATGTTACTACACTGGATATTTTGCTGTAATTAAACAAAGCAGCGAGCCAAAGAGTGACATGATAGGTGGCTGTAAAACGATTGAATGAGGGCTCAGTTTGCCCTATGGGAAAATGCATGTACTATACATACTAAATATCCTTTTCTATTCTTTCTGTCAGTCCAACTTTATGTTTCTCTGGAAATATAACCTAGATATAATCCTTGGATTTAGGATCGGAAGCAATGACTCACAAGATTCAGTATAACGCGTGTCTGTTCCTGTATGTGTAGTGTATTTATGTGACCATCTCCTAAAACTGAGCACTGAATGGGGCGGCCAAACATGGCCATTGACTGATGAAGCGTGGGCCTCCAAATATTAAAGAAGTGTAAACGTCAGACCCACACAGGGTCGGCCCTCACAAAACCACAGTGCTCCTTTAAAAACCCAAAATAGCCCACAGCTGCATTCCTGTCCCCCTCCTGAGACCAGACATAAGAGTGTTGTGACTGCGTATTGAAAGTTAAGTGCTGTTAGCACCTTATCAGTTGTGTGTGTATGTGTCAACTTGGATGTGCATGCTGCAGGCCTGATAGCGCTCCAGTGCCACGCTGGATTTCAAGTGTATTAACACATTTTTTTTTAATTTAAAAAAATCTGGTTTGAGTGGTCTGACAAATCACCAAGGCTGAATTTCTACCATAAGTGGAAGTGCTACGAAACGGCTGACCTGCGATGACCGGTACAAAGCCGCCATTAAAATCAGTGAGACAGTTTTCACAGAGAGCGCAGTGGGCTGGATCAGCGACATCCCAGCTACAGCTGCTGCAGTGCTCGCCACAGCACTGTGAATCCATAGCTATTTTTACGGAGCCCGTTTCTAAATCAGGTCAATCTCAGTTCATCTGAACACAGCAGACAGGAAGTCAAATACAGTTTCAGCATAAAATTTCCACCACCTTTCAAAATAAAACACAACACGCCGATCATACTTTATACAAAATAGCTAAACAAGTCAATTAGTCAATGGTTAGGCTACTAATCAATTTTTAGTTACTTTTTTGCATTATTACTGACCTTTCTTGGTATAGCTGTAGCATTATTTCCCACAGACCGAGTAGCATTGTGTGGGGGCGTTTGAGCTGTGTTGGATTTAAAGCATCGTGCCTTTGACATGTGTGCACCACTGTTAATCTCAAGGGCAATTTCATTTGTGGCACTCTGTTTTCAATCTGTGGTGTAGCGCCACACAATGGTGAATGTTGGAAACCCTAGCTGTAGTATCTGTAGACTCAGTATGATATACAATTAATACATATGCTGTTAAGTGACTAGTTAAAAGCAGGAATGGATTCCTGACTAGGTCTACTAGGCCCAGGGTCCTAAGAGCTCCTGTAATGTAATACAGCTTTGTATTGGGTTCATCTCATGTCAGACTAACTATCTATAAACCCAAAAGTCACCAGAATATTTCATTTAATGGACCATTTATTGAAATGTTCTTCCTGGGGAGCACACCCCTGGATCCCATTTGACAATTACATTGATCATCTACATCTTTGCTTAGAGGCCCGCTTACCTGCCTTACCAAGAAAAAGGATTTTTTTTTTATCATCCCCCTGATGCTGTGCACATGGCAATGATTTTAACATTACTGGGCACTTTGAATGGTTATTTAGTTGTTAAGCATGATTATTACTCAGCATTTAAGCTTATTTTTTGTGTTTAGATGTGTGTGTTGTCTGCACGTGGTGCGACACTGGATATTTTCTGGAACAAGAAGACTGCTAAAACACGTGTAGGCTGTCATTTAAAGTTTTAAGTATAATGGCAAAGGGGAAATCCCATTGCCATTATCTGGGTTTTTTTACAGGCTGAACACTGTCAACAAAACTTGTAAACACAGCAGCAAATCCACCAGTGCCAGCAGTCCAGGGTATCAAAGATACACTCCCTGCTTTTGTTTAGGGCATATAGTAATTGCTCCAAAATCCCCAAATTCTTTGGTACATATCAAAGTTCATGTAGAGAGTTTATTCATTATTTAATAAAATGTACATGAACTGTAGTTAATGTAAATTCATAAGCCTTTATGAGTGCTAATCCTAAATTGGATAGTAAGTAGCTGTAATACATAAAATGTGCTAATTATTTGATTAAAGCTGTAATTTAAGCTAAGTGTGGTTCTTACTGTGTTGACAGCAGCATCCTGGGAAAACTAACAAAACATAATGCACAATGGTAAAGTAAAGTAAGTTTTTCCCCCTCTGTTTGGGTGAGGCTATGTATCACAGGATCTTATTAAAAGTCGAACCAAATCAAAACAGCTGTAGGTGTGATTGGGTTTAAATTCCTCAAGACTTTGTCACTCTGGTAGCTTTGTATTCAAACATGCAAAATTATTTTTTTCTATTTTATATTAGTTGTCTTGGCTGTTAGCGCATCATCTTGTCAATGCAATGCATTGACAAGATGAGCAAAAGAAAAAAAATCATTAGTCAGGACGAAAACAGCCACAGATTCTGACAAATCCATGTGTGTGCTCAGCTAACCACCGAGTAGAAGTCACAGCTTGTCAGATCGTGTCCATTCACATCTTCGCTCTCTCATGATGATGTACAACAGAACAAATATGTACTTGGAATTGTTTTCACCCAAAAATCATTACTAGACAGTCTCTGTCTTTGCTTGTCCGGGGTTTCCTCCTGATTAAGTGTTTGTGAAGCGTGTCAAACTATTAGGCTCATTGTTGGAGACTGGAGAAGCATCTACGCCTCCAGGGTTAACATATTTCTCAGATTTAATATCTCCCTCAGCATCTGCAAGATAAAAGGCTGTAATGAGGGGTGAAGCAGCTGGAAGATGATCTTTTGCACCATCTCTTCGCACGCTGTTTATCGCTCCGGGCACCACAACATGGCCGCCACTGAACATACAGTACAAATTAACATGCAAACACTCACCCAGCCAGGTATATTGTATGTAATTACTACTGTTACTTGGCATCTTTTCATTATATGCATGCCTTCAAAGGACAGCAAAAAACCTTTATTATATCAGTCTTAAGCATATGCGGTTTTCTTACAAGAAATAGCTTAAGCAGATTAGATCTGATCCTATGCCTGTATTTTTCTCACCTTGTAAAAACTACCTTCATGATATGTAACATAACCAATGAATACAAAGCAGAGAAAGCTGTAGGGAAACCTGGCAGAGAAAGTCACTCTGGCCTCATGACGGCAAGCATCGAGCAACAGATGTGATCTTTCCGGGGTAATGCATAAATTCGGCCCGGAGCAGAGCGAGTGCCAACTGGTTGGTAAAATGCCAGTGATTAGTCACATTTGGGCAGCGTCAGCCATCAGCACGTTCTGAGGTACAGTATGTGTGTTCAAATTATGACCCCAAATTATGTCTGATGTGCGTCCCACACACTAAAGGATGATCTGGCCGACTATTCCCCTCTTGACAATCTCAATACTATTATCACCTTTTGTTGTTTTTTTTTGTTTTAGCTTCAGTTTACATTAATGTTTTGTGATCTACTACTAACACAGAGGGCTGATTGCTCAGCTTTCTTTTCTATGAAGGTCTCCAATGAAAAGTTTAAATCCATGAGCCCCTAACATCCAACTGTTTTTTTATGCTTTTGTTAAATGACTTTGTAACACTATTGTTTAGCTGGATGCTTAGCCAATCCATCAGTATTGTTTAGTACAGTACAACTATTGTTTAGTTTAGATTAGATGAGATTAGATACTTTAATAATTAGGGGCGAGGCAAATTTCTGATTTTTAGATGCATTGCGATTAGCATGTGGACGATGACAGATGGTTCTAAATGACACAGGACTCTTTGGGATGCGCATCTAGAGTGAACATGCAGACATGCTCTCAGAAATAAGCCTGAAAAGATGGCTAAGCATGAGATCTGATCACCTCCCTCTAATTTAAAGGCAGATGTATCGAAACACTTTGGTTTCTACACCGTAGAAGGAGGAAGTGAACTGGACAAGAATGTTGTCCAGGGAAACCTTTTCATACATATGAGCGATTGATGTACACATTAGGTAATTGCATTATTTTTGTGCTATTTTACTATATGTTGAAAATCTGAAACAGATTTTATTTTTATCTCCAAAATGCTGCCATTTTTTTGCCATTTATCAGCAGCTTTTGTTTTAATATACTTTCTGTATGACAAAGTGACCTTTCATTTTGCACTTATTTGTTTTTAATAAAAATATATTGGAAAGTATTTAATATTACAAATGCACTATTTAAAAAAGAGACAAAAATGTATTTTAAAAACTATACATGTGCATCCATATACATAAAATTAAAGATGTGTCAATAATTGTTTTTTATTCAAATCATAGCCTGAATTGTTATTGAATCATTAATGCTATTAATAACTACATAGCCAGACAGTAAAATTTGTAGTAAGCAAGTTTCAACATAAAATATCAGTGCAGCATATAGTTATTGTCATATTTAACAGAGGACCATCACAGTACAGTAAATAATAAATGTGCATAAATAATGTGCAATATACATAATTTTATATGGAACAACATATATTCAGAATTATCCTCTTATTACTGCAAGCCTACTTGCCACTGCCAACATTATTCATTTTTTTTGTAGTTTTGCTCCAATAGCTTCTACCAAAACATTTGTTCCTCTTCCTTACAGCTACTTCTGCCAAGAGCAGAAAAGGAAATACTAAAATAGAAACACTTAAAGTCTTTGATGAAAAGATTATCAGTGGCCTCAACACAGACGGTACCAGGCTTCTCTTGAGGTTGCAAGCAGCATAACATGAGCGTGAGCTCAAAATTTTCTCAGCACTCCCGGAGTTCCTTGAAAGGTCAAAATGCTCATCACATGCACCTTCATACCAGGCACCAGTCCAACCTCCATGCCTTTCCAACCAAAGACAACTGCTACCTCAATGTTCCTTCCAGAGCTTTATTCAGCCCCTTCCATTCCATTTGGCTTCACCTTTGTCACTGCCATTTTACACCTAGACAACCGACTGGCCTCCATCCTTCCTGCAACCTCTGGCTCACACTCCACCTTTCAACCATGCTCCTGCACATCCTCCAAATCTGACTCAGCCCTTCAGCCAGGCGTCAGCACACCCTCTAGATCTGGCTCAGCGTATAGTATACCTGTCAGCCAGGCCTCAGCACATCCACCGGTCTACCAACCTCCAGAGGACAAGGAAAACTAAATCAATCATAGTGTAAGGAATCACATCCTAATCTTGTGAAATTTTTAGGACCTAGCTCTTAGGTCATAATCATAATCAATGAAGAAAAGTCCATCAATTAAATAATCAAGGAAATTATTGAAGATCTTTCCTGGTCATGACAAGGACTTTTCTTCTCCATTTCTGTATCCCATTCTTCACAATTGTTGTAGCCTCCGAATATATTGGGAGGAATGTTAAATCAGCCATTGGTATGGTCACCTTTAATGTTGCTATGGTTACAGGTTGGGTAGCGGGTGAATTTAGAACAACTGATTATATTTGAGCCAGGCTACATGTGTTCAAGGGTTTTGACACACATCTGCCTGCCAATCAGAAAAGAGAATGGGTACCTTGGACAGCCCCACTTCAAAACAATGCACACTATCCCTTTAAGGGAGAACAGTTTGTCCATTTTTTATGTTTCCACGTTGGCAACAAAAAGCTTCGGTCAGTGTCTCTGACTCGCCAACTTAACAATATTTTGCTTAACAATATCCTGATGAACAACCAGAAGTCATCTGGTAACATTTATGATCCAAAGAACATGAATAATTGAACCCTTCAAATGAGCCGTACAATCCATATCACATATTTTGGACAGCCCCTGCATTTGCAATTGCAAAGCCAATCCGTTTCACTGAATGTGACTGATTTTATTTTTTTTTAGTAGAAAGTTCTCAACCTCTACTGTAATGTACAGAACATTCTAACTTTCTAAATTGTCTTAATTACTTGTAATTTAATGTAGTTGTAATGCCTGCATGCAGACATCATGTGGGTTGTGATAGGCAAGTACTATTAATTTTGTTATTTTTTTATCTAAATAAGATAGCATTTTGGGTAGGTAGAGCGATAGATGCAGTTTGATGGCTGTGTGAGTGCGACCACTGATAACGAGGTAATTGCTTCAGCAGCTGTGAGCCATCCGCAAATCAACTCTCCCAAGTGACAATTTCCCCTTGTCTGCTGGACTGTGGTTAAGCAAAGGATTAGGATGTGTGGATAACATTTTTTTAGTTAATCCTGAATAATTCACACCTATTTACACTAAGATATATGTTGTCCATACTGAAATGTATTGATTGATTGGATAGAGCAGGGGTAGGCAACCCTGGTCCCCTGGCAACCCTGGTCCAACCCCACTGCAGCTTCTAGCCAAGCTTCCAACCAAGCAGTGCTATGTTAGTGCTTGGTTGGAACAAAAACCTGCACCTACTGCAGCTCTCTAGGACCAGGGTTGCCTACCCCTGGGATAGAGTCATTCACCATGATTCTAGAGAGCCACTCTGGGTGCAGGCTTTTGTTTCAACCAGGGGTGTAGCACCAATTTTTGGCCCTGTAAACTCTCAGAAGCCGTCCACACATCTCGGCACGGTTCGGCCTTTCATCCCCACCGCAGTTGTGGGCTCCTAAAACCAGAGTTTTTTGTAACCATCCAGGGTGAACTTTTTCAAAACGTTCGGTTTTAGCAGTCCACAGTTTCTTCTTCTTCTTTGGGGTTTTAAGGTAAAAAGTTGGGTGATATAAAGATATTTTTATCACACCAGTGTTGTGGATCGGATTTTTTTTTTTTTCAACGAGGCACCATAAAAGTTTGGTTTTAAAAATATCCATATTTGTATAAGCTAGGCCTCAATGTCGATTAACAAGCAAACTGGGATTTTAATATACAATCAGATTATATTGATGACTGGTTATTTCATTCACCGCCTGAAATGATGCATTTACCCTCTATTCAATCTGACCTCACTGACGTAACATTTGTTGGTAGAGTAAACCATATTGCACCTGTAAGAGGGGGCCTTCAGAATGTCCAATACTGAGGCACAAAGTTCATTCTCTCATGATGCTATCAATATGTTTGGCACCATATTAAATTATGACACTAATTAACTGGAGGGCCTAATTCATTGATTAGTAGAATCAGGTGTGTAACTGCTTGGTTGGAAACAAAAACCTGGACCTACAGTGGCTCTCTATGACCAGACCATCAATGAAAGCCGCCAGCAGTAAATGTGAATGAGCACTGAGGATTGCAGTGTCGGTGTCAATGTAACCTAAAACAACCTCCCCCCTAAATCAAAAGTGACATTTACAGTCATTTCATCTGAAAAATAGATTCTAATTCAGGAGTGTGATTTTCAGAAGATAAAGAAACCATTTCCGCCTTCACTTTTATCATTAGAATGTCCTTGGCAATGCTCAGACATTTCCAGCATCTCACAGCGGAGGCCTGTGAATGAACAGCTTTGAAAACATGCCAGGAGAAGATGGAAAATACTCGCATGTGCTTTTACTTGACCCGTAAAAAAAATAATAATAATTTCCATATTTTAAAATAGAAAATTATACCTTTTTATACTATCTGTGTGCTGTACTTGAAAATTCTTCTGCGAACAAATAAATGATCGCAAACACAGATGTCATGATCCATCTCCGTATTTTAAGTTTTTGTTTTGTGTCTAAACCACACGTGCGGACATCATGCAGCTTTATTTTATGATTAAGAGTAAAAAAAGCAGCTGTTCCTCCTCAGCAGACGTTTTCATTGCACACTGTCTAGAAAGTCCTGCTGTGTTCCTAAATATTATGTGTTTCACCTGTGGATCTTTTATGTCAATCCATGAACAGCATTTATGTTTTTCGGAGTTGTGATGTTCTGACTTTTTTCACAGTTTGAATAGTTGGAGGGCTCATCCGTCCGTGTGACTGTTTTCCTGAGAATGCTTGTGTCTCTGTCTCAACGTCTGTGAGACTGATACTCATGGGAATAGCAGAGGATCTTCCGCAGATGAAAAGCATCACGCGCCTGCGGCGATGTTTAGACTATCTGGCTCTGTCTTTGTCCCTCTGACTCACTGTCATCACAGTCATCGAGCCTTCCCTAATCTACTGTCGCACTCCAAGCTTCTGTCTGGAGCTGTGCACGCCTGAGCCGTACTTAGGTTCGACTACTTCTGGGCTGTCACCACCCGCCGAAGTCAAATACACTGGAATGTCCTCAAAAGTTTTCCCACTACTTGAGCCAATAAACAAACAACAACATGATCGAGGGCTTAGCAGATGTAGCCAGAACTTTACTTTTAAACTGAAACACGATACAGAATATTCTCAAGTCGATATTCTTTGATGCATCCATTTTTAAGCATGTGCCCAGATAGTCCACAGGAAACATGAAGAGTAGACAGTGTCAAATTTTGGATGTCATGGTTCACTGAAAACTGAAGTGAAATCTTGACTTTTTCCATTGAATTTTCCATGAAGACACAGTACTTCTCCATCATCGCGCTGTAATGTTTTGAAGTGGAACTAACCGCCGGCGGCTGAAGCTCCAGTGGAAAAGGAGCGATGCTCCTACAGAAGAACTGACTGTCTCCTCTGGTTACAATTAAGTGATTTATAATCTGGCTATAGCTTTGCTGGGTGTCTGGGTTTCTTCTTTCTTTTCTCTCATTCTGTCCTTCGCTGACCACTGTAAAGTGTGTCTTCTAAATGAGAATGGTGGTGCACTAGACTCTGGAAAAAAAAGAAATTAACTCAGTCCATATATGAAAGAGAACACGTGACAACTGGTGAAAATAAAGAAAACTCCACTTGAGTTTACCGGAATACATCTAGACAGCATTTTCTAAAAGTTGATTTCTGATTTCTAATGACTTGAAACAGACATTAACTCATTTATACAAAATTCAATATTATTTTTAACTCAATATAAAATCAATAAATGTGACAGTTCCCTTTATTTGTGGGGGGATTGACAATGTGGGTAGCACGGTGGAGCAGTGGGTAGCGCTGTTGCCTTAGAAAGAAGGTCACAGAACTTGGGTTGTGACCTTTCTGTGTGGAGTTTGCATGTCCTCCCCGTGTCTGTGTGGGTTTTCTCCAGCTTCCTCCAATAGTCCAAAAAATGTTTAGGAAATGGATGGATTGGCAACGTGAAACTATGGTGGGGCCTGCCATAGATGGAAAATCTTTAGAAATCCGTTTGGTTGATCATATCACTTGACCCTGTATCATATTAGTATTGATGCTTATATCAGTTGAAAGCGTGTTCACTTTACAATCTCCCATTTGTAAAGATCATGCAATTATGGTTGTAGCAGCACAGCCTATTAGTGGTGAAGTTCCAAGTGAAATTTGCCGAATCTCTCTTCCATTGTCATACAGTTTAGTCTCCTGTGGTATTAACTCTTGCTGTGAGTTGTTTGGGGGATTGGATGATCAACGTGTGTCAGTGACAAGGATCAAATACGATTTATTGGTAATTTTACACTTAACTCATTGAACAAACAATCCTCTGTAGTTGAAAGACGAATCCTATGCAGCCACAACAGGTTTTTAATAGACTAATAAGTTATATTAAGTAACCTATGCTATTCATTTAGGAAAACAAGAAATTAGTTTAAAATATTCTTTCAAATATGTCACTGTGATTGAAAGCAATGGCCTACGCTAATAAAAGAAAACTGTCCCAAATTACCAAACCCATCACTGAAAAATTGTGAGCTTTACATGAAGAAAGCAGACACCTTGAAGAATTTAAATTGTATCACATAATGTTTTTTTTTTAACTTAATGACAAGAACACAATCACACAATTGAATTTCAAGACCTGTCCCAAAATAGCTAAAGTGTTGAAATAAACAGTGGAGTCATTTCTGACTTTGAGGTATCCATAGTGAACACATAAACAGACACCGCTGTTACAAACACAACACTCGATCACTCACCTCTCCCAGTTCTCGCTGTCTGGCAGACAACACTAAAGTTAACCTGGAACAACACTTCAGCTGCTTCCTAATTCCAAGGGAGGCCAAGTTCTCTCCACTTGCAGCTGCAGCTTGCTTTCTTGACCCCATAGTCCTGGAGAAGCTCTCATTGAAAACACAGATGCTGGAATCCATGAAGGTTGGAATGAAGCAGAAAAAACATTTCCTCAGTGCATCTACATCAATAACACAGAGGGAGGATGAGTTGGATGAAGATAACGGGGATGTGTCAATGAAGGATATTGAAGAGATGTTCCTCCGCAAAGTGGCTGAACCCAGTACACAATCTCAGGGGTGATTAAGAATCCCCACACAGCACGGTTGTCAAATGGCTCTCTGGCCAAAAACTCATGGTCTCCTCCAGCTTCTGCCTGTTTGGGTGAGCACACCTGAGCGTATTATGAGGAGAACGGCGCATCCTGTAAAAGAGACAGAGGGTAAAGCAAGAACAAACACAGATCCGCACGTAACACTGACATCCTCCAACCTGTCAAACCGTCCAATGGCAATAGTGCTCAACAGGAGATGAAGAAATACAAAGAGGACCTCTCATCTTAGATGGTCTGACATTTTAAACGTGGAACAACAAAGAATTTAATGACACATACGACTTTGAAGCCTCTGGTAGAGGACTGCATTCAGATTAGGAATGCAAATCTGATGGGAGCGGACTGTCAAAAACAAAACTATGGGTCCAGACCGAGGCGGTGTAAGTCTGACTCGGGTTCAGTGCTCTTCACCTGTACACCACCCATCCGCTTAACGGAAACAACACATACACAGGACTTTCGGTCTGGAAAGAAAAAAAGTGCATGCCATATCGGAAGTTTGGAGTCTAAACATTTTTAAATTCTACATGTAGTGGCTTTCTGGGCATTAGAGCAAACACATGAGTATTGTTCCATTTCCGCATGTGGTTGCTGCACTAGTTACAAGTTGTCCATCACAGTCAGCGATGTTCAGGGTCAGGCCAGAGAAAAAGGGGGTTAGGCATAGGTGATGTGTTATCTAGGTGCAGATGGCTTCCATGCATTTTTTCCATAGGCCTCAGTTCAGCTGTTCAGTTGAGATGACAGATCATGGCCAGAGTTCAGAGCACTTTGAGAGTGATAAGACGTACTTGTTCACTATCAGATGCAGCCTAATTGCCCTGAGGTTATTATTGTGTCTGAAGGATAACTGCTTGGTCAAGGCAGACCGATGCTGATTTACCCAAGCAACTGAGTAGATTTTGTCCTAGGAATGTGATGGCATTGGACACCATGATGACAGGATATGAATTTAGCCTAATGTCCTCAAATTGTACATTTCCAGGATCTATTTTATGATTGAAATACCCGTTTTTAACATAATATTGTTTCCATGATTGCAATATGTTCTTTGGATGTCTAAATCTACCTTAGTGTGGTTTTGTCACATTGGATTAAGATCTGATAGCAAACCGTACCTACGGAGGTAAAAAAGCTGTGCCTCAAAACTGGGTGAAATTCCCTTTAGCAGTCTAAAGTGTTGTTACATAATGGGCCTAATGTATCACAGGAACTGGAGAAAATCACTATATTACTGTCCAGATTGGACAAGTATGCCTTTGATCCAGGGAGGCTGCCTCTGGGAAAAACAAAGGCTTTAGGCAACGTCAGCACTTTAGCTGACATGCCTACTAAAGACTAGCAGCGGAGATATCTACTTATCTTTTCCTTACTGACTATATAATAATAAGTTATTCATTTTAATATAATGGGGTATATGAAGTAGCTTCAGAATCAAAATACTGTTGAATTGACCCAACACTAAAGCTGTCTAACATGATCCAAAAGCACAGACAAATCATCGTCTTTTAAATTGATACTGTGACTGTTGGCAAACAGTTGCTTAATTAACAATCCAACAGGTATGAAGCAACGCTATCATTCGAATTTATGTCCAAAATGCATTCTCCTTTTAGTGTTTTTACTTTTTATCAACTCCTGAGAGAAAAAAATTCCTTAGCTGCTAAATTCTCCACTCTGTTCACCTGCTAGCTAACATTATTGCAAACGCTTGACTACTGCATGAATGTAAGATGGTGCTACATCCACTACCTTTATTTTTAATCTCGCTATAGTACTTACTGCGCTGGTACTGTTGACACTGGAGTAAATTGTGAGCTGCAGACTTGCCTGATATCAATGTAATCCATTGGGAGGACTCAGCAGCCCGGTTTTCTTCGTTGATTCAAATGTGGGTCATACATAAGTGCTCAACAGCAAAAAGTTCTAAAAGAGAAGTAATCCATTAGTCCTCACTGCTTGTTTGGAAGTCAACATTGCTGATGAAAAGCCAATCTCAATATTAATAACAGCCTAAGGTGTTGTGGTGCTCCGTGTTCTTCCCTAACCAAAGGAAGGAAGAAGTAAACTTGATGCAGCTGTTCTGGTCTCCCTTGTGAATGAGCTTTGGAATCTCAAAATTTTACTGGGTTATGTAAAGATCATTTAAATAAGGATGTTACAGCTGGGTATAGATATACAAAGACAAATATTAAATCTTGTTTTTACAAGCAGCATTTTATGTTGCCCATTATTTAATGTTAATATGAAGCTAAACCAATGAATGGTGTGTGTCTGTGTGTGTGTGAGTGGACTTCGAATTGTATAAAATTAACGTAATTCTTTCCGCGAGAACATAATGTCAGGGTCAGCACACTGTCATGGGGGCCACAGCAAAACAAAGTGTCCATCTTCTGACGCAAGCGCCACAAGTGGAAACATGACCATCATTTTGTGTTCAATTATTGTCAGACCAGCCAGTGCCAACAGCTAACATCTGTGAAAACCAAGACACGCAGGCCCACAACTGCCAGTCAGCAGATACTGGGCTGCTTTGATTCATTACTAATCCCCTTTAGCAGGCAGGTATCTGATGCCACAGAGCAGGAGCAGCAACCCTTGACCTAATGCAAGTACACTAATCTGAATCTGATCAGATACAACTGCTTCAATGTCACGTTTACACGGACCAGGAAATCTGGTTCTGGTTCTGTTGTAGTTGACTCCTTATTAAAACTCTTCATTGGCTGGATTATAAAAATGCTCTGTCCTAATTATATTTACAGCTGTTTTCATTAATTTCTCAAAACGTCAAGAAAATTGCAGAAATCTGCAGCATCATTAAATTGCCATAAATCCTCACAGGTGGTATTTAGCTTTTAATATGATAACATAATTTATGGAAAACTCATACCCATTAGGCAACAGGGCATATCGGCCTGCTAAATGTTCCATTCAGTCCAGATTAAAGATCACTCACTGGATTCCTCACTTCAAAAGTAAATCACACAATGTTTGTGTCCCAACCTCACATGGGAAAAATAAAGGGCCAGAAAAACATCCCCTTGTACTATACTAAAAATAGGATAATTCAAAATGCAACCAATTAAGTGAGCAGGACAGTGAAAAGGGATAAGAAAAAAATTACTTTGGCTCTTCTGTGATGGGCATCTTTGATATTCAATCCAGTCCTGGGAAGCGATCTGAATTATTTTACTATATTTTTATTTCCCTGAACAGCAAATTGTATCATTTTATCTCAATAAAGAGTTTCTCTTCAGTTCTGAACAATTTTAATTGTGTTGTCTATACTGTAGATATGATTTGAGTCTGATTGAGAGGTCTGTTGCTTGAGGAAACCAAAGGGATATATTTGTGACTTTTTGATGGACATGTTCTTTTTTCCCCCCAACACTCCAGCTTTAGAGCCAGGTGGGATCACCCGCTTCTAATACTTCATCCTGTCTCTGAACAGACAAAGGGGATGTGTAGGCCCCAACACGGGGCCCCTCTCATTTTCTCTTTGCTTTACAGGAAAAAAGGGAACAGTGGACATGTTACATAATGTTTTCCATACGGAAACTTATTTCTGGCAAATTTGCAGATCATAAGCTAAAAAAAAAAATCTACTTCCCACTGTATCCAAAGGTTGGCCAGCTTTAATGTGATTTTCCTCTATATGGTTCTGGTCCATTTGGTCCTAATTCTTTGGTTTCTAGCACCTCCTTTTCCTACTCTGCACTGTTCATGCTGTTTATGATATAAGTCTCTGGACTCTGGATAAACCCCTGGAGAACAGGGCCTGGCATTGTAGTTTAAATAATAAAATTGCTTGTTTAACGCTTAACAAATTGCCAAAATTGTACCTGGGTTGGATTAGCCATGTTTTGTCAAATTGCTTTAAGCTGTACTAAAATAGATTTATGTGTTTATTGTAGCTATTCCAATGTCGTAAACACCCCAAGGATGACATGCTTATCCCCTCTATTAAGTAAGGATTACGTTTTTTTTCATTTTGGATTTTATTTACATTTTATTTAACAAAAATGCAGCTGTGGTGTACAGATGTTCTTTCACAGATGTCAAAAGATTCTTAGGAAAAAAGGGAACAAACCTTATAAACCATGTGTTTTTTAGCCTTTTGTTTTCCAAAAGTGTTTGCTGTTTGAGTGGATCCCACGCAATGTGCTTGCACATCTGTGTCTTGTGTGTGCCACTGTTCTGCTGCCTTTTGGCGATGGTTGCATGACTGGAGTTTTCGCTTGTTTTGTGCGTGCTGTATGACCAACCCAGTGATAATGAGATTGGGCCCAGTGACTTCTGCAACTATGCCCTGATTTCACAAACCTCACACACAACTTAACGCTACAGAAAGCTTGTTGAATAATCATTGTACTGTAGTGAAGCATCTTTTACATAAGGTGCGATAGTTGGCAAACTTTAACACGTACCATTACAATAGTTATGTTAAAAATTGGGCTTGGTGACAAAAACATTTCTTGATTATCAAGATTTAAATACATGCCACCGGTGTTAATTTTGTTAACACCGGTGGCATGTATACCAGCATGTAACTCAAATGCCCGTATTAGTTTTTAGTCATATTTAGTCAACTTGTATTCTTTTTTGTTTAGTCATATTTTAGTCAACAAAAAGTCCTGGCATTTTAGTCGAGTTTTATCAAAGAAATTCCAAAGTATTTTAGTCTAGCTTCAGTCAATTGTCTTTCTTTAGTCTTTGACAGCAGCAAAATTAATCTAGTCAAACATTTAGTCTTTTTCTCAAAATGTATTCTAGATTTTGTATCGATATCGTAGAGGAGCAGCTGCAAAGAGTCAACACGTCTTACTGTTTTCTGTCGGTTCGTGCCACATTGATAAACTATCGATGTGAACTAAAAACACTGCTGACGTGATGTCTGAAGTAAGATGGGTAACTCACTAATGCCAAAGATTGCAATAAATTATATTTAAGTAGGCAGGTAAATATACATATTGACTCTGATGCAGCTATCACATCTAATGTATCACAGGTATAATATGTTTTTATCTTCTATTTTTCCAGGTGTTTTAAACAGGAATACATTTATTGAAACATGGGTTAATACATGAAATGACTATTGTTTGGCAGCACATTTTACCAGAGAAGCATCGCTGTGTCGCCGCATTTAGTGCCGACAGCACCACTGGATGGAAAAAAATATTGTTGAAGAATATATTTTGTATAGTCTCATGTTACGGAATTTACTCTGCATGCTGCTACAGTGTGTCATCCTAACATTGTTAGAGACTTACCAGTTAACTTTCAGGTTATCATTTCCCGTCATGACATATTGAAGGATGACAGGGCCCTTGGTTCCACATAACAATGCTTCCGGTCTTCCGTGGCATTTCTTTGTGTCATCATTCTCCATCTGGAATATTCCCTCTTCTAAAAAACAACCTCAGGTAAAATGGCTTCCGCTTTATGTGCCAGACAAGGATGCCTTGGATTACAGACAGCTGCTGCGTGAAAGTCAACCGAGTGTCTGATCTGGACTGAGCAGAGCGCAGGAGGATGAGAACGAAGGACGTATTAAGGAGAAACAGCATAAATCCTCTTTAGTAATAGACATATTTGGCTCAAGATCAAGTGCAAAAGAAGTGCATTTTTAAAAGCTTTTGGATTTATGGCATAAAGATATTAATGTTACAGTAGGCGTAAGATCATTTATCTTGTGACTTGGACAAACTGTACAAGTATGGTTTTAGCAATTATAGTTAAAGGAACAAATGATAAATGGTCTTTTGAAATGCTCCTCAAGAAAATTACTACCTGCAATCCAGCACAGCTCTTTGATTACTTTAACTTTCCAAACATAAATTCTGCCCTTATTGCCCAACAGCAGCAAGCGAATACTTACCAGCAAAAAAGGTTGAATTAACTTGCTGTGCACTCACTGCCCAGCTAGTGGTGGAGACCAAAACAGAGTTAAAGGAAAGAGAAAATATTGGACCTAGATTTATCAAATTCACAAATAAAACTCTGAATGGAGTCAAATGATATTGTTCATTAAAGTTGTTGCGCTTTTCTGATCCAAAATGGACAACGAAATTAAATAATGCACCTTCAGCCGTTTTGACAAGTTCTAATGGCTACATTGACTTTTAGTATGACTTGTACCAATGCTCCAGTCACATATTATATAATGGATAAAACTTTAGAAATGTCATTGCATTTCCTTAGTTGCCTTTGCTTCCTTTTCATCCAAGACTGAACTCATACAGTATATATTTTCTTCACTCAGTGAGAACACAGCTTTCATGACTGTTCTAAAATCAGGCAACACATTTATTTCCCCATGCTGAGATAATTGGCTGTGGGTTTGCTGTATTGAGCTCAAAGCAGGAAACAGCCACTCGGAGACCTACAGCTCACAGAGTTGGGTTTGTTTGGTGGTGAAGTGGGTGGCCTGAGCAGGTCGCCGTGGAGGACCAGGCAGAGTGGGCTGAGCTCTGAGGCATGTGTGTGGATGGGAGAAGTGCCAAGCAATACAGCCAGGAGATAAGAGTCCAGACAAATAGTGTATATGAGGTCACACAGTCGATAAACGTGTATATGCCAACCAAGTAGTCACAGCAGGAAGAATCTGAGCTGTATTTCCTATTTAATATTTGGACTGTTAAGTATTCATACAATGATGGCTTGAAATAACTGTGACTTACAGCACTTGCAACGGATTCAAATGGAGATGCAAGCTTAAAAGCAAAAAAAGAACCTGTACAACTGCGTCAATGTCCCAATGTTGGTGTTTTCCTGTCTCAGATTTTCATGGACG
Source organism: Lepturacanthus savala (assembly GCA_030544235.1). Classification (NCBI taxonomy): domain Eukaryota; kingdom Metazoa; phylum Chordata; class Actinopteri; order Scombriformes; family Trichiuridae; genus Lepturacanthus; species Lepturacanthus savala. The sequence goes on from CM060477.1 coordinate 15,410,032, forward strand.
TATCCAGGTAGCTACGCAGCTTCATAGCTAGCTCGGAAGGAAGGTGAAATTATTATGAAGGAGCAATCCAAAGATCTGGAGCCAGGCTATGGTTTGGAATCCATTGTAATTGCTGTGAATCTAATATAACTATGGCTGCAAAAAAGCAAGAACAAGCTACACATTTAACATATTTGTACATCACACATACCCAGAGTATGAGGATTTGACACTAAAAATCTATTTTGAATTCATTTTTAAAGGTGAAATAGTCATATACAACTTCACAACCATGTGAGCTGAAGCTTCTATTGTGTTATCTTGTCAGCATGATTTAATGCCACACGGTGCAGTAAACTATCTTTTGCAGTACCTTAGCTTGTATTAGAGATGGTGGTTGCAGCCGCAGATTCCATGGCTGAACTGTGGTTCAGGTGGCAAACCTTAGAATAAATAATACTTAAATTAAATTCAGGCGGGTGGCGGACTTTAGCTTTTAAACATATCAGTATTCTTTCAAGAGCAGACAAAAATGTTCTAGTTTAGCATCAGCACTGCATAATAGACCTAAAAAAAAAATCGTGGATGGCAGGTGCGGGTGAAATCGGTACGGACGGATGAATGGCGAGCAGATGTGCTTGTGATGTAGTTGCAATAACAGAATCTCTAGCTTGTATCTCTGCTTCTACTGCAAGTGTTTTAAATTCGTTTTCCCAACTTGTGTTCTCCATCTTTGCATTGTAGTCCTATATCAAAACATTCACACTCTCGAGAGACCCAGTAGTAGATCGCCACTGGTTTCCCCACACTCTCTTCTCGCGCTGAAGCCCGGGCCTCTTCTCCGCTGCGTGAGAATGTGAAGGACTGTTTACTTTTCATGAACGTCCGGCAGGGTCATGCAGAAGTTGGCAGGGGACCATTAATGCTCTCTCCTGTTTGGTCCGGTTTCCACTCAGTGCACTTGGCTGCCCCTCACTGACAAGGCGTCGGAAAGGTCCACACGGACAAACTCTTGAAGTTGTCAGCGACTGTCGAAAAGAAATGAAACAAGTGCTGTTTCATGCGTCTCTGGCCCAAAACGTGGCTCCACTTACTGTCAGGAGAATTTCCTCTTCTCGCCTGATGAATTCAAGGGGGACTGGTCGTTTGGAGATGGAGGAGGCCGCCTGACTGCTGCTACCAAAACAGTTTTCCTCACCCGGAGAGGAGAGGGATCAAAAACACGAGGAGAAAGGAGGACTTCCCTCCTGCTTTCTGAGTTAACGCAGAGAGCTCCATCTCTATGAAGGGATGATTAGATTGTGCAGCACTCCGTCATCTGAGTAAACACAAGGTACCGTAATGACCTGTAGGGTCCACAGACCAATTGTTGTTGTGGGTTGTTTTTTCAGGTGGAGAACAGGAGTTCAGCAGGTGTTGAGACTAAAAAATTAACCTTTTATTGGTGGCAAGACACTCTTATTGAAGAATCAAGCTTCAGCCATCTTGATGTCGTCTGGCTGCAGCATGAAGCACATTCCCTGCATTTACCTCACCCTCAAAGAATGACCAGATAGGTCAGGTCTTTTGTTTTTTTCGTCCCGACCCTTTGATATTTCATTGCTACCAGAGTGTAATGAACAGAAAACACACTTGCACTTAAAACTCTAAACCAGAAAAATGAAGACAAAACATTCAGACAGCTAAGTGGGATCCTCAGTCATCGCCCGCCCCTTTATCTCGTGACAGTATGATTAGACATTTGAGCGTGCGCTTGTGGCATGTTTCAATGTAAAACAGCACAAACAGGAAATGTTGGTTTCCTGCCACATGGAGATGATTGGTTATCCCTCAGAAGCTGATGAGAGCTGTTAACTGTTAGCAGATATTCAGCTTATACATGCTGAGTTGAAGACAAAATACCACAGATAACAATGGCTGAAAGGTCACATATTGTGGTTGCAGTGCAAAAACTAAAGCTCATTCACTTCCACTGGTGAACAAAAGTCCATCAGTCTAACTCAAGTGAAAACTACTGAAGGTCCTGAAGTGGATTGATGGTGCTTAGTGGAACAATTAACCATGCTACATTATGGAAGTGAAGCTTTCCAGTGAAAGAACCTGGTGTCCCACAGGGTACGAGAACATAATTAACAATTTTGTTTTGTTTGAAATACCGTGAGGAAGTGAGTAATTATCATTACACACTGAACGCTCCCATGGCTGAACAAAGACAAAAGTTTAAATCTATGAAGCCAAACATCATTAACAAAAACTCCAAAGAAAAAAAGCAACAGTTCCAAACTCACTGTTTGATTGAAGTGATGCAACTAAAGCACAGAAACACAACAGCAGTGAACACTTTGAGATTTCTATTGAACTTGAAACCGCAGCTCTGAACATTACCACTTTGAAGTTGCTGTAATCAGTGTTTTTATATTACCAGTGGGTCAAAAATACTCCATGTAATGTGAAAGTCGTTGTGGAGCGATGAGAATTATCACCCAACGCTGCAGTTCTCCTCAACTCTACTGACTATTTCACTGTCTTTTAGCTCTTTGTTCAGTGAAAGTAGCCATTTGAACACTTCTGTGTTGGCTTCACTTTTCAGCCAGTTGAACTTTTTTTTTGCTCACCGGAGCAGTGGTTCTCAAAGTGATAGAGAATAAAGGGGAATAATGTATTTTCTCTATATTTATTTTATATTTAAACACAAGTACAAACTTCAGCCTCTTCTCCAACTTGCACATTATCTCAGTGTCTGTGTCATTATTTTTCTATTATATATACTGTCTTTGTTCTGCTTGTGCTTGTTTGAGACAAATAAAAATCAAATCAGAGTAATTCCACCCAACAGTAACACAATGACGGGATGTAGGACCATTCGTATGGAGGACTGTCATAATCAAAAATAAATGCATTTAATTTAACATATGTATTTAAAGATATTTGGGTATTATTTCCTGTTTGCACATTTCAAATTTTACTTGACATTTTATACAGGTGAAAATGAATAGGGGAATGAATACATGAATAAATAAACACACTTAAATATTAATAAATTCATAAATAAAATGCGAATAAATGCAGAAATTATACACATTCATTCAATTTTCAATACCCACTTATTCCTCACTAGGGAATAAGTGGGTATTCCCTACACACACACACACACACACACACACACACACACACACAAATTAGACTCCTTTAAGTAGTATTGAATGTGCATGTGCACACAATAGCATTAAAATAATAATCATTTGATAAGTATTATAATATGGTTAAAAATTCCAACACTATATGTGAGTAGTTATTAATCAGGATCAGGAATCAGAGAAGTTTTGTTGAAGGTTTTTTTCCTTGTTAAACTGTAAAAACACACCGAGTGATGTCACTTGTTTCTATGACCCTGTTTTAACCTGTTATTGTAATCATTAATTTGATTACCTTTCACACATCTGGAGGATTGTGCTGGCTTCCTTCTAGGATGACCTGAACATTTCATTTCACACGAGGGCAGCCGTATGTGAAGGTCTTGTGTGGAAATGTGCCGCAACAGCTCGACAGTAGTAAAAGTCATAATTTTCTATGTGGTTCCGAATACTAATACAATTGTGTTTTTTAAGCTATGTGGTTAAGTTATATAAATCGTAGTGAATCAAAATAATAAAAACCAAAAGGGTCGTTTTCCAAGAATTCTCATCTTATTGCATTACATTTAAATGTCATTTGATTTGAGTTATTATGTGTGTTTTCCTTATATTCACTTTCTCCAAAAGATATTAGGAAACCCAGTCTGAAAGGGTTTTTTTTTCTCAAGATATTTCATCAGGTCTCCAACTTTGTGGACGCCATGATCACATAGTAATAATATGCAATAACATTTGAAAGATGTTATTGACTCAGATGTATATCCAAACAGCATGTGACAGGTCAAACAGGAACTACATAGAGACAAAGACTGAATGAGGTTAAACCTTTTAGCCCTTCATCTGACTTTCTAAGTAGAATTTGTGTTTGTGTATCTGTGTGCTGGCATGAGAACAGTAGCTCTAAACACAGAAGTTGTTTCTATTAACTGAGTCCCCTCTGTATTTCCTAGAACGTATCAATATCCCCTGGACAGAATGATGTAACTGATTAATTAATCAGCGTTCGTCTCATCTGATCCTCCTGTGTGGTTTTCCAAGGCCAACATTCATATCCAGGTGGAAGAAGTATTCACATCCTTTACTGAGAGTAAAGGTACTTGTTAAATATTCTAGTTTCAAGTAAAAATCCTGCTTGAGTAAAAGAACTAGCTGCAAGTTTAATACTTCAACTTGCTATAATTGAAGTATTAGAGTGAAAGTATTCGTTTGGTCCCTTTCTTTGATATTGTTAAGGAACGGGGGTGGTGGAAACAAACGCAGGAGAGCAGCGACACAGGAATTAGGTGAACACATGTTTATTCACTGATTGAGACAACAGAACAGAAATAATGAACCAACAAGAATGAACAGAAAACACAGGGCTGGAAAACAAACTGATCAAACTGATGTGGGAGGAGGAGGATGAAGAATGAGGTGTAGGTGGAGAGATGGGTGGGGAAGTACAGGTGAAGGGAGTGAGGCAAATGGAGAACAGGAAAGGAGCTGATAGGCTGAGGAAAACATAGGGAACGAGGGATAAATGTGGAGGGAACATTAGAAGAAAATACACACTGCAAAAACTGAATTATCAGGTGAAAATTCGTGTTTTTGGTAAAGTTACTACAGTATTGAGTAGAATTGCCTCATTATACTGGTATATAATTTTGCTTAATTTTATTTTTTTTTAGTCAATTTAATCTTTTTTTTAAGAAAATGTCACGTTTTCTTAAAATAAGACCAAATTGACCCAAATCAGGAAAAAAACTTGAAACAAGACATAAATAAGAGGAAAAAAGAAAAAATTAGATGCATTTTCTGGCAGTTGAATAAGATAATTCAAGATAATTAGATAATAAGATAATTCATTCACTCAATATTGGACTAATTGTACCAAAAAATATATATATCCTTACCTGTTAAAATTTAAATTTTTAGTAGCAGTAAAAAAGTAAAACTAGTAAGGGACACAGCTGTGTCAAAAGAGCGTAAAACATCAACCACAGTAACAAGAAAAAATATAAATGAATGAAAAAGTTGAAGTAATGTGATTTAGAACATATATTTTTTCATTGAAATAAATACAAAAATCATGTCATCAGGGTGGTTTATGGTGCAGGGAAGAGGCCTCGATACAGGGAGACATCTGGGTATAAGCAGAAAACATCAGGAAACAAAGGGGAGCATCGTCAAGGATGAAGAGAATAAAAAGCCACAAGAACCGCAGAGCCTGTAAAAATGTGCCTTCGTGATGAAAGCATTGAAGTAGGCCGTAGGTCGATTGAATTTATTACACACTCACTTGCAGAATAAGCAAATGTGAGCTCCTCCGTTACACTGCAGCAAATTGACACTCTTCCTCTTACATTACATACAAAATGTTGGGATGTGTCTAACAGCCAGACATCTGGTTTTATGTAGACACATCTTTTTGTGAGCAGATAATTCAGCTGCAGGCAGAGGGACCATCATGCAGACATTAAACTTTGTCATTGTATGGTATGCTTTAAATAGTGGATTATTGTATGAGTGACCTATGCTGAAGGGTTTAAGCTGTGTCTACTTGCAAACCCTCCTTACAAGTTGCACATGCCTTTTGGTTGTGAAATACTGTGTATTTTTTTTTTTTAGCAGACAGAAGTGGATAAATCAAAATAGAAGAAACGATTGCATGTTTTTCTCCTCGGCTGTACAGTTAAGGATCTTACAGCCCCTCAAATTTATCTTGTGACCCCCTCAGGGTGTCTCAACCCCAGACTTTGACATCTGCACTCATTCGACTTGTCAGGACTCTATATCTTGTTGAAATCCCCCCACCCCTGGTTTTATTCTACACCTGCTGACACAAGCACTGGCACAAAGCAGTAAAAAGAAACATTCCTAAGACTTCACTTTCATTCTGTTAACTAGACAAAAGCTTGAAAGCAACAAAGCTACAGTCACTTTAAAATCCGGGGGATTTGAAGCATGCATCACCAAGCCATCCACGTGCAGACTACGTGACTTTTGCCCGTCCCAAACACATTTATGAGATCAAATCAGCACCAGATCTTGTCTGGACCGAGCGTTTTCCAAGACACGTGCTGACCCAAACAAGAAGTAGTTGGAGGATCCAGTCGTGGCAAACTGCAAGTCTGCAGTTGGCATGACATGATGATACAATTGTTATGTAATTAACATCGACTCAAATGTCTTCCTGCAATGAGAAAACAATGCTAGCGCAGCTAATTCATAACATAGGAACAGTCCCCATCATGTATAACTAAGGGCAACGACTTATGTCCGGATTAAAATGTCATGGTAATGAATCGGTAACATGAGATATCCGATGAAAAAGCAACAGGAAACCTCAGGGAAGCAGGCAGACACACACTCAGTGGCTTTCTACATTAATATCACAATCATTTGCACCAAGGGCCGTTTCGCAATTTGCAAATAGTGGCAGCCATGACTGACACTTGCAAATTTCAGATGAATTACATTTGCATGTTGAGCAGCTCTGGCTTCACATATCAATCATACAGTATGTGTTTTGATTACTGAAACATGCCAGAAAGGGAAGCGATCTCCCTCGCAAGTCTTGGCTTTTGAGTGTGCGGCCTATCCAGTTCCATTTTCTCCTCCTGATTTGGATTTCTATTGGTTCTTGCTCGGTGAGTTCCCATAAGTTGTCATTTGAGATGGTGTTGGGCCAGTAGATTCCTATGAGGCGTCAGAGGCAGTGGTTAAGTTATGTCTGTAACTTTGTTGAGTATGTTGGCGGTTTATCCTCGAGGTTTTGGATTCATAAAGTAGAGTGGATTTGACGTTTTAGTTGAAGATTTATTGTTTGGTCTTGAATGATATGTATTTTTTTTTTGTTTTTGCTAGTGATTAGGTAAAATGGGCGCCAGTCTTGAATCTTTTCAACAGGAATTCTGACGACCTTCTTATTATTACACCTCATCTGACATCATTTGTGTTGCATGCTTAGCCTGACATCAATATGACAGCAGTCTAGGGCAAAAATTATCTTTGGGACATAATGTATGTCTATGGAGATATGACTAAAAACTGGGAATATTGTCCTTGAATATATCCAGGGTATATACAAGGAATCCACAAAAAAAAAAGCCAAGAAAATTCTAATCCTGTAGAAAGTAGTAAACAAAATGTAGGATCATATTTTACCTTGGCAGATTCCAGGCTCATTGACCGGTGAGTGCCTGCCGCCAGCCTCTAATCAGCCTGGACCAACCCAGCTCACGGCAGCTGCTGCTGCCAGCACATCAGCGGCGATGGGAAGCGAGCGTTCTACCACGTTCTGTCTAAACGCTGTCAGATGAGAAGGCCCCTGATGTAGGGAAGCTCCGGTAAATGCCAATTAGGCTGCATTCATGAGCGTTTCCCACTGCCCCGGCACATCACTCCAATGGCTTTACTGTAAATCCTTTATCTTCTTTTTGCTTTTCCCGCAAACTGAGTTTTTCTGTTGACCCTGTGTGAAATTAAACTCTATTTCTTTTGGCCTAAGTTTTCAGCACAGGAGTTATGAAAGGATAAGTAACTACTTAATGGGCCTTTTTATTAGTCACTTACATTTTTCGATTAGAAGTGTGATAAGATGCTTCAACAGATTATTTGTATGTGTTGTGACTGAGCATGACATGCTGAGCCTAATGATGTATATAAAGTGTTGGTTTTGTGTGTCAGGGATTAGTGCCGACATAATAACTAATAATTAATCCAATCACCAGTGAGGGGAGATGGGGGTGATCTCACGTCAAAGCAAAAACAGTTTGTTCCAAAACAACATGGGGAGTGTGGAAGGCAGCAGCGAGATTTGCTGCCAGAGGGAACAATAGTCCCATTGTGTTTCTGGTTTCTGGTGCTTGTTCCTTTGGTCACCTCCTGCAGCTCCTGTTTGTGGGCATTCCTGGCATACTGTACGTCTGCACTTGACATGACAGAAGATTACACAAGGGTTTTTTTTTTTCCCTTCCTGCAGGTTTCAGTTGCTTTAATTCGCTTTTATTGCATGGTTTTGGTTCATGTGGTTGACTCCTGTCGGCTCCAACCAACCCCACCATGTATAACTATGGCACAGAGCCGACGTTAAGAAGTGGCTTCGTGAAGAATTCAAACATCAGTCACGACTGAAGAAAATATTGGAAAAAGCGACTGAGATTCTCATGTTGCTTTGTTTGTGCTGTATGTGTAGAAGAGGTCAGCATCTCTACATGTATGTAATGTATTACAGCCATTTGATTCCACGTCTGTTGAATTCCAACACATGCACACCTCATTCTAGTTAAAGTGGTAAAGCTGTGATTAAAATTGAGGGTCATTGCACCAAATATTGATTTCTGGAATTTTCTAAATGTAAATTAGTATTATGTTGTTTTAAAATGAATTTGATCATGTTTCTTCACATTGTTCGAGGTCTGAAAACATTGTATCTTTTTGTTATTTTGACCATTTGTAATTTTCTGCAAATACAGACAAACAAATTTGTTTGTATCTATGATACCTCCATATAGTGTTGAGCAACTTGGCAACTTGAACTCATTGGACATGAGTCTGAAGAAAACAGCATGTTGATTTCTGCAAAAACAAAACAAAAAAATACTGTCCCATGTCTTTACGTATTTGTGGTCAGGAAGGAAGCTCATCATATCTGAACGGGACAATATAAGGAGACTGATATCTGTTATGTCATTTTAGCAGAAATATCTGAAAGCTTATCTATCCTAAAGCAGACATGCTCTTAGAGCAGCATCTGTCTCAGTCAGCTGTGACATAATAGATGTCTTCCTCTCAGAGCTTGGCCTGCCTGTTTGTTTGATGACACAGACACTGTTCTCATTCCTCAGCACAGCTAACTGCATGTTTGGAAATCCCTGCTGCCCGTATAAGGGCAGAGCTAGCCGACAAAAAGGAGCTGTCCCTTTTCCCATGGAGGTCACTCAGCTGAGCCTGCTCTACCCCAGAGGACCTCCATTAAACCCCCTGTGTGGCCTGAAAGAATGACTGTGCTATATTAACATTCTTCTATTGCAGTTGTACAGTAGTTTTACTCTATTTAGAGTGTGGAAAGAAATGAAGAGACAAAAAAGCAAGTTACATAATACTGTAGTATCATTATCTATTAGATTTGCCCTCTGTATTTCTTATCTATCAGTCATTCATCATATTATATAGCATGAGGTTGAGTTGCTTAAGCTTGACCCCATTATTACCTTAAACTTAGCCAAACTTAGTTGCCAATGCATTGTGCACAAATTGAACCTGCCTTGCGATTCTGTCATTCTCCCTCATACACACAGAGAGATTTCTCATAGAGAATAAATGGGATGAGGTCAAAAAATGAACACATCACCAACTTTTGCACTGTCAACTGCTGGCTAATGATTTTTTCTCTTTCCACTTTCCTCCTGGCCACAAGTTACAATGTACACACATGTTTTTTCCAACGGGTAGAGAAACTTATTCTTATTCTCATGATGCGCTTTTGCGAATTTGAATAGGAAGCCTCGAGTTGTGGGCATGTCTGTTTTTTGCTACCTATTGACTCCGATGCAAAGACTTTCAGAGAGAAGCAGAAAAACGGACCTCTGTATTAAACTCACCAGTGTCTCCAAAGTATTAAAACACCAAATCACAGCAAAACTTTTGTGAAATTCTTATGGCAGTGACGGTCCATGTTATTTTCTGATAGGAGCTACCGTTCTGTTGAAGCTGAAACAGGAGACCAGTGCAAAGGGAGAATAATGCTGTTTTTCTGCACATTCTGTCTGGCTGTATTTGCAGTACAGCCATCGTCATTACCTCTCACCTGAATAGCTGTGAATGGGGGGTGGTCGATGATTGCATACGTAGCTGTAACATCACAGCTTCACAAAAGTCCTGATATTGGCTGTGTGCATTTCTCTGTGGGTTCACAGTTCTGAAACATGAGACAGCATTTCTATAAAAACCTGGACCTTATTCTAATCAAAAAGCTATTAAAATCTCATTTTCTACTACAGTATACGGGACCATTAAAACATTGTTACTGTGCGTAATCTGGGGTTTTCCAAAATCATCCAATATCAGTGTTTTTTCTGGCAAAAGGTTTGTCTATTCTTTGTGTGTTGTGTGACAGGTGAAAGCTGAAAAATGTAGACTTTTCCAAACTATTCTTTTTGGAGGGACTTCTCTCACCCCCGTATGATGATCGTCTGCTTCGGTTTCCTTCAACCCTCAGTCAACAGTCCAAACTTGCAGCCAGGCAGCTCCACTACAGTTTACAGTCAGTCCATAAACCATTCAGAGACAATTTCTGTGTAACACAAACCACAGTTTATTTACTGTTTGAGCTTTGCATGCCAAATTGGACGTGTACTGGAGTTTGAACAGTAGGTCCAAACTCTGTAGAAATCAAACTGAAACTACCAGTTATGTAAACATTCTGTACAGCTGAATGTAATGAGGATTTGTGTTTATTCACATCAATCAGACGGGCTTCTTCCCTGGAAAGACATAAAATGTGCGAGCGCCTTAATACACAAGCTCTCAATCAGGTCAATGGGTTTCTATTGACATCATGTGCCAAAGCATAACCGAGAAAATGTTTAACAAAAATGAGAAACCCGTGGTCACCTCACACAGCGTTTATGTCACTGTTTCAGCAGGGGTTCACATTCTCGGCAGCTGACTCAGACAAAAAAACATGCAGCATTTGGGTTTATCATAGTCTCATTAGTATTCACAAACAAATATAAAGCTACATGACTCACAAAACACAACGCACAATGATTTGTGTCTGTGTCCGTGCCTCTACTGTAATTAACAAAGTGAAATGCTATATTCCCACCATGTTTTGAGGAACATGTTTAAAGTGTAAGTGAAGGTTTTTGGATGATAAACCCTATGTGAAGGCTTTTCTCCAATTACAAACTAGAAACATAAGTACAAAAACTCGTACTTATTTAAAAACTCAGATCAAATCCCACTGTTTATCTGCTTGAGATCTTCTCTGCAATGTCCTACCAATTTGTGATGTGTAAAAAGTCATATAAAGTATCAGGAAACAGTGCTCTCTGCCTCCACACTGCAGGTTTATACCTAAAGTCTGCATCAATTGAGTTTGTGAATACTAATCATGCTGTTTAAACCCATACAGTGCATGTCATATCTGGCATACACAGTCCAACAATGCTCCCTGAAGCATGTAACCAGCTTAACCTGAGCAATGATTACACTGATGGCTGCCTGGAAGTCTCCTCATACCATGCTACACTGATTAATCACTCTTTGCCCACTTTCATGCTCGGTTGAGGATACACATGCAGCCAAATCCAAAATAAATTTACACAAATGAAGTTCAGTAAATCTATATAATTGCTTTACTGATTTAGTTTTATTGCAATATTTGGATGGTTAGACTGAAATCAAGGTCCAAATGCAGATGTATTCAATGTTTTGTTTCTTAGGAAAAAATGCACACAATAAGAAGTACATAAAGATATTTAAAAAGAAAGGAAAAAGAAATACATAAAAAAAAAATCTGTCATTTTTTTCCTTCTTATTTTACATTTTGAATCAAAGTATTTCATTTTAGAGCTCAAGCAAAACGTATAGTCTATGTCTGAGCTCCTTAACAAAGCCATATGTTGTGCTTTACTCTGCAGGTTTCTCTCTAACCGTACATGTACTGTTGGTAAAATGTGCATGTCTTACAGTCTCTGTGGTTATCAGTGCTTTTGTCCATCTACTGCAGGTACATTCCAGGAACCTGGAGTCTGTAGGGGCTCTGTGTTGTTTTTATTAGCATTAAAGTCTTTAACAGTCCTGCAGACAGACCTCTGCTTTAGCAGATCCCCTGCTGTTTTTAAACCAGGAAATAATGTAATGTCCGGACAGTGAACCTATGCTGCATGAGTTTGATGATGCTGTTGTTGGATTTGCGTTTCAGTAAAAGTGTCTTTTTGGGTGTGAGACAGACATTTAGCTTGTGTCCCATTATCCTGCCAGACAACCCTATAATACATGCCTTTGAGGTTAAATGATGATCCAAAACTAATGTCATCTTCATTTGGTGGCCTACTTTTCTACTTTGCCAGTAGGGTTTACGAGAAATGCTCAAATAAAACTGCTTAAAAAAGCTGCAAATTGCATTAGTTACAGTTTATTTGATGAACACCACAAAGAATCAGCAAAGCTGCAGAATTTGATGCCAACCTAATGACTTTGTGGGAACCATTAAGAGCATTTTTATTGGTATATTTTTTTTCTGTGCCAAGCTTCATACCTTACATCACTAGTTTCTGGCATTTACAACTCCATAGAGAAGTGCACCTCATTTATATGCTCATTTATATGTCCAGGTCAGTAATTTTGGTCATAAAGGAACACATTATGATGTTTAAGCTTGCCTACTCAGCCGCTCTGTGACAGTATTTTTTCCTCTACCAGGATAGGGTCACCAACAGTGCCTCCCGTGTTCTCTTCCTTTTGAAGTGCTATTTTAAAGAGGAATGGCGTTTTCCGTGTGTTAAACATTTCAAAGCCAGGGTGGTGAAGGCGATCAAAGCGAGTTTGTGGGCACGTGACTCCCACTCCCACTCCGATCTCTCTTTACTCAGCATCACAAACCTGAGGGGAAGATGTTCTGATCAGACCCTTAAAACCTTTCTTCCTCCTTGTTTTCCAGTGGCTGTGGCCTGATCCAATGTTGATGAGACAATGGTGATGACACCTACTCGCCCTGCTGCTGTCTTTTGATAGTAAAGTCACTGGCTTTCCTGAGGAATCTGCACAGGCAAGGCTCTCTATCCCTGTCTTTGAACAAACACCAGGTTCCCATTAGGAAGACTTGGGGGGAAACGACCGGGGGGGGATGAGCCCTTAACTTTATGAGACCCACTCCTCATCCTATTGTTTTAAGATGAAGACAAAGAGTAGCGGGGTATAATTTAGGAGACGCAGAGGCAGAACAGATGCATGGAAATCCTCAAGCCTATAGATGTTTGAACACTGACATGTGGGAGGAAAGAGAGAACTTATTACTCAGAGAGAGATACAGGGTGGATGTCAACACAAGTACACACTTTACGAATTAAGTGTACCAGAAAGTGTTTAAATTTATCTTAATATAAAATAAATGTGTCCATAAATGTGTGGAAAGCTACATTTGAAGCAAAAATATTCTAGGATTAATTTTGATCCAACATTTACAAACAAGCGCTGTTGCCTCACAGCAAGGAGGTCGCAGGTTCAAGACCTCCTTGGTCCTGGGTCTGGGACCTTTCTGTGTGGAGTTTGCATGTTCTCCCCGTGTCTGCGTGGGTTTTCACCGGGTACTCCGGCTTCCTCCCACAGTCCAAAAACATGCTGAGGTTAATTGGCGACTCTAAATTGCCCGTAGGTGTGAGTGTGTGAGTGAATGGTGTGTGTGCCCCACGATTGGCTGGCGACCATCTGGGGTGTATCCCTGCCTCTCGCCGTAACGCACTGGGATTGGCTCCAGCAGACCATGTGACCCTAATGAGGAATAAGCAGGTATAGAAAATGACTGACTGACATTTACAAACACCTAGTTTTAGCAATGAAAACTGTGAGATTGTCTTCAGTCTCGAGTTGAGCAAAGCATTTAGAGACTGACTGGTGAGTCTCCATAAGGGATTATAATAACGCTGATTCGGCACATTGATCAGAGGTAGGTGTCAACCAGGAAGACACAATGAGCAATGAGGAGGAGTTTAAGACTTTAGATGGATCTTGGTGTGACATGTATCCTTGTCCAGAGCAGTAATGACATCATACTATTTAAATCCATCTTCAACTTCAATCTGATATTGGCTCTTGAAATGTTCAGATTTTTTCCACCGGCTACTTTCATGTTGTGCAAGTAGTAGCAAACAGTGTTAAGAAGTTAAAATCCTCTACAGAGCTGGAACAGATCGGTGATAAATCTCAGGGTTTGTAATCACGAGTGACCCCCCCCCACGTTACACATAATGATTTAATCCCCTGTTAAAAAACATTGATTAGCACAGCTTTAAGTCATTTAATGGCTTAGCTATGTTGTCATTTTAATTATACAATCAAACAGGGTTACATGTTGGATTTATACAGAAGGCACCAATGATCCTTTGTGTACAGCTGCGCGCCAAGTCAGATAATCTCGTAAATTAGCTGCAATTTCCAATCATGAATCCATTCGCAGCTTTCAAGTAAGCTCGACATTCACGGTTTTGTGCCTTTTCCCAAATGCATTCATGCTTAGAAAGCCCTGTAAATATCACAAATGTCTTCACATGTGACCTTTGACCCTGCAGGTAAAATTCGAATGAGCGAAAGATTAACAAACTCTGTATCTTCCGTCCATAAATCCCTCAAGGATGACCAGGAAGATGTTCCCCGGAGGGGGGGAATAAAGCCTTTTCAAGACAAGCAAACTCTCCTCACACAAAAACACTTTTGAGTGTGAGAGTGAAAGCAAATGGTAAAGAAGGCTTAGGATTGTCAGCCCTCCTACATATGATAGAGGTTATCCACTGTTCCTCCCACAGCAATAATTACCCTCAATAAGAAATTGATGAATAGGCTCCATATGTTTGAATTAAACATTCCCAGCCTTCCCATTGTTTGAGTCTCATGCAACAATCTCTTGTTGTCATCCCCATTCACCGTCTGCTCCCCAAGGTGACTGTGGTGCTCCTGGTTAGTCATAACAGCAGATCAGATGATGCCGCATTACTGGGCTGATAAGACATGAAATGTACTGAATTTAGATGTTGAGACTTCAGCAGATCTTATACTGCAACAGTATTAGCCGCAGAGGGTTAGCTTTCTCTTGTGAAGCAGTATTTACAGTCATTATGTGACATTTCCTTTATCATTGTCCATGACAGCTGGCCATTAGGCATCTTAATCAGGATCTGATTAAGTTGCAATGTCTAACTCTAATGATAAAAAAGCATACTGTCTCATCCCTACTGAACTTAGTAGCTCAACACTTGAAATTGTTCATTTGTTTTGATGTATCATGAAGAAATTAAATCAGTGATTCTCAAAATGGGGGCCTGGATCCCCCAAAGAGCCACAAGATACATCTGAGAGACAGTAAATAGCAAGATAGGAAATATGTCTGTAAATATTATTTTACCTCTTCAGGCCTCCAAAAACAATTGAAGGCAGTTATTTGATCAATTACTCATTTGGTCTAAATATGTCAGGAAACCATGAATAATCACATAAAGCTTTAAAATGTAATATAATGACTTTTTTTTCCTTTTCCAATACTGATTCCAATTATACAGGTATCTGCACACACACACACACACACACACACACACAAGCAACACAAACCCAGGGTTTGCTGTTTCACACGCATCTGAGGCCTCTGTGACTAAATGAATTCAACTGACTGGAAAAATACAGAATTCCCGTTAGCAGCGCAATTATAGTATCCATTAGATTTATTCAGTTTGATCTCTCCGGACCTAAATCACAAGGTGGTTGCTATAAAATGTCTTGACCAACGGTCCAAAGCCCAAAAATTTAAATCACTTGGTAGATTCACATTTACATGAGGCCAGTACTGCAATATGTCGCTTTATAGTGAGCAATTGATGTTTCTACTTTGCTTACTCACCCACTAAAATTGCCCTGAATGAAGTCTAAAATGTGTCTGGTTTTCATTCAGAATCCTGCCGATAAGGACAGAACCATCGTTGTATAAAGGTTAAAACCTGCATTGCAATCTTTCCTGGAAATAGATGTTTACTTAAAACAGTTGCAGAAGGTTAGCAAAATACCTTCCATGAGCTGCAAATAGAGGAGCATCTGACTGGGAACTCCACTGAGTCTGTGAGAGGGAATTTAACTTCCAACTTTAGGTTTGTGTAGGACAGAGATGAAATAGTGTGTGATTGAGGTTCCTGCTGAATAACATCTAACAGACTTCTCTCTTGACTCTTACAGTAGGTTCTATTGAATAATGAGGCATCGGACACACACTAGTGAACACTGATTAACTTGATAATAATTAACTCTTTATTTTTACATTACATCAGCAAAATAAAATTTAATAAAATGGAAAAATTGAATTATCTGGCCCTAAAGGACTACAGAGATTGTCCTGTTGTATGTATGCATGGGATAATCCACAGGGAGCCATGTGGTTATTAAAAACTAATGCATGACATCGACACAAAGAGCAGGTTTACCTGTAATAATAGCAATGCATTCTTTAGAGTTGTATAGTTTCACTGCAAAAGTGAGTCTTTGCTTAATCCTGGTTGTCTGCTATTTGGTGCCAACCGGAATTTCTGAAAAAAACATTTTATATGGACTAATATGTATTTTAATACCTGAAAATATGCACTAAAAATCTATAAATAGACTTTTTTATCATATTAATAAAATATTTGTTTTCATTAAAATATTGTGATGTGATGTACTAAAGCAAACAGCAAAAGTCCAGTTATGTTTTTTTAGTGAGTCCTTTCATGTAATAAATGCATAACGCATCCATATCAAATATTTTTTCACTAAAACCTCACCTTTAGCAGTTAAGACATCTTGAATATGATGTACTACGGCACACAGAATGATGTGTGGTTTTCTTTAAAATTGTATAAATAAGGTCATTGTGTGTACCGGTTGCACTATGGGTCATAGTGTTTTCCTGCTTTTTTGTCATGGGCCAATCATCCCTGAAATAAGACGACATGTGGGGATTGATCAGATGATTGTTTAGGAAACCTACTCTAAGGGACGGTATGAGACATAAATGTTGGCGTTTGGGTTTTGTTCTTTTCCTAAATTACTTTTGGAAAAAGGGAGACAGAAGAAAATTAAACAGAAGGACCAGTTACAGATTGAAATAGACAACAAAAAAAGAAACTAAACTCAGGAAGTGAAAGTCTCTTTAGCACATTCTTGTTTCACTTCCCAAAACATCTGAAGAACGATTAGGCATATTATCCTCCCACTCATCTTCTACCGCTGATCCAGTGGGGTCATAGGTGCAGCAGCCTTAGCAGAAAGGCCCAGACTTCTGTCTTTCATGTCCAGCTTTTCCCAAATTAACAAGTTATCCTGCCCTCGGATTACAAAACAAATGCAATCTGGTATTGTCATTGTCTTTGTATTTACAGTTGCATGACTTGAATGTGTCATCTGATGCAATGAATGTATACAAAAGACACAAGCAGAGATGGAAAAGTAAACTTTATTTTAATTCCACTTTTGTACATAGATGCCTTCTTATCCACTCACTTGACTCAAGCAACACACTCTTTATCAAATTCAAACAAGATTTATTGGCATGAATGTTAGTTTATTACCAAATCTAAATTACTAATTTTTTTGAATAATTACATTTTACACAACAAAACATTTAGATGATCATAAAAATCAAAACAAAACCGCAAAGCAAAAGAATCTATTAAAACACACAGTAAATGCAAAAATACACAATGATTGAAACACAAAGTTGAAGGAATGCTGAGACCCATGTTTTCTATTTATCCTGCTCTTTTAAGACCAGCCAGGGATTAGTTACACAAGCTTTTAGACTTGAGTCTAAAAACTCAATAAACATTACAAGAAATACCTTCATATTAATTCCATCGCCAGGCTGAGGTCTGTGTTTCGCAGACATTTCAAGCTTATTTCATATGTATGATAATTCTCATTCATCCAGGTCATTGTTCTCTCTATCAAAATGAATGACGGGCAACTGGACTTGTATTTGTTTAGTAGAGGGGTTCACAAGCTAGGCCCCCCTCAAAAGCTGGTTGATTGCAGGTCCTCCCAACGCCACTGACTTTATTCCTCTTCGACCCATCTGTCCTCTCTGTCCAGAATCTTCACATTGCTGTCTTCAAAGGAGTGTTGAGCCTTTTCCTTTAGATGGGACTAGACAGCTGAGACAGGACCGGAGGTGTTTGCCCTTCTCTGTTAGGACATGCGTTTGTTTAAAGGCGGTTTAGTTTCACCTGTGCTTTGTTGTACCTGTTACCGCACTGTTTCCACAGTCTCCTGGAGTACATCTGTGCCTTATTGCACCAAGATTTTTAAGGGGGGTCTTAAGTTATGCTTTATCACGCGAACAAAGTTGACCACACATTGTGTTTGTGTTGGACTAATCGCGTGATGTTCAGACCTACAAACTCTCTCTCAATGGGTTCTCAGATGCAGTAAAGGGGAGCTAAAAGTCAGAATGAGTTGGGGAAAAAATATGAAACAATGGCTCCAAAAATAGAGTGATGAAGGCTGAGAGAGTAGAAGTATAGGAGTTGCTGTGTTTTCAATTTGGTAAGAGACCTGCCAGTCTGGCCTTTCCCCAAGTTGGGGCTGTCTCAGCCGGAAAGGCATATTTGACTTTGGACAGAGTATCTCTCAACCTCCTTCACGCTCTCGTTCTCGTACATCGCCACCATTTCCTCCTGCAGGTACAGCGTGTGTGCAGCGTTTCTGTTACAGCGAACCAAACCAAACACAACCTCCCTGTATTCATGTTTCTGTGGCGTCGACAGCACCGACTTGGCGCCCACATCCTGTCGGGGTTCCTGTGTGTCCTGCCAATGTGTTCATACGTACTGTAGGTCCACATCGCCGTCCTGAAAATCCCTCTGCTCTAACTTGTCTGTGGGCCCATCGAGGCAGAGTCTGCGTGAGACCCGTGGGAGGTCTTCCTGGGTGTTGGATCGGTGCTGCGAAAGTAACGGACAAATTGAATTTCCATATGGATGTGTGAGGCTTGCTTCCTGTGAGCGGACTCCATGAAGTTCTCCTACACTGTGTTTGAGCTCCACATTAGTTTGAGCCGTGGTAAACAAGTCTCCAGACACAAACCGATCTGTGTCGGGATGTGTTACTCCTCCTGTCTCCTCTTATTATCATCCCAATGCTCCGAACACGTTGGCTCACTCTCATCATCTGAAATCGGTCCTCTTTCTCACAGTTTCATGGGCTCAGTGGTCGTTGCTTCTCTGTTTCTCTCATCCTTTCTCTCTTTATTTCCTGCCAGTTGTTAGAACTCACTTTTTTGGCTACTGTTTTATATTCATGACTTGCCACTGTAAAGGCAGCGGCCGACATTACCGATAAGTGATGTGGCCTGTGTTCACAGCTGCAGCATGCTGAAGCTATTCACTCCACTACTTTTTCCTGTCAGGAAAATCGATAAAAGATGATAATGTTTTGACGCTTAGAGATGCAACCGTTGAAAAAGAAGCGAGTCACATGTCGTGTCACGTTTATTATAAGGCGGGTATGTGCTTTAGATTATGAGCAATTCATATCAGCGTTATGATTTGCAAAATTAAAAGAAAAACACAGAATTATCATCACTATAAATTATCTTATATTACAGGTATTCACTGTTCAAAACCGCATTCATTTTTATTGTTTATTCATTCTTTATTTATATACAGAAGGTCCCATTGAGAAAGAACATCTCTTCTGCTAGGGAGCACAGAAAAAGAATAAAAGGTTTAATTTAACGGTTAACATTGAAACAAAAACACACATAACATCATTTCATTTTAACCTTCATGTTTTGTTCATTTTCAGGTTAAAAAAAAGGTTACGGCTGATTTTATAATACTAAATTATTTTAAATGCATATATGAATTTACATTTCATGCTCTAGTGCAGAGGTTTTCAGTCCTGCAGGCCTTCTCAGGGGGTGCAAGGAAGTTGAAGGGAGGACATAGGGGGAGACTCTTTAAAGTCACAACTCAGTCAAATCTGAACACATACAGTAGAATCACTGTGCACTTTATTAGGAACACCTGTGCAATTTTCCGTTTTTGTTAATATTGACAGAAGGTGATAATTCTAAGTTATGTTTATTATTGGAGCCACAGTGGGTGGTGGTGCTGTACTGGAGAAAATATAAAGTTTTCTTAATATTTTTCTAAAATTTTTGCAGGGGCTGTTGTACTGGATTGCATTAGATTGCACAGCTGTTCTTAATAAAGTGAGTGTATGGCCTACTGTATGATACACATATTTTCTGATTCAGCGTGACTCACTTCATGGCGATAAATCCACACAGGAATCTAGAAAGAAAGATTCTCTACATAAGTCCGGAACTCCCTTTAGAACCATCACATCTTTTTTAAGTTTTCTTCAGTATCAAACTAATCCAGCGACAGGTGCCTCTCTTCATCCATTTGGTACATTGCAACCTGGAACACATAATGGCTAAATCACCATTCTTTTAGTTTTGTCAATTTGTCAAAAAGTAAACATATTTGTTTTGGGCTCATTGACAACAAGAAAAATATTGAATTGTGCAAAATGTGAAGAGTTTCAGATTTTCAGTCACTTTCAAATCATCAAGTCAAATTACTTCAGTGTAGAATGTCAAACGGACAATTTCTACATAGAAAAAGAAAGATTTTGTTAGTTTCCTTATTTCCTTACTACATTTTAGTTGTTGATTTATTCTTTTTCTTGAAAACTATACTGACAATGGAGCACCAAAACCTTTAAATTAAAAATGTGGGACAAAACCTTTCAGTCACCAGCATCATACCTCAGTGGAAGGTAGGAGATTTTGTTCCAAGGAAGCCTGGAAAGTCTATTATGAAAGCCTCAAATCTCTTGAGCTGGTGAAGTACTTGCTGAGTCATTGCTATTGATCCCATTAACAATCCACAGAATAAAACTTAAAAAAGATTGTTTAAAATGGTAGAAAAATGTTATTCTGTTTTATATTAATCTAGAAAGTGAGTGAGTGATCTGAGACGATCGGACAGAACTAAAAAAAAAAAGTGAGTAGACTTCATCCTCTGGAGACCATTAACCATGTAAAATATTTCAAGGGAATCCATCCAGTTGTTGAGATATTTCTTTCGGGATCATAGTTGTGAACTGATAGATGGACTGACATATCACATCCCTAGAGCCCAGCTAATAATGAGGCTAAAAATGTGGTGGTTTTCACCTCATGAACCGACTGTCTTCTATCAGCGAGCAGCAGCTGGGTCTGTGCATACAGTAGGCGGCCCTGTGCCCGGCAGCGAGGGGAATACAGGTCCACTGTGCCGGGATGTTGACCCCTGTCTCCTCAACCTACTTCCCTTGATGGACAGTATGTCTCCACTGCAGGTGTGCATCAGCCTTATAAAGAGATGTCTGTGTGTGTCATGTTTGCCCTCTGGCCGTTTCATCATTAAGGTATCGGGATGAGAAAATAAGCACTGTGGGGGGAAAAGCAGCCGCTCTTCTAGATTTACCAATTTATGAAGCAGCTTTCATGAGTGAGGGGGGCCCCCACTGCAGTTCCTGACGAACACACGGCAGTCTGTTTGCAAAGGGAGCGCTCGCGGTCTGCCTATCCTGGCCTATTGCCCCGTGTCTGTGCACTCCCCCCTCGCAACTCCTCAGACATACCACTAACTGCACATTCGCTCTTTTTTTGTCTCTCACGCCTCCCCACAGCTCTACAATCCCTTTAATTCTCGCTCATTCCCAATCTCTCGTCTGCCTTCCCCCTCGCCTGGAATGTTTTCACAAAGAGGGAAAATAAACCGCCATATACCAACACCCGGCACTCAAATCTACTCACATCTCTTCCATTTAGAGAGCGATCCCGGGCATTAGGGATGAAGAGCAGAGGCGAGGAAGAGCTCACGGCAGCCCACATGCGATTGTAAACTTAGCCGCCTTGGAAATGTTTACCTGGACTTCCAGTGTCATACTTTCCTTGGGTGTTACAGTTCCTCCTGCTGCCCCTGCAGAATGGTGCCTTTGTGAGCGAGAGTTCAGCACTCTGTCCACCTTCCTGGCCCCTCGGCTACTCTTTCAAGCAAACGCTCCATCATATCCAAGCATGAGAGGAATGGTTCTTACCTGGGCCCCCAAAAATCCACGTGACCATCATCACCCTGTACTTACTTTGTCTAAACCCTTAGGAAATGGCTTTTTAAATCATGCTAATCCACCCCTTCCTTGCACGATGTGTTTTCATGTGTTAAATTAGGTGGAAGTGCATTTCAATTGAATTTACCTGCTCGGGCCACTTAGTGTAGATTTACTTTGGCACCACTGAGCTGAGTGTTTCGTTTTACAGCACCAGTTCTCATATGTTACATAAAGAAATGACAGATGCACTATATGATAGTAGTGAAGTATGCTCAGAAATGGAAAAAAGGATTTATCATTGCCAGAAATATTTCCACACCATATCCATCACGTTTAAGTCACAAATGGTTCCACAGGGTTTTAGAATTTCTGTCATGGAGTCTTCCACTGGAATCTCACCACTTTCTGAGATTCACTTTGAAACCACTCTCATCTCTGTTCTTCTTCCAGCTGGAACGGCATGTGAGAATGTTAAATGTCAATGTCAATCTGACACTGTTTTCGATTAACATTGATTTTCACGACCTAATGAAACCGTCAACTATTCATCTCTGCTTATGAGTGTTTAGCGGAGGTCATAAAGTATCTGAAGAGATGCTCAGTGGGGGAGAGAGCTTTGGTGATTTACTGTATGTCTTACATGGATCTGTGACTAATCTGTAGAGAAAACAGGGAAGATTTAGTGCAAATGTGCAGCTATCAAAAGACAAGGATATTAATATTAATAATAATATTAATAATACCAGTAATACCTTGGACTTAAGTCATGCTTTTCGAAGTATCGAAAGATGTTTTACATGGAGAGCAGAACAAAACACAAAACAGAACAAACAGAACACTTTAGTAAAAGAAGACAACTAGAGAAGCTGTACTAAGTCATGGAATGGAGGGAAAGCAGAGAAAGGGAACAGGGGTTAGCAAGTGGAAGCAAGTTTGTAGAGGTGGGTTTTGAGGGCTTGCTTGAACGATGGTAGGGTGGAAGCCGGGCAGATGTGTGGTTGGGAAAGATGTTCCAATAGGAGGATGAAAAGGCTCTGATTCCAGGTACAGAGCTCAGTCCTGATGGTCTTGAGAGTGTTTGCTTTGGTGGACCTGAGGCGTTGGGTTGGGGCGTGGTAGGGGAGGAGGTCTAAGAGGTAGGGAGGGGCCGGGTTATTTAGGGATTTGTAGGTTGTTAGTAATATTTTGAGGTCAATCCTGTATTAGCCTGTGGAGCCAGTGGAGTTTGTGGAGGAGCAGAGTGATGTTCTCAATGTGGCGAAAAATGTTACTGCTGCCAGGATATATTTGGTGGAAACATCTTTTCTAGGAAATAAAACGCGTTGTTTAATTTCTATTTAGAAGTCAAAGTTCCTGCAGAACAGGATTTACATGATTAGTCCAGTGATTAAGATTTAATATGATTTTAGTGAGGTTTGGTTTAGGCTACAAAAGCACTTGGGTTTAACTCTGTAATTGTGGTGAAATTTTAATAAAGTTACCACATCCTGTGTCATGTGTTTCGTCAAGAAAGTTCTGTCAGTGTTCAGACAGTACTGTGAAAAATTGTGTTTATTATCCAAAATGGAATACCATCAAGGTCTGCCAGGGTCATAAAGAATTAGAGTCCTGCAACAGATGGTTTGACCTCACAGACACCTGATCTCAGCATCATAGAGACAGTCTGGAATTCCATAAAGAGACAGAAGCAGCTGAGAGTCTAAATCCACAAAAAGATCTCCATCTTGATTTTACTTTTAATGCCTACATCAGATTTTTTTTGCTTATCAACACCCATATATATATATATATATATATATATATATATATATATATATATATATATATATATAATTGTAGGTTAATTACTATTGAGACAATTCTTTGCTTGCAGCCCTAGTTCAGATGCAAGCACCAAGGTTGATGGCACCTGTAACATCCTGAAACTCAGAGTTATATAACAGACAGGAACCTCCTCTGCAGGTGGGAATGTGTGGATCGCTGACATTGCAGAGACCCTCTGATAGTCATCAAACTCTGACTGACATTCTGCTTGTGAGCCTCATGGTCATCCTCATGGTCAAGTCTTCAGGGGCCTTCAAGGGGACACAAAATGTCCCCCGGGCCAGGGCCGATCTGGGTGAGTTCACCGTGCAGAAGTCTTGTAGACCCGGGGTCCATCAGATAAGTTGTCCCAAAACATTCCTGACTGTCGGGCCCCCTCTTCCAGGGATTCTTCCCGAATTTGGAATTCCGGGATTTGATTGATCCATCGGAGGATCAGGCTAAACCTACAGAGGCTGATCTGGTCTCTAGCCCAGCTAGTCCTCCTCTCCACACTGGAAGAACTTCAGATAATATTATGAGAGATTAATGGTTCTGTGTTGTCAGCACTTGCACACTTAAGAGTGCTTTTTGTAATCTTTCCAGTGAGGGAAACAACCTAGGGTTTCACAACTTGAGACTTTTTGAGAAAAATGTCCTATTATTGGACCACTTCCTCCCTTCTGGCTCCTCAGTGGTTATCAACCTGCCTCCATGTGTCAGAAGTGAGGAGACACTGTGTTGGGATAGTTACATTTGCCCCAAAAGATTCAATGGTTGTGTGAGCTAATTCATATTCATATATACAGTTGTGTTCAATAGTTCAATTTGTTAAAAAATGTGAATAAAGCCAAAGTCGTTGTAATTATTTCATTTTTAAGCAACATTTTATATCCAAAATCAAAATGTGAAAAAACTTCAATTTTGCTGGTCTGGAACCAAGATGCTGCTCAGATTCTTCAGCATAACTGATGCTCAAAGCGTCATGGAGTCCATGGATGGCTGGCACAGTTTCTCTGGGCATATCACGCTGGCAATTGAGATCTTGGTGCAACACTATAAAGATGCCAAAAAGTACCTTGTGCATCTGTATGAGATGTGGAGGAGCATGACAAAGCATCAGTATTTGACAACCTTGGAACGAGTATGGGTTGCCTCTACAGCTGGTCCAGTGTGTGCTACATGTGGTGCATGTTACATTTAAGGGCTGTTACCATTTCCCAGAAATCACCAGTCAATCAAATTTAGTGTCCAGTACGCTGATGTCATCTCTGTAGCATACAGCATTTGTTTTTATTCAGGCATGATAGCTTTCATCGCTCATGGTAATTCACTTCTTCTTTTTCTTATTCCCATCATGGATAATCCAAACAATCATTTCTTGCTGCTGCTGGATATGTAAATCATCTTCAGCCCACCAGTGTCGGGCTACAGCCTAAAGAAGCTGTGTCATGTGTGTGAGTGTGTGTCTGTGGTAGTGGTGTTAGTTAATGTTGACTGATGAAGTAAAATCTACATTAAAAGGATTTATAACACATGTGCAGCTGTAATTCTGTTAAACCTAGGAAGCCAAATCACACAAACATGAACTATTATGATTTTCCTCAGAAATATTTCACCATGCAAAACAACTAGAGGACACATGTTGTTGCTTTGGCCATAACTTCTCCTTTGGAGCTCTCTTTTTACAATTGTCTTTTTTGCTACCATTCTTTTTATGGGGATTTAGTTTGTTTATCTGTGAACAGGACTATGGAAAAACTACTGGGCTAATTTTCGGGAAACGTGGTAGTGGGGTGTAGAATTAGCCAAGGACAAATCCATAAAATGCTGGGGCTGATTCCACCTGGGAAATTTGGGTAATGATTGTTAATGTTTAAAGGACCGTTCACATGAATGCCGTTATTTTGAAACCGTATTCTCTGCACGGTTCAACCTTTCATCCATGTAACCGCAGTTGTAGGCTCCTGAAACCAGAGTTTCTTCTGAAACTTTTTCAAAAAGCCTTGTTTCAGCAGTTATGTATGGATGGGAAAACCACACATTATTCTTCTTCTTTGGGGTTTTAAAGCAGCCAGCATCCAAAAAGTTGCATTGTTGCTATCTGCAGGATTGTACTTTATTGTACTATATTCTGCTATATAATTCAGAAGAAATTTTGTCTTCCCCTCCCACTTGACCCTATTTCTAAAATGATTTTTATAAATACCCTTCAAAGCCAAGCTCTTATAGTTGTTTGATCAACTCTTTGTCTTTGGTAGACATAATTTCTGTAAATAAAGTAAAATATATATCGCAATTTCTTGTTGACATTGTTTGATGTCACATTATGTGATGGTAAACATGAAGTTGTATCCATGGAGACTTGAGTGTTCTAGCCCTGTGATTGGCTAAAATGGTCTTCCTGTTAGGAGTGCTATCGCCACCTACTGCTTTGGCATGTGCATTTTGAGGCCGATTTTGTGGCTTCATGTGGTTGGAGATATTTTTTATCACACCGGTGGTGTGAAAAGGAATTTATCAATAGCCACAAATAGTCTTTAATGGCTATTAGTGGCTCCTGCTTGGCAATGGAATGTTAATAGTTGAATGAGCAGTTGACAAAACTCTGCCCTGGTGATTCACCTAGGCACGATCCTAATATTTTTGGAAATATAGCCACACATAATGGTTTTGCTGCACATTTGCATGTCAGGTAGAAGAATGACCATTGAGTGTGTGACCTTTTGGTTCCCTTTTTTTATTACTGTGTTTTTGTCAGCCTTTATTATTCCCATGTGAGGAAAAATGACTTGTGTGATTTGCTTTTGAAGTGAGGGATCCAGGGAGTGATCTTTAATCAGTACTGAAGTAATGGAAAATTTCACAGGCCAAAGTGTCCATCTGTTGTCTGTTGAGCTTGAGTCTGCCATAAGTTAGGATGATGAGTTATGATAACCATAGTTTTTGAAAGCTAAATGCTACCTGTGTGTCTAAGAGTTTTTTCTCATGGTGTTGATTGATTCACAACAATAAACGGATACATTTTCATAATCTTATTCATTCACATGTTGATAATAGCATTAACACTTGAAAATATCCCTTTACAGTACACTTTGAACAGACAAAAAATGTTTGATGAAAATAAAATTTGTTCATATTATAATGTGGACATGAAAATATTTTTGATCGATTGAATAGGCCCAATATAAACATCCGTTTTAGCAGAAAGTGTTGACATGCTACTAAAGCTCTGATCCACATTAAAGTCCAGAGGGAATGCCAGTGAAAACACAGACTGCCACTGTTCACTAAATAGATGAAGCAAACAAGACAAGATTTATATAAATTATAAAAGTAATAAAATCATTCCACTCTGTCATGTTTCCTGGATTCTTCTGTGTCTTTTTGGTTAGTCAGTGCTCACATGTACATCTCTGTTACATCAGGACATTTAACCAGCGGACACTGAAAGTTTAAAGCAACAAAATAAATTAAATTAAATTCTTCAATTACTATTACGCAACCTGCAATTAAAGAGTAAAATTTCCTTTACATTTAAAGCGTCTGTGTCTGCCACAGTATGTCAGTTGCTTGTTCAAAAAATATTGTGTTAGTTATCAGATGCAAGGCATTCCACTATAAAAGCACCATTTGGACCTTTTCGCTGATGGACCTGTTACCGGTGCACATTAGGATGTCTGTACAGTAGCAGGACTCTTCCTCTGTCTGGATCAACGGGTTCACACCATGTCTGCTGTCTGGCCTCTCCCTCTCCCATGAGCCAAAGCGTTTACAGTCTGCATAAGAGTATCTTTGTGATAGCTAGACTCATGAAACAGACTGATACTGTGCTCCACTGCAGCTCCTGCGGCCACAGTCCTGTCTACCATCAGCTATCTATCTGTTTCTCTTTATGCCTCTTCCTATTTCCTCCCTACTTTTTATCTTTGTTTCTATCTACTTTCTCTCTCCTCTTTTTTTTCCCTTTCCATCTTCTCTTTCCTGGTTTGTGCTGCAGAAAGAAGGGACGGGACCTTTAAAACTCAAACTCCATAGCCACAGATTACGAGAAAAGGCAAGAGTGCTGAAAAAGGATATTCCATCTCCGCACTGATGTGTCAATGTGACAAATCCAAAGAGAGATGATGGCCATGCAAATGGGAGTTTCTTTTTTCTCCATCAGATTTACTGGAAAATCCATAATTACTGTAACAAAGTGGGTGAATGTAAATATTAGTGCTACCAAAAGCAGTGACATCCACCTCCCATCTCCTCCACAAATTGTCCCCTGCATGACAGCGACGCCACAAACGGAGGCTCTTTCTCTTTCTTTGTCCAGCACATGCCATGGTGAAAACAAGTGGGCACATATGTCCAAATACATCCCGGCCATTTAAGCCAAACTTGTGGTTCAACCTCAGGCAACAGTTTTTGGGTTCGAGACATCCAGTCTGTGGCTTTTACTTCGACCAACAGTGGAAATTAGCTTCAGCTGAGCTGTTTTCAGAAATGTGTCACACAAGTGAACTTCCTTTCTTTTAGGGAGGATAGTAAAAATGAGGGTAATGGACTGTGATGAGCGCTGAAAGTAATGGTTGTTTTGTTTTCTTTTTTAAATGCTGAGTACAAACTGTTTGTTTTTCATAATATTTGGTTTTACAATGATATAAGAGGAATGTCAGGAAATGTTCAAGAGGCTTGAACCCGCAAATGGTTATTATATAATTATTTTTTTAACTGCTGGACAGATGTATTTCTGTAGTAATGTGATACTGGATAGCATATGCAGAGTTGATAAGATCTAAAGGGCAGTGGTGTAGTCATAGCCGTACATATTTGACTAATCTTTTAAGCTAACCAGTACCTGTGTGTGATAATTATCACATGAAGTGATCAAATTATTCTCATAATGTTACTAGTAAACATAAGATTATCCTGAGCTAGACCAGATTTGACCTGTTTGTATTAGTATTGTTAGAATAAGTGAAGTATTGTTGTATTCAAATGCATAGATATATACTATAATCTTAAAAACTATTTATTTAGTCTCAGAAATGTTCTCACCACTGGCACTTACAGTATTTATATGGCCATAATGAATCATTTTGAAATAGATTCAAGATAAAAGTGCATCAGTTGTAAACAAACCTAAACATTAGCATGCAAAACACATCAAACCAAGTCAACAAGCATCAACACTTATGTGGTTTGAGTTGTTATTATTGCATTTCTATATCGTCACCCTCTTAAAATAATTGCCTAAGTCACAAAGGCATGTTAGAAAATTTGCTTAAGTCATTTAATTCTCTCATGTTCCATCTTTAACTGACCTGTTGTTATAACTGTTTTGATTAAAATTGTTAGGTTAGGGTTTTTTTGTGTTTTCTGAAAAATCTGAAAAAATGACTTAGGTGATTATTTTAAGAAGGCATCAATATGGAGCTTTCAATCAAATTGCTTAACAGACTTTAATCTCAAAGTTCAGTTGATGCCTGCATCAACAATAATCCTTCCTCCTTGCAGGAAATAAACCAGAAGAAAACCTTTTGGCAACATTCAGCAGATTTCATTTGTTTTTAGGAGTTTTATTTTTGGGCTCCAGATGGTAGAAATCCTTTAACCACACACATGACGTACCTAAACTCACCTAAACCACCCAGACATAAATATCACACTTTGTTAGTAGAGAGCAGCATGCTTGCAAGAGACAGAATTTAGTTCAGTAGGAGGCTATTTAGTCATGGGAGTGGCATTGTTTCTTTTGTGAAAAAAAGATTAGCTGAATTAAAAGAAGGGATCTCTGTATGTATGCATGTCCTTCGTGCATCTTCAGAACCACTCATCTGATCCACTTCACATTTGGTGGGCGAATTGCCAAAGACCCAAGGAAGTGCAGTGTTAGTGTTAGGCCAGTCAGATGAGCAGTTCACAAGAATGCTGCAAGCAGCCATGGTTCTCAACAATCTTCCAACCATAACTTCTGGGGACCCAAGCAGTCCACCTGCTCCCAAATAGTACTTGATCCGAATGGGTGCTGCACTAGAAATGACAAAAAAGCAATTACTTAACCATTATTATTTTACGACTGAACAGACTTATATAACTGCAGAAGGTCTTCATCAGACAAATTTCAGTTTGTCAAAATAAATGTGGCTGCCATGGCTGATAAATCAACCTAATCTAATTGAGCTAGTAATATGGCAGCAACACTCTAGTGTCTCATTGTAAGAGACAAATTGGACTGGTTTTTGGTTTGAGCTGCAGTAAAAAGCTTTCACGTTTGCTTCACATATAAAAGAAGGCAGAAGACATCTACTGTGTCTCTAAGTTCAAAGGCGGAGAAAGTGCCAAACACACACGTTGCCAAAATACTTGTACTATGTCATCATATTCACTAATATCCATTCATGTGTTGGGAGCCTAGAATATTACTTTTAACAGACCAATCCCTTCACAGTATCCAACAGGGAATGGGAGGCTAGTCATGCATTGCAAGCAATTACTTTGATGGAAGAGTTTCCACATTAATGCAAATGATACAGAATAGGACTGGATAATGTAAAGTGAATACAGTGAGCCTTTATGTAAAACTGCAGGATGTCTCTGTGGATGGCTGCAAAAGGAGAATATATATATTTACCTCAGCAGCTGGAATCGGGAAACAGTAAAAACAGAATCGAGAAGTCAACTGGTGTATAAGGGAAGACAGAGCTCAGCTTTCTCCTCGTGCCAAACATCCGCCTTTGCCAGTGACGTCTGGCCCTCGTGCATCAACAGTAGCTTTGTAGCGAAGCCATGCAGTAGAATCAGCCCTTTGATTTGGATTGTTTGCTGTGCAATGGCCTGCACGTTGCAGGTAAGTGTTCCAGAGAACATGAGTGTGGCGTGACGTGGGATACCGCCGGACCTCACCAGCTGCCTAGGAAAGGTCATAGTACCTGTGAACAGGCTCGGCAGTTCTCAAATAGCAGCGGTTGCTCGCAGCGTGACACGTCAGCATCAGCTGAGGCCAACTCTCAGAAAGGGTCAGATGAGTGCAGTCTTCTAGTAACAAAAACCTTACGCAACTGACGTTAACTTTCACTTTGACCTGCTGGGCCACTTTCCCCTGTGAAATCATCAGCTAAGCACTACCAGACAGTTAATGACGGCGTTGGGTAATACAGGTTATGATGTAATCTCTCACACTGTATCAGTCAATTAACACATTGGAGACTCTGGAGGGCATGATTGCAGAATTTATCATTTTAGTGGATGTTAACAGGAACCACAACATAGCCCACAGTAGCAAAGTCACACAAAGGCTAATTATCTAATGGGATAATTGTGTTTAAATGCTCGTTCTCCTGTTCGCTAGATTCTTTGGTGGTCTGTATTGTGAGCTGTTGTAGAACTGTTTTAATGTTAAACATTGTTCCATGTCTCCAACATCAAGGGTGATACTGGGGTACTTTTTGTAGTAACGTGTGAAAGGCTTGTTTTTGTGTGACAGAGTGAGACTGACAGAAAGGGATTGAGACTGACAACTACTATTTGGATTTAGTGTTTTTTTGAGGCCCAGGGTGTTTATAGGCTCACAAGTTCCACCTTTATGTACCTGACTGCTGACATGTTTACATTTCAACACATAAACGCAGAAACAGCTAATGCCAAAGAAACAGCCGACTGCATATATGTGACTGTAATGACTTTTAGTGTTACCTCAAATAGCTTACTGTAACATAATTTTATAGTATGATGTAGAACCCATCATTATGGCTTTCTGAGGCACCAGAAAGCCTGAGGGCTTCTGTGGGCAGGGAGACAACAGCATTGCATGAAAAAAATGCAGCCCCAGACACAGCTTTTAATGCAGGGTCGTTTAACAAAAGAGTCAAAGCTGGTTCAACTTTCACCCTGAAGATCAATGGGAGAAAAGATAAAATGGTTCAGTGTGTTACCATCTACCTGATGTTATTGTTTATTGTTATATTTATTCATTTTTTGTCCACAGCATAACGCTCCTCAAATGAATGCTTCAAACAAACATAAATGCCAAATTCCAGTCATGTATTCATTGTTTTATACAGTTTGAGGTTTGAATGGTGCATTTTTAAATTACATCCTCTTGCTGTGCGCCCCTTCCTATCTTCCAAATGGAAAAGTAGCACCACCGTTTACACTGACAACTCAACTCATTGAGTTACTCATTGAGGAAATCATCATCATTACCTCTGCCAGGGAGGTTATGTTTTAGCCAGTGGTTTTCTGTCTATCTGTCTGTTTGTTAGCAAAATACCTCAAATAGTTTTGGCCGGATTTTCGTCAGATTTTCAGCGAATGTCGGGAATGGTATCATGAACAGATAATTAAGTTTTGGTAATGATCCGGAAGAAATCCTGGTTTTTGGATCACTTTGATTTTTTTGTTGTTTGATTACATTGTAATCCAGTAAATGGACCTTCAATTAGGCACCGTCATTTGGGGCCTCCTGGTGGTAATAATTTGCACCTGCAGAGCTTGTTTTCTTTGCACACTACACTAGAGAGGACTTTAACTGCGCCTAAAAGACTTTCCATGCTTTGATACTTTTCATTCCACAATAGTGAGTGTATTCAACCACACTCTCAAAGCCCTTTTCTAGTTTTGAATTTACTACTGACTTTTGGAAAATTAGGTTCAACATTGTCTTACTTCGAGATGGAAACCTTACTATTGTCTTACCATAATATAAACTGCTGTGCAGGGCTCTGACATCTGATAAGCCTTCAAAATAATGAATCTATTGCTCTAAACAGCCTTTCTGGATCGTATTGTCTCACTCGTACTTGAAACAACAAGCAACCAACAGCCGAGCTTTTGCAATTAGTTTTAAAAGCTAGAAACAATGTCACAATATTTAGTTTGTCCGACATTTTCAGAGGGAAATATCCTACAAAACAGCTTTCATTTAGACCACCATGTAAAACAAAAACCCCAAACTAAAAATCTGATTAAGTCTTTCATTCAGGGCATTGTGATACAATATCCCCGCATAATTATTGGACATTCAAATGAATAAAATGTGCAACAGAAGAATAATTTCATTTCACAGAATATTTTAAGACACTGTGGTCAATGAGGTGGGTTGTGCTCATTGGCCAAAATCCACAAATGTTAAAATCAGACCAGATATTGGAAAACTGATATAATAGTCTAACTCAAATATGTTCCAATGACTAAACTAATTCATTTTTCTTGCAAGCAGAGAAATTCAAGTCTTTTACCTCTTCAGCCACAATGAGCCATTTCACTTGATTGAAGTTGGGTCAGTAAATGAGCACACCTTGGTTCTTCCTCTTCCTGCGGATGGCATACAGTATATGAATTAGATTCTGTACTTGTGAGGCCTTCTGTCTGCAGATCTGGGTCAGCAGCACGTTATTGAGGCTCATATCACTAATATTTACTGACTGGTATAGTGCCAGGGCACATACAGGCATATATACACACACATTAAACCACTCACCCACAGTCCCCCCCTCCACCTTCTGCCTGGCCTAGTGTGAAGTCTGGTTTACCGGATCTGTATGTCTGGATCTGAAGCTTAGAAATACAGCACAGCAGGGGGTCAAGGCTTTATCTGCCAAGTGTTAGCTGCAAGTATTTGTACTTCTTATTATCGCAGCAAAGGCGACGCATACATTGAAGGTGCGCGCCGTTCATGCCTTCTCTGCTTCACGCAGACACTCAGTGTCTCCTTCATTCGCTTGCCTGTTTGGCAAGGGTCCCTCTGCCCGCTGACAACCACAGGCCTGTCTTGCAGCCCGCTCCTCCTCCTCCATTCCAAATGTGTTGACTTTACCCACTTCGTTTGGAAAAGGAGGAAAAGAGAGCAGCGGGCCAGGGGGCCTCCAGAGAGAGACACAGCCCAGCCAAAGGCCTCAGAGGCGGCCTGAAGGCCAGCCTCTGTTCCCTGAACCTTCACCTGGACACAAGAGCTACTGAAGGGACATTGGACAACAGAGAAGAGGTGGGATTTAATGGAAAATTTGAATTTACCTTTCCATGGTGGCACTTTAGCTCAGTGGTTAACGCTGTTGCCTCACAGCAAGAAGGTCCTGGGTCCTTTTTGTGTGAGGATTACATATTCTCGCCGTGTTTGCATGGGTTTCCTCCTACCACCAAAAGTATGTGAGGGTTACTTCTGTGAGGGCGTCTGATAAAGGCAGTGGCAGAACATCTGGAGCTGGTTCAAAAGGTGGAAGCCCACTGCTGCTAATGTAAACGATAGGAAGCAATTGCAGAGAATGAAGACCTTTGATACACTTAAAACACCATTTCAGATTGACAGACTGACAACAAAACACACACGCTTCATTCCCTCAGGGTTTATCATTCTTAGATGATAGGAACTAGATACTGAACTCAAAGATGACATGTAATCTAATGAATGCGGCTCGCCTGTCGTATAAACCAAAAGAGATTTCTAGTGTCCAGGTTTGCTTC
The DNA here is from genome assembly GCA_030544235.1 of Lepturacanthus savala. NCBI lineage: Eukaryota > Metazoa > Chordata > Actinopteri > Scombriformes > Trichiuridae > Lepturacanthus > Lepturacanthus savala. Next base: position 15,444,222 of record CM060477.1, read on the forward strand.
TGTATTGCGAGGCCTCCTGAATATGCAGTTCTCACCCAGCCCATAGACTTCATATTAGGATGCTGTGACAAATTAAAAAAATGTTTTTCTAGGCTCAAGGAAAGATTTATTTTTTGCAGTTGGATGTGTCCTCTCTGCAGTTTTATTGACAACTCCATTATCGAAGCAGTCTATGGGGAAAAAGGCTTTTTGTGTGACATGGGTTTTTTTGTAAAATTGTCCACAAAGCTTTTCCAGCTATCTTAATACATCCTTATGTCTTATAATATATGATCCACATATCAGACCCTTTAGACTGTTACCCCTGTAAAACTGTAAAAACAGCAACTTAACCCTTATGCCTCCCTGGGGACGTAAAAGGACCTTTAGAGTTTCATTTATTTTTCGATAATTTTGGCTGCAGTTATGTTATAGCCATGATCTTTGGCAGAGGTGTGAAGTTCAACCACAGTTCCTATATTAAGTCTATAATAAACACTGTAGAAAAATACTAACACCCATAGGGCCTTTTTTGGTCCCATTAAAACCACATTTTTTGATCCCACGGGTGCTACAACATAAATTCATACAATCTATCTAAGGCTTTCAAACTGAAGTTAAAAAAAATGGTGTTTCCCATTTTCAAGTTGATTGAACCTTTTTTTCCCGTTTTTTTTTTTAACCCATTGGGCCAAATGCATATTATTTTCCTGGTTCCCACTAGAGGCATTAACTCTCTGTTATGGAGACTGCAGCCAAGTGTATTACAGCTTCAGTGAGTTGTATGCGTAGTATGTGGAGAAAATGTGTGTGTGTGTGTGTGTGTGTGTGTGTGTGTGTGCGCGCGCGCGCGTGTGTGTGTGCGCGCATGTGCGTGTGCGCGCATGTGCGTGTGTGTGTCATTAGGAATAATGTGACCTGCGCAGCTAAAGAGACAGAATTTTCATACACTGCAGGTCACATTACTGAAATTGTGAAAAAATGTCATTCCTGAAAATGAATGAATATTATATCACTTTCTTACAGACTTCACAGTATTTTGAAAGCTGATATTACTAGTAACTGGTGTCTGCAACCTCACATTTGTTAGTCTATTAGCTCTCAGAGGCCGCCAAGCTGACCACCTCTGATGTCTGTTCAGAGCTCAGGGAGGGGGAGTTGAGGGCACATATGACATATACACACTAACACACACTGGAGGGGTCTGTTTTTCAGAGGTGTAAATTAGAAGAGTACAGATGAGTGTGGTGAGGGGGGTCGTTGGTGCGCCTGTATGTTTGATGATTTTGTTATTCCACATTATGCAGCAGCTTACTGCACCCTGGTGTAAGGCTGTCTCCTCCGTCTGTTGTCATGAACACAAACACTCTGAATGTGTGTGAATGCAGCTTGCACACCTATACCACTGTGCTGTCTCTGTCAGCCTAAGCTGTTTACAACAAATCTGCACAGTTGTATGTTACATTTTATACAATCGTGAGAACTGTGGCATCTTTGTATACTGAGTTTTTTTTTCTCTGTCATCTGTGCTTTCACATATGGCAAATTGAGGCAAAACATTTTGACAATGTCAATTTATTGCATTGACTTAAGCTCAAAAGCCAGGGTTTCCTTGCTGAAGTTGCTGCACCCACGACAGCTTCAGATAAGAATGTGAAGACGAAATGAAATACTCAAAATTCAAATGAAAATGCTTTTTTTTTTTTTCTGAAATCAGCATCTCTACATATATTCCAGCCATTCCATTCCAGCGTCTGTTGAATTCCAATTTGCATTGCATTTGAATTGTTTGAGATTCCTTATAATAAGTTGTAAAATCAGAAAAACTTATAATATATATATATATATAGAATATTAAGGCTTTTTTTTTTCTAATGCTGATTCATATTTGTGCACAGGCTCAAAACTCACATACCATCAGTTAAAATGCAACAAAGCTGTTCCTTTGTGAACCTCCTGATCCTTCCTGTAAAGTACAAAACAAACAGTCCCTAAGAATGTACAGCTGTGGTTCTTAATAGCAATGTTAAAGTGCCTTTTGACTGCTGATGACAGCGCCTCGCAGGGAACAGGGACCAGGGACGGTCGGGCCGTTATCAGTCAGCCTTCGCTCAACCACACAGGAAATCTATCATCACTCAGACAGGAGCATAAAGCTGCGGTGAGGGGGAGATAAAACAGTGGAAGGAACTGAGAGAAGAATGTGTTGTAAAAAGCCATTTTATAGAAACTTCTGCAAGTCTTCACGCATGCTTCTGTGGTTTCCGCGCACACATCAAAATAACGTGCCGCATGCTCTTTGTGCATTTGTGCGCATCAGTCACAGAGAGCTACAGAGAGGAAGGTATGACAAGCCGCTGCTCCTCCTTCACTCTGAGCACAGCGCTGCTCTGTCCGAAGCCAAACCCTCAACCGCAGCCTCATTAAGTGTTACATAACAGCTCAACAGATGCTCACTGTGACAATCCTAAAGCAGAGCCCTGCTGCTTCCCTAATAGATACTGATGGATGTTCCTGGATCGGATGGATCGCATAATTCCCTCGTGACCAGGCACATGTGGGGAATTCACCTCCACCTACATCTCCACGTTTTTCAAGCAAAACCTGAGCTCTGCAACTCCTGAATTCCTATGGGCTGCAATATCGTTATATGGCCCGGAATAATTATCAGATGGCATGCCAAAAGATATTTGATACTGTGCAGCTGAGGTGTGTCCTGCGCTGCCTGCCACATCGAGGGAAATGAGACTTTTTTAAGCATCGAGCAGTAACTGCAGATTAAAATCCCACTGTGCCGCTAAAAAAAACACATGGTGGCAGCTGAGATAGGATGGTGCGAGTTCAGTTGGTTTCAGGTTTGCACACCTGCAGAAGTGGCATAATAAGTGGCCTGCACCATCCATTAGGCAAATATAAAGCCCAAGTAAAAATATGGATGTTGCACAAAGGCCAAAATGTATTTAAAACTTTCTAGAGTTATGTAACATTTAGAAAAAAGATCTAGTTGCGGTGATTTTTGGCAAATATTGCAATTGTGATAGAATTCTCATTTAAAAACATCTTAAAATGATTAAGGTGTAATGGTTGCAGGGATCTCCACCAAACAAAGATATTTTATTAAGTCTGTTGAATGTGATGTGTTGGTTGAAATTGATTTGGTTGGATCTCTGCAGCACCATAATATTTAACAAATATCACGTCTGCAGTCGGCCATGATGAACATTTTGATCAAGTTTTGCTTAATAGTTCAGCCATAGCGTCCATGTGAGCATGCATGTGTTCCTCTGCTCTAAGCACAGGTGGATAATGTTCATTCGTGGAAGGATATAAGTGTGTTTGTCAAGGCAAGGAAAGTAGATTTGACCACAAGGTCAGCAGACGGCCCTTTTCTCCGAGGAGACCGAGTTCAGCCTGTAAAAAAAAAAGAAATATGCAGAGGCCCGAGCCCCCTGTTCCTGTAGCCCTGGAGCATATCTGGTGGTAAGGGGGATGGTGACGGGGTATGTGAGGGAGTATCGGACCATAGCTGGCTGAGCAGTCCAGACAGAGAGGGGCATTGTACAAGGTCCTCTGAGTGGACTCACACACAAACCATCCGACACCCTCCTGCTCCCTCTCGTACTGGACCTCAACGTCTGGCTTCTTGTCGTTACACAAGATAACGTTAATTCAATATTAAATAAACGTGGAAATGGTGGAAATGAAGCAGCGTTTGAAGCATTCCGCCGTCTTCCTCCTCCGTTTTCCTTCATATTCGGGAACCGTGTCTTTCGCAAACCTTTCTCTACATCATTGTGTCTTTAACTTTAACCATGCCTCTCCCTGACTTCTCCTCATATCTGCTTCATGCGCGAGTCTGTATCACTGAACCGGCCGTTCTCCATTCAAGTAAACAGCGATTCTGCCAGATCAGCTGATCTGTCTGGGCGGCATGTGCGCCGATTTGTTCATTTCCATCAGGGAGCCATCATTGAATTTGGACGGTCAAACTTTGATCCTCGGAAATTCAATCTCAAGAACTGGCCCGGACCTTTACGGCACCTGGAGATTGAAACGGGAGTCTTGCCTGCAGATTTTATATACAGAAGCTCCACTGCCAGATGACGCAAGATGGGTTACATCATGTTGCCTTGACGATGCGCGTACCAGCTCGCCATGCTCACGGAACCTTATTGCAAAACTCTGAAGTGCGGGTTTGGTTTTCCTGGGATTAGCCGTTCAATCCGGCCAAGACTGAAACGATCACACGATGGACTGTCATGATTCCTGCCTCAGCCCTGTCTCTCCCTGCCTGTCGCCACTTCTCCCCCTCTCTCTTCATGTGTGCGTGAGTGGAGACAGGTGTGCTGCAGCCAGGAGCCGAGCCCTAACCAGCTGCAACCTGTTCCATAACGGAGCCCTCTGCTTATGAAGACATTTCTCCTGTTATCTCATCAGTGCCTGTTTCCCTGATCTCCTGCTCACTGAGACATGGTCTCCAGTCACTGACCACAGTTACATGGACAGTAATAATCCAACTATTGACCTTATTCTTAGTAAGACAATATTTGATTAACCCCATGTAAATCCAGATTTTTTTCAAAGATTTCCTGCAGAGAACTATATCAGTTAGTCACTAACAATCATGTTGTGTATCTATTTCTTTTCATTTTGTAGTCTTTTATATGCAGAAAATAGCATTTTAATGTCTATTATAATTGCCACTTGCACAAATACTCCCTGTTTATCCCATGTACAAAATTCTTTTTTGGTGGATTAGTCTAGAGATTTGAATGATTAAATAAATATATACATGTCAGAGTTGAAAATCATAATAATCTAAATAAAATGATTATTATTTAGATTACTAGATTTCTTTCTGAGAGGGTTTGTTCCTGTTCTCAGAAGGAAGGAAGGAGCAGGAAGTCGATGACGTCATGTGACATGAAGTTTTTTTGCTTAACTTTGTCTAAGTTTTCTACTATCATGGCATTAGAAAAGACAGACAGAGAGAAAAGCTGTATGAGTGACATTTATATTTTTTATTTTAAGTATAAAATGACAGTCATAGGGGCTCATAGGCTTCAACGGGTTAAGGCGTTCCCAGCTTCTAGCTGCTGCATTCCCCCTTTTCCTCGCCATAAAATAAAAACCTTCATTTTTACCATGTCCCCTGTGTCCGTGCCTGTGTCTGCGCTTCACCTGCTCCGCCCCGCCTAACATGGACTTGGCTATCGCTGTTTGTTTTCCACAAAACAGCTGTTACTTGAGAAGCCACCATCGCTTGTGTCTGGACGTCTTGTTCTAAAAAAAAATCCACCAAAACAAAAATCCAATAAGAAAAAAAGAAAAAAAATACACATCTGCCTAGAGTTATCTTTCATTCCTATGCAAATAACAAATATTTTCCAACCTGCCAACCGTGCTTCTGGTGGATTAGATTGTCAGACACGTTTGTTCGCATCGTGCAAATGACTTTGGAACAAGGAGTTGTGACCTTTTACAAGCTTTTTTCATCTAAAGTTAGTTTTTCGACGATGCTCTATTTCATGACATAGTTTGCCAGCAGGAGATTTTTGTAATAACCTTCCTGTCTTGGGAAGAGATGAGGTTTACTCAGATCTCATTTGGATGCCTTTTGTGTGGTGCAGGGTTACTTAAGAGTATGAAAAATGATTGCATTGAGGTTTCAAAATCAACAATTGAGAAATTCCGTCAAGAATCCAAGAACAATTTTGAACCTGAGATAAGTTATAAAAGCAAAATGTCAGAGTTTTAATGATCAGAGAAACATACACAAATTGCACATCTAATTGAGCTAATTGAGTGTCATGAAAGCGGTGAGTATTCATAGAGCGACTGATCTATATTTGTTCTTTTTGGATGTTTCTGTCAAGGCCAAACTAAATATCGTGGCCTGACCTCCATGACTCACGCCGGACAGTCACTGCTCACATATCCTTGTGAACTGTGAACATCCTCTGTAAACGCCGGCTGGAAATATTTTCCATAATATTCTGAATCTCAGTTTGTGCTGAGTGTTTCATGGTCAGGAGCTGATGGAGTGAAACAAGCTGTGGGATTCAGTGAGGAGGAATGCTGAGGCCTTCCCGCTGCTCGTTCTGACGCCACCTCATTTGCATAGGACAATATTTAAATTATAAATATCGCATGAAGCATATGAATGATGCACGCTAATTCAGCACAAATGGGCTTTTTTAAAGTTACAGTTACTTTATTGCGTGCTTGGCTTCAGGAAGTCCTTTTAATCACCTCAGTTTAAAAGGGACGTTATGTAATGTGTGGTCACAAGAGGTGGCAAAGAAAATTAAATGCAGGTGTGCAAAACTTTGGAATAAAAACTTTACTGTTTGCAATCCAAATTGCTGATTCTTGTGAAAAATGTTACAATAAAAACAGAAAAGGGAAACTACTCGGTGATTGAGATTTTATTTTCAAATGGGATCCTGGAAGTCCCAGCAGATGAGATGACAGAATTTGTCTTTCTGTAGATTTCCCTTCAACCAAAGTGTTTTTCCCCAATTTGCCCTTCCTCTTGTGTTACTTTGATGTTACCATCCCTCATGTTAACAGGTGGGTTTTGACCTATGTCTTATAACAGTTGTAAAATACACTAAAAGCATTTATTTATCGACCAATTTGTTTCTCATATTCTGGTTACCTTGTTAGGTTTCCTTAACATCAAAAAATGAAATGAAATGTCTTTGTTTTGTTTTTTTGTCAGTATAGGCCCCAAACACTTAAAACAAATGGTAAAACAATCCTCAAGAGAATCAAAGAGAATGACTTGTTTTTGTCATCATTAAAAGAACATGTAACAAAGCTATATATTTTTGTCATGATGGAATTTATCACTTTTGGTCAATGGATTATTAGAAAACCCTTGTATAATAGCACAGCTGGAAACAGTTTAGCTGGTTAGCTAGCTATACGCTAGTTAGCTGACTATAATCTAGCTAACCAGCTATAAAAGCTATAAAACTGAAAGCAAAGTTTGAAGGAAAATATTATTTCAAATACAAATCATCTAACCTTGTCAATGTCTTTACTATATTTTCCAATCATTTTTGCAACTCGTGGTAAATAAAAGTGTGACTTTTCATGGAAAACACTGAGTTTTCTGGGTGACTCCAAACTTTTAAAGGGTAGTGTACAGCTTTCACCCTCAGGTTGTGTCTGAATCTTCCTGAACTTGCCTGGTTAACACCAACAAAATAACTTAATTTCAGTACATGCTTTTTTAACTATGAATGAATGCAGCCACAGGAGAGTTACACAAATCACCAGACAAGAATGTTTACATAGGAAAAAACCCCTCTAAAAAGCATCATGTCTGTGTGATCACCAAGGAGCTTTAAGTGACTCTTTGATGAGCCGGTTGCGTAACCGTTGCAGACACAGGTTGAATCTCTGATGGAAGGTAAACAGCGAAAGCTGGCAAATAAGCACGGCTTTGAGCTGATTCAGGCACAGACAGAGAAGATTAGACCCGCAGACAGAGAGAGATGAGAGGAGATGTCTTCTCAAAAGGCCTCTTCAGTAGTACGGGGGCCCGCACTCCTTCATGTGCACCATATGAGGATCAGTCAATGTTTGGCTGAGAGGGTCGCATGCGTTGGTGGCTTTTAATGCCCATGGTAATTCTGTATAAAGGGCAAACCTTTACAAAAACAGTCTTTGTTTCCAGAACAAGTTCAGGTTCTTTGTGTGCAACATATTTAAAGATATTTTGCAAAGTGCAAGAGGGTTTGAGCAGGTTTCAAAGAAACAAAAGTAGCGGTGAATAATGAAATAGGTTCGGAACGTTTCAAGTGATTCATACAAAATACGGGCAGAAGAATTTCATCTATTTGTTTCTACCAGACTGTTTCTTGTAATCATGACACATTATTGTGATAAAAGCCTCCATGTTTGTAGTTTCCAGTAAGCCTGATAATCCAACCAATATGTTAGTCACTGTTTTCATTTAAACTGGCATCAGCTTTGTTTCCAAATACTTTTACAAATTTTAAGCAAACTTTTGAAATCTGCCTCCAAAAAAAGGGATTCTGTCAACTTGTTGAGTCCGGAAACAAAACCATCATCTAACCTTACAAGAGATTGTTCTGCCTGACACCTGCTATGGTGACTAATACGGTTTAATATTTTCCCAGAAAATGACATGAATCAAGAAATAGTTTTGATCAGATTTCCCAGGAATCCCCGGTCCAGGATTAAACTTGAGTTTAGCGCATACTATACTAACTCATGTAGACTTTGTTTTTGCTTATTACTTTAAGTTTTGCTTTTTTGTGTATGTGTGAATTTTACTGTTTCCATCAACCTTTTCTAATGTGATACTTTAACACACATATCATGTTCATGTTCGCTGGTTTCTTGTTGGGAGGGGGTTGTTTTGTCAGTCATTTTCTATACCTGCTTATTCCTCATTAGGGTCACAGGGGTCTGCTGGAGCCTATCCCAGCGCGAGAGGCAGAGATACACCCCAGATGGTCGTCAGCCAATCGTGGGGCACACACACCATTCACTCACACCTACGGGCAATTTAGAGTCTCCAATTAACCTCAGCATGTTTTTGGACTGTGGGAGGAAGCCGGAGTACCTGGTGAAAACCCACGCCGACACTGGGAGAACATGCAAACTCCACACAGAAAGGTCCCAGACCCAGGACCAAGGAGGTTTTGAACCTGCAACCTTCTTGCTGTGAGGCAACAGCGCTAACCCCTGCTCCACCGTGTCGCCCGGGGTTGTTTTGTTTTGCAGTTAATCGAACTTTTGTTACATTGATCTAAGATGTTTTACTTCTGTAAATCTGCTCATAAAAACACCACACTGATACCATCTATGCTTATCAACATTTGTGCTGTGTAACCTCTGATCTGGTCAAATGTGCAGCAACAACCTTCAACAGGCAAAACACCCAAACTATTTCAATTCCTGAACAAATCTAAGTAGAAGCAACACTTTCTCTTCTCCTTGAAACTTTGTGGCCTCAGCTGCCAGGTGTCTCTATCCGCCAGCATTGCGTTGCGCCCAGACTGCCACCATCGTCAGTTACATCATGTTTAATCATCAAAAAGGTCGACCTTTCATCGACACCCGGTCATGAGTTGATAACATGTACAGTATAGGTCACATTCCTGTGGGCCTTACCTGGGTAATGCGATCCCTTGACTCCTCAGATCCCGGCTCCATGAATGTCACTGATTAAGTCATGTGCATTTTTAACCCATAGCCCAGAGAGTAACATGAGATCCGCCTGGCTGATTACCGCCATGATAACTAATTCACAGTATTTTAAGAGATTATCAGCAGAATGCTCGTCTTTATAAGGGGGGAATGCAATTATTAGGCTGCAGTGCTCTTATTAGTCTTTTTGTCTGATTTAGCATCCATGAGTGACAACTGTGGTCTCGTATGTGCGTGCACATGATTCTCTTTTCATATGTGCAAGGCTGTAGCATTCGGCAACAGCAACAATAAAGAACTGTCACTGTGTGCAATCATACTGTCACTCAGTCTTTAGCCAGTTCCAAAAAAAATGGACACATAATACAGGCCAGTAAACAAGTTCAAGTGCTTGTTTACTGCTGCCTGGTGTTAGTGCAGTACTGCTGGAATGGATCAGTTTTCGCCCTAATTAGAATGTTGCCTGTAAACCACAGAGCGGGAACTGTAGCCTCTCAATGAGCCCGCGTCCGAACGCCCATTCCGCTCATGTTTGGGATTCGCGGTATTAATGAGAGGAACCTAACAGGGGGAACGGGGGGTCCAGAGGGCAGGAATTTGCTGGTGTTCAAGTCTCATGACCTGAGATACTCTTGCAATAATAACAGAGAGAAAGGCTTAGTGACTAATCGGGGCCAGGAGGAATGTAGGACAACAAGAGTGTGGGGTGAAGGTGAAAGTGTGAGCGGGCTGCCCACCATATCAAAACTGAGAAGGTGGCAGTGATGATATAGAGATGACTTTTTAAAAATTTCATTTAAAGGGGTGTTGTGTCTTCATGACTATATGTTTATCAGTAAATTAAGTATCTTTAATGTAAGGAATGGAATTTAACCAGGCGTCACTCTGTTCTTGCTAGCTGTAGTCAATGTTTTATACACACACACACACATGTGGTCTGTTTTCCTCCTCTGGTTTCTGGTGCTGTAACATTGTCTGCTGCAGTTCAAAGAGTCACATGTTTGTTATTCTATATTTGGTCACTAACAGAATGAAAATATGTCCCAGTAACTGAAACATGAGACTTTAGCCATCAGGACTGTCTGTAATTTCCATCGGGAAATTAAATTAAATCATATTTTGTGTTAATTTTGCCAATGTGTCAATGTTTTTTCTGTATGATTTCTACTTAAAAAAAACAATTTGTGAACAAAGCAAATCATGCCATAAGCACGCACATATAATTTTCTCTAAAATAACTTTCCCCTTAAATAGCCAATTGGGCATAAGCTCCACAGCTGCAAACGCGCCTGCACGTGTAAAAGCTCCTCTTTGTTTTTTTTTTCGGTCTTCGCAAGACCGATGACAGCACATAATAGGAGCCAAACATAATGACAACTAGTGGTCAATATATACCGCATGGCCTGTTTTAACTCAGTGTTAAACGTGCTTCTGCTGAATCAGGAATCTTTACGTTTCTAACAATAACTTACTGCAGTGGTTCCGGAGTTCATCCTTGTGGCCACTCAACAAGGAAAAAAAGACTCAAAATAAACAATAGATCACAAGATTAGACACAATTTAAGAGAAAAGTCTGAAATTAAAAAATATTTTTGAGTAGCGTAATTGTACGTTTTTCCTATTTCCAACCTGAGTAATCATCTTATGACTTCATGAGATCCATCCTCTGGGGTCCAGACCTCCACTGGCTTAGAGAAAAAGGGAGATTTGTAGTTTTGTTTTACTTCTTGTATCAACTTGTATTTCAACATGATCATTTAGCATGAAGAGAATAATAAACTACTGGTTTTATTGGTTGATTTTTTTTGCTGCTTCTCTGTTGAAATGTGCCGCTATTGAAGACTTAATGCCGCTGCACAAAACCTTCAGTGTTCGCTGAGAAATACAGTTTAGGCGAAGCCTGTTAGTAATTGTGAGCATCAATCATGCTCACGATGACACACGAGTGCACTAAAGTTGTCAAACATCACACGAGTGTGTCCTCATGAGGTCATTTAACCGGGAGGACGATCCAGCAGAAACTGGCCAGTGTGATTGAAAAGGATCAACGCGTTGCAGGAGAAGCCAGGTGCTTTCACTTCTCTCAGCCTCTTTGTCTCTCCGCTGACCTTTCCACTCCGCAGGACAGGACTCCGGCATGCTGCGAAGAACGTGATCGCCGAGTGTTTTTTTTTTTTTTTCCTTTTTTTTTTTTCTTCTCCACAGGCCATGTGTTGATGTGCAGAGTGTTATTCCAGCAGCACAGAGAGCCTCTGGGCGGCTTTCTCACATCTGCTCAGCATGTTTCTGCGGTGTTTGCTGCCAGTGGGAGCCTGGGCCGTCCCCTCGACGGTAGCAGCGAGCGGTGACAGTGCGCAGAGACACGCCGCTACAATGTGCCGCTGACCTGGTCGGCCGGAGAGGACGCGGTGTCGGCCCACACAGGCTCAAATACTTTTCACCTACACGCTCACACGGCCGGACACGCCAAACCCAACAGCAGAAAGGGGCACAGTCTGTTCCCAATGTTTGCGTGTGGTTCATTGACAGAGCTGTTTAGTTCTGCATGGGAAGCCGTAGCGTGCCCGGGTAGTTTGCAAACACAAATGTATTCACTGAGTGTACCGCACCTCATCTGCCCTCAGCTGTTTACTCCCTTTATCTCTGCCTTTTAGTTCAAATTGTAGTCAGATATTTTTTTGGTTAAGTGGTCCGTGATTCATGCTCGCTCCAGGTTTGTCCAATTATTCCTCATTGAGAGGGGAAGGGTGAGTGAGAGAGCAGTGGAAATCTTGTTACAGTCCAGCTGTGGCCGTGTGGTACATCAGAGAGAGCGAGCACAGCGGCGAGGAGGAGGAGGAGGAGGAGGAAGCACGATGAAGGAAACGTGCGGGTTGTCATCCGTCAAACCACTGTGGAGCCTCGAATGACACACGGACAGTATGCAGGTTTGATTTTAGTGCACAGGGCTGGCTTTTGTGGTATTTCATGTAGGTTATTAGGAGTATATAAAGGGACAGGTCCCCAGAAAATTGGGAAAGTGTGATAAGCATTTTCAGTAGAAGGCTGATTTTTCAATTAAGGAAGTTTTTCTGTCCCCAGGGTTGATTTTTAGAAAAAAATAGTTATTCTATTTGTTGAGGCTAGGTTGGAGTAGCTATGAACAAAATATCTGTGTCTCCATGATGACATTTTAATACTTTTTCAGTGTGTCAAAATTCAGATGTGCAATATTTTCACTGTTTTGAGCTTGTCCCTAACCCAGACAACCTGTCAGGTCAGAGGTTACAAAGCACAACCCCTTTATAACAGCAATAAAGCAATAAAAAGTGCTACATTCATTCAAGCTTTCTTTTTCATTTCCCCAAGAAATTACAAAGGCATTTTTCAAATTTGGTGGAATTAGCTATTTATTTATAGTTAAATATCGCTGTCTATCATTAATGTCACGCTCAACATTTTAGAGAATAATAAAGTTTTTACAAACAGTTACTTGCATTGTTGCATGCAATTTAGTTGCTCCAGAGGAACTTTCCCAGACATGAGGCAGAAGCCTTTTTTTGATGCCCACATATGTAAGTAATTTGATGTTTTATACATCCTGTTCCGAGAGTATGTTTATTAGGTGTCGTTACCAAGCAAGTTACTATTTTTTCAGTACAAATTTGTGTCATTAGCATCACACACGTGACGAGAAGTTTGAAACAGTGAAATTCTTACACATTTGAATTTTCAACACAATGAAAAAGTATTAATCATCATTGAGACGGAACCTCAACTTAACAAATTAACTTTTTTTTTCCCTTGAAAATCTACTACCCATAGACCAAAACATTATCTGATCACTTAAGATTATCTGTTGCTAACTTTGTTTGAAGAGTTGTACAAAACAACTTTTTATCTTTCCTAGCATAACTGGGCACATTCTCATCATTCACTCGACCAAACTCTACTCTTAAACAAAGTATGGTCACTGTCAGGGAAAACGGGGATCTCCAAAACAAGCAGAGAGATGTCCAGTGCTACCTCCTCATCAAGTCGTTAGAGCTAACATGCTAGCACACACATCCAGCAGACGCAGAGCAATTTTCGCCTTCTTTTGGAGCCGTGTTTCTTGTCAACAAATGAGCGTAAGTCCAATTTTCACTCACCTCTGGTTCTGCGTTGGACTCCACCAATTCCTGAGAGGAATACCTGGGTCTTTTAGCTGCAAGCTGTTCAATTTTCATCGCAAAGCATGTCGCTAACCCTGTCTGTCAGACGTTTGGAGCTGCACAAGTAATGTAGCCTACAAAGTGTTTATGAACTGAAAAGTGAAAACAGCTGCCTATTGCTGGAAACAGGGTTGACAGAAGCAAACAGTAAATGTGTGGATTGCAAAACCTAAACAATGAGCTACAAGAAGCTAAATAACTGGCAAACTGTATTGAGTTCGTGAACATAAGCAACTCTGTTGACAGTAGTCTACATGTAGACGTTTGATTCATTTATTAATTAGTGGATGTATTCTGAGAGGAGATTTTTCTCCTCTAACAGTAGTCATTCCTCTTGATTTATGTTGATTTATGGATACATTCATGTTTAGTTTCGTAGATTAAAGAGGGAAATAACACAAGGAATTTGTGAAACGCCGCATATTTGAAGGTAAGGAGACATTTCTGAAGATATTTCCCAGACCTTTGCAGTAGGGTGAGCTGATAAGCATTCCTCTGATAATAAACACATCTCTCTTTTAATGATGTGAAGTAATTTTTTCATCAGGTTGAAGAGCTGACAGACTGGTTGCTGACTCGGAGGTCAGTACCTGCCAGTTTGGATGTCAGTGTTTCAAATACCACTGCAGTTTGAGACTAAACTCCATCCAAGTACCTGAACCTGTAGATAGTAGATCCCTCCAGAGACATGGCGGAGCTTCAGACCAGGCACGTACCATTAGTAGGAAGGTATCCAGAAAGTAGAAAAATGGAAACTTTCTCCTACAGGCTTTTAGTGTTTTGTAAGAAAAACACACTCTTAGACCACAGGAGGTGGAGTGTAGTGTTTCGTGGAGGTGAGACCTCTGGTACGAGGGGGTGCTTAAAACGTCTCAAGCCATTCAAACATGAATCTTCTTTATTGCTTTTACATACTTCCCCTCAGAGAGAATCAACCAGCTGTACATGGGAACCACTTAGAACAGGTGTAGGAAACCCTGGTCCTGAAGAGCCACTCTGGGTGCAGGCCTTTGTTCCAACCAAGCAGTAACAAACATGATTCTACTTATAAAGGTCCTTAGCAAAGGCTCTAGTGGTTGATTAGTGGAATCATGTGTGTAACATAGCTACAGTAACTGTGGCTGTAACTGCCCCCCTTCAGACCCAGATTGCAGCCAGTTAATTAAATGCTCCAACACATACAAAAAAATAGTGACCTGTGGGATGAGCAGGACTGAATAAACTTCATTCAATTATTATAAGTGTCACATTGACCATTATTAGATAGAGATTTGTCTGTCAAACTCAACTGCCATTCCTGAATTCAGGGGGGGGGGCTGAAGAAAGGGGTTTGGACTTTACTTTTTTTTTTTTCTTAATTCTGCATGCTCAAACCATTTCACCTTTGAACAGACATATTTTTATCCATGTTTTCAACAATTAGGGCATAAGGGGGTACAATCGCTGTTTAATAATAAAGGATAAATAAAAAAAAATAGGATTTCCATTTGAATTTAAATTAAATGTATCCTGTGAATGGGCATCCTCGTGCACACAGCAAGATTACAGCTTGGCAGACAAATAGTGGCATAAAGCTGCATACAGAGATATAAAAAGTAAGACTTATTTGACAACTCCCAGCTCTCAACTTTCTCTCACAGATCATGCATTGTTAAAATATTAAAATGATCGCTTGAGGTACTACTTGGAAACTGAAATCGTACATTTTGAAGCCAAGTACTCCTCTATGAATAAACTCTTGTTATAGAGATGTTGTGAATTGTAATTTAAAAATGGTACAAAAACAGGCACCCCCACATGTGTACAGGACCACCTAGTTATCGTTTTTTTGTTTTTTTAATCCTGAACATATCTATTTCACTGAATTTTTCCATTATGGGATAAGAGTGTTTCCACTCATTTGCATCTTCTTTCAGTTGTGTGTGCAGGGTTGCATGCATGAGAGCATACATCATAATTCTACCATCGTCCAAAGCCAAAAAAGAGGAACTTCCTGACTGGCAATGCAACAACCACCCACAGTGTTACACATGCCCAACAGCCTCTTATTTTCCTAACTTTCAGATTTAAAAAAAACGGACTAACCAACCCTCCTGTATGGGGCCACTCTGTCTCCTTTTGGCCCATGGGTTAGAGTGTTGAGATCCTGGAGTTTACCAAAACAGCCCACTGACAGGGAGAAATGATTGAAGAGGTTACGGTGGACATTGCACTGGTTTTGTCATTCGCTAGAGAGCCTGAAGACAAATTGATGCTTTCCGCCTACAGCCACAGGATTTGCATGTAGATGTCAGAGGACACGTGTCACATGTACCCGCTGGTAAACAGGGTTACAGTGTGATAACGTCTGTGTTAAAGCCCACTGTGTCTCTTTTGGGCTGCATGAGGAAATCCGCAGAGAGGCCACATGGTCATAAGCCGTCGGATGACGACATTGACATCACATGGACCAACACGGACCCTCGCAGCTACAGGACCCTGGTTGATCCTTGGTGAAAACAATGTTGCTTCTTCAAACAACCTTCTTGTGTGGTTGGAGGTGTAGAGTATAGTTGAATGCCCTGATAAACCAGTTACAGCCGATCTTCTAACCCAGCAAATTGTAAAGTCAAGCTGCAATCCAAATACACTTACTCTTTCCAGACACTCTTTCTGAGACATACAGTGCATAGATGCATCTTTTTACTGTCAATTTCATACTCAGCTTTGTGAAAGACTAAAGTATAGAACATTTCCAAAGACCTCAAGCCAAGACATACATCCAACAAATTCAATCAATAAATCCTTGGCTAGTAATATATAAATATGAGATCCTCTGTGCAAACAAACGTCCATGTGAAGAAATGTGGTTTGCAGCTTTCAGTATGAGAGCACTTTATCATCATTTGGTCTGTGCACATGCTGTGAAGGTACACAAGTATGTTTTTACTGGCCAGGCCTGCGTTTCACATCCTGAATTCAAACGGTTATTGTGACTAATGTAGGCTTTTGATATACTCCCCAGTAGCACTCGGGCAACTGCTCAAAATGAGATTTATTATCAAGGAGCAATGAGCATAAGATACCACGGAGGAGTGGAAGAGGGCTCCTTAAAATATGGAACAAGTGGCTTAAATGTCAAGGGTCGAAGATCGAATGTGAACGGGGCGGCGGTGATTCCGGGTACTTCTGTGAGCAGGCGTGTGATGCTCTGATGGAGGTTTAGCTCTGAGTTATTGCTTGTCAGGAGTTGCTCATGGCTCGTGTTTTGATGTTGTGCTGTGGGGTAATAGAATTTTTTCCCTCCTTTCCGGCTGTAAATAATACTGACATAAAGACGTTCTACAGAATGTGCCGTGCCGCATGCCGGAATAACAACCTCTAATTCTTTCACATTCTAAGTACAAACACAACATTGTAGCAGTCGCACATTTTCAGTGAATTCTGCTCTAGTTCTGCCCAGCGTTTCTGTTAAAACTGGTGCTGGTCCAGGTGTCCCTATTCCTGAAGGAATAGGAGAAATTCTGTGCTTAGCAATGTTATACAAGCAACATTACACCTTTCCCTATAACGTTAACTTAAAGTGTTTAATGTGTAGAATAAGTCACAGATATGAAATGGTTATTAAAGTGTCTCCACTGTGGGTCAGCCTGTGCAGTCTTACACAGAACACCCTCTCTCTGCTGGCCACACTGGAGACACTGATAGATTGTGTTATTTTCACTGGAGATATTTAAATGTGTTCAAATCATCAGAGATGTGTTCACCTTTGATTATAAGTCAAGATGTTCTACTTCTACTAGCAAAACTGAAATCAGAGTTTCTATTACTTTTCATAAAACTAGTTTAGTTGAGTGCATGTTCTCAGTCTGTGGTTTATGACATATTGTCTAACAATCATAGATTCTTACACAGTCAATGGTAAACAAATATACTTTTCATACAGTTGTACACATTAAAGACCCTACTGACCTTATTCACTCAAAACATGCTGCTGCTGCTATAAATTACAATGATGAGAGTGGTGAGATGGGTCCAAAACACTGGAATAGGGGGCTGTAGAACTGAAGCAATGAGCTGAAAGATATTAAAAATGAGCTCAAACGGATGTGCAAAACCCGCCTGATTCTACTTGTACTAAAAATGGCGGAAACAACGTGTCATTGGAGATCACCACTAAACCCATTTGTCAGAGAGAAATATAGATGTGCATGTGTTACTTGATCAGAAACATTTCCAGATACAAAATATACATCCATGCAGCAGTTATTTCAGCTGTGGCTCAGAGGTAACAGTCAGATTGGCAGTTCATTTCCCAGCTCCTCCAGTCCGCATGTCAATGTATCCTCTGGCAAGATACTTATCCAAATTGCTCCTGCCGGGTGTGTGTGTGTGTGTGTGTGTGTGTGTGTGTGTGTGTGTGTGTGTGTGCGTGTGCGTGTGCGTGTGCGTGTGTGTGTGTGTGTCATCCCGATGAGCTGGTTGGCATCTTTTATGGATGTAAATGAGTGTATGAACACTTGTAGTGTAAAATGTTGTGAGAGGTCAGAAGACTAGAAAACCGCTAGAGGAATCCAGTCCAACACTTTGACCTTTCTAGTTTATACTTTAACCCCTTGAGTCTTGATACCTGCTTGAGAACCACAAAAACATCATATTTGCCACCTGCTCTTTATTAAAGCAGGTTTGCTCTTATTAGTTTTAATAAGATGTATGGTAACATCATTATCTGCAAAATTAGCTCTGCTCAAATCAGCCTGAACTTGGCCATTTAAAAACACTCAGCATGTCATTGTTTCATATTACACCTCCACTGTACATAGTAGTCACTCTATTTACAAGACATTTGATGCCAGGTGAAAATAAAACCTCTTAATGTGACCATGCTTCTCCTGCTCATGTAGCTCAAAACGATGAAATCTAGCAAAGATGCCCTCAATTACAATTTGACCGAGAACACAGTATAAGACAGCATAGATCAGGGGTAGGCAGCACTGGTTGTAGGAGCGATTCACCTGATTCTACTAATGAAGCTCCATAGCAAGGGGCTCTACTGGTATATTAGTAGAATCAGGTGTGTAACTGCTTGGTTGGAACAAAAGCCTACACCCACAGTGGCTCTCTAGGACCAGGGTCCCCTAGTCCTGCCATAGATGTTCAGGTCCTCCACTTCAAAACGTTCAAACAGGTAGACTTATACAAAGACATTACAAAGGCCATGTTCAAGCACAGAAGAGAAAACCGACATCACCCCTTCTCTGCCATGTCCTGTGAATCTTCTTCTTTCTCTCTGTGCACTGTGTGACTTTCTTTGCCCAAGCTTTGAGGCTTCTTGGGGATAGATTCCTTGGCAGAACCTGTGTAAAAATCTTTGTGAGACTGTCCAAGGTGGACTGAGCGGCTGGATCCCACAGCGGCTGGCAGCAGCACCTTCTGTCTAGACAGCCAGCCAGATGTCTAGCAGCTACAGACAGACACTGCCATCTAGTGTAGGAATGAGCCCTCAGAGGAGTTCAGACCTCCAGCATCTGTTTGCTGTAAAGGGCCACCTACATGGAGATCTGTATGTCCCGACTATAAAAATGTGGCTCTGCCACTCAACCAAACGTACCCCCCGAGTAAACTGGAGGCTGAAAAGAATCAGCACCTCGGCCTGAAATTGCAAACAAACTTGGCAGAACAGAGAAGCAGACAGGCTGGATGGATCATTATCACAGCATGAAATAAACATCGGAGCCGTGCTTTGTGACATCCTGCGGATGTTTTGAAGCCGAGACACTGGACGCAGGTGTTAGGTTTCTGTATGAATCGATTGGTTGACTAACAAAATAAATTGAAGATAAACCCTAATTTTCTGCAGATTTGAGCCCGTTGGAGTGTGCCAACTGGAACGCGGAGAACGGAATAATACTTAAACGGAAATAGTTGCTGTTCAAAATGTGTGAGATAATATCTGAACAGGGCCAAATCTAAACAACTTCAACTCTGAATAATTTCAGTGTCCTTGGATTTTTGACATGCTATGGAAACATTCCCACACTCAGCCATACAGCTGATGTGTGTTAGACATCATTATCTCAATAAAAGTACATCAGCATGTCTTCTGCTGCAGACAGATGCCTCACGAGAAGAGCTACAGCACAGATCAAAAAGATCTGTAGAAGATGACGTTAATTGACAAATTCAGCAACTCAGTCCTGTCCCTGGCATCTGTCCCCGGATCATATGACAGGAATGCTGAAATCGCTGCCACCTTTCCCTTCCTGAGATCTCGCCATCCCTTTGATTTAATTTGGATTGCGGTCTTTGGACAAGGACTGCAATTCCTTCATCGTGGCAGAGAGCCGCTCCAAGAACAGAGATGCTGTGTGTGAAGCACCTCTCAAAACAGTCTTACATAATGTCAACACAATTACAGACATTAAGCTCTGATGACTACAAGTAAATTCAAGGGCAGCAGGCCAAAGCTGCTTTTTTTTTCTTATGAAGGGCTGAAGGGACACAGGAAAAGGCAGATTAGAGAGCGAGGTTGATTGGTTTTTTGCAAGTTCAGTGGCGTGTCCTTTCAGTCTCTTGATATGAGAAAGTAGCAGATTAGTTTGTTTGTTTGCTGTCGGCCCCAGAGGAAGCAGCTCTGTGCTTCAACTTGTTAATGGCTTACACTTGTCCATACTCTGTATAGTGCTTCATTTGACTGTAGATTCTCAGAGATCTGGTATTTACTCTGCAGGAGACTCAAAGTAATGAGCCCACGTCCTTGATTGCTGAAGTGTTATTACTTATTATTACGCAATTCAACCCTCAACAGCATGAATCAGTCATTTTGAAAAGGGTATTGAATAAATTAACATGATCTGAGTCTACTTTTACACTTGCAGTTCTGTGAGATTATAGACTGGTGCTTTGAGCTCAATGCCAAAGCCAGCATTCTAACATGCACATTAACTTGCACACAAAGAAGTATTCACATCCTTTGCTTAGGTAAAAGTACCAATACAATGTAAAAAGTACTCCGTTACAAGTAAAGATCTGTATAAAATGTTGTTTAGGAAAACTGCAATAGTCAGTCAGTCATTTTCTATACCTGCTTATTCCTCATTAGGGTCACATGGTCTGCTGGAGCCTATCCCAGCGTGTTACAGCGAGAGGCAGGGATACACCCCAGATGGTCGCCAGCCAATCGTTGGGCACACACACCATTCACTCACACACTCACACCTACGGGCAATTTAGAGTCTCCAATTAACCTCAGCATGTTTTTGGACTGTGGGAGGAAGCCGGAGTACCCGGTGAAAACCCACGCAGACACGGGGAGAACATGCAAACTCCACACAGAAAGGTCCCAGACCCAGGACCAAGGAGGTCTTGAACCTGTGACCTTCTTGCTGTGAGGCTAACCCCTGCACCACCATGTTGCCCAAACTGCAATAGTCTTAGCAGAAAAATGTACTAAAAATATTGCATTAATTATAGTGGTTTGGTCCCTCTCACTGCTATATTATAATCAGTGTTGCCAACTATATGCGATGGAAAGTCACTAAACCATGCTCGAGAAGTTGCTAGATGACATCATGTGCTAAATAGCATATTTATGACATTGTGTCATGATAATAATAAATTGAATTCATATAGCGCCTTTCACTAGTCCCAGTCTGTATGATTGTTGTCCAATAAATGTATTGAAGCAGAAATGACCTCACAATTGTATTAATAAAGTACTTCTGTAGAAAATACACTTACTTTCCACGTCTTCTGATGTGCAGCAGGTTTTTGTTTACCATGTTTACTATCTTAGTTTAGCTTGTAAGCATTTGGTAATTAGCAGCTGAGTCTGATGAGAAGGTCATTGGGTCATAAACCAAAGTATTGGACAAGTTAAATCATTTTACCAGACAGTGGAGCTGAAAGAAAAGTCAAAGATTTCACAGTTTACAGTTATTAGAGTTCATTTTGAAGGGAAGATGAATGTTTTAACAGAGTTTCCTGACAATCCGTCCGATAGTTGCGGAGGCATTTCACTCAAACCCACATATGTCTACCTCAGGGTGGTCCAAGAGGAAAAGTCGGGGATCACCAAGTCCTCTGGGCCCCAGGGACACTATCTGCACCAAACATCATGGCAATTCACATAATACTTGTAGAGATCTTTCCGTCTGTCCTCAGCCTGGCAGACCACCCAAACCAGTGACTGTCAGACAGACTCACATTACCATCACTACAGCCAAGCCACTAATGTAACTGAAAACATCACTCAAGCTGTTTAGAATTCCTGCCTTTGTGATTTTAATATTTATAGCTGTATCACCGCTTCAAACTAAAATGTTCAAACTGTTCTTTTTTTCCTCTCTCCAGTCACCGATAATTAATCAGGATTTATTTTATTTGTAAAAATAAAGATCCGTCAAAACGATGCATGAGAACATTTGCAGACTTGAGGATTATTGAATGTTGTGCACCAGGTTTTCAGTCAAACAAAAACACAATTATATTCATTTGGTGAAGATTCTTTCAGCAACACTAATGTGATACTGTCATTGAAATGTGCAGGCAGAGAGGGACCACACTGACTTACATGTAGGCCTGTGAGCCTACGCACTAATTAAATCAAATTATTTTAGCTGATTATATTTTAGTTCATTTCTAATCTGCCAGATTCCTATGATAACAGTAATATTATTTCAAATGTCTCTGTAATGCAATAATAAATGATGATTTTGAACAAGCCACCCATTACTAATCATTGGTATGTCAAATTACAGTTTTTTTTCAACGTACTTCAATTTCTATGTACTTCAGTTCTAGGCAAACTAGGCAGTGCTGATCAAATATGAATCACGATTCTCTCTTTTTAGAAACATGTTTTAGTGTAGAATTTAGCTGTAAATGATAAAACGTCTGGCATGTTTATTGCTCTATGTAATAAATGTGTGTAGCCTACATATCGAAAAATGAGAGACAGGGAGTGGAGCTATGTTTTGCATAGTTTACTGTGAATCACCTGTGTGATACAGGTAAAAACTGGGGTTGATAGTGTAAGTCACATGACTATATTAACCAATCAGTAGCAGTATCAACAATTCAGTAGCATATCTTTTAGACTTTTCACTATGTTTTAGCAATTATTTTCGAACATGTTTGGCATGAAATCTTTGAATTTACTTTACATGACCTTCAAATATGTTGTTCTGCTAAAGAGTTAGCAAGAGCTACTAAAGCCAATTACACTGAGTTGATCATCGTGCTAAACCCCTTAAAAGTTGGACTATCCACTAAACTGGATTGGTTCAGTAATGTTCATTATCTTGTAGAGAAATAGTTAGAAAGTTGTTCTGTGGAAACTGTCATTAGAAGTCATGCTAAGGGAGTGTTTGCCTCTAGTGATTATGAAGGGAATTTTCCTGCGCCTCAGAGGAATTAGGGCTTAAAATTTCTAATACTCACAGACGTTAACAAGCACTGTGTTTTTTTTATCTGAAGGAAACCTTGTCATATATTGTAAATCCTTCCTTGCTAATGTAAATCTCCTAATACTCTTACAGACTTTGTGGGTGGCTGCTTTTGTCTGGGGGAGTCACACTTAAGTAAAATGCAGTCTGGCTTCTCCAAGAGTATTAAATTGTTTAAGTATAATAAATAGTTTGTTTTTGTCATTAACAGAATTTGTCATTTTAATGATAAGGCTGATTAATGTGGTGCCAACATAGGATAATTTGGATAGTGACATTCCAGACATATTCTTTGAGAATTCTCCGTTCATGAAGGTTTTTGAATGTTAAAGCAGAAGAAGAATATTTTTTGTGATTTAAATTCTTTAGACTGAATTCACCAAGATTTACCAAAATCTAATAATGCTTCCATCAAAATGACTGGAAGATTTTGTTTGGATGTTGTTCCCATATACCAACAGCACCGTTTTGAATTTCTCTTCCATTTATTTTCATTTGTATCTCCAAGAAACGGTATGTTTGGGTTGGTACATTCAACTCCACTCAGTTTCCTGGATTTGCTAAAACAGAAACAGCCACCGGGCATTTTCATTTCTGTGGCTGTCGGCGTAATTTCAAAATAAAGGAAATGGCAACATTAAGTCTCTCAGGAGAGTGTTGGACTCTGTGATCTCCCTCACTGTGCCTTGGCATTAAGGGTTTGGTATTACATGTTCATCCCTTTCAATGATCGCTCATGGCCTGTAAAGACAATATCAACATCATTAGTAGATTCCACCATTCCATCCATCAGAATAGAAAAGCTTCAGGTGATGAAGGCAATCACTCAGAATCCCTTTGTATTTGTTGGCATTTGTGTTGCCTAAGAGTTTCTGCCTATTTAAAATGTGCCAGGAAATTGTCCTTCGTGACATAACCCATAAGCCAGAATCACTCAGACTTGTGAAATGAATAATGTTGTGAGAGGGATCTTTCAAGGAAACATCCAACATGAAGAATCCACAGCAGCCTTTCACAATAAATATTCATATTAAGATGAAATGACTTGTAGTAAAGCTACTTTTCATGCAGACAGAGAACCCTTTGACAGTAGATTTAACTGTTCCATAGGGTTTGATTTTAAAGTTTTTAATTTCCCTTAAAAGATATTTTTTTGTCTTAACATGAATGAGCCTGTCACCTGATTGGTTGATTGGCTGTGAATGGAGAGGTGGGAGGAGACTGTATAATTGTGACATTTGTATGTGGGTTGAGCGTTGAACGTCTAGACCAGGGATGTAAAACTCAATTCACAGGCCACATACAGAGCAGTTTGATTTTAGTGAGCGGGACCAGTAAAAATAAACTATAACAAGTTTCTCCCCTCCTTTTATATAAAGAACTACATTATGAACATTTCCATAATTAATTAACCTTCAATTTACAAAACAAGAGAGATGATTAAAAAATCTGATTAAAAAAGGGGGAAAAATGCAGTTTCCACAATGTGATGTCTCAGTTTTTCCATATTCATGCATTTTCTATTAAAAATATTTACTCACTAAATAATTTACTCATTTCAAGCAGCAGGTGAAGTTGGGACAGATAATAACATGTTCTATTCTATGTCCTGCCTTACAAACCATTTGCAAATCAAAACTGTAAATATTTTATCCCTTGAGCCCTGACAGGTGCTGACTAACAGGAAACAGGAAACGGCCCATTGTTTGTTCTTTAGCGGGTTAGTTCTGGCCCCCAAGCCCCATGTTTGACATCCCTGACCAAGACATTCTAATAATCAAAAAGCTATTCAAATCTCTCTTTCTACAATATGGAACCTTTAATATTCCGCCCTTTATTGTAAGATTTCTACACTATGGCTCTTCATTAATGGTTTCTACTTCATGTGCTCTGTGTCCGTTATGCTCATGCTTCAGTTTATAAAATGTAGCAGATTTATATTCATATATTCTTGCTCTATTTGTGTGTCAGATTTCTAGAGCAAAATACTGCTGACAGCAAAGTACTTTTTGTTTGTGCCCAGACAAATTCAAGAGCCTAAACTGCCAATATCCGTCCATAATTTATACATCGCTCAAGGCAACGAAGAGCATTTGATGACCACAAAACCACTTGGAGGTCAATTCATGAATTATTCAGTTCCAGGTGAAATAATATAAATTCACATTCAAAACGCAAATGAAAGCAAAATAAGGTTTTATTCATTTGGGTATTTTCTTTTTCAATAACATTAAGGCCACATATCAGCTTTTCATTGCTTGCTGTGATGCTGCACAATCTTTCTCAACCCACTTAACTCTCTCACAGGGGAAAGTATTGTTATGTTCTAACATTTGAAGTGTTTAAATACTCATCTGACATAATTAAATCCAAAACATGCCAGAAAAAACTCCAATTGTTGTTGATGGCATGATTCTTCTGTGACTTTGTTTCTGTTGCAGGAAAAGCATGAACAGACCACATAGGAGATGTTAGAGGGGAAACGTTGTGTCTCCTTGGCTGCTTTTTGATTCAGCTATGTAACTTGTTCTTTCCTGTTTCCTGTTTTAAGCAACAAAGCTTCAGGGTTTGTAGAGTTTGAGAAACACACGAAAGCTGTCAAAGGCAGAAATTTACATTCTCTCACATTTCATATTAATTTCTTGCACTGTTTTAGTTAACAAACTTCATCAAGTGTCATTAGAAAATTTGCGCAGTTTTTTAATTAATTTGAAGGCAGCCGACTTCTATTTTTTCTTTTTTTCAGAGAGGAAAAAAGAAAGAAAAGTAAGAAGGCATCATCTCACTTACTCACTAATCCACACACACTCTTTCACACGCATGCACACTGTCATGTATATATAAAATATTTAAAATTGTTAAACAATTGTTAAATTGTTAAAACAATTCATTAGAAATGCAATATCAAACAATATCAAAAGCTAACATGGAGCTTTAAAGTCAGACACGTGTCTTTCCTCCTGCAGCCCACAAGATGGCGCCGCGGTGCCCGCAGCTTTCTCTGCCAAAATCAATCCCACAATCCCCCCACAGCGGCGGTGCATTCATTTGAATGAGAGGACTGGCGAAGCTGTGCTGAACTTGTTGTTGAGTTAACCTGTTTTTTTTCTTTTTATTTCTACGTTTTGGGATTTTACACACCAGTGGAGACACGTTTGAAAGAATGGATCGGTCTGTATTTAACTCAATGGCTTCAAGCGTTAACAAAAAAAGAATCACGAATTAGCATCTATCACGCCATATGTTGATTGAGTTGTTGAGGCTAGCATGTTAGCTCGCACTAGCGGCCCAGCTGTCGAGCTGCAAGCTAACACTTCCAGTAAGCTAACTGTGGCTTTTAACTTAAGCTAGCGTTAGCTCACTTAGCGGAAATGCAAGTATTGTTGTCTCCAGACGTCTGTTGCCTTATTAGTAGCATGTTAAAAAACATGCTAAGCGTGTCTAAAATTCAACAGTTAATGACATTTAGGGCTGCAGTTCAGTTAGCTTAATGTTAATGCTCGCAGCAGCCAACGCCTTTGACATCAAAAGAACAACATGTTTATCTCATTTCAAGGTTTGCTTCTTGACTTTTAGAAGCACTTTGCAGATTCTGCTCTGCGGCTACACAAGTTAGCAAAAAGTTGATGGCTCAAGAAAAACTCTTGACGTGTTGTTCCTGATGAAAGCTAATGGCTAACTTGTTCCCTTACAAATGTTTGTCCAACAGTGTTTCTTATTATGGCATCTGGTAAGAAAGGGGAAGACCGTAAGATCAACCAGAATAAAACCAATGGCCTTCTGCGATCTTGCCTGCATCTTTCTGCTGAAAAGAACATGAAGCAGGTGAGGAGAACAAATATCATGACTTATTGTGTAAACACTCCAGTTAGCCTGTGTAATCCTGATGACTGTGAAGTGACAGTGCAGTGCTGTGTAGCAGTAGAACATGTAGTGGTGGCCTCATCCCCTATCCTTTTGTTTTAGGTGGATATTATAAATAAGGAAGAATTAGATAAAGAAAGGTGAGTCTCTGATCCACGTCTGTGGGAATCATCTAATTATAATCACTCACTCACTGTCTGTGTCCCACAGATAATCCCTCTGTCACTGGACCAATTAAGGCACCTTTCCATATCCATTGTCACCATGTCAGCGGCTTTGAATTCATATTTTACCCGAGCTAACCCGTCTTTGCGTTTGGACTGTGTCGACTTTGCTCTGACAGATTTCAAGTGCACAGTCCAGGCAAAGCGAAGCGATTGTCATCTTGCAAGAGGAAGGGCGTCCCATTGGCGGAGGTGGGCCTGAAGCTGCACCGCAAAACATCAGATGTAGGCCGTGCCCGTGACCGCGGCATGGCCAATAAAGAAAATGAGCTGACGTGCTCCGACGATGTACGGGGCTTTCACTACAATGACAACTGCGGGCTCCCTGTGAACTCTGCAGAGGCCTCCAAGATGGCAGGGGCCAGCTCCAAGTACAGCGACTTTACCGAGGTGAGAGACGGAGCTGCGCCGTCGCTTAAATTAAAAGAATGTGTGCTTTAATGCTTCGCTGCCGTGTAATGTAAAGACTTTTAATTATTTCATGGGTTTGATAACGTTTTCTGCACTTTTCTGATGCTGAATTCCCTCTTTGGTCTGTTTATGTAGTTGTCAAAGGACCATGAAGCTATGACTCACGTCCTTTTTGGAAGGAACCTTCGACTAAAAGTAGCCCAAACACTATGGCGAAGAAACGCCAGTGAATTAGTGGCCTATCTAATAAGGTAACACCCAGACACTTATTCATTTTGTTCACTCATGGAGCAGAGGGAAATATTTCATTATGATTTTTGTTTTACCAGAATTCAAGACACAGGGGTGCTGCTTGACTGCTTACCTGTCTTAACAAACAAGTGAGTCTCCTCTGACCTTTACATGATTTCTCTGCACGATTTTGCCTCAACTGTACAGGCTTGACTGCACATCTGTATTAAATAAGATAATGTAGCATAATCTAAGGCTATGTTTAGACGGCAGCCTGAAATTACCCAAATCTGATTTTTTTTTTTCCACCCCTATACAACCTGTTTCTGATCTTTTAATGACAGTCAGAACAACACAGATCAGATTTTTTTCAAATGCAACCCAGGCCACTTGGATGCGTGTCCTAAAACCGACACACACGTCTGATCTTTTGATATACAGCTTCAGTCTGAACGGCCAAGTCATGTTCGTTCCACCTACACGCCATCACCACTAGCGATAAATATTAGTATTCCCGGCTGAAGTAAGCAAAAGCGGTAAGAAAGCAACAACTATGGCCAAATACCTTGCTCCTTTCTTCCTTAATCTCCTCCTTGGGGAAAAAATATGTTGCACATGTGCTGGCTCCGGTAGGACAGCAATTTTCAAATGGCCAGCTACTCACCGCTAGCGTCCATGTTTACTTCCCTAAACACTGAACACGCTCGCTGCGTGTCCTCCAATGCACATGCAGGATGCTTTTGGGGCATTTAAAGTTCAAACTGGAAAAATTTCACAGACAAAGTCGCTTTTGATCAGAAATGTGAACAACCTTGCCAAAAAATCCAAATTGAGCATTAAACCGTGCACTCTGAACGTAGCCTTTATAAATACAAGAAGAAATACAACTCATTGTTTCCAAGAGAAAGCAAAACAAGACTTTGAATTTGAGGAAATGACTAAAGTACGACATGTTTGTTAGGGTCTTATTTACAGGAGGACTTTTCATTCATTTGATGTTTAATATTGCTGCTGGTTTTAATGACGACATCTAACAGTCACAGCAAGTGTGAGACTGGACTCAACTGCTTGAACTTGGTTTGACTTTCCCTTTATCACCAATAAAAAACATTGTTTCTTTCTTTTTTGTCTGTCAGTCTTCAAACTGAAGCACCATGTTTATCACTTGGATGCTGCGTTGACCTCATGCCCCAAGTGAAAGTGATTCTTGCCAGTAAATATGAAGAGTAAGTGTCATTTAGTATCTGCATAAATGTTTAGGAGTTATTTTATCTCTTTGATATTATATAGACGAATCAAAGGCAAGTACATCTGCTGTTTTAATATCAGACAAATCCAAGAAGCTTCAGTCAGTTGGACGAACTAAACACTAAACCGAAAACTCCAGACAAAAACAAAACCATTTGCTTTTATCAGTTGTTGATGTCCTTTGTCCTGTGAATCTTTACAGATATCTCGGACATAATAATTTTACAGACTGGTCTGATAATTGTCTCTCTTTTTTTTTTTTTTAGACACCTAATGGTGGGTTTACACTGGGTTCAATCCGTCATCAGGAAATGGTGGCCAGAACTTTCAAAGAATGAGAAAAGACTGCGGGACAGTTGTTCAGAAGACAGGTAGGCACTGCATTTAAAATCCAACCACACACACTTAGGGCATCACCAAATCTTTAAGAGTAGTTACAGCTGTTTTGTTTTTTAAACCTTGGCCTCATTGTTTTTGATGGGGTTTTTTTTGGGATATCTTTTTTTTGGTTTTGTTTTTATTTTTTATAAAATTGTGATATTGGTTATCTATGATAAACCTAGTTAAACTTGAGGTGAATGTTGAAATCCGCCCGGGGCTGATGGTTTCATAACTTAATGTCAGAGTTTTGAGTAGATAGATCCAGCTTTAGAAGGTGTTTGCTAAAAGAAAACTTTTAGAATAGAAATAGAAAACTATTCATTTCTGATAGCAGTTGATTAATTTATTGGAGCATGAGAGAGTGGGTTGGTGTTTGTGCAGCCTGTGAATTGTATGGTATGTGCATTGCAGGAATATTGAAGTCATGAAGCAGCGGCTGAAGGACTTGTGGAAGGAAGGAGCCAGGTTATGTTTGGTTCCAGGATCTACGGGAGAACTGGCAAAGGTGAGAAGATGGAATTATATATATATATTACACAAGTTTGCTATCCAAACATAATTTTAATGTTATTTTTTTTTTCAATGCTCTGTATCAAGTCTGTCCAACTCTTAAAATAAACCCAATTAAAATGGCTACAATAAAGTGATACCTCCCTGCAAAAGTTTCCAAAAGAACATTTTGTCCAGTAGCGTTACCAGAGTACACAGGTGTTCCTTCTCTTTTCCAACCTGTTGTTGATTTTGGGAGAACAACCACTCCCATCCTAAAACAAACCTCTACAAGCTAGATGGCATTATCATAGCATGGATTGCTCGTCTGTTTTGTGGTTCACTTGTTGCCATCTTCACATCCTGCCTCAAAGCATTAAAAGAAAATATAACAGTCACTTTTTTATAGTTAGTACTTCAAAAGTAATCCTGTGTAATGGGTAAAAAAAACATTGAATTTAACTGCAGAAACATACAGGGACTGGTTTATTTGTGTTCATGTAAAACTCTGATTACTGTAAATTACCAAACAGTGTTTGTTTCAATTCCTTAACATATCTGGTGACCAGGCAGCAATTTGTAAAAAGTGGTTAAAGACAAAAATCTTGTCTGTCAAAGCTGGAAAAATATGGTAATTTAGCTAAATTCTTTCATTAAACCAGTAGGACTATCGTAACTTATATTTTTCAAAAGTATGATTACTGTACTGTAGTTAAACGTCTTGCAGCTGCTTCTCCTGAATTTTCCTCTGCATATTTTATGACAGAATTTTTGCAATTCATGACATACTTCAGCAATTGACAGTGAAGACATTGATGCGGTCAGAACCGAGGCGCGAAGAGGAAAAACATGCGTCAATGGTCGTGGCGTCTTTATCGATTTTTTTTCTTTCTTTTTAGATTTGGCATTTATTTGAAACCGGCAGTTATTTATCAAATGATTTACCTGCACTCGGTGGTTAATTGAAACTCAATCAACTAAGTACTCGCAGAATTCGACTTTGAGGTTTCAGTCGACTAAACCCCAATGTATGCCTAGTCGTTCATTTGGAACCTGTGGTTATTTATGAAAATATACACCCGGTCTAAATGGGACATAGCGATTAATTGAAACTTGGCTCTTATTTGGTAATTTACTGTATTTTATTGCATGCCGGATATTTCACTAACTGTGAATATAACTAACGTTTCTTCCCTTCATGTTACAGGCCATCGAGGCTTATCTCTCACAGCTGCCCTGACAGTTGTCAATGTAGCACTCTGAGGATGTGACCACTACTGCCGGATCATGGCTGTGTTTTGAACTGATAAGGATGCCAGAGAAATGGACTGGTTCGTTCTGCTCCTCAAACTCAAATCAGCCTCTTAACTGGGACTGAACATGACACTTCAGACTCCCTGATCTAGAGCTGGAGACACTTAAGATGGGGCCAGGAGAGCTTTTCTGCAAAGACAAAAAAAAACACAGCAAATGACTGCTTCACATTGAAGTGGACCGTCTTGTGAAGGGGCATATAGCTGACCTCCATGAGACTGGATGTACGTCGCTCTATGAAGTGCCAAGCTCTTTGTCTCTCACTACACCACTCTTTGCCATGGAATGCAAATGCACTTGTGGATGTAATGAATGCTCCGCTGTTTTGATGTTTTTAGCCCGGGTTCTTTGGAATCAGGAACTTGAATCTGCAGCAGTCTTAAGTTATTAGAGCTCCTTGTGTTTTCTTTTTTTGCCTCCATATGACATTTGACTGTATAATGTAAAATGTAAAAACAAGTGATTCTTTTAATCTTTTAAATAAATTTGATAAACATTGCAATTATTTTGTTCTGATTGTGTTGTATATGCATAGGAAGATCCAGTAATGATTTATTGTTAGTGTTTAGCTATTCTATTAAATTGCAGCAGAGAAAAGCCTAATCTATTATGTATAGTTTAAAATGGCTTACATGAATTAAATTAGGACACTTTTGCTTTAAATATTTTATTTAATAAAAATTTAACATTTGTATTTAAGATAATGGATATTCCACACTGAACTTGTTAAGTCATCTGTAGTGATCAAACAGTTTTGGGGGTTTCTTTAGTTTTTCTTTCCAACAACTGTTTAATAGTGTAAATGGAGAGTGTAATTAAAATCTTAATCTCAAAAAACTAAATGACAAAAAAAGCATTAAGTTATATTAAATGGTTATGTAATCTTATTTGGCCGATCAAACAAAACCAATCACTTAAAAATTATTTTACTTGAAAACATTTCCACCTTAAAGGTATTATTGAGGCCTTCACATTAAAATTATAGTGTGTATTTTAACAGACCCCTTCAATTTGTGCTAATAGGTTTGTAATAATACTTAACTCTTTAAAGAGTTAAAACAGATGTAGAATAATATAGATATGACATATATGCGTAGCATTGCGGCTAACATGAACCTAAGTGAACTGACATCGTCGGTTTGTACAATAAAGGTTTTGTCTTTTTCCATTTTGTACAATAAAGTTCAGTTGTTTTTTTGGCGTGACGTCATCTCTCCGCAGAGACAGCTGAGTCTTCCGCTGCTTCCTCCGAAACCCCGTTCCCGGTCCTGGATACATGTTGACGCGCAGATAGTTTGAATTCGGTTTGTAATTTCGGAACACGGTCGGGCGACATGTTTCACCGGGAGAAGCTGCCGCTGTTGTGGGCTTTTATGCAGGCTGTGCTCGTCGTGGCTCGCTGCTTCACCGACATGGAACCGGGGCCTGGCGCAGGTGTGTCCACACAGACCAACGGAGACCGCTTCAAAATCGAGGGGAGAGCGATAGTCCCGGGGGTGAAAACACAAGACTGGGTGTCTTCCGCTCGGGTCTTAGTGGAAGGTGAAGAATATGTGGGCTTTTTGAGGTAAGAAACAGCCACAGGTTATATTATTTATCCTGGCTAGCTAGCATATCTAGCGCTAGCATCACATTAGCCAACTAAGCTAAACGTTTCTTTCTGGGCTGCTATTGCTGGCAGGTCCTGACTCCTGTAGGTAATAAATAGCAACATATAATTAACGTATTGAAATGCAAGTCCTCTTTTAGCCCCTCTGATTGATATATTGTTATATCATTATTAATATGCAGCATGAGTACTGTTGTAGCTGCTGGAGCTAATGTCAGGTATTTTATATACAGTTAGCTAGTTTAGTCCAGTGGTTCACAGTAGAGTGTTCTCGCCTCCTTATTTATCTTCTACTGGGTCACCAAATGGATGGTGTGATGGAAGAGAAA
The DNA here is from genome assembly GCA_030544235.1 of Lepturacanthus savala. Taxonomy (NCBI): domain Eukaryota; kingdom Metazoa; phylum Chordata; class Actinopteri; order Scombriformes; family Trichiuridae; genus Lepturacanthus; species Lepturacanthus savala. The sequence goes on from CM060477.1 coordinate 15,477,108, forward strand.
GAAATAAGTTTTGATACAAATCTATTTTTTTCAGTTTTGGGATTTTTGGTTGAAATATTGGATAACTGAGAATTTACGAGGGAAATGTCCATCTGTTCTCCATTGTGTCATGTCTTAATATAAAATAATACATTTTGTGGAGTAGAAGTAATGTAGCATAAAATGTAAATACTCAGATCAAATAAGTCATAACTATTTATCTTTTCTATATCCATCTTTCAAGGGTAGTTGTCTGTATTTTTTGATTAACTGAATAATAATATGGTCTGTAATAGCAATGACAGGTGTGGCCTTAAAATATTATATATATTTTTTACTCTTAACTAATTTTTATTGTATCTTGTTCCAGAACTGATGGGAGTTTTGCTGTAAATGATGTCCCTTCAGGATCTTACGTTGTGGAAATTGTTACCCCGAATTACAGATTCGAACCAGCACGTGTTGATATCACATCCAAGGGTAAAATGAGGTAACAAAAAACAAAAAATACTACTTGCAAATATATTTAAATAATGTTCCCTGCCACATGAATCATCCTGCTACGTTCATCAATGTACTTTACACAGTAATTTTGTTCAGAGGCACCTCGTTGCTAAAATAATCATGTTTTTTTTATAGGGCACGTCTTGTGAACTACATCAAGACTTCAGAAGTAATCCGCCAGCCATATCCCCTCCAAATCAGGGCTAGCGGCCCTGCCACCTACTTCATGAAAAGGGAAACCTGGGGCTGGACAGACTTCCTTATGAATCCAATGGTAAAAAAATAGCTTGAGTTGCGCAGGTGTATGTTTTGTTAAGTGCAGGGATTGTTGTGAACGCTTGATTATTGTTGTGCTATGCATATTAGTTACTCTAATAGATGCTGACTTCTTGTTTTTCCAACTAAACCTAATTCTTGTAGTGTAAAATGCTATCAGTGTATTTTTTCAGTGTTAAGATGAGTCTTGTGATTCTGGCTGTGACGTATTGTCTTTGTTGCTCCTGCAGGTTATGATGATGGTTCTGCCCCTGCTGATCATTGTTCTGCTGCCCAAGGTGGTCAACACCAATGACCCAGAGATGAGAAAGGTAAAAAAAGAAGTCATATGATGTCACTGCAAGACCATGAAAGAATATATGAATTATCTGTAGATCAAGGAACCAAAAACAGTAGATCACTGTTTTGTGGTATCTCACAACAGTTTGTAGCAGACTTTTTTTTTTTTGTATTTAAATTTGCGGCCATCTTCACAGGAAATGGAGCAGTCCATGAACATGCTGAACCCCAACCCCGAGCTCCCCGACGTCTCCGAGCTCATGACCAAACTCTTCTCTGGCTCCAAAGGCTCCAGCAAGGCAAGCAGCGGCAGCAAGGGCACCAGGCCGGCTGTCAAGCGGAGGTAGTACCGTAAACGCAACCTTAGTTCGCAAAAAAGAAGCACGAGTTATGCCATGGAAGCAAGAATTTTAAGCGTCTTTTTTTTTTTTTCATCTGGGTCTATTGTACAGTTTTCTTTATTAACACAGATGTTTTGAGCGCATCTTGATTTCGTATATATATGCGATTTGGAAAACAAGGAAAAATATTGTTTTCATATTGCACTGCATTTCTTAAAAAAAAAATCTGCAAGAACTGTTTTTCTTCATTTGCTCTTTACTTCTACTCATCACTTTTTTCTGTGCTAACCTTCTGGTGTGCATTTTCCTCTGCTGCTAATTGTACTACATGAAAGAGAACATATTATCCATATTCAGAGTTTTTGTTTTTGCGATTTCAGTAATACGACTGTGAATGAAGATAAATTGAATTTTAAGATTGAAAAATTCTTATTTAAAAGCCTAGATTAATAAATTGCAATGGTATATAACAACTGTGTTTTTATTTCAAAACATGTTATTTGTTTAAATGCAAGCACATCAGCTTCTCATTTCTTTGATATACTGTGTAGCAAACTATATGGCCAGAATTCACATCCTGTACATGTGTGCCTCAGGTTTATACACTATATTGATATGGTACTGTCTGGCAGTTTAAAGAATGAAAGAGTTGTGCGGTTGCTTTCAGGAATCGCTTTATTTTGAATAAAGCGGATAGTCATGTCCATGTTAAAGTCAGTAATGAAATGTGTCTGTGGTAAGTGTCCTCAGTTGATTATAAATCATTCATAGTTGCTGACAGGACTGATTGAATTAATTATTGATCAATAAAAGAGTTTGATGAAACAATTCCAGCTCATTCATCTGCTGATGAAGACCGTGTGAGACAATTTAAAATCTGGGAAACGCTATTAAGTGCAGCTTGAGTGTTGAGTTTCTTTGTAAAACCATTATTTACAATACCAGGGATGAACATCTGCTTTTAAAGGTGATATATGGTGCATGTTTCTAGCTATGTATTTATATTATGTCGCTCTACAGGAATATGTTCATATGATTTAGAGTTTATAACACTCATTGTTTACCATAGACCAGCCCTTTATTTAACAGTTCAGCCTCTGTCTGAAACAGGCCAAGAAACTGCATTTAAGGCAGTGATGATAAATCAGGGAGGTGAGGGGGCACAAGTGATTTACAGAAACAAGACGGAGAGAAAATGACAATTTTTCTCATTTGAAATGATGGATTCTTTCACCTCTCTAGAAAAAAGCTTCAAAAAATGAAACAGTCACCGACACAATCTGCAGAGTATTGATTGCTCATTAGATCTAATTGTCCCATTCTGCCTGGCACACTGAGGCCTTGAACTTTCACAAGGTGTCACTAGATTTCATAATATAGCCGAAACTCTCAATTCATTTGACAGCCTCCATAGACCTTTTTCACAGCAGCGACATTGACATGAAGTAGTAGGTAAACACGGGTGTTATCAGTGATAGTAGTTAAGGTTCTATTCAGGTCAAACAGCCGAGATGCTGCTATCGTGCATGTTGGTTCACTGGAAGGCTCCGCTACACTGAATGGAACAGAACCCTAATTTATTTCATTCACTTATCCAGTGTTTGGCTACTATTTCATGTCAGTAGGGCTGCCCTGGAAAAGGTTTATACTTTGCAACTACCCTCATAGTTGTTTTGAGACTTTGTGGATATCACCTTGGGGTATGGGAAACTGTGACCTATATTTTTCACTATTTTAAAATTTATTATAGATGATTAACTCGGGGAAAATATTCAACTAACATAATCATTGATAATGAAAATGAATGTTAGTTGCAGGTCTTGTTATTTAAGTTATGGTGGTGTATGTGCGAATGACTCAAAGCAAACTATAGTGCCCGTGTTACTTGTAATGATGGAACACGTCTCCCAGTGTAACACTGTGGTTTATTGATGTCTTTTTATTCTTATTTTTGGACAACAATGGAGCTCTATGGCACAGAAGAATAAAATATACAGTATCAGACTTTGGCTTAGTTGGTATATAATGGTTATAAAGTATAGAACTTCACCCACCTTTTACTCTAACAATAGATTTGCATCAAACAGAAGAGACCTTTCATGCAAAACAACTGGATCAACATAATCAGTCTTGGGACCAGGAGACTTCTGATTCACTTCTGGTAAAGAAGAAGTTAAACTTTTCCCTTTACACATTCTCCACGACACGCCTGTTTTAATATTTAACGACTGCAGCGGGGTAATGATTTGTATCATTCTCAAAAAAGTACAAAATACACATTCGATCAGATTAAATTAAATTCATGAATTTATAACTGTTAGACTTTGTAATTTCACTGTTCATAATTGCACCCACATTGGACTCACTTTCACGAAACTGCACAGACAAACGATGAGCACAACAAAGCATTTTGCCTTCAAGCAGAACAAAAGGCACAGAGTTTAAGGAGATAAACTTGACGTTACATTTTACACGACAGAAACGTGCACTAATTTACAACAGATCACATGACTGCTCATCCAGAGACATTGTGGTAATCAGGTTCATCGTGTAAAGTTTGACTTGTGTTCTGACCTTAACACCTGACACTTAATTCTTTTTTTCAGTAATGGGATAATTGAAAAGAGTAGAGGTGTGATCCATAAACAATCTCATGTCATATTACCACACGCAGCTGTAAATGCACAGAAATGCACAGATTAGCACAGGACCCTGCAACCGGCAAGAAAGAAAAAAAAAAGATCCAACATTTAATAAGCACTGATATACACTAAGAAATTTAAATATTTGTAAAATGTAAAATGCAATAGAATCAACGTAACGTGTCGCTTGTTCAATAAATAATTGTCAAATGTGTAAGTCTACAGTATGTCCTCTATATACAGTGCAAGTGAGCAATAGAATAAAGGAGGATTATGTGAGGTTTAACTTTTAATCATGTATAAATATGTCGCCACCTTCATGTACTGTATGGAAGTTAAAGTGTGCCACTAGAATAATTCAATACTTATACAGTGTTTAATTATAAAAAGTTAATAGAGTAATCAATATTCTATGCTGTCATAAATTAGTTTCTTAGATTTTTACTTAAAACATGCTTTAATGCCAAAAACACATTAGTAATAATCATATTAAAATCCTGTTTAAAATTATTTAGTGATTAGCTTTTCTCTTTTGAATATACTTCCCGAAATCCATGAAAAGTGAAAGGAAATAAAATTATTAATGAACTAGTTTAAATGTCTTTGAAATTGTTTTCTTGCAACATTTCTATAACAAATATTACTCATAAATCCATATTCTTTTAATTAATATAATAATGTATTAGGACTAAACTGTTTCTGTTTTTTGTAATAGTCTAATAATTTGGAACATAAATGATTAAGTAGCTAGTTTCATTATTTTTTAAGTTGTTTTTTTCTACATTTATATAAAAATATAACTTTTTAATTCACATTCTTTTAATGAATATAATGTTTTATGACTAAACTATTCTGGTGGCGCACTTTAAGATCCGTATTCGTGCAATTCAGACAAGGTTTGTTTAATAATCTATTTTTTTTTCTATTAGTCAGTAATAATCTGGAACAGGAGTTTAAGTGCTGGGTCAAGCTCAGCTCATGTACGACATGTACGTTAACAGAAAAACCACATGCAGCGCTTCATGCCCAAGACGAACAATAACTATACAGGATATCAAGAAAAATTCACACGTGGGCAAAAAACCCCTGCATCAAACGTTGCAGTAGCGCATCAAGTCATCTTATTGTTGGGGTTCTTCCCGCCCCAGTACAGCTTGTCCTCGCCTCTCCTCCTCCTCCTCCACTGGCACAGCAGGAGCATGCGGAAGGTCTTCTGGAAGGTCTTGTTGCAGAGGGCGTAGCACATGGGGTTGATGGTGCTGTTGACGTAGCACAGCCAGTAGCCCAGGTGCCACAGGGATTCCGGGACGCACTCGTTGCAGAAGGTGGAGATGAGCACCATGATGTTGTACGGCGTCCACGTGAGGATGAAGGCCAGGAGGATGGCGCTGAGGGTCTGGGCGGCCTTCTTCTCCTTCACCAGTACCATCCTCTTCCTCTTGGTGATCTGGTTCTTCAGGGCTGGGTCCATGGGTTTGGAAGGGGTGGAGGAGGAGGACGGGGAGGCGTGTTTGGCGGGCTGCTCCGCTTCAGGGACGCAGGGGGACGCGGTTGTAGAGTTGCTGTTTTTACCCTTTGAGCCCAGTTTGAATTTATACGAGATGCCTTTTTTGCTGTTCCTCTTCGGAGGAGTGAAATAGTGATCTTCTGTGTAATCAGCCACCTGCCCGTTTTTATTACTCTGTCCACTGCCTTGATCTTTGAAAGAGCTCTGAGGAGTTTCTATTGAAACAGGATGCTCCTCCTCTGAGGAGGAGGTGTAGCTGTTAAAAGAAGTGATCTGGTCTGCTTTTGCCCATGCGTCGTCTGTGGTGGTTTTGGTGACGTTACTTTGGTTTGACGAGGACCAGGAGGCCTGACTCTGTTCTCTCCGCTCTCTGGTGAAATGGAAGCAGGAGCGAATTATGGTTTTCTGCGGTTTCGTGCCCTCCGGAGTGTTGTTGGTCGCAAGCCCTTGCAGCTCTGCCAGATCCTTTGTCCGTTTCTGAGTCTCCTTGTAGATCCGGCAGTAAATGATGGTCATCACAGAGACTGGGATGTAGAAAGCGGCGAGGGCCGTCACAAACGTGATCACCGGTTGTGTTAAAAACTGGATCTCGCACTTGTCCTGAGAGCCATTTCTTTCTCCTACAAAGTACTGCCAGCAGAGAATGGGCGGAGCCCAAAGGACAAAAGACACCAGCCATGCAAGGCCGATCATGATGGCAGCTCTCTTTGGAGTCCTCTTAGCTCTGTAAGTCAGTGGCCTTGTAATGGAGAAGTATCTGTCAAAGCTGATGACGAGTAAGTTCATAACTGAGGCGTTGCTGGCTACATAATCCACTGCTAGCCAGAGATCACATGCAAGGCTCCCCAAGGACCAGTAACCCATCAGTATATAGGTGGTGTACAGGTTCATGGACAGCACTCCTATGATTAGGTCAGCAAACGCCAAACTCAGTAGGTAGTAGTTATTTACAGTCTTCAGTTGGCTGTTGACTTTGAACGACAGCATGACCAGCACGTTACCAACAATAGTTATCAAGCTGACAATGGCTGACACTGTAGCTATGGTGATAGCCTCCCAAAGGCTATGGGGAGCAGCATGGGCAAGTGATGTGTTCCCAGAAGTGCTGTTTCCATCCATGGTGCTCGTGTCCTTTGTCTGTGATGAAGTGCTGCTCTGTGACTCCACGTACAGTTGAGACTTTTTTCTGAAATGAAAAGAACAACTGTAATGAGACACGCTTGTTTTTAGGACACATCATTTATTATACCTCAAATTTCAAGTTCAATCAATGAGATCGATTGGGAAGATTATAGCTTTTTGATGTGTTAATTTCTTATAATCATATTTATTTCTAAATACATATTTTATGTATTTCCTTTTTATCATATATAAAAATACCAGAAAAAAGAGAAAAAAACCAAACCTCACCTAACCAACCTCTTTCATTGTTATGCGTTTATTTTATCTTCATTTGTAACCTCTTTTTATTCCCATTAGGCTTTAGTGTATATGTGTATATATTATAGCTTGAAATGTTTTATTCAAGTTAGTAACATATAATAAGTGTACATTTAATAATATTCTGCTTTTTTTAATCTTTCAAACTATATTTTTGATCTATTTCGGTAGACAAAATAACACCGGAACCATCAAACGCCAAAATTATTGTAGGACACCGTTCAATGAAACACTCGCTGCCTACTATAGGGTGCAACGTACTAAACTGTCCGTCTGTCAGTTGACAGACAGCAATGGAGGGCAGACCGGGTCGGGGCAGGGGAGGCACCTGGAGGAGAGGAGGTGGTCGGGGCGGACACGACGGCGACAGCTTTGGCGGCGAACACCGAGGAAGAGGGAGAGGAGGCCACCACCGCGGCCGGGGCAAGAGAGACCATTACCGGGGCCGAGGACGTGGAGGAGCCCGGTCAGCGGACTTCCATCACCGGGTGAGAGCGCGTGAAAGTAACCGTTAGTGTCCCACGGGAAACCCCGTTATCCCGCTCCGCCAAACTGTTTGAAGAACTACTGCATTTAGTCGTTTTCATCACCCAGAAAAAGCAGAAATGTATTTGGCTTTGAGTTGAACCTTATTGGAACTTTCTCTTTGTTTCTCTCTTATTATAATATTATACATTTGAAAGAAACGGAGGTTTACTATTGTAGGTACATTGAATGCCAGGTTTAGGCAAAATTATGACTTAAGAAAAAGGAAAGAAGGGCACTTCATTTACCCAAAGATAAATTCCAGCAGCCACTTGACATAAAATGAAATCCAAGAAACACATTTAATTTAAGTCTAGTATATACAACGTCTAAATATACTAACTCAACTGTAATTGGAACAACTCAAAATAGAAAAAGACTACTTGGAATATAGTGCCCTGAATACAGATAGTTTAATAACTTACATAAATACATGTCATAACTACATAATAGTATATTTATTTTTTCTGTGCATTAAAGAAGTGGGTTGATGTCAGCATGGTCTCAGCCACTCCTCTCTCTCTGCTGTATAGGCATTATGTATATGACGATAGCTTGTAGAGATTTTGATTGAGATTAAGATTCATGATTGAGAATTAGAAGGGAAATGGTACTCCTTTCTTTCCCCAACAATATCATTAGAGATCACATGGGAGCTGTGGATGCACAAAGTAATTAGTAAGTTATGTAACTGAAATCAACTCCCTAATTGTTTTGTTTTTGTCTGGGTTCTGATAAACAAAAGCAAACAGCAGTGGCAGGTGGACCAGTGGGCAGAGCAGCCGCTCCATGGACAGATGTTCGAATCCTGCATCTGTCAGCCCTTTCCTACATGTTGTTCCACATGTCTCTGCCTCTCTCTACATTCGTACTATCAATAAAGGCATAACAAAGCAAACGAAGCTGAGAAAAAAACACACTTCACCACTTTGAAAAATCTCATGTCAACACCTTTCCATGACAGTGATATAAGGTTTGTGTAGCTATTGATAAAACAGGAAAAGCGTCTATGACTCAGACAAATTTAATGAGTTCAGCTTTGGCACTGACGTCTGTGCTTTGTCATTCAGTGGTGCAATTAGCTTGACCCTTTTGTTAGGCTTAGCTACCAATCATGATTAAGAGCTATGCGTTTACTAAAATCATTTTTGAATTGTACTTTGTTAAGCAACGTTGGCAGATTTATTATTTTGTAACAGGAACATTTTACTGCAGTACCAATACATGCAGGCTCCACAAGTTATAGACTTCTTGAAGTCTATAAAAGGTTTTCAGATGATCTTTCAAATCTCATTGTCTGCACTAAATACAAATCAAAATGCAGTACCCTTTATCTCTGGAAAGTTTCCTATTTCCTTGTCACTTCATTCATGTGATTTTTACAACTTTAAAGTGGCATCCATACAGTAGAAAAACACCAACAAATACCTGCAGAATGTCTCCTAAGCACTGTGGAAAACTGTGATAAAACGAGGTCATGTTCATGTTAAATGAAAGCGAGAACTGGGAGTAATGTGTAGACATGCATGTGCCTCCTAGTTCTTGCAGTATGATGATTGTGTGTGCAGGATTTTTAAACCCACTCCAACAGAAAATTGTTGAATTTCAGAGGCAAGACGTTTCCAAAATAGTACGTTTCATGGTTTAAATTCTACAAATGTATTTCTCTCTTTGGGCTCACTGATGATACTTATGAATGGTAGAAGTAGTGAAAAGCTAAAGGGCTCAGTATGCTTTAAACAAAGTGCTTATTGGACTGTTTTACAATGTTTATGGGTGTTTCCAAGCTCAAAGTTGGATCTTTGTGTTTTTTGTTATTAGTAGAGAAATTTAATGTTTTACTCTGAATTTTAGTGAAATAACATATTATCAAATAAATACTGAACTCGTATTAACTTTTTTGAAGTTAAACGAAAGAAATAGTATAATATAACAAATAAATTAAAGAAATAAAGGCTCAGGCTTATTTGGTGCATTTCTTGCATTCCCTAGCAGAACACCTAATTTTTCTTGGCTTCCTGAAAAATAACTTGAGTGCCCTATGTAATGGAAGTCTTTCTTTCCTCTGGTGAATACAAGAAATATACAACACACACATGGTCGGTCGACAATTTATTTCTTTGCAAAGAAGGTCAGTCTGCATCCAGACAAGTCTAGGTGTAGAAAGACCCAGAGGGTGTTTTCAAAAAGCCATTTATAGCTGAAGACCGTCCCATCCAGGATTCAAACAAAAGCCCTTTGACCCCACTGTCCCGTGACATCCCCCTGTCTGCTGCATGAGACCTGTCTCTGTCCCCTGGAGTGACGATCACACCTGAGACATTGTGTCTTAGTCTGTGTTCGCAACAGTCAGAGCGGTCTGAGCCAGACTTTGAAAATTCCAGTACACCTATCAAAAGGAACCTCCCTCGGTTATGGCCCATTTTTTGGTCTTAAGCATTGTGCATGGACAGGAAGAGCAGGTGAATCAGGCCTCAGTGAGTGTGCATGTACCAGTGATGCACAGCTCGATTCAAATTAGAAGTTTCATGACTACAAAAACATTTCAATGATATTTGGGTTGGTTGAAATAAAGATGCTGAATACACATGTTTTGTAGTCATTCATCATTGGATGAATGACTTGCACAAAGCTTTCCAGGATACTACTTCAATTAGGAATCCCCATGACTAACTGTTCATGCATTGTATGTAGGCTAGTGGTAAATTCTTAATAATTGTAAATGTTAAGCTAGGCTATTATTAAATGCAACAAGGCAGGTTCCTCACAGCTACAGCTCGGCATCAACATTGCGATTCCTGGTTTTAAATGTAAGAGATGTCACTTTTACTGAAACCAATAAGGCCATAATTAAGCAATTCAAAACATGACCTTTACTTTTTAAAATAGGTGTGTCAGGAAGGAGATCTAGTACAATATTTTAATTTTAACTTGAGGTCTGAGTTGTCCTTGGGATGGTTCAAAACCTCGGGTCAGTGCAAGTATTTCTGTATTGACATGTATGCACAGCTATTCATCTCCTTCTCTCTCGCGCTATGTGCATATAAGCAAGAATGACCGAATCGCTTTGGAAAAGGGAAAAAAAGGCGGAATCAATTTGTGGCACTTGGTTTTCATTCTGTGGCGCTATGCCACAGATTAGTCTATGATACTGAACTGGGTTGGGAGGGGGCTCGAAAATATTTCCAGTTACCCAAAGGGTAATTGAACTACTGAGACCATTTGTTACAGTGAATTCTCTGTGTTCTTCCAGAATCAAGATGAAGGGGAAAATTTTGATCATGAGGATGAAGAGAGGACGGAGGTTTTCTCCAGGAGGAAACTGGAGTCAAACTGGGACCGTTATGAAGCCTCAGAGAAGGTGGAGTCCACCGATGACACACCCGCTCAGAGAGGAACTGACTACCACGTCCTGCTGGAGTCTGCAGGTAAGATCTGGCCCCAAAAGAGTAAAGAATTTGTTTGTTTTGCCACCCATGCCTGTAGAGCTCAGTTTGTACTCAGCTGGAGAACAAAACCACGAGGCACCAGAGAAAAATCAACACAGCTTTAATCCAAAGTGTTTTGTGACTAATAAAGAAGAAAGTTGTTCATTTGTGATTGTGGTCCTGACAATACAGGTTTTCCAGTTCCAATTAGCAGAATGAATCATTGGACCTGTGCAGTCATTTTCTTGGCATGACAAACAATGGAAGACAAAGCCTCAGGCAGTAGTTTGCAACTATGCTGAGACCATCATTACAATAAGTGAGTGATGCAAAGGAATAACGCTGTTTTGTTGACCTTTTACTATTTAGTAAATATCATATAATTGGTGTATTAGCCTATTTCAAATAACAATGTATAAATTGACTGTTTCATACTCCAGTAACTCTAACTGTACTTTGCTGAAGTTGTCTCTGTGTCCTAATTAGTTAAGTCTGTTGTCTTAAGGGACTTTAATTGCTCTGTATGGACACTGCTGTCAGATGCAAAAAGAAGTTGCTCGTTTGTCGTTGTTTGCTAATTTCAGCATCGATGGTCAGTGCTTGGCCCTCTGGGCTCTCCACCAGTCTCTTCCTTGATTCTGTTCATATCTCTTCCCTCAAAGGAACACGACTCAGTGTCACCTTATTAGAGCAGATCTCGAGATGTTTTCATATTTGGGGCTGACCTGTCCTCCCAAATAAAAGCTCCACCATAAGAAAGGACATCTTCCAAAGTTGTCAACTTTTGGTTTTAAATATGACGGAAAGATTCAGACTCATAGTACTTTTTTACTTTTTTGTTTCACATTTGTTTGGCTTTGATGTGCAGTATCAGGTCTACAGTCATTTAGTAGTTTTGAGTGTGTCTGGAAATGTTATAGGTCTTGTCTTTCTAGCAATTAAGTTTTGCTGCTGATCATATTCATATAGAAACCATCTAAATTTGAAGTTCGAATTTGTTTTTCTCAAATGTTGTGATAATGTGATGTATGAGACCATGCCTTTTTTTTTTTTGGCGGCAATGAACTTTTCATATTTCCTGAAATGTTCCTCGATTCTCAGATGTTCATGAGTTATGTGCCTTTCATTTACATGACTGATATTTGTATCACCTGTTTTCAAGCACAGTAACAACATGCACCCCTGGAGGTTACTGAGAAGATTAAGACTGATGTGCAGCTCTTGGACATACAGGTTATATATTGACACCTCATGGATACTGAGATAACTGCTGGTTAGTTTGGCTTGCTTTTGTTTCATCCTACATGTTTCTGATGGGAATGTTGATGGTGAAGGAAACAAGGATCAAGACAAAGAAAAGGCTCAGTCGTCTTCTACCTTTCAGACCAAATTCCAGTATCCTGTGATTAACATGGCTATTTCCAGCCAGCCTCACTGCGACCATCGATCTTTATGTCAGAGCAGCTATAATAAAACAAATGTTATAAACTTTACCGCTGTGATTCCCAAACAGGGCAACTTCTGCAGTCGGCAGCAATATTAAATTTCCTCTATTTCAATAAGCTCAATTCAGATCTAAAACGTCAAATTAAAAACTCTGGTTGCTCAGATAAGTTCAAACACTAAAATTCAAGATATCAAATTCTGATCTGAACGGAAGACACTGAATTTATCCGACCTCTGGCCTAAAGTTTGCATCTACTCATGTAAAGTTCAAACGACAAGGAGTGTTGTGTTTTCTCTGCAGTGAAGTACCATTGAACAGTCCCATGAAGCCGTCCTATCTGTTGAAGCGGTTCAGGGAAAGAGTACTTCAGCCCATCTGAAGGAACTATCATGCTGCTGTCATGATTGCACAACTCCCTGATCATTCACCTCAAGTAGCTAGACAAATTTGGATTAGTTTGAATAAATCTTCATTAACTTAAAGGTCTCCTCTTGGAGAAAGTTAAACTTTAATTGATTTTTGATTATAAAAAGGTTGATGTCTTATATACGTTTTAAAACTCTCAAACCACAGAGAAATGCTCACAGCCTTTATTCAGAAACTCTCTTAAAACAAGCTGTGAGGACATCTGTGAAGTTCTGATGTCACAACTATAGAGGCATAAAATTACCTGTTTGTTTTTTCTGAAGCACCAGAAAGAGGCTTGAGAGATGTAAAACTATATTGAAAATATCTTTTGGGACTTAAAATCACAAATATATATTTTAAGAGATATCGGAGCATCAAATAAAACCCAGGAAAAGCTGCACTGATCAATAAATTGAAACAATCGGTCCCTTCCTCGGCTGTACACAGTGTAGCGCTCGCACTTTATTTTTTCTGCTCTCACATTGTTGTTTTCAGCTGCAGTGGGAATCTGTTTAGGTGTGATAAACCCACTGTACACTACCTGTTCAGCAGCAAATGGCTGACAGACAAAGTTGGCAGCGAAATGATGAATGTAGTCGAGCATTTAGCAGCCAGATATTTCCTCCCAGGAGTCAATGATGACCAAAGCGGCCAACACGTTCATCATACCAACTTCATATAATCAACAATGTATACATAGCTTGAAGTGTTGCCCCAAAGTGGCAGAACAAAATCAATTAAAGCAGCTTTAAATGTTGCTTAGGAGAACCTGGGGTTAACCGCAACCCATTATAACATTATGAGAATAGCAGTCAAACTGTTATTTAATAGCCTTGTTGAAATAGGTGGAAATAATTTTAATTAAAAAAGGCACATTTGCAGGAAAACTCACTTGAATCCTACAGGCTACCAATTAACTGCTTGAGAAGAGCAGCATAAAGTCTAATCAAACTTCTTTAATCAGCCCCAGTTTGACAGGGTTTTACAGCAATGTCCTGGGGTTCTCACTGACAAGCTGTGCAGGACTTAGATATATGCTTTTGGAGAAGGTCATGAGACCATTTTTAACTTGGAATGAGTGTTTAAACTGTTTTCATAGGACTGTTTTTTTTTTCTCAAGGCATTATGGAGATGAGAGCGTTACAGTGCTGTGTTCCCTTGTAGCGTAAATGCCAAAGGTGCGCGTGTGAGTTGTTTGACTCCCATCTCTGATCTCTGTGTTTTGCCCACATTGTCGGATTAGTCATGCCGTACAGCAAGAGGCTGCCGCTCTCTGGAGGATACTTAATTGTACGTGGGAGGCGATGCTTTCAAGAGTCGTTTTTCTGGCCAATTAAGGTAGGTATGAAATCAGGAATTCGCTGCAGCAACCTGCCTTACCTCGACGTGGCCACAGTTAATGCTTATACGTTGCTTTATTGTATCCAAGCTTTATTGTATCCAAGCGTGGTTGGCATGTTCGGTTTCTTTTATCGGCAAGAATGGGCCGACTGTAAGAGTCAGAAGGTGCTTCTGTTTCCTGTTTTTCGTATGTGCAGGTGTAGTGGAGAGAAATGCCCTAGAGCTGTGTTTCTCAACCTTTTATAACAGGTTTTGAATTTCTTTTGAGATACAATATTCGAGGGCAGAGAGGTCGAGAGCTCAGCTTTACTTGCAGTGTAGTGGAGGCGTGAAGCGCGAGCAGAGATTATAGGCAGATTTTACATTGTTTCAATCAAATGGATGCGATGTGTTTCCATTGCCAGCAGTATGCATACTCTATGGGTGCAGAACAGGACATTTTATCTGGTTTTGCAGGGCAGTTAGAAAGCTAAAACAAGCCAAGTACATTTTCTCAAGTACTGTTTTGTGGTACTTGTACTTGAGTACTTCCATTTTAATGGTACTTTATACTTGTTTGTTGTTCATAGTTTTATTTGTACCACCCCAGTACATTTCAGAGGGAAACATTCTACTTTCTAATCCCTCTCCTCTTTGAGAGCTTTTGCCACATTTCAGATGCAAATTTGACACAATGGATAATGTAACTTGTTTTTAAATACAACACATATTAAAGATGAAACAACTGATTTTGAACCTTTTTGGCTTTTGACATGTTACCAACAGCAGTGTGTAGTGTCAACAGTGTGTATTCAGGTCACATTTCAGTTGTCTACTGGTTCCATAGAATAGTTTTCCTTCAAAACTCCATATTCAAATCATTACCCTCTAGGGCTGGGTCATAAGAAAAATCAAATGTCATAATATTTTTTTTATCAAAGATACTATATTATGATAACACTGTGAGGATGAACAATATTAATATAATGTCAAAGTGGGTAAAGACAGAGCAGTAATATATAGATAGATTTGTTTTCATACATACTGGGCTTATGCTGTTATAGCCTGACTTGGTCTGATATGGGCAGTAGCATATGGCAGCTAATGTGTGCAAGTTTTAGATATTACTGTGTAATTAATGCATTGTTCATGTCACCAGAGTCACTGTAATTACGGGTTTCCAACTCAAACTGAACTGGGATTTTTTTTGAAAGCTTCGATATAGCTGACCCAACACTTAATAATACAGAAGCAAACCCAGAAAACATGGTCGCCTCATGTCAACCAAGCTATATTGTTCAATATAATTAAACCAAAATGAATTGATATAATGTAATGTTGCCCATGCACAGTATTTTAAACCCTCATAAAACCAATTTGGTTATGATACAGCCTTCCATGATTTCCTTAATATCTTTCTGACCCTTCATTCCCTCCATTCATCTGACAGAGTGGGTTTCCTGCCTGTTTCCTGTCTTCCTGTCCAACAACTGTCAAATATATGCTAAATTGTTTGGGCGGGGTCATCTTAAAAAAAACAAAACAAAACCATGACCCCATTGTCTTTTGTGACCAGTGTGGCCACTGTTCAACATAAGTTGCATCCACACTGTGGGCTCACTGAAATCAGAATGGTAAAAGTGAATACTATACATATTTTAGTAGTGAAATAAATGAGATTAATGAAGAAAGCAGGTGGCGATTGTCTCTATACTCTATTTTGGATTGTGATTTATTTAGGACAGATTTGGTTTAATATGTGTTTTTTTCAAGGGTTGAAATCGTTGTAAAATTACCACTTGCACAAGCAGCCTAGCTGAGTACAAACAGGCCTTTAACACCTTTTAACAATAGCCTGGTTCAGGACCTTTCAAAAGGCTTCACACTGATTTTATTTTTCAGCTATTCAAATGTGTAAATGTGAAGTAATGTCTGATTATCACTTTAATCTAAAAAGACAACACGGCTCCTAGTGCCAGACATATGGAGATGAAGAGATGCAGTGATTCTCTTAATAAAATGGCTCTCATCAAAAAACAAAGTTGGAGGCTTTCCTTGCTAATTTTATAATCATAGTTCCAGTCCACATCTGTCATAGAGGAAATAATTATGTTTTAACAAGTCATGTTAGAATATGATAAGGTCAGAAAAGCCTGCTTAAAATAGTGGAATCCTTTATATGGTCGCAAAACCAAACCCTTCCTAAAGAACAGGGAAAGAGTCGGAGTATCTTTTTGTTAAATAATAATAATAATTATTTGATATTATATATAATATGTAATTTCATAGTCTGCAACGATTAATTAATAGGAAAAAAATTGATGATTAAATAATAACAAATATTGGTTCCACATCTCCAAATGCGATTATCAATTGCTTTTCATCTTCATGATCTTCTGAGCCCAAATTTGGTTGAATTCAAGCTTGAGAAAACGTGTTTATATATTTAGTGTATTCTCCATTACACAACCTTTTCTTTGACCTTGTGCTTTCTGCTGTAGTTACATAGCACTGTACTAATGCTGCAGTTCATACAAACCAAACTCATTCATACGTTCATTCTAATTGTCTAGCCTGTCGAGGGTGTTTATATAACCTCTATTTGTTTATACATCAACTTTTTTCTCCTGTGTTGTATCAAAATTCACATGCTGCTGCGCTGACTCAATTTACCCACAGAGAGTATTCAAAGTTTCATATTGTCTCAATAGAAATAAAAACTTCCACAGTAAATGTAACTGAATGCACGGATCAATTTTAGAACTTGTTTGTTTTAAAATATAATTCGCCATGTCTGTTTAATATATAATTTCGCTGTTAGGGAAACACAGTGGCTGGATTTCTGTTTGCGAAACCCGTATTGAAAGCTGAAAGCTCCACATGTACCCTGTGTGATTTTAGAAAAAATTGGAGCCTGACAGGGAAATTATGTAAACACACGATTTGATTTGAATTGAAGGTCATATTGATTCCTCTTGTTTCATTTCCATGTGGATGGCTATTATGTAGCCCCACTCCTTGTCCAAACATCCCAAGTGCTTTTAGCAGTCATGTGTTTTGAATGATTCCTATTATACGTTCTATCTCTGTGTCAGGAGGAGAGTACTGAGTGAATCAGTGGTTACTTTCAAGGATGAAACATTGGTGCTTTTCGGTTCTTTAAATAATTGCTGTCAACCGTTTCATAACCCTGAGGCAATCTTTATTTCGTCAGGGTCTTGTCTCGGTTCTTGCATTGTTGGGGGCTGATTGTGCTGTTGCTACGAGTAATGGCACACATGGTACAATTCACTTGTCCCCCTCCCCCCCTCCCCCCCTCCCTTGCTGTGCGTCCGTGTGTGTGAGCCCGTGTGTGTGTGTCCTTTTGCGTGGATGACTGGGGGGAATCGCAGGGTAGTTATTTACATCCAAACACTGTCATCTATCTGTACACATTAACACAGGGATCAATCCTCCTCCCCCGCAGCCGTAGTTTACCGAGGCCACTAATGAGCGCCTATCAAGGCTCAATCATAATGAGACAAAAGGAAATCACATTAGGGCTTCGGTGATTCAGCTAACTTGATTGACAAACACAAGGACGTCTTCCTAACTGAGATGAATAGTCCCAATCATGCCATTTAATTTCTATGTTCCGATGTTGTTATGGATACTTGATTAGCCATCTTGACTGGAGGAGGCTGGCGACAAAGCAGAGGAATGAGCCCAGCGATGTGCTGTCTGCTTGGCAAAAAATAGGAAACAAAGCATTACAGGTACTTGTTTTGTTTCCCTGTGTTTTCGGATTCTAATTAAACCAGGGGAGGATTGAGTGCAGCGGGAGCCACTTGACGAGGATCACCCCGCACAACAGTTGGCCCACTTTCGTCCACAGATGTGTGTCATTGTTTGAGGTTGAGTGTAGGGCTGCAGCAACTACAAACATTTTGAAATGATTTCTTTTTTGTTTTGCTGCAATTGTTTGATGTTGATTTTATGATGGAGGCTGTTAGATATGTGCAGCATTCGAGTCCAACACAAATTTCTTGCAGGGACAATGAATTATATTTCATTGTGTTATTTTAATTCTGCAACTAATAATTTTAACAATATTTACAAATGCTAATAAAAAAGGTCATCACACATAAATTACTGGCATTCTTGATGATCAAAATGAAATCTGCAACTACTGATTATTGTAAATGACCAATAATTTGTCAAATACTGGTCTGTAAATTTTAAGAAAGTTGCCCAAGATGCCCATCAGAAAGGTCTTCAAATTGCTTGACAAGAATTCAGTTTATGTTAACATTTAGGAAGCTACAACAGTACATTTTTAAGTAATTTTTAAAAAGTGCTCTAACACAAACCTACAGAAATACAGTGGAACATGTGTTGGGATGTCAATCATGTGACCTGTCAACCCGTTAGCTTTTAATGATGCCTTAAATCAAATCATCTCACTCCCCATACCTCCCACTTTTTCCTGAGGGGAAAAAAAATAAACACACACAACACCCCCACAACTCCACACTGCTACTTCAGCATAGTCAAGATTTAGGATAAGTTTAATAATCTTCGAGAGGTGCAAAAAAGCTACCGTTTTAAATTCACACTGTACAAAATGTGCCGTGCAAATCCAAAAGCTCTGCTGACAACTGATGAAGCCCAGCACTTGTTCCATGATTCATTAATATAGTGACTCAGGCTACATTTACTATTCTGTAATAAATATTTTATAATGTCAGAATTTACAATCAGATTTCACTGAACAGTTGGAAGGTTGAGTTGACAGCTGCTCCTGTGAACTGTTTTAATTTCCTGCAGTAATAGCTACTTCAAACAGAATACATACTCACCCCTTGTGGCTCTCTACAATACACGATCCTCCAGCGTTAGATGGGCATTTGGCCAGTTCTTTGGTGCGCTGTTATTTTTTTTTTCTTTTACTCCTTCAATCCGGCAGAGTTCTCTCACTTCTCTGCTCCTTGTCCCTTTCTCAGCTCTTTATCTCACCGCTTCCCTCTCAGAGTTTTTGTTTCACACCTTTCCTCGCTGGCTCTCTCTTCCCCTCCCCTGTTCCCTCTCGCCGACTTTTTCCCTCTGTGCTCCTCTCTCCAACGAGGTGAAAAACACACTTGTCAAATACAGGTAGCTCATCACACCGTCTCGCATCCTCATCAGTTGCTAAGTACGAGGGGCTTTGATGCAAAACAAGTTTTTCAGCATCACAGTGTATGTATAGCTTCTAAACAGTCCAGTCTCTTCCTGCGGCGAGATGGTAAATGCAACAGCTGTTTAGTGTCAGTGTCCATGTGACAAAGCAGCTCAGGAGCCTCGTTGGCGCTGTTCAGACCCTTTTTAAAAGGAGGGTGAATTACTGGAAGCGGCTACTCATCATCAGCTGTAATTATCAAGTGAAGGTGTCGTCAAAGCTGTTTCTTTCCTTTTTTGTGAAGGCAGAAGCAAGGTCAACATCCTCTGAGAAGAAGACAGCAGTCGTTCGTCACTCACAATGCAAAGTTTGAGCCACCGGCTGCGAAGGATCTTCAAGGCTGCACAGGTTGAATGAGTTTTTTTTTTTGTCTCCTATGAGTATTGTTCCGCTGCTTGCCCGGGATGCACGCCAGACTAACGTCCTCGCCAACGCGCAGATTTCAACTGCGAGCCACTCTTAGGTGAAATTCCCACATGGCCGGAAGCCTCATCCTGAACCAAGGCACCGAGCAACATGGAAGAGGAGGGTGGAAGAGGTGAGGAGGTAGAGGAGTAGGATGAAGCCGATGGGGGGAGGAGCGGGAGGAGGAGTCCATGTGGGTGTCAGCAGCAGTTCAGATGGGGCCGACTGTTTGTCTTTGCATCAGCAGTGCTTACAGCTGTATGTCAGCAGAGAGATGAGATGTATTCCTACAATCACACTTCCCACCTTACGGCGACTTGGTTAATTCCTGTTGTGTTACTATGTTAGACTGGAGAAGTAGAGAGTGACAGTGGAAGCAGATACTGGGGATTGAGTTTTCAAACTGCTCATAGTGCCTTAAATGCTTTCTGTTTGAGGAGCAATGATTACTTGATTATGGAACATTGTCAACTACTTTCATAAATGATTATTTTGAGTCAATTTTTTAATGAAACAAAAGGCCAAATTCTGTGAAATGTGAATAATTTTTTCAATTTCTATACTCCACTATGATAGCAAACTGAAAGTCTTTGTGTTGATGACAAAAATAATAATAATTCAACTGTGATTGACATTTTTCACACATTTGATAGAAAAAAATCAAGAGATTTTTTGATAATGAAAAGAATTGTTAGCTGCAGCACTGCTGTCTGTTCCATTTGGATAGAACGTCCACTGTACAGATGAGCTTCTTTCTGTAGGTTTAACCATATGCCCTATGTACCTTTGGCATTGACATGGGATCTGAATCTGGACATGTTAAGGGAAAACACATAAGAATTCAGGTGTAAATTCACTCAAAGCATTGGATCAGAATCTGATTAGATTTGTCAGACCAGTATTGGTAGTTTCTCCTGACACAATACAGTATGAATGCAATAATTGAAATAGTGCAAGAATTCAACTCCCACCTTGGGGACCTGTGGTGCAGGTCATACCCTTTTCTTTCAAAATATTAATGAGGAATTATTGCAATATATTGCTGTATTGATATATCTCACTCCTACTTGTGCATCATTTATAGGTCAACCTAGTATTTGTAAATGTAAATATAGTCATGAATCTCCCCCTATTTGTGTGAATTCTCCTGAGACGATTCAGCAATCTCTCTCAAGAATAAATCCATACAAATGGGTAGATTCACAAATCTATTTTCATTTAAAAACTATAAGCTGCTGAGGATAAATGAATTATAAATTACTGACACAAATAACTGCATTTATTTGTTAATTGTTCTTTACATTTTACATGCCTGTAAATACTAATTACTGTTTTGAAATGAAAAAAACATACTTTCTCAGTGTCCGATTTGTAAATTGATTTAATGCAGAAAGTCAGTAGCAGTTTTTTAACAGCTGCTATAGAACTGGGAAGACAGTATTTTAATAGTGGTAATAATTAATATAACATCTCTATTTTTCTGGCAGACTTAATTACTCCTATGATATGTGGCATTAGTAAAGATTTTGGAGTGTTTATATCTCATATCATTAGTGGAGTGAGGGGAAACATGGGAAAGAGCAATAACAAGGGATTGATTTACAGTAGGTTAGGAATAGTGTATACAAGGATAATCGCTCTTTTACACCCCAGTGGATGCTCGGCATCCCTTTAACCAGTTGCTTCTGGCTATTTTCTCTTCCTGGTGTCTTGTTTAGTTGTTTAAAACCCACGTTCAACGTCTCTACTGATGAAGCTGAGCAAATACATTGGAGCAAAGATTCTTCGGCATGTTTAAGTATGATATGATTTGGCAGGATCCTGATTTAAAAAGCTCTTCTGTTTCCTTCCTGCTGCTGGATTCATGAGCAGCTCTTTGTATCAGTAAGCAGTGAGGACAGCTTGGAGACTGCTGTTGACTCAATGAGACTAGCACATTGTCACGTGTCGTGCAACATGTTATCAGCACACAGCACACTTGTAGTGACTTGAAGCCTCATCTGAGTGAGCAGCAAGAATGTTTGTGCTACTAGGTGTCAATCTTGCTTGATTTTTATCTTCAAATGAATTGAAAATCCTCCTGTGATGGTGCAATATTAATAGTTTCTAATCAATTTTAAATGTTTTAATTATTCAAAAAGATCAAATTTTTGGTTCGTATGCAGTGTTTTTATGAAGTAACTCTAAACTGAGAGCATAAAAATAAATTCTCTGTTAAAATTTACACTGACAAAATATTTTAATCAGCCACTGTGCAGTGGAGTGCAGTAATGTGATGCTACTGGGGTATAATGATGAATTTAATGCATCAGAAGATTAGCAATTTGTGAAATGGGGCTGTTTTCACCGTCGATTAATCTGCTTATTATTTCTAGATTCGTTATTTAGTCAATTTAATGAACATAATGAAACAAATCTCAATTTCTCAGAGCCCACAGTGATGCCTTCAGTCTGCTGATTTTGTATGACTAGCAGCCTCGTTTTCAGTTTTCACTCACTGACGAAAACCCAAACAAGGAAGTCAATTGCTTGCATGTCTATCGAACCAATACACTAGTGCACAACACTATGTAAATGGACTGCATTTGTATAGCGCCTTTTTTTTTTTTTTTTTGTCATTTTCGACCACTCGAAGAGCTTTACACTACAAGTGTACATTCACCCATTCGCACACATTCACACATTGATGGTGGTGACTATACAAATTGCTGCCCTCACATCAGGAATCTAGCCATTCATACAAATTCATACTATGATGACGTAGCCAACGGGCAAAACGGGGTTAAGTATCTTGCCCAGGGACACATTGGCATAGAGCTCAGAGGAGCCAGGAATCAAACCAACAACCGTTTGACCAGTGGACGACTGCTTTACATCTGAGCTACAGCCGCCCCTCTATGTGACATATCAGCAACAGTAGAATTTTCTCTTGGTAGCAGGAACCACCAGGTGATGCCTAAAGTGTCCGCCAAGCCCTCATTTCTCTGTGATGGTATCAAAAGTGTCAAATGACTAAGTATAAATTGGGGTTTATTAGACTGACAGAAAATTGCTTTTATAATCAATTAATTCAAAAGCCATTCTCTGGCTCCAATTATTTTTTTTCTTCATGTGTATCTTTTCTGTTTTCTTTAGACCTTCATGACAGCAGTGAATATCTAGGGCAAAACATGAAATTTGAGGTTGTATCTTGGGTTTTAGGAAAGTCGTCCCCATTTTCACTTATTTCTGACAATTTAAAGACCAAACAACTCATTGATTATTCGAGAAAATAATGTCAAAAGAAATAATTAACACATTATTCAAGGATGAAAAATATCTTTAGCTGCAGTACTAACTGAAACGATAATGCGAGTGTCAAAACATGTGCTGATTGATCTTCTATCCATTGACTAAATTGTACAGGCTTTATTAGGACTGTCAGTGAGCAGAATAAGCGGAATGTTCTGCTGGCTTTTTTAAAATCAATATTTCAGTCTCCAGATCACCATGGTGAAAATAGCCCTCTTGAAATTGAACTTTCCATAAAATCAGGCTTCTTACCACAACAAAGGTAATACCTTTTAAAGCAGTTGCTGTATAATTCAGCTATTATAATGGCGTGCTTGGTGACATGTGTGCATTGTGTCCCCGCCCATCAGCACACAGGAGGACCCATTGAAGCTCAGCAATTGTGTAACAGCTTCAGACATCACATCTTGTCCGAGCATCCTGAAAGGACCATGGCTGTTTCATTCTCACTGTGTGATTGAACTGGTCAAGGAGAGCGAGCACTGTGCATTTCTTTGAAGTAGATTTTCTTTCATGTGAATATATCATGTATGTTCCCATGGAACACCAAGCCTCAGGCTCACAACCTATTGATTATCAGGAGATTGCGATACGAAGGTTACCTATAAAGGAAGAATAATGTATCCCTTGGAGAGTTCCTGTAACGAGCCACGCAGATATACAGTGACTGTTTGATTTGCGTTAGATTGGTTACATCACAGGTTTCCACCCACACAGACAGCCTCTGTGTCTTCAGCACTATGTAAAGGTGCTGTTATCCACTGTTGTTGTGAGTGGACCATTGCCTTAAGTGATTGATGGGAGAACATTACAGTAGTCATTAATTATTCGCTTTTTATTATTAGTTTCTTACACAGCAGTGGATTTATTTTGCAACTGAAATGTTATTTGGCTTCCATCCATTGCATCGTTCACCTTTTCATCAAAAGAGAGAGAGGAAGCTAGAAACAGAAAAGAGAAAGAAAGTTTTATTCCATCTGCATTGGGTAGTGAAACCCTCCCTGCTGTTGGACATTTTAGTTTTTTTTTTGTTTTTTTTTTTATTTTTACTAAAGATTTTGATCATTCCACTCAGGTACACCTGACTCACATAGGACATCTTGTAAAATTTGTTACTGATGGCCCAGTATTTGGCTTAAAATCAAACTGGGTTTCAACAAGTTTACCTCTGCCCAACCCTAGAGATCACACGTTACAGGGAATTATTCCTGTAACATGTAACTTTAATAGGAATTATTACCATTAACAGAGTGTGTACTCTGCCTCTCTGCAGGTAAGAGAAAGTTAGGAAATAAATCTGCAGAAAATTGTTTCCCTGATGTTCATGAATTCTTCTATGGTAAAACAACTCCAGGTACTGTAGCAAAACATTGACTTTACAAACAAAATAACACAAAACAACACGCAACAACAGTCACCATCTTTACCAGCATTGTCAGAACTGTATGTTCAAATAACCTTTAATTCCAAAAAGCTGAACCAATTATTTCACAAGAGTGAGGTTTAGAAAGAAAAACTAAATTAGTCATTTTATGGTGTGATTCTCTGCCTCAATTAAAGGTAATTGCTATGTGTTCTTCACACCTCCCACACTGTTTGTTTGGGCCTGTGGTAAATAACAATAGTCAGGGCACGCTGATAATAATGGGACATAATGCTTTCTAACAGATGCATGACATCCAAACGCATTTGGTTTAACATTTTTTAAAATTTAATGTCACGTCAAACTGCTCATTAGATGTGATATTTGTTGTCAGTCAAACGGGCCATATTCCAAAAATATTCAAACAGCACATAGAGAGTATACAGTTCTCTATAAACAGGCATTAGCAAAACAAGATGACCCTTGAAAGTAGCATCTGAATGAACTATTTCCTTACATTATTCAGGTTTGAGAGTGTCTCTCTTTCCCCCCCGACATCCTTAAGAGCCTGCTTTTGAATATGAATGTGATTTCATTTTGCAGGCGGTGGCACCAAGACGAATGAGTGTCATTAAAAAGCTCTAGCTGAAACACAAGCACTGTGGTGCGTCTCAGCCAGAGAGTCTTGCGGAAAAAAGCTAATGGGCTTCCTAGTTTTGTGAAACAGCTCTTGTTTTTTTATCATTGAGTTTGTCCTTTGACAAGATGGCAATCCTACATTCCAGAGAAAAAATAGATACATGAGCAAGGCAGTCGAAGACAACGATATATATTTGACCACTATTTCATTGACCAAGACCTTGTGACCTTTCTGCGTCAGCTTGCGCCCGGTGGGTGTGTAGATAGTTGTCAATAGCCCATGAATGCCTCTATGATTAAAAAAGAAATGGTTCTTCACATCAGTGTTGAATAGGTTTTAAACTCACAATTGACGTCATCTTGTAATGGTCTTCAGGTACATCTGTAAAACGGTTGAATGATGTTCACATCACACAGGTGCAGCCAGGTCGTGTTGATGTGAAGGTGTGTTAGTTTAGTGTTTCCCCACTCTGGTTTAATAACTCCATCTTGAAGTCATTTATTTCCATTTATTTCTCCATGTGTGTCAGTTAAGGATGAGATTGCTGTACAGAAATGCCAACGATTATGTTTGAGGTAGCGTTAAAACCATTCTTACTTTACTTAGAATTAGAGATCATTGACAGTTGTGTGTGTGTGTGTTTTGTGTCAGACTGCAGCATTATGACTCGGGCAGATTCCCGGCACTCATGAGTGTCCTCTGATGAATTTTGCTCCAAGAACAGGGGAACTTGGTATTTGTGGAGTGGGTGAATCACCGGGGTGCAGGCTGGTCTGGATACCTTGTTTGGATTTAAGTGCTGTGGTGGCTGTCACATCTCATCCGCTCGACTCTTCTAAGATTAAAACATTCATGCTTTCTGTCAGTTTTGTGCTTATTTAAGAGCTATCCACAGGTCTTTATTTAGCTACCAGTGGGTGCATTGTTCTTATCTTCCTGTAACCTATGAGTACCTTTTTGTGAAGAGGGAAGACATGCTGGCAAGGCTTTTTACCATCGCTCTTATCAATTTAACATTGATAAAGGTTCTGTTTCCAGTTATTCTCATCTATATAAAAGCGATTAATGACAAAAATGAACAGCAAACCACTTCTGTATCCATCTATAATTTGGCATCAAACTGTTTAGAGTAGGCTGCTGTTTTCACACACATCAACCCCTCAGTATAAGTAGTTGTCTATTTTGCCAATCTTGCATCTGAAGCCCTTTGTGTCGCTGTAATGAGGGACTCAGCTGTCCCAGCACTCTTATAGTCCGACCTGTGCTGGGAGGCTGCATGTCAGCTTAAAGCACACGCTCATTCTCACCCGATTAGCCTGTTGTTTCCTCACCAGCGCCTTGTTGGTCCACTGCGAGTCTGTGTTACTGTGGATGCGTGAACAGAACAGCTACCGTTCAACAGAACTTGTCTGATATAGCTCTGAAATTGATGTTTGTATTGATTGTGTTCAAAGACACTGTACACACTGGGGAGTCTTTGATTTATTATGTCATACAGGTCAGTTTGTAACATTTCTAAATGCCATTTAATTAACTCATCAATATTTCAGGTTTGTTTTATCTCCACCAGCAGAACAAATCATTACTTAGGATGCAGACTGAATCAGAAGCATGTTATTGCAATAAATAAATAGCTGACATCAAACGTCGAGCTGCAACTATTAGTCCAATAATCAATTTCTCAAATGACAGAAAATGACTCATTTATTGATTATGAATTAATAATTTGCTCGTTCTTACATCTCAAATGGGATGATTTTATGGTTTTCTTTGTCTTCTGTGATATAGCGAAAATAAATTAAGCAATCTGAATTTACGTTTATCCATGGATTGATTTTGCAACACGTGTTTTTATATTACACGTTAAGGCTGTGCAACTAATGTGATTTCGATCTCCAAACTCTCTGCTTTTTCTTTACACAATTTCTGAAAGAGATGCACATGCACAATACGTTCCCTTCCATGTGGCTAATCTTAATGCTGTAAATGTTTTTTACAGTTGTGTTGCTCTCATTCTGCCTTCGGTGCGATTCAGGCTTGGGTAAGAGGTTTTCTATCCACGCTGGAACTCATGTCTCTGGATATTTAAAATGAATCCATAGGGGTAGATCCAATATTCACTGTTTTTTTTGTAAATATTTTATCAATTATTGATCATAAATTCAGCAAGCATTGATGTGAATGGCCATATTTGTTTCTGATAGTGCTTTGCAGGAATCTTTTGACCAATCCGAGGCTGAACCCACCGTTAGAATCCAGGTTAAACTCATGCAGCTGAAAGTGAAGGAGGTGTAATGACAGTTTCGTCTTCAAAAAACATGAATGAGAGCGAGAGGAATGGCCAAGGGAGGGCAGAGTTGTTTGGCTGAGAAAAACGGTCAGAAAAGTTGTTGTATATGGAAACACTTCAGGTTCCAAGAATCCAATGAGGAGCAGAAGCAACATAATGTACGAGATCTGCTATAAGGTAATATCCATGACTCTTGGCAACACAACAAATCTGTTTTAACCATCTCAAAAGCAGGAAGTCACTCATGAAATTATTTTTTTCATAATCCAGCATCCTTACAATATGTAATATATATGTGGTAACAAGAGTAATGAATAGTAGAATATTCTTGTTGCTCCATCAGTAGAGGAAGATTCAGTACACTACATAGTATATATATATATATATATATTAAACATCAAAAACAACACCTACCTTCACCTCAAGATGTTTAGGAAAGAACCTAGATATCAAATTAAACTGGACGTCCATATAGGATGTGTGAGTATGATGGATTAGACTCCAGGTAGTTGTTGCCTGATCCGCAGCCTCCTACCTCCAAACAAGCTGCACAGCAATAAAACATACGCCTAATGAGAACGAGGTCCTGGGTGGATTGGAGCAGTTCTGATATGAATTTGACATAAACTCAGCTTCACCTAATCACCATTAAAAGTTAAGAGTAAATAGCTTCTGCTGTCTTCATTGTCTCGCCTGGTTTGCTCCGGATTTTAATTGCAATTAGTGCAGAGAGTGATTTATCGATGTGTAGTGGGTCTGTGTTGGGTGCCGTGTTGTGCTAATTGGTTTGGTTAAAACGGCGTGACAGGGAGCATGCTGGAGGTAGAGTGGCGCCTAGAAAGTGGGGGATCAGCTTCACAGATCACAGCAAAAAGTTTTTGTCACAGATGTGCCTGTGCGTTTCCTCGGCTCTGTGTATCTTTTCCCCCAATTTTTTCCTTTATCCCTTCACCGTTTCCCCCCTTTTTTCCTGCTTCTTTTACATTTTTCCATCCTTGTCCCTCTCCTTATGCACCGTGCTAGTGCACATATCAGATGGGATTCATCATGTTAGTAATAACACTCAAAATGCTCTTCAGTTTTCTATGAGCTGTCTTGCTGCATCTCCTCTCTTATCAAGCGAAGATCCGCCATGACAGCCAGTTTAAAAGAAAAGTAATCACTCGCTGATCGCACGCCATTACTCTACTAGCAAATGGAGGAGGAAGGGGGAGTGGGGGAGGTGTCTGCTCGCGCTTCCAGTCAGATAAAATGTCAACATTTCACTGCAGGTGTTACTGGAGACTAGACAGTGATACTGTTGCTCTTTACAAGTTCCTCCTGTTTCTGTTCAGCCAGTCATCACCGCAGCAAAGAAGTGTAATCCAGGTTTGTGAGCAGACGGCAGCTGTACATGTGTGTGGACGGCCTCTGTGCAGCAAACTGTGTGAGTAAGGTGTGGCCCAGTCAAGAAAGGTGTTCACCTGTGAAGACTCCTGTGTCAGTAACCAGCTCAGTAAACAGCAGGGCAACAGTGGCCTGGTCTGGAAAACAGGATTAGAGCAGAAACACACAGAGAAACACAATCTAGTATACATTCAGGATCATATTTATATAGAAGCACAATATTCTATATTAGCACCACCTTCCAAATATTGAGGTCCATTAAGCAGCACAGTCCTCATGCTTCAGAATTAAAATCCTTCTCAATTTTTAGCTTAAACTGGAAATCAGCAAGAAATGAATAGTATTAAGGCTGATACCAACAATTATTTTTATTATTGATTAATTTGTAGGTCAAACAAATCGTCAGTTAGCAGTTTGGTCTACAAAACGTCTGGAAAATATGTAACCTCGGATGTCTTGTTTTGTATATTCACTTAACTATCATACGAGACATTTAAACAGCCGGGAAAAAAATAGTTAAAGCGATGACTCATTTAGTAAAATAGATGGTGATTCATTTTCTAAGCACTGATGGTAACAAGTTTCTGTAATGGGCTTTGAATTGAGCTTCTAATATGTTTTTCTGAAGGACACAAATGTCAAAAATAACGGGTGAACAACAATCTTAGTTTTGCAAAAAAGTTGCTTCTCTCCCTCAAAGTGTTTTTGAGATGTTAACAACAATTACAGCTTTCACATCTAAAACATATCCCTGAGACAATCTCTATTTAAATGTAATATATGCTTAACTCAATGCTGCCCCTGTATTGTGGTTTTGGATTTTAACAGGTTAAAGATGTAAAATAATAAAATAGTAAATAATGATCATTTTCATCAGATGATGAAAATGCAGATAATTGTTTTGATTATTCAATCAAATGTTTAGCTGACGGAATGTCAGATTCCTGAAAAACACACAGCCCAACGGTCTCAAACCGGGACATATTTCATTAAAATGATGTTAAACAGACGTAGTAACAGGAAAATATTTGAGAAGCTGGAAGCAGCAAATGTTTCCTTGTAAAATGACTGAAATTAAAACAGCTTCAGATAAATTTTCTGTTCACAGACTAATGGTTTCAGGTCTAATAATAGGACTCATAATGAGGATATAACAGAGACTCCCCAGTATTCTACCAAGCACAGTTCTTCTGTCTTGTCAGACACTCGGAGTCGTCTCTTTACAGTTCGAACGAGTTTCCTTGATTCATCGCCCCGTTCATCGCGACGTGATGCAGACCCCGCGTGTCTTATCTCCGTCCTGACTCTGCGCCAGCGGCAGACAGACTCCCAGAGCACAACGGGAGGAGAAGGGTGAAGATGAACAGTGCTGGGGTGAGAGCGGAGTGGAAGTTGAGTGGAGCAGGAAAAGAGCAGAGCGGAACAGAAAGGCAGGGGCGAGGGCGCACAGCACATCCCCGTATAAAAGATGAGAGCAGGGACGCGGCATTAGCGAGCCATAGATAGCTCAGCGAGGCCGGGGGTTGTGAGCAAAAAGCCACATTTGTTAAAACGGGGTTCAGCCAGCAAGATGTCAAGAGACAGGATACCACATTATACAGGAGTTACACAATGCCAGCCCAGCCACTTAGCAGCCACAGCATGAGTAATGCACTGTTTATTCACCGCGCAATAACTCCGCCAGATTCACCGGCACATGTGCCGTCCACGCACTTAGACAATCATTTAAACTATGAATTGATCTATAATCAGCTTCATACAGTGAGGTCAGGAACTCTGCTGCCAGGCTGTAGAATCAGAGCAGGATTTAGCCGCATTCCTACACAGGACGGGACAGATGAGCTGGTGTGTGCGTGAGTTGCACATAATTTCACGTTTACTCGAGATGAACGGAAAAACTATCAGTACATTTCTATCATTCAGTGATGAGACAAGTCGACAACATATTTTTAACAGAAGTGCTATTGTTTTTACTCAAGTTTCATGACAAAGGCTAAATTTTGCAGATAAACAATACATTTGAACAGTTCATGATGATGTTTTATTCACCTTTGCCTCATTTTAACTCCTCAGATCACATCATAATGTTTTCTCACCTCATTTGAAAATTTGAAATTCATGTCGTAATTATTTTTATTGCTGTACAGGAGCCATGGTGATTGACAATTAAGCAATATTAACCGGGAGGGTGTTCTTTAACGTCATTTGAGCATGATGATGCGGTCAGGACTGAGGAGTTTGAGGGAAAAAACACCAGGGGAAAAAAAAGCAGACACGTCTTCTTCCTTGATTTTTTTTTTTCTTAAATATATTAGACTCCAGGGGTTATTCATCAAAATATGCACCTGCCCCTGGTGGTTAAAGGGGAGGTTAATGGAAGCTCGAGTTCAACATTGGGTCATGGTTTTTAACTGGACTGACCTCCAGGTTTGAGCTTTGGTTTGATTTAAATGCATCCAAACTTTTGACAGCTCTGTACGTTGAGCGTCTTCACAAGCAGCACGACTCGATGCATAACATTCGTTGATAAATCTGTCATTAATTTAATAGTTGGCTGGATACTCTGTGCTGTGGCCCTGACTACATTAATTAAATGTAGCTGTATGAAGGGTGTAAATGTCGCTGCTTGGTGGAGTGTTTATGCACAGTTTTGACATCTTGGAAACTACACGACCTGTTTTTCACACAGTTTGATGGTGTCAAACGTTTCTCTCAAAACAGTCAGGACTGCAGAGAGAGGATTTAAGTCTTGGGTCTGTTTGCATGAGTGAGTATGTAGAACCACCCCTCCCCCTCTCATTCTTTCATTTTTCTTCATCGCCTTTTGACTTGCTCTCTCTTTTTATTTACACACCTCTCTTCCCAAGCCGTTTGTCTCTCTCTCTTCTGGAGGTTTGACAGAAGTTCCTCTCATCCCCGCTGGCAGCTGTTGCCATGGTTGTGTCAGCGGCTGCGAACTACCTGAGACGGTATTTCCACAGACGCAGATCAGGATGACACTGTAGGAGGGAGGCGGTTCACCGGTGTCAGCAATTCTGTTTGTCGGAGACCGAGCGAAGGAGACAGAGCAGCAGGAGGAGGAGGAAGACGAGGATTAGGGTCCGAGAAGATATTAAACAGAGAGTAGCAGGAGCCGGAAAAAAAAAAAAGTGAACATGAGAGCGAGAGGCCGGAGCGCTGAAGGGTAATTTCGCCTCGATGCGGATTTCACGTTAACGTTTCAACAATGACCCGTTCCATTTAGAGTCGAGAACAACAAAGCAAGAGGAATGAACCAGAGGCACCGCAGGGACCGAATCCTGGAGCTGCTCCAATAACACTGGAGTGGAGATGATAACATTTCAACGACATGATTACACAGGTTTTCCTGCACCACATGATGAATCACAAATTATGGCCCAAATGAGAAAGGCAGTTTTTAAAGGCATCACTCTGATTCCATTAGAGGCCGAGAATTACTGAATTAATGAGGCTGATGTTGACATCCACGTTTCAGAATAATATAAAGCTCGGTCACAGCTGTCAATCACCACCAATATTATCAACAGAGCAATAATTTCCTAAATGACCACCAGCGCACTAATTAGAGAGCCTGAATTTAGATATTGAGCCTTGTTTAAAACAACAAGAAAGAAACATGGTAACTCCCAGTTTAACTCCACAGGGTCTGTACCCAACACATTGTGTCCTTTTATAATCCATGCTATATCTCCACCTGGTCATTTTTATGAATGAAACATGTTTAAAACAAGTACGGTCTGTTTTTAAATTTTAATGCCACAAATTACACCAGAGGCAATTTGTAACTTAAATTATTTTCAATTGATTTCCAAAAAAGGTTTCGATATCACAAAGACAAAAAGTGTGAGCCTGGATGTATTTACCCATGAAAGTCATGAATAGTCATAATCTTTTTATTTCTTCAGTTCATGACATTGTAGAGTTGCAGTGATCATCTGTTAGTCAATTAGCTAATTGATTATTATCCAACAAGAAGAAGCATTTGCGGTAATTGCGCAGTGCCAGTGTTTAAAAACATTTCCTTTACTTAATCATGTGTACACTGCAGGGATGTAGAAAAGATATATGGGTTTTGTGAAAGATGGGCAGTATTTTTGTGTTTATTTTGCAAGAATTATCCGACTATATTATGAAAATATGCGGCATCACCAAAAAATAGGCATTATATTGCTGATTACGCAGGAATTCATGCAATAGCAAAATGTCCAAACACTAGAAGGACTGCAAAAGTGTTTGATGTAAGGCCGGAGTTCTTCACTTCGTATTTGCAATGTGAGCAGATCTGAACAGACTTTATTGTCTTGGGCCATATTGAAGGAAACTCTACGGCAGAGCGTATTCCGTTTTTTTACTCTGGGGCATTTTTAAGCCCCAAAAACACGATCACTGTCTAATGAAAAGGCACTTTTCCTAATCTATGTTGTGACTGCATGGTGGCTGTAAATAACCTGATTTGACTTTATCCTTTGTGTTTCAGGTAGTGTTTTGCTATAAGACGGTGATGAAGAAAATCCGAATTATTGGTCAGCCCTAGTTTAAGATGAGATTTTCATTTTCTTCTTCACCAAAACCAGGCTTTATATGTCCAGATATTTACCTGCAAGGGTGGAAATCAACGGATCTTTCTGATATCAGACACCCAAGGCTGTTCAACTTAAAGGCACCCACCCTCTCACCTGTCAGGAAAAGCTGACATTCCCTTTCCCGTCTCTGTCTGCCTCGCAGTCATTGTAACGGCGATAACGCTTCTATTCATAAATCATCTTTTCTCTGCCCGTCTGACAGCAGGGTCCCGGCACACAGACAAAGAGCCCTCCTGTAGACTCATCCTTTTGACCCCCGTCACTTCCCGTACAGAAAAGCAATCAAGGACAACCGCAGATGGTGCCGAGCGTCCCGCTTGTAAGGCGCCGCGTCGTCTTTTATTATAAAACGCACACAAGCGGCGAACAAAGCGCGAGGCTGCGACTGACTGCAGCTCCTCCGTCACGTCTCCCACTGGCCGTCCATCTGTGTGTGGCAGACCGGCTCATGTGCGGTTTGTGACTCCGCCCGCGAACAAACCGCCCATGACCTCCGTGCTCACTGTTCAGCAGCCTGATTCACACCAGCGAGACAAAGAAGTCGCTGGATGTCTGGAGACGACCACAAACCGTTCCTGGAATCTGTTTTTCACCCACAATGCACTAAAAAAACCTTCTCATGCACATCTGCATTTTTGATAAATAGCAAAAAGATGTAACAAAAAGTTCTTTTTATTGTAGTGTTTTCCCTCCAATTCTCACCAGCAATTTATCATGTTTCAAGAATCCTAGATCTATAAATATATTAATATAAAATCAAATATTGTCAACATTTCAATCCTTTAAGATAGCTGTATATAGCTGTATTTACTGTTTTTTTTGTTTGTTTTGTTTTTTTTTGGGGGGGGGGGTTATTCTATTACTACTTTTTGTCTATTCTCTTTCATGTCCTAATTTTTGTTATTTTTTTTTACTGTTTTATTTTTCTTCCTAGGGCTCTGGACAGTAGGTACCACGTTGGTTTTGCATTCCGGTTGTTGACATCTGTGACTATGTGCAGATATTTCTTGATGAACAACAGTTTATTCGTTGCAGCGCCTGGTTGTTCTCACCAGGAAATGGTCACAACACAAAACTTTAGAGAGAAGCAGGCTAGCTGTTTCTCCCTGTTTCCAGTCTTTATGCTAGGCTAGGCTAATTAGTGGTTTCTGCTCCCATTCCCCAACATGTCAAATAATTTCTTTAAGCACAATAAAACGAACCATTAGCTAAAAAGGCCTCACAACATGTAGCATTTGAGTTTTTTTTTTACTTCCATGTAAAGTTAACCCTCATCGCTAAAACTAAAAAATATTCACAGCCAGCTTTTTATTGCAGCCAGAATGATCCCTGCAGGGTTTTTAGAGAAAATCACGATTATCTGTGAAAACGCTGCTTCACATCTGATGCTGTGTCCTTGTGCAGCAGCTGTGTTGGACGTTAGGACTCTCCGCTCTTCACCCTGCGTTTCTCTCTCTGAGCTTCTCTTATAACACACGTTTTCTCTCATGTGCAAACTGCCGATAGCTTTGAAAAACACGCAGTCTGTCTGCTGAATGTGTGTCAACGCAGCTTATTAATCACACACCCTCAGCACAGAGCAGCGTCACATGTGAGCGCTGCTTTAACTCTCATGCTTATCAACTGTTTATACAAAGCTATTGACTGCTTTCCAGAGGAATACTGGTTCGACATTTCAGACATTTTAGGTGTGAAGGCCACTCGCGCGAACAAGAGGATCAATCACAAGCAGCCCAGAGCTGCCTTTGTGTTTAAAATAAATTAGTGTTTTTGTCTATTAGTTTGGCTCATTTCTTGAAATATAAATTACACTCTCAACACTCTAACATCATTTGGCACAGTCACACAGTTCAGCACAACACCATAGATCACTTGCAGAAGCTTATATCTCTCCCAAAACAGTTCACTCATGCTTCAAACTAAGTTTCTCTCCCATAGAAATAGTCAGTGCCACCAACGTAGAAAGGTCCTTCTCAATACCTGGATGGTTCAACACAGCACCTTGGTTCATCTGAAAAAGCTCCCATCTCTCCCAAAAATGTTCACTCTGGTCAAAACTAAATGTATTTCTCATATAATTAGTCAGTGTCCATAAATGGTTTTACGGTAAGCGTGGCTTCCCAGGTTTGACATCACATATTGCATCATTCTAAGGATGTTTTTTTCCAATTGCTAACACATTATAATGACATCAGCATTGATATAGACATATTTAACTGAGTCTCCAAAACTATGAACACATTTTCTGCTTTATACGCATTTTGCAATTCAAAATGACACTCAAAAGCACTAAAAAACATTAAAAGCACTGGACACTTTCAGTATCAAATGTCCCTTTTCAGTAAATGTCAAATGTCCCTCTGTAAACTAACTGACCATTTCAAGTCACTGCTATTCAAATGACCTTATATTACCATTTGGTCATTATCCACTTGACCAAATACCTCAAGATAAGAGAGAAGACTTCATTAATCTCTTTGGGAGGTTTGGGAGGAAATTGAAGCTCAATCACACACAAGTCTGTTAAAACTTAAAGTCACACAAAAACAATAGCAAAAGCAATATCACACCCTAAGTACCCAACTTTAGATTACTGCACATGGTTATGAAGTAAACATGAATTAAACTATAAATGAAGTATTCTCCAGTCTAACATGCACTGACCTCTTTGGTAAAAATACATGTTTCATCATTAGGTGTGTATCTGCAAATATAACTGTGCATGTGAACAATCAGAAGAATACTCCTGCTTAGGATAAGTGGAGACCTTAGATATGAGTGTGTGAGTGAATGGTGTGTAGAGTAGAACATGGATGGATGATCTTGGTGGTGGTCAGAGGGGTCAGTCTGCCCCAGGGCAGATGTGGCTCCAGATGTGGTTTACCACGAATGTGCTACGAATGAATAATGACTTCTGTAAAGAGCTCTGGCTGTGCTGAAGGGTGTTATATAAATTGAAAGCAGTATTATTATTATTATCATTATTACAGTTTTGACTATTTTAGTGTAAGTGGCTTGGAGCTTTATCCAAGTAGAATGTAAGAATGTAATTTCTGTTTCAAGCAATGAACAGAAATGAAATAAACCAATGGAGAAAAACAGTAATAAATCAAGAAGGTTGGATCCCTAGTAACTAATGGTAGAGGTTCAGGAGTGGACTGTAGAACTCATGTGTCAAACTCTGTTTCTGTGTGTTTCTCAGGAGATTCCTTCACTCAATTCCGGTTTTCAGAAGAAAAAGACTGGGGGATGGACTTGTTTGCAGCCAGTCAGGTAAATCTATAATCTGCCCCGTCGTCAGCGCTCTGCGTTGTTTTTCTCTCTCATCGATTTCACCAATTTATGAGGGTATGGATCCTCAAGGAGACGTTACATCAAGGTTGGAGATGCACAACAGTAGGAAAGCAGCGGGGCTCTAAAGACGGTCCAGTGTGTTAACCACTTGAGTTCAGATAAACTGAGAGGATGCAGCAATCAGGACCAGCTGGAAACAGGTGCTGTCTCTTCATAGAGAGCTGAATGTGAACAAAAAACAGGTTCAAGTATGACATCCTTTTTTCTTTGGTTAAAAAAACCAAACCTAAAAAAAAAAAAAAAAGGTTTTATTATTTCATGGCTAAGGCATAAACCTTTCATTCCTAATCTGGGGTAAATAAATAAATAAAAAAAGAACCTTGACAAAAGCTGACGAGAGCTGAAATGTTCTTTGTACCCTGGCTATGAAATAATTAAGGCATTCTAAATATTTTACTACAAAAACAGCACGCTGTGGATTTTTTTCAGGCTTGCCTGCAATACAAGACGTGTTTAATTCGAAAGAGAGAACACTTGAATCTGCTTTTTGCAAACTTAAGAGGGATTGACAATTTAAATCAGGTTTCCACAGTATCCAGAGTTTATGTTTATATTTGTGATTTCTGTACAGATGTATGTATTTTACATATTCCTGCCGTGCCCCCATCAGAGTTAAACTTGTGTCTTTATTACATGCCAGAAAAATAAATGATCTGATAAAAAATACATATTCTTGTATAAAAGTTTTCACACTGATAGCAAATATGTATTTTATGAGAGAAAAGAAATATTTGAACATTATCCTGACACAAAAGGAAAGAAATACACAATGAGAGCAACTTTAGCTGTTGAGAGAAGAATCTGACGAAAAAATATTTTTCTCCTCCTTTCTCCTAAACCGTTTTTCTAAATGTCAAATTCATATTTTTATATTCTATTAGAAAAGACTTTTTATCATATTATATATTTTTATATTATTTATTATATTTTTTGCTGTTAGTGTGAAAACTTTTTCTCCTGTCACATCATTTACTTTCTCACATGTAAGAAAGAGACAAATATAACTTCGTACCCCATGAGGTTCACATTGATGTGTGTTTTTTATTATTATGCCAAGTCCTTCTCAGGAGAAAATGTTGCACCTCAATGTTTTACTGATATTTGTTCTATATTTTTACTTTATATCCTGATGACAACCCCACGGAATTAAATTTGTCAGTGAATTGTTGAATGAAATCTACTGTTGCAGTGTTGCATACATTTAATTTGCCCAAACAAACATGTGGAGCCTGTTTCTACTGCAGCTTCATTTGGTTCTGTTTCCTTTGTAGATATCTGCAGAGTTTGTGGATCTGCCTGCACTGGCCCAAAGCCTTCAAGAAGTGCCTCTTCATCAGAGACTGAACTTGGAGGCTGAGCTGCTTCAGGTAGTTTTGGCTGCTTCTACATTCCAGCTACAGGCTGTGGTCACTAGAGGCTCAATAGAAAACTCAAGAATCTTAATTGTTGAGTTTTCATCTTTCTGTTGGGCATGAGTTGGGAAATTGAATTCCAATACATAATTGGATATTTTCTTTTTCCTGGTAGTGTGTCAAATATTAAAGAGTCTAAATACTGGAGGAGTCCCTGCAGATTAAAACTGGTCTGAGACAAAATCAATAGCGACAAATCCTTAGACAAGGATTAAGCTAAATCTTTAATCAGGAGGTTTCCTGATTAAAGATTTAATTCTTGGCATTTTTTATAACCTTTGCTGTGCTGTACACAACCAAACACACTTTTTCTACATTTACTGCGTTTGCTGCTTGGGAAAAAAAATCCGATTTTGGTTAATTGGTTACAGGACATAGAGCTGGAGCAGATTTACCAACTGGGCAAAGTGGGCGAATGCCTCAGGACCCAAAACCCTGAGGATCCCTAAAAACCAGCCCGTGTCATTTGGTTTGCTGTAATTCATTAGTTGTGCATTCTATTTTCCTAATTTCAGCAACATGCTTCACTGAAGGACAGTGTCAGTTGCTATTAGCAGAGACATCTTCTCTAACTTATTCCTCACTTTATATAATTGTGGTTTTGTTTTACTGGTTTTAAAATCTGCAAATAAAATTGTAATAAATGACTGATCACTAATGAAGCAGTTCTTATCTCGGAAACTTCAAAGCTGTGGCTCCTTTTGCATCACACTGGTTCAATCTGGCCATGTTTCCTGTGGACTCATTTACACTCCTCCTGATGTTTCAGGTATCAACACCAGTCGAGTTGCCGGTTATGACCCTCGCACCTAAACAGGAGGCTCCCAAAACCGCCACGTTCACACCTCCACCCGCCACCTTAAAACCCAGCTGCAATGACCAGAAAGTCCCAGTGGCTTCGAACCCTGTGTCGGAATCAGACGCTCGTGTTTCCTCAAGTGCTGCTGAGGTGCCAGCGAACGATGATGATGATGCAGAGCTGGACCAGCTGCTTGGTTTAGAGAAAGCAGTTTCAGGAGTTTCAGATCCAGAGGACGGTCCAGAGGAAGGTGAGTACATTCAGCAAGCTTTGACAACATGGGATTGTATTCATCACATTTCTTCCAACATCAATATCACACAAATCTTCAGATTGTGGTCCGTCTTCACAACTTACTGTAACAGTATGTGTTCTTGTTCATCTGCAGTTCGTGAGGAAGTTGCACAGGAAATGATAGAAGAGAAGACGGAGGTAAAAGACAAGCAAGTCCCACCTTCCAAGCCTGCTCCTGTCAAACAGGAGGTGACTGAGGAGGACCTGGAGGACTGGCTGGACAGCATGATCTCCTGACCCTCCACCGTCACAATCAGAGGAAGGCAGTCACAGAAACATCACATTTGAAGTTGTAATCCTTAATATTCCAGTCCTGCTTGATTTGGCATCACCTGTGGTTACCGTGGTAACAGCAACCATGGGTTAATAGTACAGCAAACAGTCCTAGGAGCAGCTTCAGAAACACCGAAGCAACCGGTGCGTCAGTTTACAGAGCAGCAGAACAAGCTTGTTTAAAAAAAAAAAAGGAGTGTGATCAGTGATAACCTCAGTAACAAATCCACTGCACTTCCTGTGACAGCTTCACAATAAAAGACACCAGTTGAGTGCTTTTTTTTATGAAGCAGCAGAGCTAACTTATAAAGGTCCATATTTTACACTTTTCCTTTTGAAGTTCTGAGTTTAAGCTTTATGACATTATATACTTTTGCATATCTCAAGCTTCTCTCTGGAGGTTTAGAAAGAACAGTCTCATCGCTAATATCATTAATAATTTTGAGGCTCATGTCTGATTGGCTGGTAACTGCATATTTGTGACATCACTACCGACGCCTCGTTTTTAAGGCACGGTTTCAGTATAAGGTTTGATTTGAAACATAGTGTTTTAACAACACCTAGACCTTCTTATAATCGAAAAGCAATTAAAACCTCCCTTTCTATGATATGGGGCCTTTAATCCAGCGCTGATACAGTGAGAGGAGAGTCAACATCAAACAGGGAGGCTGTTATCTGTGAGATAAAATTAGAAAGCGTATTGGTAGATACCACATGTGCACAGTTTCTTGTGAAACCCCTGTGTGTAGAAAGGGAATTTAAATCAACAAAAAAAAGAAACCATTACGTAGGGAGGCAATTACAGAATGGAAATAAATTGATTTCCTTTGTAGCTGAAAACATCTGTAATTAGTATCCAATACCAGGACTTTGAGGATTATAACTTAAATGTCTTAATTAATCTGATTAAATCCTCTGCTCGTTATCTTCCGTCCTTTGTTTCAAGTTTACATGCTTAACGGACCCTTAAAGGACTTTGGGGCGCTATCCTTTGCTTATAAAAATAGCGGACAACTTATTTTACTGAGTGAGCGACAATGTGTTTGAAGGTGATGGAACAGAATGTCTTGGCCACCTGTGGGAAGGTGTCAAAATGGTCCCTCTGTGCCTTGTGAAAGTCGCACACTACGGCACCGTCAGACTAATCCCTGCTGCTAAAGATGGACAAATAATGAAGCAGCCCATGGATGACACATTTGGTTTATTGCGTCAATTATTTTATTCATTTCCTCCCCTTCATCAAAGGAAATGTTTTACCAAAGCTACTACATACATACAAATGGCCATACAATAGCAGTTAACCATTTTGTTGTCAATAAATCCTTGAACCGAGCTTTGTGTTTTTCTTTTTTTCCTCTTGCTCGTGGGGTTCTTCTACTGTGGAAAGAAGTGCAGGCGGGCAGGACACCACAGCTTGGGAATAAAACTAAACTAAGCAACATTTACACAAGGATCATCTAGATTTTATACAACAAATGTTTTCTCTTTTTTTTTCTTTTTACTTAAAAGCCACAAAACTCGAGCTAAATCTGCTTGTAACTAATCCAGAACTAGAGCACTGCTTGTGTCAGGGCGGACAAAAATGAGTTATCTTGCATAGTTTCTCGTAAGGCACGTTGGCACTTGATAAACATAAAGTGAGTCATTTCTGGTCCTGGAAGAACCGTCTTCTGTTAACAACTCATGTCATCCGACAGACTTCAAACAGCTTTGAAAGGCAGATCAGGTCTCACTCATTTCATTCGAATTAACTAGCGATCAATACTAGCAGCACACATCCATTCAGTTGGTTTTGGTAATAAGTGACACTAACATCCTGGCATTTATCTAGAAATTGTGCATATTCAGACATTCAGTTGTCACGCTGTAACCCTTCACTCATATCAAATGTCTACACACAACAAATTGTGCAACAGGTTGGGGTTAAGCAGGTGAAAAGGCAATGTGAATCAAGAGAGGCGTTGTGGCAAGTGACGTGTGTAGTTTCAGTAACAGGGGAGAGGACTTGGATGCACAAACCCGAAACGTCCAATCATCCGTTGTTAGTCTTTAAACTCGTTTTCTTCATAATATGTTTTATGTGTATTTAGTTTCAAAAATGTATGTTTTTTTTTGTTGTTTTTTTTCCTTTTACATTTTTTTTTCTCAACACCACAGCAGCAGAGAAAGTCCATCGAGTGTTCAGGTTCTGTTACCAGGGTGAAGCCAAGTTCAGAGTGTTTTTCAGATGGAAGGAAAATAGAGAGAGGAGCTGAGCGGGGCCACTCCCTCTACCCCAACTGGTCCTCATATTGCTTACGGAAACAGTCTCCAGTAGGGAAGAAGTCCCAGCATCTCTCCTGGTACATCTTCCACACATAGGACTCCTGGAGGGGAAGAGAAACAAAGAATTGGTAGTTGATCAGCTGATAAAGCTTTAGCAGTGTTAAAAAATCAGGACTTCTCTGGTTGCATATTGTCTGCTGTGGCTCTGCAGGAGTCTCAGGCCTCAACTCTACATTCTACACCACAAATCTACATTTTCTTTTTTTATCCACACACTTTTTTATGCAATCCGGCCTCTGAACCACACCAACACAGCACTTATCTAGAGATTTGTCAAACTGGATAAACACGTCTGTGTCACACACTGGAACTTCATAAAAGATGTGGATGATGTTTTTTGGAGCTTAATAGTAAGAGTAGATTTGCAGCCATGCATTGTACCTTTCCAGTTTAATTCTGACCACTAGATTTTTAACTTTGTTAAAGGTGAACTCCAGTGATCCGTACTGCTGAGTTGCTGTTTTTTTGGGTGGGGGTGGTTAATAAAAAAAGTGCCTGCATCATGCCATGCTAACTGGTATATGTCTGGGTCTGTTTTTACCAGAACAGATCACTTGTCTGAAGTGAGACACTCATTTGTGAATGTATATAAATGCTGGTATTCATTCACATTTAACTTAAAATTAACTCTTTATTACATATTTGCTACAGATGTTGTCTCATCACTTCTACACGCTGCAGTTGCAATTAGAGACAGTCTCTGCCCAGTTACCAAAATGATAGCAGTTATTGTGTGAATATGAAACTAAACCATAGGTTAATCAGTCATATAAACATATTATATTATTATATTATATACAGTATAATCAAGTGTAGCCAGAAGCATCTACAGAAGAATATATATTAAATAAGCCTGTAAACAAGAAAAGTAATTCAGCAATAAGGGTCACACTGAATGATGCTTCTGGTTCCATTAAAGTGATTTGTGACGACTGTTTTCATGTAGATTATTTGATGAGCAAGAAGAAATTATTATTTAGATCAAGACCTAAAGTGATTGATCTTAAAGACCTTTAGTTTGAATATTTTTATGACTTTCATAGAAATATAAAACGTTAGCTGTGTCTATAACTATCTACAAAGAGTTGAATCTGGTTCTTTTAGCAGTTTCTTACATTTCTTGTCTTTGACATAAGACTTTCTGTGTGAGCATCAAATGAAATAAACTTCAGTCTCAGGTGCAGCACAATAACAAGTTAATATCAAAAAGGTGAAAGTAAACCCACGCGTTGTTTCTTCCTCTTGCTGAGCCGTACTTATGCAACACATCAAGTGGGTTGAAATGTTGCACAAGTAAATCCTACTGAAGGCAGAAATATCTCGGTTTTCCTTTCGTACTTTTTGTGAATTCGTATAGTGAGGTACTTCAGAGCATTTTTCATCACAAATATTCAGTGAAGTTGTTTTCACGTACCTGACCCGTGTGTTCAGTCTCGTCCTTGTTGATCAGGTACATCAGGAAAAACCTGCATAGAGCGAAACACCGTTATTGTGTAAAAACATTCAGATACCTTGACTGACTTTGATCATTTCCTGGTGTTTTGTTGCTTCACTCACAGGTAATTGGCGAGGTTGTGCTCTTGTAAGGTGTGGGTTTCAAACCCGTGAGGCGTCCGGTCAAAGTAGTCGTTCCCAATTCCACAGATGAAGCATTTGGTCTGAAAAAGGAATAAGACGGCATTAATGATGAGTTGATGGCAGCCAACGATGGGTTTTGATAACTGATGCTATAATCTCCCATCCTTTAATCGGATATTGTCCTCCACATCTTTCCTGGCTTATATCAACATTTAACAATAAATAAAACATTAATTGTGGCTTTAATATTTGTCCTTATACAGAAAGTTGAGTCTTACCTCCATGTCCTCCTTCACCTGCTCCTGTTGGTCTCTCAGCTCACCAAAGGCATCGATGATCAAACCTGAAGGAGGATGCAGGTGTGTCAGAGCAGCACTGAGCAGGTTATTTTTTTATTTTATAACACAAGTAATGGTGGTATTGAATACCAAAGGAACAAAAATCAGATCAGAGATCAGATGTACATTTTGCTTTAGAAGCTAATGAAAAGCTGATCTCTGTTATATGGACCAGAGAAAGCTCCTGTACCCTGAATGATGGCCAGCAAGATGACAATGACGAAGAAGAAGAAGGTGATGTCAAAAAGGATGCGGTAGAGCTCGTAGGGGTCTCCAGCTGGGTCCTCTAACTCGTCTCCAATACCGCCTCCAGCTCTCACACCCACGTACATGTGGAACAAATAGCACTGTCAGAGAAAAAAAAAAGATAAAAGAGTCAGTCATTTCACAAATATCTAACCTGGAATGATGAATAGAGCCGTTGTATTTAATTATGTGGTAGATATAAAAGAGAAGGTTATTTTATTGTTGTTCATGATTCTGAAGATTTAACAGTGACATTTTATTGATGGAAAGTGTTTAAAGGCATAAGAAATGAAGGATGTCTCATCAAAGAATAAACACACTCCCACAAGTCACAGAGATCCTTAATGACAGTCCTCAAACAACTTTAAGAAATTAAAAAATACATATTAGTCATACTAAAACTAAAAAATGAATAAACACTTAGTCAGCCCAGCTGTCACCTCCCGCCTTAATAGGCTGATGAAGGCTACAATTTTCAATTAAACCAGAGAGGAAACAAAGCCAAATTAATGTTTTTCAGCTCCCGGTTTTTGCCCTTGGGGATAGATGCAGCCTCTGTTTTACACCTTCAAATGCACAAGTTTTCAAAAGCCACTCATTCTTTAAAAGTAAATGTAGATACGGGAGGCGGTGACGTACTGTCAGCATGTCATCACACTTCATGTCGGGCTCATCCTCGTCCTCGCTCTTATTGTAGAACTTCCTGAAGAAGTTGAAGGCCACCACGGTGTACAGATACACGACCACGGCCAGCAGACCCACAGTCAGTACGAGCTACAAGGACACAAGAAGAAATGCATTCAGGTGCAGTAAATACATGATCTGACAACTTTTGTTTGAGCTGGATTTACTCCTGGTTCTATATGTTAGCTGACAATAATGGGGTCAACATCCTCCTTAAAGGCACAAATGAGTCGTATTCTTGTTTAAGCTGTTACAGTAATTGTTGCCCTGCAGTTT
This sequence comes from Lepturacanthus savala, assembly GCA_030544235.1. Lineage (NCBI taxonomy): Eukaryota > Metazoa > Chordata > Actinopteri > Scombriformes > Trichiuridae > Lepturacanthus > Lepturacanthus savala. Next base: position 15,521,956 of record CM060477.1, read on the forward strand.
ACTGGATTGTTAATTTTTTAAATACCCATGCTCCGTGTTTCATGTACTGTCTGAAAGATAATGGCTTCCTGTTTGTCTGATGTGCCCTGCAGCCTTTTCCTGCCCTGGTCATGTTCCAAATGCATTTATTTGAATAAATTTGTTGATGTTTTTTAACGCTTGTTTGTCTAAAAGTAGACATTCATACAATATTTTTTTTTTCAGACAACTGAATAGTCAATGTAGATCAAGCTGGTAATCATACAACTAACTTAAATTAGCAGAAACCAAATGTTTTAACCATTTATCATTACTGTTACTCGTCATTTTATCAAACCATTTCATTGATTACCATTTACCTCTATATTTGGGCTATTGCTTCTTTACTTTTCTCTATTTAAGGCTTTTGTCCAACCAAAAGACAGAAAGTCTAAATCCTTCCTTATGCTTCACTGTAACTAAAAGAAATCACAGCTCACTTTAAATTTGACATAAAACTATTTCTCTTCAGTTTCTCACAACATCCCATTAAAGTATGAAACACATGAACAGGCCAGACTCCCAAAAGGTCAAGAGAAAAACTTCTTGAATGAGCGGTGACTAAGAATAACCTGCAAACTCCAGCCGGCTTTATGTTTTTATGTCTGCTTAGTTCCATTAATTAGCTGCTCATGACTGCTAATGGGAATCCTGTGACCTGGAGGACAATCTTCATGGACATATGCAGTTTTTCCATCCTTTTTTTTCCCCCAAAAGGTAATTTCTTGATTTGATTATGTTGGTGCTCAGAATGAATCACGATGCTTGTGGTTTCGTCCATATTTTCTATCATTGACCACATGTAGATGCAGATTAATTTCAGGAACAAGTATCTCAATGTTAGATTAGGATTTTAAAAAGTACAGATCAAGTTTTCTAGGTCAGTGAAGAAAAATGATAGTTGACTGCTCTAAAATGTTGAGTGTGGAGGGACTGATGCTGTGTACTCTGGCTCCATCTGCTGGTGAAAGTACTCACCTGCTTTCCATTGTGAGTGACAGAAGACAGGATGGTGCGAAGGGGCTTCAGAACCATGGCGATGTCCAGCAGATGGGCAGCAAAGAAGAAGTTATTGAAGTGTCCAAAAATGGACATGGTGGTATACCAGATCAGATACAGGAAATACTGCAAAGAAAAGAAAGACCATTCAATATTGACTATTGATGGTTTTAATTTAAATAGCTGCTTTCACTTTATCTGACAACATCTGTTTCACTGCCTTCAAATTGATTTTATTCCACATGATCTGAACTTACATTGTCAGTCAAAACAACACCCATTTTCCAGATGTGGTACTTCATATCAATGGAGCTCAGCCTGTCAACGAGAAAATAAATATGTTGAATTACAGTGGTTGTGTTCCAGAGGACATGCTAATATATTTTATCTATGTTCCTATAGTTTTCTATACATCAGCTGTGTTAAATATCAAGTACAAGCAGATATTTCAGTCCATCTATCCATGTGGAAATGTTTGTGTGTTTAAACTCACACATTACTGACTTTAATTAACTGGATAGCTGCTATTTTATATTTTAATTTCTGCTGAAATCTGTTGCCTCAAACTTTAATTTTCCAGCCAACTAGAGTCAAAAACGCTGCCCCGACTACCCGAGTGTAAAGACGTCTGATACAATGTTCAGTCAATATAATTGCTTCTTCTGCAATGGCTTCTGTCATTTCTCTATAGAGCTAAAGTCAATGCAAAACAGGCATAGCTACACTAGTCTTGATTTTTTTTTTAAGCGGATAGCTCCTTCCACACTGATCCAACTGCCAAATATCTTGTTGATGAAAATTAATAAAATAATAAAATCATTCTGATAAAATTTCAGGATAATCATGAGGTATAAGGAAAACAGGTGGAATCAGGCATACGTGGGGTTTTATACATCTGACGAAAAGACAGATGACATATTTGGTCCCAGATGTAATAAAAATCAGAATCGCGTCAGCATCCACTGTTCGTGTCTGTATTAGAGTATATGTGGCTTTAAAAGTAGGAGTGAGAATTCGAGTGGTGGAGTTCTCACCAGGAGAGCAGAGAAGCTTCATGTTCTACAGTTTCCACTGTGGGGTCAAAGTCCAGAGCGCTCTTATCCAGGCCCAACAGCTCAGCGATGCGTTCAGCTCCATACAGGTCACCGTATTTGTTGATCACCTAAAGCACATAAAGAGATCAGCACCTAATATCAAACAGTGAGGACAAAGTCAACTGACCATTTAAAAGATTTGATGTGGGGGCTTTACAGACAGGTTACAGACTGACTGTAATCAACTAAACAACTGAAAATTAAATTAACGACAACGATGCTACACGCTCTCTCAACTCTTACCTTACGCTTAATAAACTTGTCCCAGTAGTTGTTGGGGAAAGATCTGCAATGGAAAGTGGAGAAATGAGACTAAGTTCACCTGCTGAGATGGTTTTAGATTAAATAAATCTAACACTACTGTTCAAAAGTTTGGGCTCACCCAGACAATTGAGTTTCACACCATTATTTACCACCATGAGTTATAAAATGAATAGAAAGTTTTATTACATTAGACTTCTGACTCAGTGAGCAAACACATTGTACCATTAAAACACTGGAGTGATAGTTGCTGGAAACGGGCCTCTATACACCTATGTAGATACTGATGCACCAAAAACCAGACATTTGCAGCTAGAATAGTCATTTACCACATTAGTAATGTATAGAGTGTATTTCTGATTCGTTTAAAGTTATCTTCATTGAAAAAACACAGTGGTTTTGTTTAAAAAAATACGGACATTTCTAAGTGACCCCAAACTCTTCAATGGCAATATAAGAAACTGCAGTAATGCACCCTTCTAAAGTCTGATATCGTCTATAGAAAAATCTGTGTAACACATCTATGTAATAGTAGCTACTAGGGCTCAAGATGTGGTCTATTCAATTCCAGTTTTGTTTACTTAAAATAATCAACTGACTATTACAATAGACTGCCACAGGAATTCAGATTAAATAAAAACTTGAAGATCCCTGTGTGAAGGAGGTCAGTAACTCACGGGGTGTTGATGACGAGTCGATCCCATTGGCCCTTGATGTCATCATCAGACGGCTGCTCAGTGATGTAGAGACCATCAAATTCCAGCTCTCTGGCGATCTCTTTCTCCCTCTTGAACACCACCAAAGGAACCTAAAGACAAAAGCATTCTGATAAGAAATACTAAATATAAACCGATGACAGTATCATCCTTCTGCAGATAAAAGACTCTCAGTTCTGTGGATGCAGAACCTGTGTGTGTGTGTGTGTGTGTGTGTGTGTGTGTGTGTGTGTGTGTGTGTGTGTGTGAGTGTGTGTGTGTATATGTGTGTGTATTCCTACCTTCAGACAGTAGTACCCGACCAGGCAAACCAGGGAGATGACGGTGTGGAAAACAGCCAGGAAGCGCAGGGTTGGTAACATGTACCCGGTGCTCTCCTGAAGCACAAACTCGTCCATGTCGAAGAGTGTGTTCTCATCATCCTCTTCCTCATCACCTCCCCAGGAGTTCAGCTCATTTTCTTCATCATTTTCGCCAGTGACCTAAAGAGCAAAGTGTATGGAAAGTGAAGAATATGAGCTAGTTCCAATGTAATTTGATATTTTTCGTATTACATTTCTTACATTTGTTTGAGTTGTGATTTTGAAGTGTGTTGTAACAAACATTTAACAAACCCTTTAGTTTAGTTAAGCCTGCCTGTGAAGCATCTAGAAGCAGTATATAACAATTTCAAGTTTAATAATAACGTAGTTGTAAAGACAAATAATTTTTAAGTGTTAATATGTACCATACTAGTTGTTACCATAATTATTATTATGTATAGTTATGTATGTTCTTCTTATTATAATGTGTTAAACAGTTATACAACAGTTTAACAGTTTATACTGTAAGCTGAATAGGGGTCTTTTAGTAAAGTGTTACCCATTTAACATACTAGTGCATTACCAGTAGGAAGTATATATTCCTCTAGGAAAGTGAAATACATAAGTCAATTTTTAATGTTTGGCTAAATGAGGATGTGTTGGACTGTTACATAATCTTAACAGACGAATTGTGAAGGATAAGACATTAATATATATTGCTACTGGATTTAAGAACGTATGTACATACGTATGTACATGTACATAGAAGCATAAATGATGTACCTACAAAACTATCTGCTAAAATGGTGTTTCTTACCTTGTAGAAGAGCAGAATGAAGTTAATGGAAAAACAAACAAACAGAGCCAGGAAACGCAGATTGTAGAAGTTACGAGCCAGATAGTTCTGTATGGGAAAAAAGCTTTGATTAACACTCAGAAAAACTGCTTTGTAATTATCTCTCCCTGTACGAATAAGGTGTTGAATACCAAAACGAGTACAGAAAATGTCTAATGAAATGGCATCTGTTGCGTCAGGGCTCACCAGCATCTTGGTCAGATAGACATCCAGAGCAGCAAAGATACTGGACATGAAAGCAGGTGCTTCCTCTTTAGACTGACTGGATCTTGCTTTGTGCTTCTCCTCGGCCACCGGCTCCACAGCTTCCTCTTCTTTTGGTTTGTCCTCCTTCTCCTGGTTCTCCGTGCTGTATTAATATCAGTGGTATAAATATATATTTTTAGTTATTTTTGCTTTATATTACAATAATTTTTTTTCCTCTCTCTCAGTATTACTTACTCAGCTTTCTCTGTTTCGCTCTCAGAGGTTTCCACAGTCTTGGCAGCAGCTTTCTGTATCAAAATGAAAAGAATACTGGTGAACTGAAGAGGAGTGAATTGAGGTGGTAATGAAAAGCAGGTATCTACAGGATTTAAATATCTTTTAGCAGATATGTAATTGTATTTTTTAAATTTGTGAATTGTGACCACATACCTTCTTCTGATCGGTACTGGAACTCTCTCCACCTAGCTCAGACACATCACCCAGGCCTGGCTCCACATGTTTACCACCTTCCTTCTTGGGTATCGTCAGCATATCAATCATCTTGTCGACGTCTGCTATTTCTCCAGGTGGTGCCATGGCTATGTCCAAGTTCCCTGTTGAGTCTATGGCCTCCACTTTCTCTCCTTCGATCGCATCACCATGGATGCCAAACTGCGTTGGGTCAGGCATGTTTCCGAGGATATCAGTCACTTTTATGTTCTTGGCCACTTCAACCAAGCCGCCACCAAACATGGACGACCAGATGACATGGAAGAAACCAAAGATGAGGCCATAGATTCCCTTAAAGAATCCAGTGAAGAGCATCCAGAAGAAGGTGAAGAAGCCTTTGATCATCTCCTTGATGCTCAGCTTCTTGATTTTCTTAACCTGCTTGCGGAAATTCTTAACAGAAACAACATTGCGGACATAGTTGATCTTCTTCTTGATGGAGCGGCATGCAGTGGTGAAGGCCGAGGCAGACTCCAAGGAGCCTTCGTCGTCTCCAGCCAGTTCTTCCAGGATACTGAACCCCTCCTCTTCTTCTTCCTCCTCAGTTTGTTCAACCACGTCTGGCTCAGAGATCTGTGAGGCTAGCTGCATCTCAAAGATGGTGTCCTCACAGAAATTAACAAACATCTCCATCTTCTCGCTCTCACCACCCTCATTGACCACATCAAAGATGAACTGACGCTTGGACTCTTTGACCTGCGGCTTCTCCCACTGCTCCCGACTGGACTCGCTGATCTCAAAGTAAACCCTCTCAATGCGCTTTGCGCTGCCCATGATTTCAATACGCCCCAGATATGGCTCAAAGTAGCTAAGCACGCTCTCGGCCAGATCTAAGAAGGTGGCAAGTCGGGAGTCACGTGGCATGTGTTCAGACAGGTTGGTCAGCAGCACCGCCACATTGAAGCCAATGTCTTTGGCCGGCTCGTGGAATCGCTCTACAAAGTCCTTGTAATTGAACATGTCATTCTCATCAGCCTCGGCACAAGAGAGCAGGAACTCTATCTCAGACTGGGTGTACTGCATCTGGCTCTCCATGGACTTCTGGAACTCCTTCTTTGAAATCATGCCCTTACACTCAGGGTCATACTCCCTGAAGTTGTCAGAGGTCGTCAGGTCCTTCAGCTTAAGGAACATATCGAAGAATTTGAGGATCATCTCAACATTGCTAGATGACTCCACCAGGGTGTCAACCATCTGCTTTCCAATTGTTCCATTTACGACATTACCTGTTCAAGGAAAACAGTCATTTCGGTGGATCTTTATATACTTTACAACTTGCTCTCAAAATAATGCAGAACTCTTTAACATTTTTTTTATTTATCTTCATTTACCCTCTAGCAGTGACAGCAACATGACAATCATGTCCTTCTGTAAATCCATCAGCTCCTTCAACAGCTCAATCTGACTGGCATCCTATAAGGAGATCAGAGCCTTTTTCTTAGAAGATTTTCCCAGTTTTCCCAAAAGCAAGAACATAGTTAACATCCAAATGTCCACCCAAAGATACAATATAGAAGACAAGGTATAAAATAAAAAAAATCTTTGGTTGTTTTTTTTACAATATACATTCTTTACAAGACTGTCGACCCTTGAGCTCAAAACCTTAATGCATGAGTCACAGGACTTTTAATGCTGTAATATCATTCCACCATCACTTTTAACCCACATTTGTTTGACCAGAAGATACTGGCAGTGAAAGTGACTGCCTGTAAGTGAGAAAGTAAGCTGAAAGTGATACGTTGAAAGTTGTGATATACAACTTTGACACATGTGATCAAACTTTTTTTCTTTTTTTGGTACATTATGTAAGACAGTCATTTCATTTCTAGCAGAACAGACTTCAGACTGTGCAACTACACAGCAGCATATTTCATGTTACAGCCACAATGGGTTATTCATCATTATACTTAATTATATATTAAGTAGATATTGTTTTATTTGGTATATTTGCCAGCCAAGGCTTTATAAATGAGATAAATGGTTTACTGTACCTGAGATAGCTTCATCTGCATGTTGGCAAATACATGCAAGAAGCCCACAACTGCATCCCACAGTCTGCTGTGAGCCAAACTCTGCTGGTTTCCAATACATGGGCCCTGGAGGAGGTGATAGTTATTGTCAGAAAACTGTTATAAGGACCTATAAGAAACTTAAAAAGAGTTTACAGATGCTGAAGGACATTAATAAAGCTTATTATAATTGTTCATTGTAAATGTTGTAAATAATCAATCCATTAATAACTGTTTATATTGCTATTACAATCTCATTAACCCATAATGATGTTAATCAGCATCTTATAATGACTTGTAAGAACTACAAGGGCCTTGTTATAAATAGTTTCCAATATTGGATTGAAGTTATGCATGTCCCTTCACTGTGGGTTTAATCTTGTTGATTGAGGGCTCAGTGTTTTACCTGAATATACTCAGTCAGTGAGTTGAATATCTGCTTGGCTACAGATAAAGCTTTGGAGAAGTTGAGTCTTCCGGCATCATCAATGACTTCTTTGCCAGAGTAGTACCAGTAGAAGTCACTGATAGATTCCTGAAGAGGAGGATGACATTATTCAACTGTTGTAACCAAAAACAACAAAGAATGTTAACAATGAAGGTGATGGAAAACATTTTAAACACCTGAAGACGGAGCAGATAGTCGACCGTGCTGATAATGATGTTGACTGTTGTGGTATTTCCAGTTTGAGTCCTGAGAAAGTTCTGAAAATCTTACAACAAGAAATGTTTTGTCATCCTCATTGTCAATATGTATTAATTCTTCTTTGGTTCTCTCTTGCAGCAGAGCAAGAGAGAACCAAACACTTTGAAAATCAGAAACTCACCTCCATTGTGCCCCTCACAAAGAAGTTGCAAAAACCGGAACAGATCTTTAGTAAACTCATCATTCTGTAGCACCTTAGAGCCTTGTGAGAGAAGAGACTTTGGTGAATTAAATATTTTGGTGAACCACATTGTCAAATAAAACATCTTTATTTACTCAACATGAGGAGGTCTAATCTAATAGTTGGCAGCATAGCTCAACATAACAATTGTTCATTTTGTGAAAAAAGCAGCAAATTTGGCAGATGTGTTTATAGCTATATTGGGAACAAAACTGGATATTGGGCCATCACAAACTCACTCGTGAATGGCCACCAGTGGTTGGTCAAAATTCTGATCCAATTGGACACTTGGGGTTATTGGACAAAATCAAATAACCCTAGGAACCAAATAAAATATTTTTTGACAATTCTATGGGCTTTTACAAAGCAAATTGTCATTTGTTATATTATAATATTATTCTTTAGTGCTGTGAATGAGTAATAACTATTTATATTTAATCAAACATTGTATGCCATTGCCAAGAAAATAAGTGGAATTGACAAGAGATGGGGATTCCAGTACTGGGCAATTGCTGTGGCAGTCCACCTTCAACATGTACCTTGGTCCTTGACAGAACTCCTACCCTGGTCCTTTGCTCTGGACCATACCAACTATGCCCGTTGGATCCCAGTTCATCTTTTTTGAGGAGGGGTGGTAGGACTTGCAGGAAACCCTATTGCCCTCAGGTAGAGGACAGCAGTTGGCCCTCAGGTTGCATCACTGATTGCAGACTATGAAGATACTCATCAGCTCATGGAAGATGGGATGAGATGCTCCATCGTGACCAGACAATAACTGAGCAGAAAGCACAGTTGTCAGAAGGGAAAGATGTCTGCTCACTCAGCATGTAATGGAAGAAATGGTAACCCATTTGAAGAGGAGAGTGAAGACCCACTTGTCCTTGACCATAAAGACAGTGCTGATCCATTGGCTGTGGAGACTTCAGAAGGCACAGAGGTTTGGCCAACAGTTCCAAGCATTCACACAGGAATATCTCATGGAGACAACAAAGCCTATTGATGAAATAATCCACCGCAACCGTTTGAAACTGTTTTCCAACCTGGCAAGAACTTTTACTACCTGGCAGCCCACCAAATAGTTATGCGCCTTGAACCAGGGATGTCACATGTCCTTATAAAGTTCCATGCTTTGATGGGCTGTGACAGTGTATGGAGCCTTTCTGTACATGGAAATAAGGCAGCATGGCCAACATGGAAGTTACTGCCAGATACACGGTGCTGGCAAAATGGAACAAAGGAGATCCCGGATGATACAAAGAACATGATGACATGAGAGGTTCAACATGAGAGGTTCATCACATTTTGACAGTACAAATTCCTGCATCAAGGTGGGCCACACATAAAGGAAGCTCTTTCCACAGTAAAAAATCTGTGCCACAGCTATTTTGGTGGAGCAATATCAAGAAAACAATTTACCAGGGTAGTCATATGTGGAGGAAAAGACACTGACCAACTGACTGGGGGTGGAAAAGAGCTTAAGTCTTCTAGCTGCATGTGTGGTTGCAAAACATGCTGCAGGTGCAAGAAGGCTGCACTTCAGCCTCTGCTTCTTTGAGGGAGAATGTCTGCAAGATGATTCCAAAATCTCTCATTTGCTCAAATATTATAATGCCATGCCATGGTCCATGGCAAGTTGTCTTGTCATGATGAATCATTTACAGGTCAAAATATGTTCACAGAATGTTTAAAATAGTGTACAACAATTACGCTGGTGTTCAATTAATTTAAGTAGCATAGTTAATGGTGTCAGTACATTCACTAAACAATGTTACATGGCCCTGTACTAAGCTGAAGTCCACCTCATTCTACCGTGCTAGGAGGTGAAACACACATGCCAACCCAGTGCAAAGGGATCTAAAATTAAGATCACAGCACTGGCAGCAGGTAAAAAGTGGTGGCACTATAGCAATTCAATCAAAACAACAAACAATGAAAAAACACCAAGGCAGCGGTTCACTAGAAGTAGGCTATGGCAGATCCCTTGTCAGATTCACCATAACATTACCCCTGTACACCTATGCTCATGAAGACCCAGTGCAGGCAGTCCATTGGCATACACAGTCGCACTTTCTCATCCAGCAGCAGCATCTCCAATATTTCATTAATTATTATCTTACATTATAATAAAACATTTCACTTTAACTTTTTTGTAAATACTATATTTGTGGTGCTGCAAGGAACATGGAAATGGCTTGGGGGTGACCAAAGTGTTCTATGCCAGTAACTGCCTGACATGGTCATCAGAACACCAGTCTGCAATGACCTAATATCCAGGTTTCTTCCAAATATATTAAGCTATATATGTACCAAATTTGGTGCTATTTAGTTTTTTTTCAAAAAATGAACAATAGGTTAGCTATGCTGCTGCACTATAATAATATGAGTAAGTCCCCTCAGAAGCAATTCATGAGGCAAGCAGGACAGGTTTCATGTTGAGAACATGTTTGAAGTCCAGGGCCTTTATGTCAGGTTCAAAACTGAATTCAAAATGCGTTTTGTAAAAATGCTCTTACTGTACATTAATAAGAGTGAAACACTAGGACATTTCCATAAGCTGGAGAAAGCCTGATAACTTTCACATGCAGGCCAGGATTGAGCCTGATGATGAGTCTCATTTCAGAAAAGAGCAAAGGACAGACAAGCGTACAGTGATTCACTTTAAAATCAACCAGATAATCTGGTCAACACAAGCCTGTACACACTAGCAAAATACATTTCTGTGAGCAGATAAAAAACCATGTGAAAGTTAAACATCTATATGGAAACCAGCTTGGTGAAATAGGCCCCAAGTCCAAAGCAAGACAAAGCTTTGCTTAGGCTGTGGACGAGTCCACCAACCTTCATTCAAACCCGTGGGAGGTGGCAGTGATAGCCTTAGAACGACAGATTTGAGTAATAGGATTTGCGTTAGTAAATGTTAACATGAAGGGAATGGGAACAATAATAACACAAAAGGGACAGGCAATGGATTCTGAAGATCCACTTTTCTGCGTCAGTCGGCATGCACAGTGTGTCCCTATAGACATCTGGGCATGGGAGAGGGAGGGGCTGGGTACAAAATAAAGCAGGGAGTATGGATCACAGATATGGAGAAGACATTCAAGGTGGAAGCATAGCCATATCAGGATGATCTGAATTTGCTATTTACCCCTCTGAGTGTGGACTGCCATCGATGGTTTTTTTTTTATATGAGAGGAAGGAGACAAACAATACACGAAGACATAAGCAAAAAGAGAGGACATTGAGTTACAATACGAAGAGATATGAATATATTGGCTACGAGTGAAAAACAAAGTCATGCAGTTAAAAAGATAGTTTTTTTAGACGCGAGAAATCATACGCCTGGATTGTGTCTTTGCTGCATCTAAACGAGATGAGTACCAAATTTATTCATGGTGAAAAATTGATAACAGTAACAGGGACACAAGTCGTAACAGTGAATTAAACACAGAACTCGGTGGAGATGTTTAGCAGAGGACTGAATGATGAAAAGACATAGTTTGATGTGAAAAGCGTCAAGTGAAGAGTGTTTGTGTTGCAAGTTGTAGAGAAACTGGAGGACTTTTGTTAATGCTGGACCATGTCCTCTATAGCTGCAGTTTGGCTATTGCTGAAAGCAGATGACAGGCTATAACTTACACTACAGCTTTCTACCAGCACACAAGTTAACAAAAAAGGAAGTTTATTCCTTATTTTGAATCAAATGCTACAGTACACAGTTCCATATAACATTAACAACTTAAAGACCCAACGTTCAAGACTGTAGCACAAGCAGCAAACCATTCAGAAACAGAAAAAAAAATTAGGAACTAGCATGTATTAACAGCTTTGTGGACAATGGACATGGACGTTACGCAATTGTCATGGTTCAGCATTAGTTACTGTAAGTGGAGGGAGGAAGGTAGGATCTCTTTTTATTTAGAGTGAAATCAGATGTCTACAGTGGGTATTAACTGAACTTCTGTGTCAAAGTGTAGAGCTTAGAAGTCTAAAAAGAACAAACTGTTGGAATTTCACTTCTAATAAGTCATCTTTTCACTTACTTGAACCTTCTTCTGTCACCATGCCAAGTCCTTCAGCTTTGTTCTGCCTCTCAAATGCATTCAAATCCAGGACACTAGGAAAGGAAATTATGTATTTTATATATAAAATCAAATATAAGTGCCTGATATCTATTTTTTGCAGCACGGAAAATTTCAAAGAAACTACCTGCAAGACTGCATCAGTCCTGAGAGACTCTTGAAAAAGCCTGCATCTCTTTTTTCTTTCAGGTAATCAAGCATTTTCTGGAAAAAAAGAGAAAAGAATTTTTTTACATGGATGAATCTACTCTCACCTGTAATGTGGGATTGGCTCCAGCAGACCCCCGTGACCCTAGTGAGGAATAAACGCGTATAGAAAACGACTGACTGACTGTAGGATTAAGTTTGGACCATTATGTCTTATATATTAGCCAATTTTACAGAAAATAAAAACAATTTTAAATGCAGTCAGGGCATTTCAACACACCGATATACCATCAAATATTTGATGTTTGGGGCATTTCTAGTTTTCAGGAACTTTAGTACTTATAAATGAAATCTGAAATTCATGCTTATGGAGTGCTATGGGTACAGAGGATAGGGAAGCAATCGTTCACAGGATGTGTTTTTAAATCACCTTTTGGAGTTGTATACCCAACACCCTTTGTGTTGGGTATATATTTGTGGCTTAACACAAATCATCAGACAAAGCTCAATATTACAAGGTCATAGGAGATGGATATTGTATCAGTTGAATTAATTTGTTTGGGATAGAATCCGGTCAAAAATACATATCGTATCAAAAAATACAAATTATCGAAGTTGTAATGATGAAGAAAAAGATGTTGATTGATGACTCAGATGTGAGAGCACAGCTCCGGTTGTTGTCGAGTGTGAACAGCAGCATAAAAACTACTTATGTGAAGATGGATTCCAACACACAATCTGGAACTACAGCAGCTATCAAAACATCATTTATCATATAAACATTGTGTATAATTCTCCTTATCCCTAAATCATTTATCATGTATTTAAATTTATTTTTGTATTTTCTGTTTTTGTATATATATGCATGGGATAATGCCATCTCTAATTATGGACACCTTGAAGGATATTATCCTGCTTATATCATGGTCACATGCCAAAGAAAATTAAAAATGATTCATTCATATTTTCATGCATTTTGCATTAAAATGTAAAGTTTTTCATAAGCCATAACCAAGTTTCCCTGGTAAAGCCTTAAGGTATGACATATACATCAGTCATTACTACCTCATTTATGCAAAGGAAACCTTATTCACTTTGGACAAGCCTTAGATATAACTTAGCAACAGGAGATATTTTTAGTCCTCACAGCTCATCGAACCTTCAGAAACTAATTCTATGCTAATAACTGCATAATGCTGATGGTGCAGATTAACATTAAATGACAGAGTGATATAACCTCACCTGCTGAACTTGCACATTGCCTCCATTTAGGATGGAGATACCCAGTTTGAGGGTGCAGGTCACCATGGGGCCCAGACGACCTGATGACAGAGGAAGGTAAGTAGTTAAAGTTGCATGTCTGCAAATCAGAACCTGAAAGGGTTTCCCTGGGTTCTACAAGAAACACATATTCACATGTACAGTACTGTATGTATATATGTAGAGTTGATGTTTCATTTTTTTGACAATTTTACTCCAGAAAACTCGCAAGTAATAATATTTAACGATAAATGTTTCTTGTTTATCGCATTCAGACAATAATTTGGTGCTAAAACACATTCATGATACATTTAGGGTGTCAACTTAACAAATAGAATAATCAAACTAAGACAAATTATTTATTTTTATGTATCTGTTCACAGAGGAACCTTCATGTCTGTGGATTACACTGGTGGCTGGTATTTAACATTCCTAAATGTTCACCGTCGGCTGTCTGCTTGTAGCAGAATGTAGATAAAGGTTACAGGATCATTTCCTTTAAATTGCCCTGAAAAGGTTGAGCGCCTACCTGTTCACTGGCGTATCATCACTTTGGATAAGACCGTAAATTAGCTGCATAGTTGACTGGGGCTGAAACAATCAGACCACCATTACCTTTACTGGCGCTAATCATCTGCAGCACCATCTCCGCAGCCCCGCGGGCGTGCAGCCTCGCCTGCTGATACAGGATCTTCTGTTTTTCCATCTCCTTCTCCTGAACACACAGGAGCACAAGCACACGTGTAGTAATTGGCAAAGAGGAACACAGAGCCTGACGTTGTTAGGAAGAACGTACTTCAAATGTCTTCTCTTTTCCTTCCTCCTCTTCCTCCTCCTCATCTTCTGCACAACTCTGAGAACACAAAGATTGACATAGAAAACTATACATTTGATGCTGCTTAACATACCAGAATTATCTGTGTATAAATAAGAGAATAAAAAAACAACCTTTGCCATCATGTCTGCGTATGCAATATACAAAGGGTCTTCTTCCAAGTGGCTGAAAAGGAAACAAGCAAAATCAAGTCACTGGCTTCAAAACCTTGTTGATGATTTTATAACTTACTTTTAAATACCATTGTCAAGTACATTTCTTTTATTAAAAAAGCTAAATAAAGCACATGATTGTACTTTACTGCTCTTTAAACTGTCTTCATCAAACAAATATGAAAATAGAAAATGAGAAAACGGTTATTTTTACACAGACTTTCTGTATTGCAGAGTTATTTCACTGGTTCACCTTCTCTCTGTTAGAGCGTTGTGGCTGAAGTGGAGGATGAGTTGGTGGAGAGGGTCTGGCTGGATTTCAGCCACCTCCTCTTCCTCCTCCTCCACGATCTTCATGGGGGTTTTCTGCAGGAGTCCACAGGTGCAAATAGTTACCTCTGCCCAGTTCTACATGATCACTATTCATTCGTTTTGCAAGAAAGCATCCCAACACAGCTTCAGTTCATCAACATTTTTCAATATCCGCAAATTGTGCCCATTCACACGTTGGTAAAAAAATACAAAAAAATACAAAAAACACTGAAACGAGTCATTAACGTTCAACTAGCATTGGCATGCAGATGAGATTTTGTTGCGTCCAGTGATCCGTGGAGTGGAGAGGACAGGACGAGGAAGTAACGATGAGTGTGATGATGAAACGTGATAATGAACAGTGCTGGAACCGGTTTTCAAATACATGCGTGTTACAGCAAACAGATGCAAGCAATAAAGCCATTTGGTGATATGACTTTGAACATGAAAAATGAACCTGACAGTATAGGAGTCTGATACAGGGGGAATATCACAACTACTCCAAGAGTCAAAGCTACTCTGACAGTTTTCTAGAATTAAACTAACAAAACAATAATCTTCCCGATCAAAGACAGTGAATAATCGGATTATTTGAGCGACTAAAGGCTGTGCTTTAATCTTATTTCATGGCAAAGTTTTAGCGTCTTGATGAATTTGCTGCACATCTGCATACAAAGATTTAATATGAAATGACTACGCGAGCATGCCACTGACACCACGGCCACAGGACGTACTGTAACGTCACCTTCACACTCACACTACAGACTTACAGAGTACAGCGAGAAAGACAACTGATGGGTTGGATCCAGATCTGACAGCCAAACAGCTAGTGACAGCCTCCTAGTGAAAGGCCCTCCTTACCACTGCTTTCAGAAAGGCATAGCCTGCTTTTCTAGAGCTGCGAGCGCCGGAGCTGGCCCTGTGTCTCCTGAGTTGGTCATGCAGCCTCTGACCCCTGACGGATCTCTGTTTGAAGGGTTTCGCCCGCCTAGAGCGGTGGCCCCTGGGCGCTTTGGGCGAGGTCCCCACCCGGGCGCGCTCCCACGGCTCGACGGGCGCAGAGCTAAAGAAGCATTCGGCAGACAGGACTGGCAGAGGGGTGCCAACGCAGGGCACAAGGGGCGAGGGCAAGGCGAGCCCAGTACTTACAGCCATGTCCTGAACTAGCTTCTCCTCAAAGGAGTACTCCTCTGTCTCTATCCATAGTCTCTGATAGGCCGGCATGAAGAGGTTGATAGCGCGATGCCTGGGGAGGGGGGAGGTGAGGGGAGGTGGGGAGGTACAGTGGCATTAGGGCGGGCTCTGGTGAGTTGTTTGGAGGAAGACAGGAAGGAGAGATGTAGGGGGAGGAACGGGTTACAGGAAGTGCATTTCAGGCAGGGTGGTGATTGGTCAATGTGGGACCCACTGACTCTTCTGACTGGTCACATATATCTCTAAAATAACTGGTTATTTTCATCTGGTTGGAAAATTCATTAGAGGAACATGCACACTTTAGGCGGGATCTGCAGTTCTCTAACACATCGGTGCATCTGCAACAAAATGTTTTACTTTTTTGCTATCATCAGATTTAAAGATATTATCCTGAATAAAACTAGATGTGTTGTAAAACTGCACAACCTCTGAGAAAATGTCAGATGAAAAACAAATCTTAAAATCGTCATACAGCAGGAACTTAGATAACATAAAACAACTTTTTTATATAGCATATTATTGTTATTAAGCATATTGTAAACTACTAATCAAGCATCAAGAATGCATTAGCTATCTTTCTTTCTTTCTTTCTTCTTCCTTTCTTCATTCCTTCCTTCAGGGTACAACCTGAAATGAAACACAGCTTGCAGTGTGTTCCCACTTTTCCAAATACTTTGTTTCAGTCAATTCTCTGGCTCATTCTAGTTGACCAATCAGAATCAACAGTGCAGAAATAATTGGTTGCTAGGCAGAGATCGGTCCACAGCCTGGTGGATGAAGGGAGGGTTGAACAGATGAAGCATTCGCCCCGTAGTTTCACATTACCGTCAGCAGGGAGAACAGGCGGTCAAAGCTGGAGGCTTTGAACGCCCTTTCCAGCCAAACCTCCCGATAGCCATTCAGGAAGTAATTATTATTTTTGTATCTGAGGGAGGATGAGGTAGTGTTATGCAAAAAAACGACACAGAGGAGAATGTAATTAGGGAGGTGATGGGGGGTTTACATGGGCACACAATCAAGAAAAGAAATGCCACAACCCCACACGACTACTTTGTGATTGCATAATACAGTTTGATCGAGTCAAAGCAGTATCTTAACTGTTTAAGATAAATAGTTCACATCTATACAATCACTGACGTTGTTTATCGGTGCTGAAAGTGAGATGGGTCTGAGAGAAAGTCACCTGGGTAGATTGTAGAGGGGAGCCATGCGGAAGCAAGCCACCACAGCACGTTTACGCTGCTTGGACAGCAGCTTCTGCCACACACACTTCTTATTCCTCAGTGGCTGCTCCACCTGAGCAACAAGGAAACAACAATGATGAAACATTTAAGGTATTTTGTGTAACATTTATCATGATAATACCTTTTAGATTGTGATAATCAACAAAATCGTATATTGGTATAACATACAAGGCGTTAAGATTGCCACTGCTGATTATTTTCAACATCTACTATTCCATAGGCTGCTGTTTTAATCAATCAATTCAAATTCAATTATTGCATGTAATACTATGATTATACCCGTTATTAAAAAAACGAGGCATTGTGCTTATACCTGCTCCAGGTGGAAAACCGCAGCAGAGATGCTCTGGACCCGGTCCACTGTGTGTTCAGGGTTTACCGGCTCCTCACACTGCACCACCACATCTTTGTATAGGTTCAACTGCCACTGGACAGCTGGGTCATCAGACTACAACACAGTATCAACTGCATCAGTAAAATAAGTACTACAAGTTTTCCTCAATAGAATAGAATGTATGATTACATTAACTGCTATTGCTAATTATTCCTACACAGAATGCCTGTAATATTGAATATGTAAATAAATATACAGAGGTTTTAATTCAATTATTCAGTACCTATTTGCATATTTAGCTCACCTTTTCCTGAAGATGAAGATTCTGACGTAAGTGCTCCTTCACCTCATCATCTGTGTCTTTCTAAGATGGAAAAAACACAATGACGGGTTAATACACTGTTGCTATACATTAAACGACTATATTCATTAATTACATATTTGTAATCCTATAAAAGTCTACTGCACTGAATATAAGGCCTGCTTTCTCACAAACAAACACAGGGTTTAGTTATGCTCACCAGACTATAGCGTATCTTAGCCAGGGAGATGAGCTCCTGGTCCCCTGGGGTGCACATGTTGAGGCCGATGGGCAGCATCTTCTTCAGGGCAGCCACGATCAGAGAAGTCTGGATGGAGTAGTATTCTCCACGGCGGCGCTTGTGTTTTCTCTCCTGGTCCCCACCCGACTGCAAAGAGACACACCAGATCAGCTTAATCTATGCTAAAAAATCAAATCATCAAATCCTCACTTCTGGTTTTCATCCAGTTTGATGCTTTTATCGACATGTTCCACTTCCCCATCAGGCCAGTTTTTTGCAAATTTGCCTTTAACTATATAAATTTAAACCAAATACAAAATCCAATTTACAGTAACTTTCAAAAATGTATTTCACTTCATAGCCATTAAAAGGGAATTACATGTTTGGCACTGAAGATGCTTCATCATAAATTCCTTCACAAGTACCGTTTTGCGAGATTAAGAGCTGAATAGCTTTTCTTCACTGTGAGCGATTATGTCAAATCCTCCAAGATCGCAAATATATAAACTGTCCAGCTCTGCCAAAACAAATAAACAACAACTTCTCCCAAGCACTGTTAGCTGAGTGGCTGCTGCACGAAACGCTGACAACTTTACAGCAACAAATATCAGCATGAAAAACCTCGGTATAGAGGTGGATTTAGAGTGCACTCATACAGATGATTTGTAGAATATTTCACATCTAAATATTCAACTTGTTCAGCACATGTCAGATGATCTGTTAAAAACACAGGAAAGTGCTTAGTAGAAGGATTTTTTTTTCCTTTAGCAAAGTCAGTGGGACACAGTGGTGAGAACAGAACACCAGAGTATCCTGTCAGGCAAAGTATTCATGTTGTGCTTTCCCAAAGTGCTGACATAGTGTAGGAGAGCACATGAGTGGAGAGGGATGAGTCCAATTTAAACCTCGAGAGAAGGGAGATGTACTTTAGTCCATCTCCACAGGTTCATTAAGTGGGACAGATGTCTCCTAGCATGAAGACAGCAGTTTTCAAAGAGTTATTCTTGGAAGGCCTGTGGGTTACGTCAGCTATACTGAGAATGCTTAAATGCAAATTCAATTCAAATATTTAGTTTATAGAGCACACTTTCTGGCTCAAGGTCAAGATCCCAGGCAGTAGTGGAAAGTAACTATACTATTTAAAAGGTGCTTGTACTGATGCTACTTAATAACTTAACTCCACTACAGTTTGTCCACTACTGATGTCAGGAGACTTGCTTGATTCCCCGATAGAACTCAAGGAAATAAATGAATCAATACATGTTCCATTTAGGTGATTTCTTTTATAAACGATGAAGCTGGCATTTTGGGGGCATTTTACAATTTTTTTTTATTCAGTGATATCCTATGCTCTCCATCCACATCCTATGGACCCCATGGTTTACCTTAGACATCTTTGTCTTGCCTTCTCCAGTTAGGAAGCCCAAATTGTTGATCTCGTTCTGAACCACAAAATTTTGCTCCTCACGCTTAAAGTTCTGGGTTCAGAGAGCAGAGAAGAAAGATTAATCAAGAAAGAAGAAGATTCAAACTAATATTTAAATTTACATTGTGAATAAACAGTTGACCTACATGTGACTTGCACCAGAGGATGAAGATCTCAGCCACTGTTCTGAAGAGCTCAGTGGAGTCCGCACTCGGCCCCTTTAGCCATCTAGACCTGAAGACACAAAGCAGAGACATTTTTGATTGAGTTACAATATGAGCACATTTATTAAACACCAAGTTTAATAAATGACCAGTTAATAAATTAATAATAATAATAAACATCAACCAAAGAACCATGATGGAGTAACAGAATAAATCTCCTTCTAATTCAGTTTGGATGTACGTTAGTACCTGTTGTTATCCACATAGCGGACCAGCATTGGGTAGAAAGCGTACAGGTCCCTACAGAGCACAGCAAACTCATCCAGAATGAGCAGCTCCGCCTCCTGGTTGTCACCTTTACCGTCAGCCTTCAGCAGCTCCTCTTCAGTCACAACCTATTTTTGCAGCACATGAACACATTAGCTCCTTTAATCTGTTATCATTTCATTGGTTTAAAAAAAATGTCACACACGAGCCCTTCCAAGCCCAAGGTGATAATCCCTCCCTCCGTTCAGGAAATGACACAGAGGTATTTTTACTCTCAGTAGATGTGTATGTGTGCAGGAACGTTCTTAGACCACTGACAGCTCCATATATATGCTACAAGTTCCCCAGCTAATGATGGAGTCAGTAAAACTTTAACCACAGCAATACTGAAATACTGTGGTATTTATTTTAAGCTCTCACCTTCACAGTCTTCTTCTTTATTTTTTCCAGGGTGGGCAGGAAGTGAGTTCTCAGCAGATCTGCCCCAGCCTTGCAGATGATTGGCTGTGAGTAAACTGGAGACATAGACAAGGGAATATATATTTTTGACCGAAAGACTGATGTTTTCAAGACCAAGTTCTGTGGGAGGAAGCTGGAGTACCTGGTGAAAACCCACGCAGACACAGGGAGAACATGCAAACTCCACACAGAAAGGTCCCAGACCCAGGACCAAGGAGGTCTTGAACCTGCGACCTTCTTGCTGTGAGGCAACAGCACTACTCCACAAAACATGGCGATAATCATGAACAAGCCTGGCGATTACCTGCAATCCGCTTCATCCACGGGGCATCATCAATACCCAGGTTGTTGTTGAGGATCTTGAGGATGTTTCCAAGGATGATGCTGAGGTGCTCAGAGGTCACCATGGTGCAACATTGAGCATCTTGAGGCGAGTTCTCCGGGCCTTTCTCCCACCAGTTTGAGAGATAGTTGCACAGCATAGGAAGGATCACCTCAATCACCTGCAGGAAACAGGCTGAAGGTATGATGATGGAATAGGCAATCAGGAACTTATTGATATATGATGCAGTGGACCGAAAATTCTTAAGGGGATAATAAATCCAAGGATAGAAAAGTCCAACTAATGATAGATCTTGAGGTCACAAAGTACTATATTTGTACTTTTTTGGCAAAGTATATCATATAAACACAGTAAATATGAAATCTTGAAACATTATATATATCTGAGGTGGTGCAAAATCTACTGGCTAAAGATAAAAAGATATAACAAATATATAATGAAGAACTGCATTCTTACAGACACCATCAAACTTCATGTGCACACATTTAAGGGTCTGTTATGTCTCTAGAAGAATGTAATTTCAAAATGTGTACACATTTAGATTGTGACATTATATTCAGCATTTATGGCAAGCAATGACATTTCTTAAATGTTTTGTTGTTTCCAAATAAAGCCTTACTAGTGGTAAATGAAGTAAAGAATAAAACCTTAAAGGGGCGCTCTGGTGACTTAGTATTTAATTTTCAATAACTTGTTGAGAGACTGAAAAAAGGTTAAAATTGATAGAACGAATCCCCCAAAATTGCAGATGTCTGCATACATTCAAATATCCAATTAGGAAATTCAGACCTGTGGCATGTCACTGTAGCGCGCTCCAGACTCGGAGACATCGTTGACGTCCTTCAGCAGCTTGTCGAGACTCGGCATCTCTGGACACATCTCTTCCACTGTGTCGGGCATACTGAGGACTACAAGGCAAAAACAAATTTCAATCTCAGACAGACAAAAAAAAAGAATACAAACTTAGTCCTGCTTCATAGACATCTGCTAAATTGATTAGTTTAAATAAGGGTTAGGTTTATTTGTTGCCCCAGTTTCTGCTTGGTTTCTTTTTTTCTTCATTTTTTTTTCCTCTGCTGCATCCCATTCTTCAACATAAGTATATTCTCAAAATAGACTGAAAGAAATGTTAAAATCCGCCAGTGATGCGTTTTTCCTTCCCGGTCCAGTCGTTGGTCTATCAAGTTGATAAATCAGCTGTGCCTGTGGCTGTTGATAGCAAGTAGGTTGACAGCTCTGTTATTTAATGGTGCAGGTACCACATCTAGGGTAACAGATGAATTTAGAACAGCTGATTAAACCTGAGCTACATATGCGTTAAAAAGTTTTGATGGACATGTGCTGTCCAATCAGAAAATCGTTTTCACCATGGCATAAGTAATGACAATGACATAATGATGGTTAAAGATCACCACTTACTGGCCCTCTCTCGGGGAGTCTTGGTGTTGAAGACAGAGAGTGGGTTGTGGGCATTTAGTTGAGGCTCCAGGAACGCTACAGGCATCGCTGCTACCAGGTTGGCCAGGCTCTCCCCCAGCGCTGGCAGATGCCTGCATATCAAAATGCAAATACATATTGTATGACATAAAGGTGACAAGCAAGTATGAATAAATTAAAACACATCACTAACAGCTTGCTGCAACATAGAAAGACTTTCTTTTGTTTTTCTTGGAATGATTTACATCCACCATTTACCCACCATAGGGTGTCAGGATTGATTTAAAACAGACAGCTATGGTCATGGTCCTTTTTTTTATTCTTATTATTTATTTTATAGCTTGACTCAGCTCAAGGTGAGAGGTTTCATCCACAATAACGATGGTAGTTTTTCTGTGTAATAGCCACTCAGGGAATAATCTCACACAATCATGGTTTTAATGAAACATTACACAGATCCAAGTTGTGTTGAAACTCCTGAACAACAGAATCCTTTTTTTTCTTTTAATAGATTTTAATAAAACACATTTTCTTACCAGCAAACCCCTGTTTCACATACTGCATTTGTCAAACACTCTGATATTAATTCTCATAAATGATACAAATAATTGCACACATTACTCTTTCTCAAGGATTCTCAAAATCAATGACCACCTATAAAGCATATAAGCCATTTTTCATCGTGCTGCAGGTGACACTTTGGCCTCTTACCTCTCCACAAAGATATTCTTTCCTGTTCCCAGCGAGTAGAAGCAGGTCAGAATTCGGTAGCAGGACAGCTGCATGTCATCCACTGGCACACAAATGCTTCATTAACCACACATCTATTTCTCACAATAAAAACAACTTCCAACAAAAAAAAGACTAAGATATAACGGGGGAAAGGCAAATTGGAATCTATAAACTCACACAGCAGGTCCACGGCAAAATCATATGTTGTGAGGTGTTCAAACAGAGCAGTGAGGATGGGCAGCAGCGCCACAGTCACGTAATTGATGCTCTGAGTGACGCTCTTCATCTGTGCACGCGACTGCATGAACTTCCCCAGTTTTAGCATCTCCACCAGCTTCTCTAGGTCCTCCGCCGCATTCTCAAAGAAAGTGCGAATCCCGGCTTTGACCAGCTCTGTGCCAGACTTCATCACAGTTCTGAGAGAGAAAGGAACATAAGAGCTAATGTGAACACACAAGACTGATGTTAATTATCTCAAACTTAGTTGAAAACATTTTTAAATACTAAAAATATATGTGCTGTATGTGCTTACCTTGTGTCCAGTGAATGAGTGAGGATGTGCAGACAGCTCACCATCATTGCTGAATCACTTCCTGTGAGAGAAGAACATTTGCTGTAGCTATCGGAAGAGAAAGTGAAGAAGCACAGAAGCAAAAAAAAACAAAAAACAGAGGCCAACCTTACCAAAGAGAGAAATCCGATGTCTGACAAGAGCTGCCAGCTTACAGAACAGGCTGGAGAAAGAGAAAAGTTAAGAACAGAACTGAACAAAAGGTCAAGACAGAACAAAGAAGGGCTGACGGAAAGGAAAGTAAAAGGGAAGAAAAAAAGAGAGCTTCATTATTCACTGAGATAAAACTTTGGGTGAGGGAGGACATCCCATTTGTCAAAAAGCAACCAAACTGCAAACACATGCCGATGGGGGAAAAAAAAAAAAAGATTATGAATACCTGGTGACCAACTCCTTCTCTTTGCTGGAGGCGCAGCCACAGACAGACAGAGCCTTGCTGGGTGTGGACAGGAAGTAGAGGCAATGGTTCTTAAAGGTTTGATCGGTCAGCGGGAGCAACACCTGGAGAGAAGAAATGTAACCATGAGACCAAAACCTCAACAAAATGATATATTATATGTCAATTCTGCAGCATTTCAGTGGTTTATTTCAATTTCAGATATCCAGACCTTTGCAAAGAACTTGATTTCCTGGTCATGCGGTGATTTGTCAGTCTTCCCACTGGTGGCCATAGCCTCTGGATTGACAAGTTCAGTAGCAAGGTTAGAGTCATACATTTTTACACACGTGTACAACACTTACTTACTATTACTACAAACTCACCAAGATGTGCAATAAACTCCTGAGCAGAGTCCACATATTGCAGCAGCCTCTTGAGAAATTTGTAGGCAAATCGCTTCTCCATGGATGATGACTCCTGCTCCATGTCCTTCAGACCTCTGTGACAGGAAAGAACTTCCTTTAGACTCCTTTACCTCACATGGCATCAGCAAAAGTTTAGCACATGTAAATAACAAAAAAGTTGTTGTACATAGAAAAAAAATGTAGAATAATCACTTAGTTTTGCTGTATACAATACAGTATACGATCAATAGCAAATAGAAGTGAGAAGAGCTTAACCTTGTGATGGTGTATCCACTTATTTGCAGGAACTTGAAGAGCTCCTGGGCCTTTTCTCTGTCTCTGTATTTCTCTTTAGCGGTCAGGGTGTCATAGGGAACCAGCAGCGGGTGGGTCCCTCCTCCTTATAGGTCAAACCCCATTCAAAAAATGCATTTTACCCCAAAACATCATGTACAAAGCTCAAATAATTGGTACCTTCAAAGTAAACATATCGGTGCATCTATAACCTGTACATTTGCATACCTTTGCTAAGGAGTTCAGTTTTTTTCTTCTTGGCCCAGATGTTGTGGTAATTTTCTGCAACCACCTCCACCATGCCCTGTGGATGCAGCAACATTTTTTTTTTAAAACACATTTCTTTCACTCATTCTACGCTGTAGTTCAATTTTTAACCTTGCTAGAGTGTTCCACCATTTTGTTTTAGATGAAACATCTATGCCATGGATTGCCATGAAATTCTGTATGTTGGTTATCTTATCATTTCAATTTTGTTATTACTTTACTGTTTATGACTGCAATCCTAAAACACTAATGGCATCCCAATCAGCCCACATTTTGTGTTCAGGGCTGATTACCAAATGTTAGCATGAATATGTGCCTAACTGAATGGTTGAAAAATTAACATTTTTCAACCATTTTAAATTAGATACCTGCTAAGCAGGCCTGGTTGAAGATTAGTCTTGTAAATTCTTTAAGGATATGTATGTGTATGGTAAGAACAGTTAGAGTCAAATGAAAACCAACCTGTAACTCTCTGGACAAAGTGACATTGTGCAGTTCCATCGGAGAAGGACTGAATCCATTAATCTATAAGTTAAAAACCGACAATACAAGCACAGAGCAATGTTTTAACATGAAAAACATGTTTCACCACTAACATAGAATGATATGAAGCTAACAGTGTTTTTGTCTCTGTTTAGGAAAAATTCTCTGCTATGCAGGAAGAGATGAATTTAATGTCTCAGGATTGATTTGAGTTAATACCAGAATCTTTCTATACAAAGAGCCAAATGTATTTTTCAACATGTTAACACGTTTTTTCTGAAATAACCAATTGTCTTAACCTGAGTATTCCCATCCTTCATTGCATGCAATATCCAACATGGCAGCTGCCAATAATTTACCTTTTGATGCGGCCTTAAGTGTTTTAAGCAATTTAGACTGCAAGTGTATTTTGAAATATTAGCAACTTTTAGCGTTAAACTATTTCATTATCATCGGGTTTCAGGTACGTCATCGGGTATGTGTCATACAAATGGCTATAAGCTACTTACGGAGGCATTTGACAAACATCTGTAGCACCCAATAAACAACTCTAGGCTTTCATAAACCACACCTCCAATATGAACAAATGGTTCCCAGACTGTATATCAATCTACATTGATATGAGGTCTGGTATTAAAGACATTTAAAGTATCGATAAATAAGTCCATATTTATTACAATATAAAAAAATAAAAAAAAAACAAATACATCTAAGGTGTACAGCATTTACTATTCAAATAAAAATGGTCAGTCAGGCTATTACCAAAACAACTTGCAATAACATGATAGATATCTTCATTTTTTAACACAATATAGCAATATTTGTATATTATTGTACATCCATAGTGTTTATAGTTTATAAATGAGGTAGCAATATTGCATTTTAGTTTTACAACAGAATACATTCATAAATAAAAAAAATTTGTTTTTCTTTTTTGTCTGGGAATTATATTGCAGGATATTTATTACCTGAGAATCCTTTCGTTGTTTTTCACTCTCTCGCTGTTGGAACATGGCTTCTCCCTCCTTGGTCCTCTCAATGTTCCAGCCTGCAGCCAGCATGCTCTTTAATGACTCCTTCACTGGCCACCGATATGTTTCTCTCTCCTACAACAACCAAGCAAATTCAGTTTTTGCTGAAAATCTGTTACCATTAATATCCTTTTTTTATATAGCCAATTATTTCTTAAATATAACAACCAGGATGAATTTACCTTCTCACTCAGAGCTTTATAAGGCTTCAGCAGTGGATGGGTTTTTGCCTGCTCATCCACATTATCTCCATGTTTCCAGCCTGCTGATACCTGAAAACAATGTAGACTGTAATTATAAGTTCTCAATCCCCAGGCATTTTACACTGCCTCTCCCAAGTGTCTCTAAGTATAAATCACATGTCAACATGCATGAGGGAAAACAATGAGACCATACAGTGTCTGACCTTCTCTGAGGACCACTTGTCATGGGAATGCTCTGCATATTTGTTGGCAATGTACTCAAGTTTTTCAGGAAGGGAGATGCTGAAAAATAAGAGTTAATGTTTGTCATTATATCAAAGTAAATTGCACTTGTATATTAAACAGATAAAAGCTTTGTTTTAGGTTTTGGTTGGTAGCTTTTAAAACAAATACTATATTTGGAAAAACACAAATCAGTTTAAGACTTAATTTTTTAATTGTCCTTTTATCTCCTTGACTTTAAATAAGTGATTAAAAGGTGAGTGTATTTTCACATCACTCACTTGGCAGTATTTATGGGTTTGGGGTCAAAGTTGCCCTGTGCATCAACCGACGCCTGGTTTTCCAGTGTTGCACCTAGTGTGGAATCCACAAAGTCAGGAGGCAGGGCTCCGGCGATAGCACACAGGCATGAGTTGGCCATTTTGAAAAGCTCGGGATCATACTTCTGCATAAGAAAAGACGTAGAGGAGAAGGAAAGAGAGGTTACACAATGATTATCCCAAAATTTTCTCTGCAGGTTTTGAGGGCATGACTGCTTCGTTGTTAGATGGAAAGACGGCGCAGAGCAAAGCAGAGCCAGGGGAAGAAGAAGAGAAGGACAGAAAATAAAAGGCCAGACAGTAGGAAAAGTCT
This sequence comes from Lepturacanthus savala, assembly GCA_030544235.1. Lineage (NCBI taxonomy): Eukaryota > Metazoa > Chordata > Actinopteri > Scombriformes > Trichiuridae > Lepturacanthus > Lepturacanthus savala. The sequence goes on from CM060477.1 coordinate 15,549,211, forward strand.
ACACCAAGTGGCAGCCTGTCACACACATAATAAATGATTCATTGGTTACGGCGTCGCCTCAGCCGCAGTGAATCACTGAGCTTACACTTCACTACCTCTGACTAACAAGAACGTTTCTTCCTCAGGAGAGCCACGCTTGAGGGGTGAAGATTTTCAGAGAAATAGAATAATGAAAAAACAGCAGAAAATAGAGAAAAGCCTTATGAGAGTGATCACCACTAGACTAAAAAACCATCATACAGAGAGAGATTTAAAGGCCCCTTGAAAGGGAAATACAGTTTTAATATCAAGTCCCTGTATTAACTGTTCATGTATTTCTTGGTATATCAAATATATAGTCAAAACTTATATTTTTTAAACTTTGAAATTATTTAAAAATACATCACATTAAGCTAAATGCTAAGCTCAGCCCACTTTTTTGTGGTCCAATTCAATGTGTGGATTTGATGTATATCTCTCTTGTAACAGATCAAACCTCAAAAAATATATTTTCTATAGGAAAAATATTTCCTCATCTCAATTTTTATTCTCGGAGAAAATGGGCAAGAACAACATGTGCAAAATACAGGGAGGTATTGCAGTTTTAAGTCCCCTGGTCCATGCACATTCTGTCATCTTATCTTAATAAATAATCTATTAAAACATGGTTTCTGATTATACCTTGTGAGACAGGGAGTCAAAGATTCCCCAGAAGAGTTTCTTAGTGAGGAGGAGCTCCTCCTCAGAGGCTATGCCCAGGCTGCCCATACCAGTCGGCAGGCAGTAGTACTTCCAGTTCTGCTCATAGTGGTTGGTCAGCAGCTAGAAATCAGAGATACAAGAAAGCATAAACAGTCAGGTTCAAACATAACAAATATCTTTATTTCAATGACTGAGCAGTGCTCGCTTTCACTGTGAAAACAAGATGCAAGGAGATCATTTTTTTTATTTTGTGTTGTTTGTGCTCAAAATGAGGATGATGGATGGGTTATGGAATTTGAGATGCCTCTGATTGCTTGCATTCATAAATCAAACACAATACTGTCAACAGTATCTCACCTGGAGGGATATTTTGCAGTAGTCAGAGAGCATGGGAACGTCAAACACCAGTCGTCTGAGCAGTGGCTGCATCAATGAGGGACGCATATATCTGTAAATTAAGTTAAAGACATAGTTTAAACATAAAAACGATAATAAATTATTAAATAATAAATAACTATATAATATAATAAGGCAACTGAACTAAAACAGACAAAATAGGAGATCCAAATATGCGGAATTTAGAACAAGTCGTACAAATGTAGAAGGGAATCAAATGCATGCCTGCAACACAAAATGCATACATGTTGGCAGGTCTGTGAAATAATTCTCACTTTTGCAATTAATCCAAGTGCACCTGTAGATACAGACTTTCCAAAAAAACTTTGTTAAAAACTTGGTTTAAAAGCACTAGGTTCAACTGTATGAAGGAAAACTTTGAATAAAGCCCAGAATGTGATCATAAGTACCTGGCAGACAAACTCGATGCACCACACTGTATGACTCAGGGTCAAAAGAAACTTGTCAGACACAACCAAAATAACCTCTGCATGTTATGTGGTGAAAATCCTTAATTATAAGTGTGACAACTCTGAAATACTAAGTAGGTTGTTAATGAATGATAATGCTGCTGATGCTGTCGTTGCTATCAATAGAGCTGAAATCAGAACATGTCAATCATTCCAGCAGCTCAGCGTGGCAGTTGTTTGTACCTATAATTAAGTCCAAAATATGCCTATCATTTGTTCATAAAAGAGAATAAAAGTCATGTTGCTGGATAAATTAACCGTAATATCAAATTTAGCTTAATTTAAGTCATGGTCAATCAATGTTTCTGGGCTGTACAAGTGAATTTGAGGAGAAGGCTTTTCAATATGTGTTCTAGTAAGGGCTTGAGCCAAACTATTTGACAGTAGAATTGTTTTAGTGGGCATCAGCTGGAAATATCCCGCTCCTGGGCAAAGCTTGACAGGTCTTACTTGCAGATAGAAAGCAGACACTCCTCAATGGCGTCCCTTTGTGCTTTAGTGAGCGAGCGTCCTTTGGACAGCCGGTAGATGGTTTGCAGCGTGGAGTCGATCAGCTGGGCGTAGTGCTCTGTGCTGGCAAAGAGCGCGGCACAGCGCGTCAGCAGGGGCAGCACAGCTGAGCCAATGTACCTGTTCATGGCCAACGCTGCCGCAGAGGTGCTCAGAACCTCCTGTGGGACGGAGAACAAAACACATACTGATATCAGTGGGAGGTTGGATTGATTAAAGGCTCCTGGCAGGGGAAAAAAGAAAAATGTGTGCTTTTCTGGCAGAAACAAACATAAAAATCTTGGCAAGAGTGAAGTTCAAAAACTTTCATTTTTCTCTGATGTCACAGCAGGCACCGGTTCATTTAGTCACAAAGGTTTGAAAACTGACTGAATATAAATCATTTCCTGAAGATTTCTGTATGTTATTACTTTTAAATTTGACTTATATGAGGGACAGGAGGTGGTGGTGATGCTGTGAAATGCAGTTCACCTAATATGTATGCAAATTAGGAACAGTAAATAAACCTTACTGTTGAAAAAATAACTCATGACTGAATGACAATGACTTGTAGAGGAATGAAAGAAAGGGAGTCATGTATAAACTTAACAAAATCACTGTTCTGGTGTAATAAATACTCTGAAGGCTTGATATAGGTTGTGGACAAACATGAATTTCCTCCATACAAGACAACAAAACAATCTTCCAACAATTCAGTTTTTATGAATCTAAAATGCTGACAAGGAAACAAAACTTCATCGAAAACAATGTTTAATAAACCTGTGGTATATGTCAATAGTAATGACAGTTTGAATTAATTCAGCTGATTATTTATAAGGAGAGTGATTATATTTCCTCTAGAGAAATGTGAGAAATATTCCCGGTGGTGGATTCTCTCTTTGCCCCAGTAGAGGAGTGTTATGTCTCCAAGTATTACAAATTAGACAGCTGCAATGGATCCTGTCACCTCATACTCCACATACACCATGTATCAATAAATTTCTGTTATTCTAATTAATGTAGTACTCAACTCTTTTCTAGAGGCCTGTTCTAATGTATTATTTCCATCTTGTGCACATCATCTATTGCAAGCCTGTGGCCCTGGAAAAAGGATCCTCCTGTTACTCTTCCTGAGGTTTCTTCCTCTTTTCCTTTTTTTAGGTTGATTTTCCTTGTACGATGTGAGGGTCTAAGGAGAGGGGATGCTGTGTTGCTGTTGAACAAACTTTGACAGCCATTGGATGAATCTGTGATTTGTGATTTTGGGCTATACAAATAAAGTTGACTTGACAAATTGACAGTTATTATATGTAAACTTGCAAAAAATATTTTAAATCACCTCATTTCTCCTTATTATTGAATTCCAAACACACCATTTCAATCAGTAAAGTAAACGCAATGGAGATGAGACAGATGATGAAATAAATAGGCAAACCTGTATTGGTAGCTATCGAGTATAAATATGGTTGGAAGGCATAAGAATTCCTAGTGAGCTGTACTTAAAAGTTATTTGTACTCACTGTGTCCAGAGATGCAGAGGCTTTGAGATCAGGCAGGAAGCCGACCTCCAACAGCTGGAGCAGGAAGCTCTGGTCCTCGATGCCATACACTCTGTCCAGGAAGAGCACCATGGAGGCCTTGTGGTCCGGGCAGAAACAGGCGGACATGTCGGGCTCTGCCACTGTGCCATCTGAAGGTTGGCACAGGTTTAACAAAAGAAAGTATCCAATTTATCCAGTTTGTTTTTATTAAAGATATACACTTTGTAAATGCATTTATTATTTTTTTTTATCTGTAATCGGAATATTTCTAGTATTTTTAGATTATTTAGGTAATGGAAAAAACAGCTTTAAATATTGGAAATGGGAGATTTGCATGTATTTAAGAAAAAAGTAAATCAAAGTATGATAGACACCTTTTAAAAAACAGCTTGCGTTCTTGTCTCTACCTTAAACTGCTGTGATAACAGCGTTATATACCATTATTTTCCACCACTCTAAATATTTTTAATCATCTGTTGCTGCTCAAAAATCATCTAATCAAACAAATAAACACCAGCCACCAAAGACCACCATACCTTTATTAACTACAGCTACTTTGAGTGGGATGCTGATGATGCCAACAAGGTCTGTAGTGGGAACCAGAGAGCGCAGGATGGCTCGGATACGCAGCGCCTCACCTTTACCTGCATTGATAAGCTGTGAGACGTACAAACAGACTTAGTTGGCGCAATTAGTCATTATAGCAATATCACTCTATAATTAGAATGGGTTCTGAATAGCGGTAGAGTCTGTGCATTATGAAAAGGCATCAGTACAGTATTGTAGCTGAAATCAAATTAAGTTAAAATGGTTTATGCCTTGTGTTCCATTTTTATGAATCCTCCTATAATAAGTGCATTCACCAAACAAAAGAAGCGTCTTCCTCACTCTTCTTCTTATACAGTGGGAACAAACACGCTAATTAGTTATATTTATGACAGCCGAGCTATGTCAGCACTACGAAGGCACTTTGATAAAGGATGCTGCTGAGAGTCTCACATGCATCTCTGGAGCGCAGCGTCCCAGCAGGTCAATAAGGGCTGAGTAGAAGGACATGATTGCATTGCCCATGTGGATAACTTCTCCCTCTTCCTCACCAGACCTGAAACATACAGACATACACAAACACACTACTCTTTTAGTCCCTTGGAGAAATATCCTTCTTGAAAATCACAAACCTCCCTGGTATTCAAAGACTCAGGAGTTATGAATTTACAGGTTCTACAAGGTAGTTTGGGAAGCAAATGGGCAATAGGGGAGTAGCAGATGGGAAAATAATGTTTTGGCATAATACTAAACATGATCTCCTTACAGGCTAATATATCATATATATTGATTTTTGTCCCCATTCCCCTTTCCTCTCCCCACTTCAGGGAATAATATCCTTACCCAATAAAATGCAGCCAGTGTATTACAGGCTGAGCAGGCAGGGGCCAACACTTTCGAAAAAATGGCCATAGCTTCAATAAATGTAAATGCTACGTTCTTTATTCTGATCCTCTAACCTCTGGTATATTAACATTAAATCTGTCTTTATGGTAAACCTGTGTCTTTAAATTTCTCTGATTCAGTTATTCAAAATTCTACATGATGCATCATTCATGCATTAAAAGTGTGATGCTGACACATAAAAAAAGTATATATAAAACCTTATACCCTTTCTTTCCTTCTTTGAGCAAGCTTCCACAAAGAAGTAAACTTCAACATCTTCCCAGTAATGTGAGTGAACAATATATCATATTCATACTAATACAACACTAAAGTGTGAAATAACTATAATTCAGCTACACAGAAATTCCCCACAAAGACACAGATAATGTGAGACTTAATCACTCCTGATTGCTTTTGAAACCAGTGAATTGGTTATTAATGTGTCATGATGTTCTAAAAGCTGATTGAGAGGCTTTTCCAACCTCACAAGGACAAACGTTTGTTTTAAGAGAAACTGATGTGGATATCTACCCAGTGTTGACTACAGCAGGGGCTTTGGGCAGGTCCAGAGCTGGATCCTCAGAGATCTTGATGGCCTCCTTCATGGTGGCCAGCAGACCCTGGCCACCCTCTCCCCTCAGGGCGGGGCCAAAGCACTCCGGACGCCTGATCAACAGCTTTACCACCACGTTGGCGTTTTCCTCCACGCTCTCACCTGATATGCACATATAGCAAGGCCAGTCGACAGATGTTTAACTGAGGCATTTGACTAATCTAATGTCTGCAAAGACACATTCCTGGTGCAATCATAATGTATATACAGTGTTTGTCTGGCATGAATAGTCTTTTCTGACTGACTGGCAGATGTGCATCACATTGTTCAGCTCAATGTACTACTACATGTATTACAAATAATACAGACACCTGCTCATTGACATTGCACAACAGTTCCACTAATGGACATAAACTCTGAATTGTATCTCTAACACATTAACAGTATTTTCTTGTTGCACTCAATAAAGAAGTCAACATACCATTGCAGAAGACGGCGAACCTCAAGAAGGATAGATAACGCTCTCCCTCTATGGGGTTCCAGCCCAGGTCTGGGTAACCCTTGGCAACAAGCATGGCACAACTCTGAAGACCGCAGCCTGCTAGGTATGTCACCACCTACACACACACACACACACACACACACACACACACACACACACACACACACACACAAACAGTGTCAGCTTACTAAACTGGCACACAATTATAGTTAACTTTTGACTGGGAAGACGTGCGGTTTCTATTTCCATCTGACTTTGTTTCACCATAAGTCAGTATTGAGAAGTTTTTATAAGAAGTCATCTCAGTAGTTAATAGTTAGGTTGTTTCAGAGCAACTAATCTATAGGAAACTGAATTTACTCTTGAAGCAAGAATATCTGTCTCTCTAATTTCAGCATATTTCATGGTATTGATGGATATTGAGGATTTGATTAAAATCGTCTTTAATTCCATGATGACTAGAATAGTATTTAACATTAAAGTATATCTGAACTGCTACAACAGCAACAAATTCTTCAAGGTCAGTTTTAACTAACAGAATAAAAAAAAACACATGGCAATCTAATAAGCCTGAAACCACCATAAGCTCTGTCTAAACTGCACGATTCTACCAACAAAAGTACAGAGTGACATAGATGAAAAAAATCAAGCTGATATCTTTTACACTTTCTATTGCAATGAGCTGAAACAAGTTTGCTGGGCTGCTACATTTTAATAGTGGCTTAAGGATTAAATATGGTGTAATTATGACAAATTTTATTAGGTCTCTAATTCTTATGCAGCCTTAGTTGTTTAGCTACAGTCAAGATTTACAATTATAGTGCGGGAGCAACAAACCTTCTCCAGATCAGGCTCCTCCAGGGCCAGAGCCAGGCCGTTGTTGTCCATCACTGAAGAGGCAGCGACATCCAGCGGAGTGGAGCCTCGCATGGCTTCAGAGGCTAAACACAAAATAATACTGGTAAGTGTTATCAGCGATGCCAAACGGCTAAACAACAGGGGGCAGTCTGTGTACATTTAGATAGATAGAATAGCAGGTAGAGTTCAGGTGGTGATGGGAACAATTCAGATTTACAGTTGACCTTTGGACAAAGGCCGACGATGTATTACAAATGACATACTGATAAAAAATGTTTTTGTTAGTATTATTCAAACATTTTAAAAGTTTATTGTTAAAGTATAAAACATTTATATTTTAATTCCAAATATAATAAAACTTGAAAAATTTGCATAAGTATAATTTTATATATTACAGTACCTACAACAATTAACAATAATATAGTGATCAGTGCACTTTTTAATTACCAACTTAAAACTTTTGAAGACCACAGACACAAAAAGACAAAATTGTGGGAGAAACAGGACTCTAAACTTTAATCAAAAAAATCTAAATACAATGAAAGAGGAATAACGTGCGTCACAGTGAACTCATGAGTCGCACGTTCACACTGTGATTTACAAAAATGAGCACAAAACAAATGTTTCACATTAGGCATCTCTCTGGTGTTTTTGCATTCGTCTGTCCTCTTCAGACCACGTGAACCTCTCCTTTTCACAGGCAGGTGCTTACAGCAGCAGCAGCAGCCGGAGCCCAGTGACTCATCGGTTCTGGCCTGCATACCGAAATATTCCTCCCTCCCTCCCTGTCATTCTTCTCTGTCTATCAGCAGCCGCTTTCACTCTCACACTGATACCTTGGCATTTCTAATTAGAGGTGGTTATTTTTCTGAACCAACCACTTGTCATAATACGGGCGATACGTACTTCATTTAGCTGAAAAACTCTCACAGCAAGCAGCACTTGCTGGTCTCGGTGAATAGTTTTTATTATTTTAGGAAATTCGCAATTTTTCACTTCTACAGTGTGGCGATAAAACTTAATATTTCTGTATTTCACCACATCCCTCACCAAATTTCAGTAGTCATCTCTTCTTGTACTTTAAGAAACCAGTTCAGCTCCTCTAGCTTATCCTTCATGTCTTCATTTTAATGTTTTTCCATATAACCTTTGTCTTCCTCTCTCAGATTGACAAATGGGTCAGTGATAAATTATGGTTGGCAAGATGAGAAAGTCAAAAACCTAATCCTAGAATACACTTTTAAAAGCATCTCAAAATGCACATTTAGTGTTCCCTTTGGATTTGTGTATTTTCAAAGTCAATTTGTACCACAGTTTTAAAAAAAATCTTATGAAAAGCGTAATTTTTTGACACAAAATGTCAAGTGGTGTAACTGGAAAATAATGATAAAGGTTAAAATCTTTTTAAGAGAGTTAACTATCTGCTACTAAGTTTTTAAGGTTACACCATATGACAATTACAAACATTATCCAAAATAGTCAAAAAAAGCTGTAATATTCTGTCTAATTTAGCAAATTCATCACTGCTTACCCAGCCCGACGCTACTGTTTTCCAGCAGGTAACTCAGGTGGTCAAACATAGCTTTCTGGTTCTGGCGACTAATACGACAGAAGTAGCACAAGAAACGACAGCAGCTTGCCACCATTTTGGGGAAGGCGATCTCCTGTGAATGAAGAAATTATAGTAGATTTATAAAGCTGTGCTGGAATCAAAACTTTCTTTTTGTATGAGACATTCTGAAGTTCCTTAGTACTAGTGCTTCTCCAAAGAGGTGACTGCAGGAGCTCAGGCAGATCATGATCTATTTTGATATCTCTAAAAGCTGCTGAGTCCATGTATACGTTTGGCTCTGATAACGGGCTGTGACTTATCAATATGCTTATGGTGCAGTCAATAAATAAAATGTTGACAACAACCGGAAAATAATTTCACCTTCAAGCCTTTCTGCCTTTTATGTCGTTAGGTCTGTGTCATCCTCATTTTAGTAAGTTCGAGTATGGGTTCAGTCCAAGGTTCAGTCAGAGCATAAATCTAAGAGCAGAGTAATTTATGTCCATGTCGGAGATGAAAGTACATTGCCAGAGGAATGGATAGATACAGGCGGGAGGGAAATCTTCTTCTTGTAAATTAGACTCTGTAAATATGCACAGCACAAGTTGCCCTAACTGTTCAACTTTCAATCACACCACACTTCCACTTCTTTAATCAGACCTTTAAAAACCAAAGCAATTTTATCCTTAGACTGTGTTTTATCAAAGTGAGATGTTTTTTTTCCAATAGTAATGCTACGTTAATCTTGTGCATACCTCTGAATAAACATTTTTATGGTCCTGTATCATAGAAAGTGGACTTTTTTTGATCATACAGAAGGTCTAGGTGTTATATGCAACCTGGATTTACAAACTGTGTCTTAAGTTCACCAAGAGATAAGAGAAGCTTAAGAGAGATGTAAAATTAGATTTGAGATGATTTGAATAACTATATAAATATTAAAACTTAAATAATACCCAGAGGAAAAAAAAACACTATGGCAAACCTACTGAATTTTTAAACATTTTCTTATATTGTATGTTTATTTCATGCCTTCATTATATTGTTTTAGAAAATCCACTGGCCAACTAATCCATTGTTTGATAATTCTGTATCATACCGTGATTAAGACATCATTGGGGATAAACATGATCTACCTTTATAAGCTCTGTTTACCGCTACTTTATATGGCCACTGTAAGTGAACTACATGTATCAAGTGGCAATAACCTGGTCTGGAATTTATGTGTGAGACTGTGTGATCAGACTGTCAGAGTCAGATGTGAAGGTCTGAATGTCTCCCTGAGGTCTGTCTGTCTGTGGTTCTTTTCATGTTTGGCACAGGTCGTGGCATTAAATCACAACCTTCTCTTCCAGCTTCTGTCAGCACTGCCCAAAAAGGAACGACTCCCTCTGACCCCTCTTATGCCTTTACCTAGTTTACCCCTCTGCCCTCTCTATTACCCTTGTGGTTTTTCTGGGTATTAGGTTGTTGCTCTTGGCTTACCTCATCCTCTTAGGATAAAATTTCCTGAGATCACGATACTACAGAAGTGAATTGCATAGCTACCAGAGTAGTATCCAGTTAATATGACATTTGACGTGACATTTACAGTGATAATATACTATACACAAACTTTATTAACTAATAATATTATAATATTACATTTTTTTTTAAATATTGTACAAAATTCTGGATTAAATTCAGGAAAAAACATGTCAGTTTGTCTTTATCTCCACATCAAAAGAATAGTCAAAGAGTAGGCAAATTAGATTTAGGATTAGATTTATGGATTTAGAAAAAGTGACTGCAGTGTATCAAATAGAACAGTGACATTTAGTCAGGGCCATCAGATTTTACTACTTCAGAATTCTGCATATTTTTGAGGTAGCAGGAATTGTAGTTCAGGAACAAAACAAATTGGAAAGTTTCTCATGTTAAAATGCAGAACAAGTTTCTATCTCAAAGTTTCCTTGTTCAAGTTCCTGTGGCAGAAAGTGAGAGAGGATCACAGAGAAGGCCTAGAAGCTGTCACTGATAAGGGTTAAATGAATTTAAAACTACACCTACCTGTGATTTGTCTCCTCCCAGCACATTGACCATGACCTCCATTACAGTCTCGTGCATACCCAGCACTCTCATCAGGTTGGGATGCTGGTAGAAAACCTTATTGTTCATGATGTCACTGGAGAAACAGTAAATTGTGAAGGTCACAGTGTACTGTACTGTATATTATAATATACTATATGCTCCTCTTTGTATATACATCTATGAGGGTACAAACGTGCAATGAAGAAATGGGTAATAAAAACTATAAAATACTTTGACATTTCCATTATCATTGCCTTAAAAAACCTTCAGAGATTCATATTTTCTTACCCAAGTCCATCAATCATGAGTTTCTCCTCCTCCTTGCCCATACGTACTGCCAGCAGAGACCTGATTTGACCCAGAGATGCCAGTAGATTAATAGCATCCATAACAGACGCAGCGCTGATGGTGTAGGACTTCTTCATGGCCCGAAGCAACTCCCCAATGCCGTCGTACTGCCTCCTCAGCAGGCTGAACATCACTCTGACCAACTCCGGGTCTTGGATGTGAGACTCCTGGATCCAGCTGGTTATAGTCTGGGAGATCAGCTCCTTTAGGTTGGCTGGAGAAGTGAGAATTCAACATCCACAAAGTGAATAATGGTATAAAGGGTTGTTAAGATAGGGATACTTTGCAATTATAGGTTAATGGTGCAGGCGGCCATGCTTTTTGAATTTCTTTAAGAGCATTTGGATATACAGAGATGTAAAGTGTTGTTAGATTATATAGAGATGATTAATACACAAATATATATAGCTCAGAATAGATCATTCTGGGCTGGCCGCTCCATTTATTTTATTGGTTTGGAACAAAGATTTTGCCTGAAAAAAAAAAAAAAAAACATCTGCCAAAGCTGTACCTTGTTACCTATCCTGTGATATTCATGGCCAGGATCTTGACACATAATCTTGAAAGTCTGAAGATCAGTTGAATGAGCATTGCATTGCTGATTTTTGTAGATGATGTGGTCCTGATGGTGCCATTAGTCTGTGACCTTCAGCACCGCTAAATTTGAAGCCATGATTCTCAGCTGGACACCGGTGGACTGTCTACTGTGTCCTTACCCTTAACCATAAACTGAATAAATAATGGACGTAGTCACTGTGCCATCACCCGGGAATACAGACACCATCTTGTTTTTTTTTTCTGGAGCCAGAAGTGTCTATCCTAGCAGACAGCTAGCAGCTAGCTGTCAGTTATAGTAGCAACTCCCTGTTAATCCAAAACTTTATGCTTTCTTGGTACTTTGGGATTTGCTTATTTTTTTCCCACAGGGAATGCTGCTTGATCCTTTCCCTGAGTGAAGGAGTTCAAGAATCTCAGGGTCTTGTTCAAAAGTGAAGGGAAAATGGAGCATGAGATGGGGCGGGGGATCAGAGCAGTAGGAGTGGTATTGTGCTCGCTGTACTGCATCATGGTGATGAAAAGAAAGCTGAGCCAGAAGGCAAAGCCCTTGATCTGCTGATCGATCTTTGTTCCTACTCTCTTCTATCTTCATGAAGGGTCAGTCATGACCGAAAGAATGAGATTACGGATATAACCGACTGATTTTTTTTTCTTTAGGACAGTGACTGGTATCTCCCTTTGGGATAAGGAGAGAAGCTCAGTCATTGGTGGCCAGAAAATGGGAAGTTTGGGGTCTCCTGTTGGGACAGCTACCACTGTGATATGACTTTGAAGATGAATGCATGGATTTTATTACACTATTTCCCATTCCCTGCATTTTGAATGCATGCTATACCAAAATACTTTGATGAAAAAATAACCACAATATTTGCTGATTAATCAGCATCAAATGGTATCATACAGCATTTTTCTAACAAACTGGAACTCATTAAAGCTTTTCTAGGGTATAAAAATAAAGCCACGAGCATGCAGCAGACTGCATCTCTAGTCAGCTGTTTTCTGTGCAACTGTACTGATAATACCTTATATTATAATACAGTGCAAAATAAACCAGATTTACAACAGACATCCAGCAATGGAACCAGAGTAAGTCATGTATCTAAGTCTGCAGTAATATTGTGTTTATAAATAAGTCAGATTTCTATATGGAGCTTGGCTGTTATTTGTTTGTTATCCTATGTATGAATCGAGGAAGCACAAACATATTAGAAGTAGCACCCTAGCTGAGGATTAATGAGCTAAGTGTGAAAACAACAGCAATTCTCGTCAACACCAAACTAGCCTGCCAAGACTCATTATGCAAAAAAAAAATACTCATTACTTTCTGTGAATAAGTACAAACTGTTAATATTAGCTTGTAGTGCAATATCTGCTCCACGTCCATGAACAACAGTTTTCATCTTCAAACGATAGCTAACAGACTAAATGGGAAGAAAATGAACGTACACCACAGGAAAGTGATGATACCAGAATAAATCTTGACAAAAATAAGTGCATCTTGCCCTTTTTCTAATCATTTCAATCAGATATTCAGTTTACTATCACATAGTAAACTAAAAAAAACTATTAAAAAAAAGATATTAAAAAAATACTATAAGTAACATTTGTTTTTTTGCTTGAAAAAATATTTAGAATAGTGGAACACGTATATATGTAGACAGACAGACAGAATTCATAGGTCACCTTCATAATAACACAGCTGTTCATATTGCAGGTCAAACTGAACCCATAATGCATGAAGTACTCTCAGCCTAGAGGACACAACCTTGAGCTAAAGCCACATATATTTTACATTTAATGGCTTGAAGCAGCTCTGCAGGGCTGTGGCTGTGACATTTATGTTTTTACATTTGAAGTCTTATGACACCAAATGCTCAGCAATGACTTACTAAACATAAAAAAGAGAAGTGTAAATATATATTGTTAGCCTCATGACATTATTTCCCCAAGTCATAACTTTATTTTCCTACCACTGCTGCATCATCCTGTCTTTCTGCCTATGTCATTGGCCAATCACTAGACTATTATTGCAATGCAAAAACACTATCTACCAATAAAAATAAAAAAATACCAATGTGATTTGTGTTTTTTTTGTTTTCCAAAAACAGCGAAATATGACATATGCAATTATGCTATGAGACCAACGATATCTTTGTTTCTTTATTTGTTTATTAGGATGCTCGTTAGCTTTTGCCGAGCATCCGCTGTTCTCCCTGGGGTCTTTATAATAAACTTTACACTGGTGACAATGCAATACAGTGCACTCATTACATTTTCATAATTAAACTATACTACCATAACACAGTAAACAACAGTATATCATATTATAAGACAATACAAGACAATGCCTATGATTTACATATTGACAGAAATGAGGATCATCCCCTATTTTCCAGTTCAGGGTTTGAAGACTGATTGAATTTTTAAGCAACATGCCCCTACCACAATTTAAAAAGAAAAGAGCTAAATTGTCCTTCCTGCAATAAGGCGACTATGACTTATTACAAGGGTAAGAGTTTTATTGACTTTTGGCTGTCCTTCAAAACATTTAGACTCCAGAGGGAGTAACTTGGAAGGGAATGTCTGTAATTGCTTCCAAGGATTGTAAATTCACAGCTGTGGGATCTGTTCCCCTGACACTATGAATACTGTATTTAAAAAAAAAAAATACTTGTATTCTTCCTCATACATTTTATCTACATTTACAGCAGTTAAATTGACAGATGGTAAACTGACATGAGATGAGATTGGGAGAATTTCCTTTTGAAATTTGTTAAGTCTGGGTGAAGCTTTGAATCACATCATAAGATCAAATCTCTAGTTAACAAGCAATAACATCACAAAGCACAGCTACAGAGAAACTCTGTGCCCGGAGTGATAAATGCAGAGAGATATAGCTTAATGCTGCGTTACTACTTTCCAACAATAACATTGTTACTCCACAGCAACAATCCAACATCTTTGGCAAATAGATGAGCCAGACTCCAACAGACGCCTAATAAGAGATGGGCAGATCCAAAAAGAGGGAGCCAGATGTGCTAATGATGCTTTGAATCTGCTCTGCATCACCTCAAGTCGATCACATGGGACTAAGCACAAATACAGAAACCAACCTGTCCAAGCTACTCTGCAAATGACCATTGCATAATGAATTCCCAGGAAAAACTTCATGCATGTTACCCAGTGTTACTATTTTACTGATATAGCAATGTCACTGGTTATCTGTGGCCTGGTAGATAAAAAGCTGCAGAACTCTTCAGCGAGGTAAACAGACTGCTGTTCCCAGTTCTGAGCTCTGCTAGAAGAGGAAAACTACCCTCACCATGTGAAGCATGAAACCGGATCCCACTTACTGACGGATTTCTTTATTTGGCGTGCGGTAAACAGATACACCAGCTGCTCTGTTGTGGTTCTAACAAACTAGCTGCTCAAAGAGCGTTTGCTGCATTATCGAACTTTACTTGGGGTTGCCGTGACGACAACAGTTGCCACCAAAATGACAAGGAATGAGGACTTAGGGCTGCCGATTCAAACACTGAATTGGCTCAGTTGGTTGTTCTTTTGCTCTTGTTGACTAATTTTGTAAAATTTGCAGAATTGCAGCAAAAGCTACAGCTCATCCTGCTTTAAAACTGAAACACTTGTGAATATGATATACTAGAGAAAACAGAATGATAAAAAAAATTTAGTTTTACCATTTTTATTAGCTTTTTTGTGATAGTGCTAATATCTCTGAAACCGTAAGACACTATTCTTTGTCAAAAAACATCCTGCCACAGTGCTGCTCCACAGCCCCAAAAAGATCTATACTGAAAACTGTTGAGTGAAATGTGTTGATCCTAATTCTAGATTTAGCAGCAGACCTGGTTTATAGGAACCATTTTTGTTATAGGAATTAGAACTGAAGGGATGTTAAGAAGAAATCATTTTAGTTATTAAATCAAACAATTATTTTTTTATTTGTTTGTTTGTTTTGGTAAACTTTTTTTTATCCCTCACCCATTTTCCCTTGGTGTAGTAATAGAAATAGGATCTTACCTACAAATAATGTGGCAATGTCCAGATTTGGTTTCAACTGTTATCCCTGATTGGAGGTTTAATTGGTATGTGCACACCTTCCACCTGCATACCTTCCTGATGGGAGGTAAAGTTGTACTTACCCTGCTCCTGGATATATTTTGTTTTAAATGAGGATTCTCCATTATCTGTTTGTATTCTCTGGGCTGCCAAACTAACAGATTTTGTCTGAGGTAATGAAGGTTAGGTTAAATCTAGATAAAGTATATAATTTCTTTCTTTTTTCTACACTATGTCATCCAAACAGGGTCCATTCAGGGGAAGGGAGGGTGGGATAACAGTTTAGGTTTCTCTTTTTTTTCTCTTCAAAAGCCATACTACCCACAAATAGGTGGAAAGAGGTATATAGACTCATCAAAAATATCAGTTTCTATCACCTCATTAGTTTACTATGAATGGTGAACTTATGAATGTGTTTGATTGACTTGATGTTATTTAGATTATATATCAGGGTGTCTATTCTTAAATATAAAGATCAGGCATTCAGACACATTTACATATTTAAAAAATGACAGCAGAATAGACTGTAAGAGCATCTTATTTCTTCAACCTATCACTCTCCTACTTCAATATGGCTTTAATATGAAAATATAATGTAGGTCTCGGAATCATCTTGAATCATATCATCTGTCGACCCGTGAAGCTTTTCAATAATGCAGGGTAGGAGTGGGAAGCTGGAGGAAGCTATTAACATTTATAGCAGAAAGGCTGTCCATTGGTCTTCTATTACTTGAAACACGACATATGCTGTGTTTTCAGCAAAAAAATAATAACATTGGAAAAGAATATTGAAACCACTGACTCAAGGGTGAGCCAAAGACATTGTCAAGTCACATGGCTCATGCTCTGTGTATATATATATATATTACAGACGTGGCATAACACAGTTAACATTTTATAACATCTATAGTTAAGAAAGGCTTACGGCTTTTCCTGCAAACCTTTCACATTAATAATAATAGTATGCAACAACATAGAAATTTTACGTAAGTGTTAGACAGCACCAAGCTGAAAGTTGAACTGATGAAAGTTAGTTCACAGCATCATTTCATGAAATCAGGATCTTCAGGGATCAGTTCACAAGTCACAAATAAGGGTTCATGCAGAGACTATAAAAACACTTCTACTTCTGTGATGCGTGATCTCATGCATCTGAATAAGTTAAAATTTAAGTGAAATGCTATGTTTTCAGATCTCAGAAGCTCACGTAACATACAATATTCCTCTTTTTTTTCTCTCTTAAAGTGACTTACTGGGAGCAGCCTGTTCCTTCTCTGTAGGTTCCTCCTCCGTCTTGTGAGGTGGGCCTTTGATCTTGTAGAGTAAAGCGAGGAGACGGCCTTTTATTGAAGTGTCCTGTTCTTCCTCTTCCTCCTCCATTGGAATTCCTGAAAGGGGAAAGACCTTTCTGTCAGTCAATCTGAATTTTGACATGTAATTATCTGCCTTCACGCTCAATAATTTAAAAAAGGAGCCGAGTTGTTTTCTCCTTCGTCAAAGGTCAAGAACAAACATGCTGGAACTGAATCAATTTGTGTGACAAAGTACTTCACATTAACTGAAACATAAGCAGCAATTGTGGACAGTTGTGAGCAGTCATGACCAATAATCATAGAAGAAATTCTCTATATATTGAGGAAGCAGTTGGACTCTACCACAATGCAGTCTCAATTCATCATGGAAGCCAATGAGTTCATCCTGGATCATCTCGGGACAGGGGCAGTCCTCCCCTGCACTGAAATTCAACAGGATGTTGATCTGCAGCAAACAGACAAACAAACAGAATGCCAGAGTTAGAAAGGGATGGGGATACAAAAACAGGTTTTATGGAGCAGGAGGGACATGTAAAAGAACAGACAAGCATGTGAGAGAATGGATAACAGAAGAATGATGAAGGCTGCCATATCAGAGGACAGTGGAAAGACAGAGGATAGCACAATCATTATTCCGAGTCGTACTCAGTAGCAGAATTACTCATGGAGTCTCCTGCAATGAGGTCTCACTTGTTCTTTTCAGATCATATCCCTCTGATCAATGCAGAGAGAAATGGTCTAAAACATTTTACATCAAGTCCAGTGACAAAGAAAATGAAAACCTGTCTTCATCATGTGACATGGTACTTAACTTTAATGATAAGGTTTCCTAAATGGCTCTAAATCGACTGTGTCTGCTGTATGTCACAAGCTAACTATAAAACAGACTAAATATAAATTAGATGCTTACTCGGGCAAAGCAAATGCAGACTCCAGTTTAGGCTATTCTGAAATCTATTCCTGGCAGGGCTTTTTAATAAACCATGGGTGGAACATTGATACATTATACACCTGCCGCTGACCACGACTAATTATTTTCCAATTATTTCACAATGTAGCCGTAGGCTGGTGCTTATCTGCACGGCATTATGCTCAAATGTTTATAGTGCAACTTAGAACATTAAAGCATTGTAGTCCTGCAGAGCTTAACTTTGTCTCACTCTTAGCTTTGTTGTAAGCTATTCAGCTACTAACAAAAGCAAGTGATCAGGAACAGAAACTAAACAGAAACGAAATGGAGTTTTTTTCCTGTGCAGGAAGACTAACATTATCCTTCTCTCTCCTTCTCTTTTTTGGCTCCAGGACACAGAAAATATATAAATGGAAATAAAATGGGGCCTTGGTATTGAGTACAACATTCTGCGCCCCTAGCACACTTGTGCTGACAGAGTTATTACATTAATTGTCAACATTTTAATTAACCAACATATATATATTCCCTATGGCCTGTTCACATCAAGGCTGCCACTACAGTTCCATTGACTATTCATTGGTCCATGAAATGTCAGAAAATAGTATAAAATGCCCATCAGAATTTGTGGGAGAAGTTTCTCGTAGAAGATAAATATTTACATTTAAGAAGCAGAAACCACTGAATCGCTGGCATTTGTGCTTCAAAATCAATTATCAGAAACATTGATGAACAATTAAATTTGTGTTGATATCCATATTATCAATTAATCAGCTTTTTCAGCCCTGATGCATGACATGATGTTGCTGTTCACTTAAGCATGAGTCTAATGCCATAAACGCAAGTCACCATCATTCAATCCCATTTATGGAGCCAAAGGGAAAGCAACATGGATCCAAATAAACAATAAGGGTAGGACAGTTCAGTGCCATCGGGCATGGTGCAACGAAACCTGAGTCTGACCTCTCTGAGTAAACGATTGCTTCAACATCTGTTGTGAAAGTTAATAAGGAATATTTTGGCTTGAAGGGTTCAGCAGACACTTCTGGTTTGATTCAGGTTTCTTAGCAGCACCTACTCTGCTGTATGCCCTGGTTAAACTCGTATTTTTGGATATTTAGCTGAGCTGACTTTTTATTTTTGTACTTGCTTTTATCTGTTTTCTTTTTTTCACTGGGCAACAAACCAGCCGGACTTGACCATGTGTCACTCGTCATGTTATGTATGGATATAAAGAACAGATAATTGCCTTGTCTTGTTGAATGTGTCTAGTTTTAGTTGAGTTATAGGGTGGACTGTTGTTGGTTTTTACAACTAATAAATCAGATTTATGTGATGCTGTTTGGTGTACTCAAAGAATCCTCACAATATAAAAAGCACATAGTTTTTATTGACGTATTATTTACGTGGGTCTATTTGAGAAGATATGATGACACAGTTACAGTGGGCACGGAAAGAATTCAAACCCCCTTAAATTTTTCACTCTTTATGAAATTACAGCCATTTACTAAAATCACGATTCTCTGGTCTGATGAGACCAAGATAGAACCCTTTGACCTTAATTCTATGTGATATGCATGGAGAAGACCGGGCACCTGTCCAATACCGTCCCAACAGTGAAGCATGGTGGTGGCAGCATCATGCTGTGGGGGTGTTTTTCACCTGCAGGGACAGGATGACTGGGTGCAACTGAAAGAAAGATGAATGCGGCCAAGTATAAGGATATCCTGGGCAAAAACCTTGTCCAGAACGACAGAGTGGTTTCAGAACAACTCTGTGACTGTTCTTGAATGGCCCAGCCAAAGCCCTCTTAAACCCAATTGAGCATCTCTGGAGACACCTGAACATGGCTGTTCACCAACATTCACCATCCAACCTCACAGAACTGGATAGCATCTACAAAGAGGAATGGCAGAGGATCCCCAAATCCAGGTCTGAAAAACTTGTTGCATCATGTTCTAAACGATTATGACTATTAGCTGAACTCTATTGGTTCTACTAAATACTGAGCAAAGGGTCTGTGTGATGGCCACAGTTGTGGCCACACAACCATAAAGGTCTGTAACCATCTGCACTCACACACTTGGTTATAGTTAAGTTTTGTTTATACACATTATGTATTCAGTTATTAGTTTACATTAGTTTAATATTTATTGGAACAAATCACATATTTTCTGTTTCATAACACTTTATTGTTTTGACAGTACATTAGTTTTCTATTTGAAGCGCGCACATTTAGTTAGCTTTTGTACAGTCTTTGTTTAGTATAGTTTCCTAATTTCTGTTTTCTTTGAGTTTCCGGTGCTGGTGCTGCTGTTGCTGGGAGCTGGGAAGGCCGGGTTAAAGGGATCCGCCCCACAAGCTCAGCCATTTTGTGGAAGAGTGATTGGACCAACCCAGTGCCTGCACTTCATGGGGGGGGATTTATTGCTTTGTTTACTCTTTTTAGACAATTAGTAATTTCATTTGGTTTGATTAAGTATAGATTCTGTTTATTCTAATAAGTTAATTGTCCTGATGTGTTTGTTAGTAAGCTAGCTGGTTGTTGTGTTTAGTGTTTGTTAACCCCTTGTGTTTGAATATGGGCTGATCACCCACTATATAAGCTCCCCTTTTGTGTTCAGTTGGGAGGTCTGTTCGTTTTGTCTTCTGTTAGTTTGTTCAGTTGACGGTTTGTTAATTTGACCTCTTTTATGGGCCCAATTTTTATTATTTTTGGAAATTTTGTTTGCATACTTTGGGTAAATAAAGACCCCTTTTTGAAAATACCACCTGTCGTCCTCATTGCCAACTGACTCGGTCCCTCACAGTCTGAATACTTATGGCCATGTGATAGTTTGGTTTGTCTTTTTTAACAAATCTGCAAACATTTCAACAATATTGTGTTTTCCTGTCAATATGGCTGCGATATAAGACAATGTAAGAAATATAAGAAAATGTATGGGGTTCTGAATACTTTCTGTACCCACTGTATGTACCTTGTTTTCTGTAAAGTTCACCTTTGGGAATGAAAAAAAAAATCACTAAACTCAATTTAGCCTTACACATAGCAACATTTAGCCTTTGGGAACACCAAGGTCAAGATCATTTCTTTTCTTTTCATTCTTTACATTTCAAACAGGTTGTAAAGATTAAAAGACATGCTGCTGTACAATACCTGCTCCTGTGGTGGAGAACGAAACTCTTTGGTCTTCTTGGCAGTGACGGCAGCCGACATATTGAGTGCCTGCATGAGCTCATTGTAGCGAAACTTCTGGTTGTACTGCAGCTTGGACACAAAGGTGTCGGAGAAAGAGACGATGGCCTCGATGCGCTGCTTCAGTTCACAGTCACAGAAGTAGTGAAGCAGCTCGCACATCTGGGGGAAAAAAAACAAATTCATTCAAATGGATAAATAAATCAAGTTAAAAGTTGTATTTAATGTAGCTTTTGAATAAATGCTTTTTCATTAAATGAGTAAAATGTTTATGTTGAAACCAATAGAAATTTTGTCAGTGGAAGGAAAATTAGTATTCAAACACTGCATTTTCCTACGCACTCATATGGTGACATCTCAGTGAGAGATAAATCAGAAACCCACTGAGGTGCTGACAAGTGAGGAATAACTGTACTGAACTGGCAAATAGGGGTAAAATTAAAATTGTATGAGAATCTTGATGGATAAATTGATGAATTCAAGGAACTATTTTCGATGTGGCCCTTAATCGTTAAAATGTACATGCATGTTTTTACGAGGGGTTTCATCACCTGTCGTTTGACAGACTCGGGCAATGACTTCTCCAGCAGACCTTTGATGGGGGGTTTGGCCTCCTTCGTCTCCTCCTCTCCGGCCTCCACCGCCTTTTCCTCGTTCTTGCTCACCTCCTCCTTCTCCCCAGGCACAGCCACTTCATCCCCCTTCGCTGCCTCGCCCTCCTCCTGCACGTCACCGAACACGTTGGGGTCAATCAGGAGCAGGATCAGTCTCACCTCCTCGCTGCTTAGGACGCCCATGATCAACAGCGTTCCGATGAGCTTGAGGATAGGGACGAACTGGTACTCCAGGCTCCCGCCCACCGGGTCTCGGATGTGGATGCCGCCGCCCTGCACGGCCTCGGTGAGCATGGTGATGGCTTTCTCTTTCAGGATGCCCAGGGGGATCTGGGGACTGTAGAGGTACTGCGGGCGCTTGGAGTTGATGATGCCGACGGGGGAGAAGTTGACCCGAGGTTTCAGGGAAGCGCTCGGGCCGACGCCAGGCAACAAATGCCGTTTGGATTCGTCTGGGAACAGCTTGATGGAGCGTGTCTCGTCCGTCACGGGGATGATGAACTCATTGTTCATCATTAGGCGAGCCTCCTTGGCCGTTTCAAGATGCATGCTGGGAAAGAGCACAAGAATCTGTGTAATTATTTCCTAAATATGCTGGTTTTGGTCGTTATCAGGAAAATACAGATCTGGGTTTGAAACTTGCTTTCCACGAGTGGTTTATCAATGCCAATGACTCAGTGATTACCCGACTAGCTGCTGAGATGCTTAGTTCTGGCTTAAAAATTGTGTTTTAAAACAAAACTACCACTCACAACATAATCTCGATTATGCAGTATATATCTGATTCATACCAAGGTTGTCTGTTCAAGATCAGAATTTATCAACCTTATGTTAAAAAAAAAAAAAAAAAAAGAGGAGACAATTCTGCACTGGATGCGTGCAGGCAATATCAATACATCTCAGTGGCGTTATTAAGATATAGATGATAAATTTACTTTATTTATTTAATGGTTTTGTGTTCCACTCCATTAGCAGTTAATGTTTTAAAAGTTATAATTCTGCCATTGATCATCGTTAGATTATCTGGTGACTATAAAAAAAATATATATATATTGCAAACCTTTGC
Source organism: Lepturacanthus savala (assembly GCA_030544235.1). Classification (NCBI taxonomy): domain Eukaryota; kingdom Metazoa; phylum Chordata; class Actinopteri; order Scombriformes; family Trichiuridae; genus Lepturacanthus; species Lepturacanthus savala. Next base: position 15,571,836 of record CM060477.1, read on the forward strand.
TATAAAGTTGAGGCTGTTAAATTTAAACACTTGGAATATTATAGACTTTAGTTTTGTATCACACTATTTATATTTATCACACTTTCTACTCTATATCTCAAATGCAAACATATAAGCCAATTTGCTAAATGGCAAGAAGGGATGATATTTGTAAGATTTGTCAGACATTTACAACACTAACACACTAACTCATTAGGTTAGATTTTTTTAACTAGGGAACTAACAGTACCTGATAAGGACATTGTAGAAGCCCTCCCTCAACATGCCAGATAGATACTGATTGTCAATGGTGTACAGCAGCTGCGATTGGTCCAAATGGCTGCAGAGGGCGTGAGCCACGCGAGTGTTTCCCAGAGCGCAGAGGGCACAGAACAGCTTCAGCGTGTGGTAGTGGAACTTCTTCAAGTCTTCATTCTCAGATAACTCCAGGATGTCCATACACCTGGAAAAACACCGAAAAAAAATTGTAAGTGCACCATTCAGAAAAAAAGATGAATGTTCTCAAGCATCATAACAAATAGCAATTACCAAATCGCATTAAGTTGAGCCAATGGGGAAAATACATGTATAGAAATAACATCAAACTTTTGGTTTATATTTCATGTCGCTGGGATTGATTTCACATTTGAAACCGAGACAGATGACAGGAGATGTGAACAGTTGCACCCCCATTTATAACAAGTAGAGACTATTAATCATTTTAACCTTGCTGCTGCACAGTGCAGTTAATTACCATGATATTTAATAGATGGCTTTTTCATTTTGTAATGTGCACAGGCTGTCTAAACCAGTGGTTCTCAATCTTTTTCATGTCAAGGATCCTTAAACCCACAAAAACTAGGCCACAGACCCCATCTGATAAGATTTTTGCTTTACATGGTTTATAACAGAAAGTGTTGGACATTATGGAGGAATGAAACTGAGTTCATAAATGAAAATGAGAGTAACTGCACATATTATGTGCACATTTATTTATTAATTTGTAATTGTATTAATTTATATATTCATCATTCACATTTTTTCTCTCTTCTCTTCCACACCAGTATATAAAATGCAATACATATATATATATATATATATATATATATATATATATATATATATATATATATATATATATATATATATATATATATATATATATATATATATATATATATATATATATATGTAGTGTTTTCTATGAAAAGTCACACCTTTATTTACCACCATGAGTTGTAAAATGAATAGAAAGTTTTATTACATTAGCTTTCTGGCGCAATGAGCAAACACATTGTACCATTAGAACACTGGAGTGATAGTTGCTGGAAATGGGCCTCTACACTCCTATGTAGATATTGCACAAAAAACAGTCTTTGCATCTAGAATAGTCATTTACCACATTAGAAATGTATGGAGTGTATTTCCGATTAGTTTAAAGTTATCTTCATTGAAAAAAACATGGCTTTTCTTTCAAAACATTTCTAAGTGACCCCTAAATTTTGAACGGTAGTGTATATTTATTAATCATATTTATAACACATTGTGTTATATCAGATGAATCTACATGCATGTTTTATGTGTATATTGTAACCCCAAGTCCCTCTGTACTTTTGCAGACCTGTTCTCTTCAGGTATGTGCACGGCCAACATCTGCAGCGGTTCCAGACACTGGACCACCCAGCCGTGCCTCTCACTGACTCGAGCTGTCTCCACGCTGAGGAAGGTGTTTGGCATCCGGCTCCAGAGCACGGCTATGATTGTCTGCACGTCAAGTCGCGGTGGGCACTGCGGCACCGGATTCCTGTGCTCGCTCTTAAATATGGCAGAGGACAGTGGCATCGCGTCCTGGGAACAGACGAAGGACACGGTCAGTAAAGTGATAAGGTAAGATAAACCAAAAACAAAAGTTAGCTTAGCCATTAGATTCCAGCTTTAATATTCTGCTTGCAAAACCTCTTCCAAGCGATTTAAATATGAAGTGCTTTCAGGGAAATTTGAAGACCCTGAGGGATCCTTGATGAAGAGTTTTCAACAATTAATATTACTCTTGGATATTTGTCATAGTTTAATTCTTAGTTATGTGACTCCCAATGCAGTCTTAAAGCCTTCGGCTTTACATATATATATATATTAAAGTTGCAAGTCTCATTAAGAATCCACAAATAAAATAAAAATGTGTTAAAGCATTACTACATGTTATATTTGAAAAGAGACAAACCTTGATCTTGACAAATTCAAACTGGAAGAGGTTTGCGCTGGTGGGTCGTGCAAACACAGCGGGGAACAGCTTCGTATTTGGCTCCACCTGAAAATAAACAAAGTTCAGTCATAGAAGTTAACATGGAGCGAGTGGAAGGGGTGGCAGGCTTATACCAAAATTCTACATACAATGAGTCAAATTAGTATATCGCTGTATCGATGACAGGCTTCAAAGACAAATGGTCTACATAGAGATAAAAAAGAACAACAGATGGTCCTCTGATGCAGACACAGGACAAGAAGCTTTTCAATCAGGGTAAAAGCTTTTTGATTCGCTCAGAGGACTTCCCATTTCAAAAAACGCCAATTCATGACTAAAGCGAGAAGTGAAAGGAAGGGAGAAAAGGGAAGGGTGGTAATAAAGAGATAAAGTTGGAGAAGGTGATGGAAGCTTCTCAATACACCATTTACAATCAGGTAATTAATATGATGCGCTACAAATATGAGCCTGTCGGGGTGAGACAAGGATTACTGAGCAATAACTCCCTTTGTTATGTCTCTGGCATTGAAAGCAGATGAGAAGTCAGTTGTGTTATTTCCTCACTTCTATCCTGCAGATAAAATTTACTGCAGTACATATTTGTTTATGAAGAAGGATCGCTCCACAACTCCAAAGATGTATTACAACAGAAACACTCAAAACTTCTCAATTTCTAATAGTTATTGAGCCAAGATTATCGTTTGTGTTGGTGAGTGTTCTGCACCTCGCTTCTGTTCTGTTCTTATTTACCTGATAAGTTGTGGGCAGCTCCTTGCCGTTGGCTGTGAAGGAGACGAGGCCAGTGGCCAAGTCGATCAGACAGCCGATCTCCAGGTCGGTGTTGGAACGGCCAGGGGCAGACGGGCCGACCGCGTCTGCTCCACTCACCATATAGCAGTTACTTCTCTGGACGCTGCAGCAAAAAACAAAAAGCAGAAAAATGAGCTTGGCATGCAGAAATCCATGTGAATGTGAATGTCAACAGGACAACAAAGATGATTAAAAATCTAAAGATCCTTGTCCAATCTTGTTTTTTCCATTATGCACCACATTCGTTCATTGATCCGTGCTGACTTGTGACTCTCGTCTCATTAAAATTCATTCTGTTAAACTCGGACACACTCTCCCTCCTTTACTCCCCTGAATAATGAAGGAAGATGAAAAGGGATGATAAAATATAAGCACAAGCGAGTCACGGTATGTGTAATGTAGCGCTCCACTGTCATGAAGTAGATGTCTAAAAAATCTGACAGCTGTTACCAACAAGGAAGCATAATTGTATAAATCTGTTACTTTTATAAAACCTTGTGGAACTGTATTTTTTTGTGAAAGACTATGGTTCAGATATTATTTTCAGAAAATCCATTTGACCTTTCTTGCTATCGTCACTGGGTTGTTGTTTTTTTTTTTTTAAATCACTGCGCTATCTCATTCTCATTAACACATTTTTCACGACACCCAGCAAAACCGTAGTGTAATGGATCTACTAAATACTTGGCCTTAAGCATACCAGCACAATGACAAAAGTGTTAAAAAATGAAAGCAGAAAGTAATGAAAGGGGAAGTGAAAAAGTATTGTTAGAACCATTTCTGAAAACACATTCACGTCCAGGGCCCCGTTTTACAATAGGATTTACACTTAAGCAACACTGTGTGACCTTCCCTATATCACAGTAAGGCACCTTTTTTTTAATTCTCTGGTGTATTTGAATTTATTAAGAAAATCTGTCAAATTCTCCCTGGCTGCAATTACACCTCTTTAAATTTCATGATACCCAATCAAGTGCAGACTTTAAGAAAGCAGGCATCTTGCCTCTCATGGACCCGGCCCCTCTCGTCGCCCAGGGTGACGGTGACCGTCCTCATCTTTCTGAGGCTGAAATTCTTGCAGTGGTAATGATAGTCAGGTGTGACCCAGCCCACCCACACAGCTGCAGGGTCCTGTCCAGCGAACACTCTCACCGAGTGGTAGTACTGCCAAGACGACACACAGCACAACAGGTTACTCTAACAGAACACAGGGAATCCATCCATAATAATAATAAAGTTCAGACGTCATGCATATCTTTGAAAATGTGTGTTGATTTACAGTTGTGATGCTTCCGTAGTCAACAGTTCCATCTTCTTTGGGGGGATGGCTGCAGAGAGCAAATTATTTCAGTTGTCCAACAGAGCAAGAAGTACAAATTAAGACAAAATGATCACATTGATCAATCTGACAATGCCACTACCATGGTCACTGCTTAGAGAAAACTACTCTGCTGCTGTTCCAGTGCAGCAATGATGTCTGACCTGAGTTTCAGCGATTCATCCAATAACATGTCTACAGAGTAGAACTCCACAGGCATGCTCAATCTACAGTACACCATGTCGTTGTTGCTGTTCTGAGTGCCGAATGTCTTGTGGGTGACCTTGAGGCAGGGAGGACTATCTACGGTTCCATCGATCCTTGTCACCTGAGATTAGGAGCCACAAGGAGTGAAAATAAAAAGAGAATCAATACACAACACCAGTTTGTCCATCAAGAGAGCAAGCAAGCAAATCTTTATTTATATAGTATGTTTCATTCCAGGTGGAAGCACAATGAGCTTCACAGAGCGTGAGCTGCCACAGACGTTGCAGCCACAAATAACTATGTGGAGAATGGACAGAGGAAACATTAGTTATGAATGCAAAATAAAACTATAATTATATGTGGTAAAAATCCTTTTTGGGCCACAGGGGGATTTTCTGAGTGACCACTGGAAAAATGTGCCTGTAAGGCTCAGCAGCAGGACCCTTTCTAAATATGATTATACATCCATGGTGTCTGGTCCAAGAGTTCCTTTTTGTGTTCATTGATCGTTGTTAACATTACAACTAGCAACTTCTGGCCCAGACATCATTTCGATTACCCTCTGTAAAAGCTAATAAAAAGCCAGTAAAAACCTAATAAAAGTAAGTAAAATGCTAATAAAAAGCTAGTAAAAGGTAATAAAAAAGGGGCAACCCGATGGACAAGTGGTTAAGGTGCCAACCATATGGCCAAACATGTCCTGAGCAACTTCCCTAGTGAGTCTCCAGTTCGACCCAGCTGGTTTCTGCAGATCATTCCCTCTCTCTTTCAACCCCTTCCTGTCCACTGTTCCATATAAATAAAGGCAAAAATGCCAAAAAAATCTATCTAAAATTGTATCTGTGACTGAGAATCCCTTTTTTTAACAGAACACAAATAACAACAATAGTAATAATAATAATGGAAACACTCCTTCACCTCAATATGCTGGTGGTCCTCAGGTACATTGACAAAGGTGGGCAGGCGCTTGCTGAACCACATGGTGATATCTCTCTTCATGTTTACAGCGAAGGGCTCAAAGCCTTCCTGGAGACCACACATGGTGTAGTACTTGAATGTGCTGGCGTCCTTTCCCAGGTTCATGTGTCCCATCTGAGACATGCCCAGGCTGCACACGGGGATGAAACCTGCAGGAAGGTCAGGCAATTTGGTGCGATTGCCAGTTAGCAGGACGTGTGTCATGTGTGTCTGAAGCTAGAGGATTCTCTCTTTCTTTGCACATTTATCAATCAATCAATATTTACTGAAAGATGCATTTCTATAAGCGTTCAACAGTCGCCTCATATGAACTATAACAATTAATTTTGGCCCCTTATCTTAATTCTCTCCTGTCTTGCCCTGACCACTGGTTCGTTTACAGTGCAATGGACCGTAGCTTTGTTTTGTGCAAACTTCCAAAGTCAAAACTCTGGAGACACTCTGGAGGAAGCGCACACAGAATAAATGAATGAATTAGCAGTGCAGTTTGCTGCGGTATCGGGAGCCCTCACCGTCCTCCGTCTCAAAGTCGGTGAAGCAAAGCTCCGAGCCTTTGCTGGTGATCAGGAGCTCTCCGTTTAGAGTGAAGATCATAGATTTGTCCTCCATATTGATCATACAACCGACCACATCGCCTTTTTTCCATGGAAGGCCGAAGTAGCGGCTCCCTGCATGCATACGTCGACCCTTCAGAAAAAAAAGACAAAGATGTGTTTTCGCAGCAAATCCTATATTATAATGATAATAAAGCTAGTATGATCAACATTATATTGTATGAGCTGTTAAAATATCTTGAAAGCTCCATTTTAGCAAGAAAACATTGGTTATAGTACAATGTTAGTACATTGTATAGTACATGAATAATTTTCTAAACCAAGATCTAAGGTTTTTGATCAATTTGGAGGTATACCAAAATTATAATTAAACTCAGATTTAAACTCTATAATTAAACTTTCAGACAACTTGTTCTTAGGCCTGTCTTCTGCCCCTTGATCACTGCTACAGTTGTAATTTAGCAAGGACAGGAACAAGGAAAGGAACAAGCAAAAACATGTTTTTTTCTGTGATGGCTGCTGCTGAAATGGAGCAATACAATATATCCTGACAAAGTTGGTTTACTCTGTATCCATCAAAGACGAAGGCCTGGTCATCTGTTCCCAGTTCCACGTCGGGCCTGCAGCCAGGCCTGGCCCAGCCGACCCTCATATCGCCTCCAGTCAGGGCCTCGAACTCAAAGTACCACTTCCCCGTCTTCAAGGCGTACGTCTGCTCCACACGGAAGAAGCGGATGGTCTCAATGCTTTCACTATCCACCACATGGACGGCTGGAGCCGGGGAGAGACATGAGATTAATTATGCATTCGCTCAACAGGTACATTAAATAAAAATATAAAGTGATGTGATTGGATAAGTAGGTAACCTTAGGTAGAATGTTCGTTATCAGTATCATTTAAATATAACTTCCCAGTGATTATAGCTGAGAAGAGTTAAAGTTAATGCTGTGGAAAATACAACATACTATGATCTAACGAGGAGTGCACACTTTTCACAACAAATACAAGAAACAATGAGTTCTAAGGTCTTGAAATGGCAGTATCAGTAACATGGCCTTTCTTACTCTCCTGGTCTGGGGGGTCGATGTCATATCCATATCCAACCATTGTCCTGATGGCCTCTCTCAGACTGTCTCTGTTTGATTTCTTAGTGCGCTCATCCAGTAAATTATATGGCACTAGGCGAGGATTACGCCTGCTCTTCAAATCCTGACAAAACAAAAAAATTAACATCTATTAAGTATTAATTCAAATCTTAACCTCCTAAGACCCAAACTTGCATAGCATGCATGGAGTACATACATGTGAATGTCAAGTTCTAGGAGGTTAAAGGGGACTTATCATGCAGGTCTATATATAGGGCTTTACTGGAATAGCATTGCATGATTTCTAGTTAAGAATTTTAAATGTATGTTATACTGGCTTTTTATTTATCCCCCAAGTTGGTGATTTTAGCGGCTGTTTCTTTAAGGCCCTTCTCCTGTTCCCATCTCTCTGTTCTGACCAAGCAGCAAATGAAGCCAATGCAGGGGAAAAGCAGCAACTCGAGACTGGCTCCAAAAGTGAGTATTTAAAGTGATCTAAAACCACTAAATCAGTATGGTTGTGAATGGTTTGAACTGTGCTTAAGGCTTAAAGTTTAAAGTTATTCATAATTAAGGGAGATACTCCAAGTGGCTAGTCAGTAGGTGGCTAGCTGTCTGCTATAATAAGAAATACAAGATGGCGATGATCAAAATGCCAAACTTAAGTCTTCACAATGTGAGTCTACACTGCAAAAACTGAACTCTTAACAGGTGAAGATATCAACATGGACCAGAAACAGGTGTTTTTGGTACAATTAGTCCAATATTGAGTAGAATTATCTTATTTCAGCAGCAGCTTAATAATTTAGCTTATTTAAAATGTTTTTCTTGATTTGAGTCAATTTAATCTTATTTTAAGGAAATGTTATTTGTTGTCTTCTTAAAATAAGACCAAATTGAACCAAATCAGAAAAAAATGAAATAAGATAAATGATATACCAGTGGAATAAGATAATTCTACTCAATATTGGACTAATTGTACCATAATTATGATATCTTAACCTGTTAGGATTTCAGTTTTTTCAGAGTAGCAGTAGTAGTTAGTTTGACTTCCATTTCTTGTTCCTTATTTAAAATGATAAATTCTCATCCATACATGATTGATCTGAAATTCAATCCAAAATATGTAAGTGGACAACACAACAACCTTAGCAGCAAAGCGGAACAACCTTAGCAACAAAGACTTGCAAATAGGCGGCATGCACAAACAAGCTGATGTCATCATGACTGTCCCCTTTAATACCAGTCCAGTAAACTAAGAGTTCATCTCTACATATAATAAGAAAATGATGGCTACCTGTTGGATGCCATAGGTCCATCCTTGCTTAATTCTGTCTTTGGCCCAAACATTGTGTGCATTCTCGGCCAGTTTATCAACTAGAACCTCCTGACCGGCATTCAGTTTCATGTCAGAAAGGTCCAGTGGCGCAGGCTTATATCCATTAGACATCATGTAGCTGCAGACCAAACACGGTGACAGTATTTTATGAGTAGCATTTTTCACTTTCAATAGAACATTGAACACTTCAACACAGAACATTTTTTTAAAAAGAGATGTAATAGGTGAGAAAATCACTAACTTACTCTTTTGGAAGTTTAATTTTCTTCAGATCGTCCTCAGCATGAACATTGGTCTGGGAAACATGGCATCCAAGTGCCAGCAGGGTTCTGGGAGTAAAAGGGAAACCATAAGAAAGAGATTGAGACCACGGCTGAGATCAATATTCAAGCCCCATTACACTTTCCTAGATAAAAATATTTCTGCCTTACACCAGCAAAATCCATTTCTACATGGCTCATTAGACATTGATAAATATTAGTCGATCAATGCAGTTGCACTGAAAATAATGTCCAGTTCTCTTCGTGTAGATCCATGGCAGTTGGAGCCCCAACAGTATGTAATTGACAAATTTCATACCTAATTAAAGATCACTGCAACAGGAGGTCACTTTATTAAATGAAGCCAAATGTTTTTACAGTTAGATGACTAAGAAGTTGGCTCAAATAAGGTTTGGACCCAAGATGTCTTAAAAAATCAATACTAGATTTCAGTCCGGAGATGCAAGTCATTACAAGCACTGTTTCAATCTTTGCCTTAATCTGCTCTTGCACGGCATTCATCAGGGAGCAGCTGCAATACCATGAATAGGTAATTGGTTTATTTAGCTACCAGGGCTTACTTGAGTGTTTCACTAGACATCTGAAGGTTGTAGTTTCTTTCAGTTTCAGGCAGCTTGGTGAAATCCACAAGGCAAGGGTGCTGCCTCTTGTTGTCATCACGAACCTGAGGAGAGAGCAGCTTGATGCTATTACATTTCATCTCACACACACACACACACACACACACACACGCACACACACGCACACACACGCACACACACGCACACACACGCACACACACGCACACACACGCACACACACGCACACACACGCACACACGCACACACACGCACACACGGATTGCGGATTCTATCTCTTCCTTTCTCTTGTTTAATGAGGTTGTGTTTCCTCAACTGCAACAAATGTAAAAGATGCAAACACCATGAAGGAAAATATGACAAAGCATGTCCCAGAAAAACAAAAAAAAACAAAAAAACACAGGACCGCATCCAAATCTATCTGCATATCTTTATCTGTTGGCAGTTGCATTTTGTTTATTTTTCTCTCAAACAAATTCAAGCCTCAGGTGTAAATGTTTTAATGAAGCACAAAGACGAGCCAGAGAAGAATCGCAGCAGCCAGAGGCTCAGCTGTCTGTGAGCAGGGAAATTTACTGCTGCACCCAGCTCCAATAAAACGCTGCCGCAATACAGTATGCTGTTGACTGTAATGCACAAAACGTATGAGACACAGGTAGGCTAAGCACTCATATACAAAATAGTTAACACATATCCAATTATTACTACCCTGCATGCCGAGTATCTGCTGCTGCTCCAAAAAGGCTTTAATCATGGATTCAAGTGAATGTCACTTTGAGCTCATTGAGGCTTGTTACAGCAAAAATTAACTACCAAGGAGCTTTTTGGACCTAAACGTTGTCCTTGATAAACTATAAGGACCGAGCTCCCCTCTAAGTGGAGCTTTCTCGCAGTCTTAATTAATGAGGGTGTCATACTTTGGAAGGTGAGACACTCATTAAGTTTGCTAAACGGCCGCTGTGGCGACAGCATCAGAGGGAGATTATTCTGTGATAACCACCACGGTACAAAAAAAAGGAAGAGTGTGATCCGACTTCTAACTGTCTGGTTTGCAGTGAATAGGGAGACTATTGGATAATGGAGATGAAGACACATGGTGGAAGCAGGAAGGACATGTTTAGATGTACCGGATGTTAACGACAGTTTGCCACTTTAGTCTAAAGAACGTGTCAAATGGATAAACAAGCAGTTTCTTGTCTGACATTGAAGCTGGATACAATCGCTGTATTTTTCAATTGATGTCTGCAAAAGAGAGATTTGGACAGAGGTGTGACATCAATCTCTCTTTTGTTAAATGTGTATAAGAATGTGTATGAGATGTTTGAACCGATGGTGGTTATTTACAATGCAGGCATCACTCAGGTCTGTTTGTATCACATACACATAAAATGTAATCAGCTGCAAGGTCCATGTTGATAGTCTCTCCTCCAGACTTCAGCAGCAGATGGATTTTTCACACAGATTTGGGGTTCAGCAGAAATGTATGTTGTCATTTTATCTTGCGGCAGTGGAGAGTGCTGTACAGCTCGGTATGGCGGCTTGACGGCGGCAGCTGAGATGACAAATCGCTAGTCTGGTACGGGCTGCTTTGAAAATTATGGGGGTTGAAAACCACACGTCCCTCCAGTTCCCTTATCAGACAGGCACAGAAAATAACGCCTGACCCAATCCACACCCCGCACCCAGAGTTCCAGCTTTTACCTTCTGATAGAAGATTAAAGGTTTCAAAGTGCTGGCTGAACCGTTCATATTCCTTTCACATTCATTCCTCCCTCTGTCCATTAAGCGTCTCTACAATATTATGTAATTTACGTATTGGCCATGAAGGATTTGTTTCCCATTGTCAGCAGGTGTATATGTGTAGCTGAAAGATGTTCTCTATATGTGAAAGCATGTGATGTTTATTTTCGTGGAATTAGAGGATGGAAAGAGCTCAGAATAAATTTACCTATGGAGACAGTATCTTATCTTATAAGTTTAAGTCTGTATATTTTAGGCTTCACTCCAGTAATAAGGATCCTTATTTATTATTATTCCATCCTTTTCTCTTTCTTTTAACCAGACATCTTGGCCTGTCTGTTTACCAGGCCTCTGTGGGCCTGCCGCATGGGTCTCTTCACTGACTCTCTCTACCCCTGCTGTTCTCTGTCTCCTTCTCTTGTCTCAAGTCGGTAAGCCAACAGAGAGTCCTAACTTTACTTTACTTTTCATCTCATTAAATGGAAAGAAATGTCCTCCACTCTTTGTACTCCCTCATTGCAGGGTTATACAGCTCTGATTAGTCTGATCAGGCATGTAATTGATTGGCTAACCTCAGTGAATCTCACCCTTCTCGCCCTTGCTTACCCATGTCTGACCCTCGTTTAAATCGAAATGCGTTCATTTCATGAACAATAAAATTTTGTAGATGGAGGATGATGATGATATTAGTCAGCCACATGTGTGCCACTGGCAATGCAATAAGCATGAGTATACACTGTATATGTAAATAGTAGATAAATTTGAGCATTACAAAGTCAAATCTAATTTGAACATTAGAAATAAGAACCAAAGTTTGAATGGGATTATAGAGGAAGATTGACAGCCCTAAAAGAAACTAGAGAGATGAAAGGGAGTGAGGGGAGAAGTAAATGTCACAGGTCTGTATCCCCACTGAGTTAATGGGCCATTAATAAGTATTTTACTGGAGTGAGCTACAGTCGACCTTTGCCACTCACTGTATGCAAATATACCCAGGGTGCTTCTGTGCTGAATGTGATGATGAATAATGGGTTTACCTTGCCATAGGTCCAGCCCAGTTCGATCTTGTTCATCCCCCACAGTTCATGGATGTTTTCTGCCAGCTTGTCCCGGACGTTGTCCAGGTGAGGGGGAAGAACAATCTGCAGAGAGAGACAGTGATAAAAGGGAACAGATGGTACAGTTGGATGATGAAAAGATGCCGATAGGCTGATTCTCATTTTTTTCTCCTGACTATATAATTGTTACAGGAGATCCCTGGGCACTGCAGAAAGTTGCACCTTATTTTATCTTTGTTACATGGACGAATCAGGTCTGTCAGGATCACTGTAGTACTGAATATTATACTGTATACCCTCTGGAAGATTATTTCATTTGTCTCAAATATTTGTTCAACCTCCTGATAATGAAGTTAAGATGAAATGTTTTCAACTAAATGCATGTGTATGCGCTACTTTTATTTGTATTCAATATTCTTAGCTGAATCCTGACGTCAATAATCCCAGCTCTACATTAAACTGATAGCAGTCCCCTCACCTGGCTCGTGTCAACAGGGGTGGGGATGAAAGAGGCCTGAGACAGGAACTGCGTGGTTCCCAGCAGGTCGCGGATCCCATCATGGTCCCTCTTGTAGTCCTTCACAGGCTCCACATGCATCTTCTCTTTCGGCAACAGCGCCTCATAGCACGGAGAGTAACCAGCGGGTGGCAGAAACTTGAAATCTCCATGGCGTCCACCCAACAGGAAACGGACCCTGAGATGCAAAGTTACATAACATTGTGTCATCATATAGTCACTCCTAACTTGTTTAATTTGATACTGTGGGTATTGTGTTTCTTTTTACTTATCTTTGGATATATTTTTAAAGTAAAGTTACACATTTCTATTCAAACACCACTCCACACCTGTGGCAAAGCTGTCACATAATACTAGGACTGCAGAAGAACGTAAAGCCACTCAAAGGCTTGAGAATTTATCCAGTATGCTTTTTAAGGAATATACACTACCGTTCAAAAGTCTGGGGTCACCCACACAATTTTGTGTTTTCAATGAAATGTCACAATTTCATGTCAAAACACCATGAGTTGTAAAATTAATAGAAAATATAGTCAAGACATTGACAAGGTTAGAAATAGGGAAGGAAGGTCAATTTTATAGCTTCTCTAACCAGCTAAACTGTTTTCAACTGTGCTAACATGATTGAACAAGGGTATTCTAATCATCTATTAAGCCTTCCGATGCAATGAGCAACACTGGAGTTATAGTTGCTGGGCCTCTATACTATATATATATCAAAAAACAGACAGATTTGCAGCTAGAACAGTCATTTATTGATCCCAAACTTTTGTATATATATATATATATATATATATATATATATATATATCTGTGTGTGTGTAGTTTTCTGTCTCTTCAGGTCGAATCAGTAACCATTCTAATTTAACACTATATCACTACTTTATTTCTACAGCTATGAGCTATGCACCTTAAGCATAAAACAACGCAGAAAAAAATAATCAATTCCCCTTCATCTTGTTATCCAATTAGAAATGCAGAGCCTTACTTGACACCTGCAGAGAAGCTGACAACAGGGAAGAAGAAGCCGTCCGTGTTGAAGTCCTCGAACATGCCCTGGACAGGCTGGCCATTGATCCTGAAGGACATGCTGGGAGCACCCAAATCCAGGCAGCAGCTAACCACATCATCAGAGTTCAGCAGGTGCTGGTTAATGGAGGCCACGGCTCTGGGGATTCGACCTAGACAGCACCGGGTGGAGACAGAGAGAGGGTCAGGATGGATGGGAGCTATAGCTGCAAAGTCATTGTGAATGTAGGGCAGGACGCTGAGCGAAGAGGAGAGAGAAGAGCAAAGAGGTGGAAAGATGGGTGAAGAGTGCTTTAAAAAGGGATGACATGAAATGGATGAGAGGAAGTGATGGGTCTTTTAGTGGATTTGGACAAGAAGAGAGATGTAATGGGTGTTATGCTTTTTGGAGTGGGAGCAGGGAAGCAGGGGCATTTAAAGGAGTTACAGCCAACAGTTGACTGCATGAATAGACATTACACATTTTTCCCAATAAGAAAATATGACATTTCATTTCAATTACATTCTCTGGAACGTCAGTGTAGAGAAAAAAAATGTTGACATGGATTTTTATTTTTATTTTATTTACACATATTATTGTATTTCATTTGATTTTTCCTACATTTTATGTATTTTTGTCTTTTGGAGCTTTTAACGTGTCTGTTTATTTTATCCTGTTGTAAAGGACTTACTTAAAGGTGCATTTCTGTATAAAGTGCTATACAAAAGTTGATTATTATTGTTGTTATTATTATTCATAGAACCTAGAGAGCATATACTGTTCTCAGTCTAGTTGAATTGAACCACATATGCAGATTATACAGGATTTATTGTATTATACAAGCATTTTTCCAAAACCTTCTGAGTTAATTTATATTTAAAGCAATATGCTTTGCTATTTTGAAATTTCATAACCAGGTGCATAAAGGTGAAAGGTGAAATTGAAAGGTCAAATGTTAAAAATGTTAATGTCGTTATCACTAAAACATTTTAGAGTGTTTTCAGAAAACGTTATTTAGAACATTCTGGCAAATATTAAAAAACACACTGTCAAAGCTTACTAAATATTATATATTTTGAACTAGAATTTGAATAAGCACATGAAGCATCAACTCTTCATGCGCTTATTCAAATGATAGTCTGTACTGTATTTATGCAACAACATAATTTTTAAATAGGATTTGAAGAGTTTTGCAGGAATCTTTTGCTTTTGCAAGTGATGTATAACGTTTTGCTGATCTGATGAAAGGCTTTAGGGTTAATGTGTAGAAGTGATTCATAGTTTGAAAGATAGTGCCTAATAAATCAGAAGAAAAAGTGTAAACTCATTTCTAAAAATGGATACCTGTGAATATCTGGCTGGATAAATACCTCAGAATAAAATGAATAGCCCACATAAACAATAACTAGAAGATTTATCAAATGGTGTTGTTGGGTGATGTTTAAACACATTTAAAGAAACTGTGGCTCAATTATTTAAAACTGAAAAGAGTTTTATCCACTTTTATTCACCAAATCTCTTGCAAAAATCACTGAACTAGAAAAAAAAAGATGTTTCATCTTCTCATTTATTTCCATCAAAACTATACACATGGATTCACCAGTGTGATGAATCTAAAACACCATTAAAATAGTGTTCATGAATATTTTGGCTTCATAAGGTCATGTTACATATTCAAATGTAAACAAGTCTAGAATTTGTTTACTTTTAAAAATTGAATTGAGTTTTTGTTTCTGTTGTTATGTCTTAGTTCACACAGTATAAATCTGATACCATGTTGTAATACTGTGAATATATAGATTGACACAATCATTGTATCAGAATAGGATAAAATGCATATTAGTCTATAAAAGTTGTTGAGGTGTGAGACATGTTTGTTTTGGCCAAATCACAATAATTGCACTGATAAGTAACTTGAGAATCATTACAGAAATATAATATACATCTGGAAATGTAACGATGAAATGAGTATGCAAACATAACAAGGCCATTTGTAATAGGAAGTATTATTTGTTACTAAATATCAGCTAAATGCATTGACTACAAACAAAATTTCTATATAGGCCTTTCTCTTAGGGCACTTTCACACTGTCCTCATTTGGTTTGTTTTAAACGTACTAGAGTTTGTTTCCTCGGATAGCCCTCTTCGTTTGGGCAGGTGTGAAGGCTCTAACCAACTCTGGTCCATTCCAAACAAACTCTGGTCTGCTTGAAAAGGGGGGGTCTTGGTTCGTTTGCAAGTGAATTCTGGTGTGGTTTTATGCAATGTGAACGCTCGCCAGACCAAACATAGGACCAAATGTAAATTTTATATTTATATTCCAGAACCAGCCTTTTGTATGGAGGGAGAGATCGCTGTGTTGCGCTGGTCTTCACTTTCATTCTGAGCGTCTCCCTCAGCTGAGAGAATACACTTCTCACTGTTAGGCTGAGAATCAGGAGATTATTAGGATATATTAGGTTTACTTTTATATAACCAACTCAACATCTCTCATCAGCAACAAAACGTTGCTACCAGAAAGAACTCTGAAAGAGCAGACCTACCAGGCAGAACTCTATGAGTAAGAAAAAAAAAACCTCTGTGATATGGAGCAGAGCTCATTGAGCAAGAACAGAGCTACCAGGTAGAACTTTCTGAGCAGGAATGTTACTACCAGGTTTTCTGCCTCAGCTCATCTTTTTTATTCTGACAAGTGATTTCAGATGACTTGAGTGCTTTAAACTGAAAATATACTGTCTCTCCCCTTTCAGGAGAACAAAAATAAGAACAAGAAGAGATCCTGGAGTCACAGTGAATATCATCAGCGATGCCCTCCACTACCTCATCTACTACTTTGCACCTTTTGTTCAGGTAAAAAACAAGCAGAAGGACCTGTATGTCCCTGTATTTTCCAACTTTAGCTGGGATGCCTACCTGACCAGAGGTAAAGTCCATCAAAGCTGTAGGAGTACAGGTCATCCCCGACACCATTGGCTCCCCATCCCTCTCCTCCACCGGGATACGGAGCGTAGCCTTTAGTGTTGGCCCAGCCAACCCTCAGGTGGGTCGGCTCCCCATTTACAAAGTGGTCCACCTGATCAATAACCAGCTCAAAATACCACTTCTTATACTGAGCTGATCCTTCAGCCACACCCAGGAAGATGTTTGGCCTCATACTAGATGTGAAAACAGAGAAGAAAGCTTGTTTGGTTCTGACATATATTATTATTATAATGTATTATACTAAAGTAACACTTCACACAAGGCATGGAATAATAAATCAAATAGTCAATCAAAGAAAAGTCACCTACAACTATTTGGATTAAATAATGGTTTTGTCCAATTCTGAATCAAACTTGCTTAGAAAGAAAGACAAGTAAATGCTAAAATGTTGTTTTGATCTGTAAACTAATTTATGGGACTATTGTGATGAAACATTAATGCTAGTAGTAATATTGACATTGACCAAACTGAACAAAGTCTGAATTTTATGGGTTAAAGATTTTTCAAAAAGTTTCAACCATTTTGGTGGTACATCATAAAATTCATATAAATGGTTAAATGTTAACGTCCACCTTTCCCAAGCTATCATGTGTATGTCAGTCCAGCATAGAGCTGAGAGGACACGTCACCCATCGCCCAGTAGCTCTTTAACTCCCTGGTTGTCTGTTTCTGCAGTTATTGGCCAGTAAAACCTTGTTTTAAAAACGTCAAATCATGTTGTAATGTAACCGGAGCTCGGCCTGTGCTGTCTGCAGCAGCAGGTAATGTTATCCCCCATTGGTAGCCGGCTGAGCTGACACTGGTTAATGTAACACCCACTGCTCAGCAGGCAAGTTCAGTGACAGTTCAGTAAGTCGGTTGCTGTTAGCTCTTGAAGCTAAAACTGTCTCCATGTTAAAATAAGCAGAGTTAAACTCAGACAGGTTTATTTAAAAAGTGAAGCGCATGTGTGGAAAAAAAAATCTGTCTCTCTCCTAGTTTTTCTCAGATGAAACTTCTGCACGTATTAACAGACACACACACACACACACACCTCCTCACACTGCTGCTCTCCTCAGCCCCTCCCCTACCCACTCACGTTTTCTTGACTACTTTTTGCATTTTTCAAAATTATTAAGTGGGTAGAAGTAACTCAAATCTGGGAGGTCACTTACATTTTAGCAAGTTTTAGTTCATCAATTGAAGTCATTTGAAGATGCAACCTTATGTTCCAGGAAATTATTGTATAATTTTAACCTTAATTCAAATTCGTAATTGCAAAATTTCTACAGGTGCAAGCTTTGAGTCAAACCGTCAACAAGTATTACGAGGTGTGGTTATATCCTGCATATAAAATGTATAACAAACATCCAACATGATGGACTAAGTTTGAGTAATGACTAAGTTTGAGTTTGAAGAAACACATGCTTCAGCTGTGATATGTAATGTTAATGTATTTCCTTCTTTACCTCTGTACATCATTGACCAGTTTAGTCTGAAGCAGCAGATCCCTCTTGGGAAGCAGGTTGTCACAGATCAGATTCTGATTGGCTCTCACTGCAACTCCATTGCAAACACAGAGAGAACACAGGACATCCAGAATCTGACAGAGAAAGAATAAGACTCTTAGACTTATTTTATTAATGAGTTGCCCCCCCCCCCCCTCATTAATGTGTGCATTCACACACATTAATGAGAAATTCCACATTGTATTTCTCAGTTAAATTAGCTGCTGCTCAGCGGGATTCTCTGCAAGTTACAATGCTTGTAGCATGCAAAGATTTTAAAAGGGATCCCTGAGTAAACAGGGCCTGAGACTTCCACCTGCCACTCATGATCAACAGCTGTCGTTTACGAGGATGCCCTTTCATGTCGGGTACAATTTACAGAGTAAATAATACGGTTCCTAGTGACATGTGACACATTTTAACACCGCATGTAAAACACATAGCTCGGCAGAAAGTCATTTACAGCCACAACGATTTACATAAATTGTTTACATAGTTCTGACTTGTTAGTTTGACTTTTGCTCAATAGTGATTTAGGTTTTATGAACTAGCACATAAAACCCAGTCTTTATACTGGGTTTAGATTGGCTGTTGTCACCTGGCAGGGAGGGAAGAGAAAGGATTTGCAGCTCAGATGCAGGATAAAGCCTGCTACTGTGGTACTGTGGGCTACATATACCAATTCTGTTTGTCCACAGAGAATAAGCTTGAGTTGATTATATATATAAAAAAAACTCAAATTGGGTTAGAATTAAGCAGAAACCTCAAGTAATTAAGCTCAACAAGCTTGAATTAACCTCTTTCTTTCCCAAGTAATCAGCATTGTCGCAAGCAGCATGGATCTTCAGAAAAAACCTAGTCCCAGAGTGAAACAGCTCAAACGAAATTGGCATAAACATTAGAATATTGATTTGAATGGTTTCATCTGACGATACCAATAATTGTACACTTCTACTTGTCCAATACTTCACTTTCTAACAGAATAGCTGTTCTTGCACGTTCAGTTTCCTGCTTCATGCTAACACATCATGTTAACGTATTAAATGTCAGCACGCTATACTTGGCATGCCAAACGTTGGCAATACAAACAAACACTCAATACAGTGAGATAGTGTAACATGCTGTAAATTTCTTAGAGTTGTTAACATGCATGTTAAAAAAAAACACCTTGTGGTTGCGTCCATGCTTGTAGAGCAGAGAGATGATGGATTTAATGTGTGCTCTCTGGATGATGTTCAGAGCCTCAGGGCTTTCAACCAAGATACAGTGGAGAACTTCCAGGATTCCTAAAACAAAAACATATTTGTCATTATTAAAAGAAATGTCTATTAAGTAGGATTTTTGCTTTAGGTGGTGCAAATTTTCTCTTACAAATTACCTGATGAGGATTCCAGTCTTTCCAGTTTGCTGACCAACCAGTCCAAATTTCGAGAAAACTGGGTGCAGTTGTTCCTATTCCCACGAATCAGTGAGGCTGAAAAGAGGAAAAAAATATGACCAGGGATTAGTGAAAACACAGATAATATGGTTAAAGATTTGATCCAAGCAGCTGACTGGTATGTAGGTGGATGTTGCAGACAGACTGATTTTAAATTTTAAAACGTGTACACCATTTTTCAGTGAACATAAAGTCATCGTTTGACATCATTTGTCCACGGGAAGACATTAAAAATCATTAAATCTCTGGAACCACCTGTCAACTATTATTATCAAAATCGTTCCGATATAAAACACAGGGACATGATTGCAGTCAGGTAGTCAGGGTCTATGCTCCATAAAATGAAAAAAAAATCAAATTCTTTCCCTCGTGCCCCTTTCTTGTTCACAGAGATGAATGATGAGATGATTTCTCTTCATGATTTTGTTGAATTTGAGATAAAAAGACAAACAATTTAATCTTGTGTTCAGAAAAAAACTTAAACATTTCCTGCCAATGTAATAAAACAATTCAAGGTAATTTTACTTAATATTTCAATATATTTTTGCTTATCGAACATGATGATACTATAAAATATACCTCTCTCTCTCTCTCTCTCTCTATATATATATATATATATATATATATATATATATATATAGATTGAGCATTCATTTTACATACAGTGGCTTAGAAAAACATACATTTGCTTCTGAAGAACCCAAATAAGTGATTTATCACAGAGAATGAATTTGAACTGTCCACATCCTCATCATTAATCGGGTAACCTGTAACCTGAACGGTACCTGGATTTCATCTTTTGCAGAGTGCAAGCGAACTACTATCCCAGTGCCTTCTACTGTCTAGTTTCCTACATAGAAGCTACTATTGTAGATTTGAGTAGTAGCTACTGGTTTACTGGCAGTGTCTACAAAGGTTCTGGGCGCAGCATAAGTGTACACATACATGTGGAACAGATCAGCGACTTGTGAAAGAAGTGGACAGGAGGTCATGAAAAAACAGGACTACTGCACAATTTATCATGCAAAGCCCGCTTCACCAGAAAACCGTTGCATCCTTGGGGGGTGACCCCTCTGCGGGGAAGGCTTGACCGTACTCAGTGGAGTGTATTTGTGGGTTTTTAAGTGTGTATTCCGTGTGTGCATGTGCGAATACATGCTGGGGAGGTGATGATAAATGGAAGGGCGGCCAAGGTGAACCGAGGGGGAGGGAGCTGTTGATGGGAAAGCTTCAATGACAGCAAAACAAACTACTCTAAACTAAAAGTTGGCCAAATTAAAACTTTCCAGGGTCACAGCTTAAGCATTCATGTCTCTGTACAGACCCCAGGAGGACGGGATAATGGCGGGATAGTGACGGCTTGTGTTGTTAATGACGCTGTAATTTCTTCAAATATGCAGCTGAATGGGTTGTAATGCGTCCATTATGTTCTCCGAGAAAACTGTGATCAGTTTCTCTGTTTCTCTGTCCTCTTGTATTGCAGCTACAACAAATGAATGTCATGTAAACGCTGTCGCCAGCTGTGATGTGACATAGAAAACAGAATACCTTTATTGTCATTGCATTCAGAATACAATGAAATTAGTGAGTGCCACTATGGTTGGTGCATTAAACTTAAAAAAAAGAAGAAAATGAATAATTAAACAACCACACACACTGCACATCAGATGGCATTAGAGGCAGGAAGAATAGAGTGGTGGGAGGTTATAAGAAGGATGAGCTAAGAAAAAGGAGGAGAGGAAAACAGGAAAAAAATAGAGTGAAGGGGGAGGAGGGTGAGAACTGGGGGAAGATTAATATTATGTGTCTACTGAGGGTCAACAGCTGCCAGCGCTGACGGAAGAGGTGGATATTTCATGCGGTCCATCACTCAGGTCCACTTACCTAAGAGTTCATAGAGGAGGTTGAGAATGTCCTTCCAGGCGTTGCCCGCCTCATCCCCAGCCATCTCTGCAAAGTGGGCAGCGCTGTTGTACACGTTCATCCGGTCAATGCATTTGGACAAGAGGGTAAGCATGCCCTGGGAAAAGAGTATGATTATTACCATGACTTTCATACCATCAAATCTATGTTTGAGATTAAACATCCTGTTTGCAACCCTTTTGCAACCTGTGAACTATTTTCTGAGGTTGAGTGACTTTTTAACTGGTTTATGGATTTAGTTTTACAGTAAAACCCAAGATTGAAAAATAAAAACTCTTTACCTAAGGGACAAATTTTTTTGGACATGCAGTTAGCCAAGATCTTTATTGTGTCAATTATGTTGGTTACTTTAGGAACTATAGAATAAAGACAGTAGTGAAACCCTCCAAAATAGTACTATAAATTTGTGTATAAATAATTCCAAGCAAAGTTATATAGGCTTCTCTTTACTATGAAGGGTCATGACTATTCCATTGAATTGTATATACAGTATATCTTAAATAGAGCCATTTCAGAGTGACATTTGTTTTATTTAAAGATATAAATTATCCCCACATGTCCCAACTACCATGAATTGGAACTCCACTTTATCCAGTCATACATACCTCCTCTTTGAAGAGGTCCTGACGTTTGATGAGAGAACGGAGGAGACACTGTTTCTCCTCGTGCTCCAGCTCCGAGTTGGGCTGCTTGAAGTATTCAATCAGGTCATTCAGCGTCTGCAGGACCTCTTCAACATGCTTCGCCACCGCTCTTTTCTCGTCTAAAGCCCTGGAGAGAAGTACAACCAACAATAATTAACATTATACATAAGTTTTGTCATGATGTATGTGTGACAGACAAGACACTTGTTCCTGGCATTACTTGATGAAATTGGTGAACAGAAAGGTGGTGTTGCGGATGATACGTGCGGCCCGAGACTCCTCATGCTGACAGCGCTGGAGGATCAGCCCGTCATCCATGTGGCCCTCAGAATGCAGGCAAGCCTAGGGCGGGAAAGAGAAAAGCACATGTTTCTAATTAATATATACAGCAACAATTATTTAAGTGTGGGCTGACCATCACCCCCTACATGCCAGATGTATTTGGCACACTGCCATGAGCAGGGATCTGCCTGGTGCCGGTGTGAGGTGACGTTTGATGTCCCTGGAGGAATGGCCAGTGACGAGCAGCCCCGCTCCTTCCCCTAATCCCCTGTCTCACCCAAACTAACTCACCCTCCATATGGCCCATTGTCACATTTAAATTAGATGTTTTCGCACGGGTGTGTGCCGGGTGAGCCGTCTAAAGGGGTGAATGGGGTCGTGTCAGTATCCAGGGTGGACAATGGTTTAGAGTAGAGAGAAAATAAACATTTGCAGGGGTGAAGTAGCTGTTGACATACTGCAGCTATATAACCCAGTAGTTTCACTGGGTTTGTAGCTCAAGTGTTTTGCTCCACACACGGCCTACGAGGTGTTAGAGAAAAGCTATGTCAGGCATTTAGGATCTTACAGTAAACACATAGAGATAGGTAAACACATGCTGGATCCCATACAGTTACTGTATTTAAAATGCTATGTGACAGAGCAATGACTAATTCATAGTCATACAAAAAGAGAGTTTAACCTATTAATTCTAATTGTTTTTTCCCCAAATACATATCATAATAAATGTATATAAACAATTTAAATCATGGACATTTTTAGCGCAATTTTGTTTGCTTTGTAAAGTGTACATCTTAAAAAAGGTCAGTAGCTCATTGTCATTTAATTACAATCATTAATCATGGAATGATCTGAAAAATAGAGGTTCTGGGATTTATAAAGTAATAAGTCGTTGCCTGTATGATATTATAATCGTTAGTTCTGAAATGATAAAATTGTACTGTATACCAGAACAATGAAGACATTTTAAATTTCAGAATGATGCTACCCTGTAATAATTCAGTAAGATGTACATTCCAGAATATAAAGCTTTTCACTGGTTCTAAAATGAATTATTAAAGTGTAAGTTCTGTAATGATTCAGGGAGATTCTGGAAGAACAGTTTTATTCCATTTACCCGTCTTTTCAGGGGTCCTAGACGAGATGATTTGGCGTCAGGCGCGAGGTAAGACAGCCACAGTCCTGTTGCTACATGCATGACGAAGCAGACGGAGTCGCCATACTTGACCTCTGGCACCCCCATGCCATCGATGTCTCTCTTCGGACCTGCATCTGTCTTTTCCTGTTGTTTTCCCATTGAGATACACATTGGTATATATACACACAAACACACACACATAAATATGACAAATGAAGATTCATTGTGATTAGATGGTAATCAAACAGGCAGGTTGAGGAGAGTGCATTCATTGGCCTCCCGGGAGGTTGCTGCTGGCCTCATTAGCTCTGCTACATTTCTGGCTCAGCAGAGATGGAGCGATGCAGCTGATTGCAGTCGACAGCAAGTAGCAGAGAACATATTAATCCCAATGTTCAACATGGCAAGACATTGACCTTTCTGGATAGAGGAACCAACAGGCACTAGGGTGGTGTGGACAAAATCTCTTTAGATGAAGAGTCTCTATCTCTATTTATTTTCCCAGAGAAGCATGTGTCCTCTGTATTCCCTTGGAGCCTGTGGGTCTTTGAGGGGTAGTGATTACTGTGAGGGCAATTACACTGTTATCAGGAGTGGTATGTGATGGTAAATCATGCCTCAGAAAGGAATGGGACTCAGGAGAATTTATACCTATTGTTGGTAAAATGGTATCTACAGAGATACAGCAGTACTATGTGGAGGTGACTCAAGGTACTGTGCAGTGTATGTGGCTGTAGCTGCTTCAGCAAAGGATAATATTGTGGAATTACTTACTTAACAGACTGTGAATTTAAGAAATCTGCTGACATTTTCTCCAAAATATATTTAGAGCCCTACATGAGGGGTAATATGGAAATGTCAGTGTTATCACTATTATATGTAAAAGCTTTAGCCTATTGTTTTTGGTCTAATTTTGATATAAGGAAACAGTAACTGTAACAGCTAAAATTGGAAATAATAGCAGATTGTGATTCAAAAATACACAACTGACCACCTTCTACATCTAAAATGCTTAATTTAAAAGTAACCAAATCATATCCAAGCTCCATCAAAATGTCTATTTTCAATTTGATTTTCAAGTACGCCTTGTGAGCCATTCTCAGGGTTATTTTTAGAACGAGGCTTTATTTTTAGAATACATTCTATCAAAACAGAAGAACTGCACAGCCCTCAGAGAGATCAAACGAAGAGTGTGTGGGAGAGAAATCCTGAGTAATTGAGGAAAGAAATGTGGATTATTAACTTTCTTTTACAGCAATAAGAAAACGAATATGATCTTAAGTTACTTATGCCGTATAATGCATCACAGAGAATCCTAAAACTGTGGTGGTGATGGTACATTTCTCTTAACCTTCCAATTGTAAATGGCTTTAACATAGCCACTTTCAATTAGACCAGTGGACAACATGAGCGTCTACTCAGCAGCTGTGAAAAGGTCAATTTATAGTGGTGAGCCATGAACCCATTAGGAGTCTCAAGAGTCTCTGATGAAGTATCAGAGTAGCAGTCAGCAGAAGATATATATATTTAATGAGATAAGTCGACTTTGAACATGCATTCACATTAACACCTAGGGCAGGCTTAAAACGATCTAACTGCCTTGCTCAAAGTGTTCAAGCACCCAGATTTAAAAGTAGAATATCTACACTCATATAGGGATTAGGAGAACTATAAGGAGCACTGACCTTGGTAGGCCTCAGGCAGAAGGAAGTGGCCATGGTGTCGGACTTCTCCCTGTCCTGCAGGACCAGTCCACGGTCCTCAGTCAGGGCCAAGTAATGGCCAGTAGAGAGGTGGCGGAGTCTGAAGGATTGTCCCCAACGAATGTGGCTACCACTCCAGCTGAACACAGAGAACTGGTGTCACAAACTCTGTATATGACACAATGTTCTTTCTTTATTTCCAATAAAGAATGATATATCTGATATATCTGAATTTTAGCAAGATGTCTTGGCAACCGTTGACCAGATCCACGAGAACGTGTCATGTCCTATTAGCCTTCTTGAACAGGATATCTATCAAGGGTCAGGCACCTGCATACTTCATCTATGCAATCTGATCCGTCATTATGTTGCCAGCAAGTCACTGAGATCTTCTGACCAGGGCCTGCTGGCTGTCCCTCTAGCTATGCTCGAACCAAAGGCCACCAAGCCTTTGAAACTGTGGCTCTTAAATTGTTAAACGTTCTTCTGCATGACATTTTCAGGACATCACCAGCTAAAACTGCACCCGTTAAGACATCGGGATGTTTGTCTAGACATTCTGTGACTGTAGCTAAGTGCATTTCATGTCCTGTAATCTATGATTATTTATTATTTCATTGATTGCTCTTTTATGTAGTTTGAACACTGTAAAGCACTTTATGGCTCCGTTCAATGAAAGGTACTGTTGAAATAAAACTGACTTAGAGTACTTACTAAGTGTACTTATAAGTGTACTTATTTTGGTGACCCTCTGACTTTTTATGTAACTCTATCATCAGACTAAAATTTTAATTTGTCAAGTTAATTACACTGATGACATTCCCATCAGCTTCGGGTGCACTAATCACTTTCTGCTCAGTGCTAATTAATACATGTCAGATTATAATTAAAGTTTAAAAATGATCAAAATAATTTAAAGTAGGAAGAATGTAAGAACAGTATTGTTTTGGCAATGACATCAAAACATAGTATTATATTTAATCATAGCTGGATGGTCCCGATTTATATTTCTTTATATGACTTTTATATATAAGGTTGTATAGATCATCCTGTATTTCTCAGTATTGCTGGTTAACTCACCTGAAAAATATATCTATATATGTCAACTGAGAATTAAATGAGATTTTAACTTATTCAACTGTCAGTGGAGCTCAACTTTCTCAGTATAGACGATATAGTGTAGAGAATACTGTTCAAAATCCCTTCTAAGCTGTAAAAAAAGAAATGTGCCTTGTGAGCTACCAGATGATGAAAGTGAAGTGAAATTGTGATGCCGGCCAGTTAAAGAAGCAAAGAAGGAAGAAGTGGAACGGTAATAGACAGAGAAAGAGAAGATTAATAAATAAACATAACCTTTCCTTCTAGAGGATTTTGCTTCCTAATTAGTACTGACAGCTCAGAGTATAGAGAAGTGAAGTATACAATATTTAACCTACAGTACAGTAGCTGGGACATAAAGCACAGAATCCATGTATTCTTTTTAAAGAAATCCAACTCAAATTAGAAAACTCCTCTGTTTTTCTGAGCAAAAACTATCTCAGGGTTTCTGGTTATTTACTTTACAAAACTTATTTTACTCATAATGAATGTGTGTGTTTGTGTCTGATCTCACCTGATCCTGAGAGGCTCAATTCTCCAGAGTGAACGGGCCTTTGACGCTCCCTTACCCGCCTCATAGTTAACTATCCTGAGAGCACAAAGACAGAAGTGGGCTTCTATAATTTCTGAGACTTTGAAAATAACAAAGAGTTTCTGTTATAGTACTGCCACAGGGAATACCAATGATCAAGTTCAGCTAAAGTACTATATTGGCCTGAATATAAAATGGGCCTGATTATATGACGACTTCTGTTTCATTTCCAGGATAAAACAGAAATTGTACAAAAACACAATTTTCTATCCAAGAATGGTTATCCTGATTTACATTTACATTTTGATCATGATATTTGGACTTATGGTTGAAAGGTGATCTCTCTCATTACTTAAAAATTCACACATTTTTATATTGACATTAAAGGAAATTAATTCATCAATAAACCACCACAGAAAAAGAAAACTTGACATAATATCCCTCTAATAAGGGAAAGGACTTGGACCATAAAATTCTTTCTGATGCATGATGCCAATTCTTTACTGAGTTATACTAAACTTTATATAAACATGAGCTACAAGAGCTGTCTGAACAGAATTACTAATTCTCCTTCATCTTAGACAAAACCTCTTGAAAAAGTGACACAAGGAAACTGAACTGAACAAAAAATGAGCTGAAATTCCACAGGACGAACCTCTGCTCCTCTTCACTCTTGTCTGCTCCAGGGATGGTCAAGCTCTCATCATGGCCGTGACAAAGACGGAGCACATGGCCACCAGTCAAATACCCTAATAAGGACACAATTAGCAATAAGACTGGAGATACAAGAGTCTTCAACTTCAATCTTGAAGCTATGAATCATTGTTAGCTTAAAAAGCTAGTATAAAACCAAAAATTCAAAGACCCCAACATAAAAAATGTTTGCAGGAGCTCTGCTGTTGCTTTGATCTTGAGTTAAATCTTTCCACTACTGTTTCACTTTACATCAAGTCCAGAAAACCATTAGATACAACAAAACCCTAACATTTGTAAACCATATTTAAAAAGTCCTTAAAAAAAGAATGGAAAAGAACTTACCCACAGCCATGCTGCTTGAAGAGCAGGTAGGCTGGACATTCCACAGTGTTTGCATGAAGGATGCATCCACCTGGATGTTGCCATTGGAGATGGAGAGGTGCTGCAAGAGAGAAGCAGGTTACCCAGGGCTTTAGACAGAAATGGCAGGGAAATAGACATTAGGGACAGACACTGAGATACAGCAATGCTGCGGGAGACATCCCAGTGTTGGGATTTGAAAAAAGAAAAAAAATATTAAAAACAACTTTGTGTCTCCTCTGGAGCTGTCAAACAGTTTTAAAATGCTGCATGCTAAAACAGCAGTGCTGCATCAGTGTTTCTCTATGCAGCCAAGTCCAAACAATATTCCACAGTAATTCCTTCTAGCAGAAATAGGGTCCCTAAACATCAGTGGGTGCTCAATATGATTCTAGCCTGAATTGCCCTGAAAACAATGTATTTTTACATCATTGTTGAGCCAATTATTAAATGTACCATAGTCTATACTCTATATTTTACTCAAACGTCTTGCTGTCTAATGGTGTGCCATTTAGATAGCAGGCTGGACAACTACTGTAGACCAAATAGGAAACTGCTGACAAAGTCTGTCTGGACACAAAGACACAAAGCAGCAAAAGTCTACTGTCTGAAAAGATACATTATGGCATGTTTGTTCACAGTAACAGGGCACTGATCGCTTTTGCCTGAATTTCTGATGGGTCCCATTCTTCAAAAACTGGTGCCGAATCGGGTGAAGATTTCCCATCGGAGGAGAATGAAGTCTGGCCACATGCCAGTTTTGCTTTAATTGCTCGTTTACCTCCCTAAAGGTCCCTAGCAGCAGCTACAAGCAAGCACTGCTCACTATCCTATGCTCGGCACGTTGCTTTCCCTCCCATTTGACATTTATGGTTTCTTCTGCTTCTCCCTCTTGAAATCCCCCCTCTTCTCTCTTGACCAAGTAAGTTAATTGAGGTCGGGAGTATAGCACTGCATAAGGGAAACAGCATTAAGTGTTAGCTCACTAGTCAGATGGATACCGTACGACATATTTTAAAAAGAAGGCTGCACAGGAGGGCTTCGCAAGTGATCAAATTTACATTATAAAGGGTTCAGTTTCAAAGTTTACCTGAATTGCCTCATCACTTGAAAGTTGGCCGAAATGATATCCAAGCTATCCTGCAGCTATGACACTTCATAAAGTACACAAAGTACCTTTTAAAACAGACAATGAACCAATGTAGGTAACTCTGGCTATGTGGGAAAAATCAACTCCAAAAAAAAAAAATACCCCATTTCACATCAGACAGACTCTAATGTTTTGAGGCAGGGAATTCTGTTCTGACATGATAACATTGGGCACAGCAATAATACAAGCCGCCAAAAAGCAACATCCGAGCAATACAAGTGAGATCTGACAGGAACCAGACAAAAGGAAAATGAGAGACGGTAAGAGACTGAAGTATATGAAGTACCCAGAGAGTCTGAAAAACAATAAATATTCATGAGAAGAGAGAAACAGAGTAGAGGCCTGCTGATTTAATGAGATGTGATCCAGCCGCAGTTCACCGGTCATCTTTTTTAAAACTGTGTGTCCTCTCCAGTGTGATTCTGAATTTAGGTGGAAGGTTTTATCAGACCTGATAAAGCTTAACTATAACTTTTCCTTTAAAGAGACATTTGTTTAATGATGTTAAAAATCAGACTGCTGACAGAACATAATGTCAAATGATGGGAGTGGTATTTATTGATTTTATTTTATATCATACTTTGGAATAGAAGGCTACAAATGAAACCTGACTATGTGACTCTGTGTAGTGGAGTCTGTGCCTGTATTTGACTTAACATGAGTAATAAGTAAACAATGTATTGTATGTAATTAAGTCAGTCTGCTGGAGCCAATCCCATCACATTGCAGGTGAGAGGCAGGGATACACCCTAGACGGGTTGCCAGCTCACACACTCACCCAAGGAAAACCCAGGCAGACACAGGGAGAACATGCAAACTCCACACAGAAAGGTCCCAGACCAAGGCCTGCGATCTTCAACAGCACTACCCACTGTTTATTGATATTTTGGGATATTTATGTTTCAACATATAATATATTCTATCAGTTCTATATATAGTTCTAATGACCTTTGGTTGTTTAACTCCTACTTATTGTGTCTGAATTTCTTAATCTGGAAGGCAAACTGCTGCAACTTGTACTGACAGTTTTACTAGTGACACAATTTAAACCTTGAAACATTCACCTTCACATTTATGAAAGAAACTAATCTATTGATATGCTGCTTAACATAACTTACCAGGTATCTCTCAGTTGACACACTGACAAGGATCAAGTCGTCTCCGATGCGGACTTTCTCTCCTTCCGATCGCTGCTTGGACGCGGGGTGGATGGTCCACCAGCAGGCCTCACCTGTTGGCACAATCAGACAAAAACAATATTCGGTATAGAAGAAGATAAAGTGTAAATACAGCAAGTGGCAAAAGTAATTGGCAGGCCCTTTTTAAAATAGTCCTGACTGATCTCTACTGTTTATCCCAAGAGGCAAAAAGTATATATATATATATATATATATATATATATATATATATATATATATATATATATATATATATATATATATATTAAATATATATTATATTTTTAGCAAACGCCTGAGAAACACTAAAGGAAGAGTTAAAATATTGCATTAACTTGATAAATGGCCTTGAGCATTTTTCAAGTTCAAATGTCAAGTGTACAGTATCACTACTGCATTAGCACATAGACAGTTATAGCCCCCCTGGGATTGAGTCCCACTCAAGGTTAGGCTAACCTGAAATGAAGGACTGCTCTGTAGCCATACTGTACCTATTGAATCTTCTTGTAGTCCAACATCAAATGACAGCTTGTCTGTCAGAGACCTTGATGTCTTCAAACAGGTCAAGTACTGAGTGTAAAACAAATTAGTGTTAGTATCAATGAAACAGTAAGACATGCTGTGAGTGGAATGTATACATGTAATGGAAATGACTACCACCTAAGATCTCTAATAATTAAATGTCATCTGAAAAAATACAGACTATTACTGCTTTAGGAAAGATTCAGATATTGGCATATTGTGTAAAATGAAAATATAGGAAATCTGCTTTATCCGAATCGGTCACCTTCAAAATGACTGACGGAGGGCT
This sequence comes from Lepturacanthus savala, assembly GCA_030544235.1. Lineage (NCBI taxonomy): Eukaryota > Metazoa > Chordata > Actinopteri > Scombriformes > Trichiuridae > Lepturacanthus > Lepturacanthus savala. The sequence continues at coordinate 15,602,954 of CM060477.1, forward strand.
GCAACCCACCCTCTCCCCATCAGCTAATAAAGCTGAAAGCCACCCAATACAGTAGAGGCCCCCAAGAAAGGAGAAATTGGAATGATAGAATAAAGCATCTCATTATTTTTCCTGACATTTTCATGAATTGCCTGCGCCCTTCTATGAAAGACATAATTCCATTTTTATCATTTTATGATTTAATTGCAGTGTTAAAACTCACCATGCTACTGAAAGAGTGGCGTAGGAGGATGGCATGACCGTAGAGCAGGGTTCTGTGTCCACCCCCTTGACCCGCCTGCCAGAAAATACACAAATAACAGACTATCATCACACCTGTCCTTCAATCCCTGGACCGTGTCATGTTTGATTCATCACACCTATAGTCCAGATATGTGAAAGCTTCCACTGTGTTTGGGTATGTGTGCGTAAACAGCATTTGACTGAATGAACAACAATGTATCTTCCATGGGCCTCCATTCCAAGTGCAAGCAGGCAGATGAACAAAGACGGAGGAGAACAATCACAAACAGTCAAACAACCTGACAAACACACAGGTACAGTACCACACGTATAATAAGCATTCTTGTGACAAACAAGAATAATTGTGCTGTACAGTAGCACGATGGATGAGGAAATGGTTGAGCAAAAAAAAAAAAAAGAAGATGAGTTTGAACTAAGGTGAATCTAACGACATCAGAGTACTTCATACTTGGAAGGAAGGCTAAGCTCTCGGCCCGTTTCAAACAGGCCTGCTTTAAACGGGCACTGCGCTAGAAAAGAAAATGTTACTCACCTTTTTTATCAACCTCTAGCAGCAGGAGGGAAAAAAGAGAAGGTACCATAAGCAGAGACCTCTAAATTACAGGTGCTGGTCATATTAGAATATAGTAAAAAAGTAAAACTTGTATAATTTATACATTCATTTCACATATTTCAAGTGTTTATTTCTTTTCATATTGATGATTATAACTGCCAACTAATGATAACCCCAAATTGTGTATCTCAAAAATCTGAATATTGTGGAAAGGTTCAATATTGAAGATACCTGGTGCCGCACTCTAATCAGCTAATTAACTCAAAACACCTGCAAAGGCCTTTGAATGGTCTCTCAGTCTTTTCTGTAGGCTACGCGATCATGAGGAAGACTGTCCACAAGATGACCAATGACACCTTGCACAAAGAGGACAAGACAAACAAAGTCATTGCTAAAGAGGCTGGCTGTCCACAGAGCTCTGTGTCCAAGCACATTAATGAAGAGGTGAAGGGAAGATAATGATGTGATAAAAAAAAGTGTCCAAGCAATAGGGATAACCAGACCCTGGAGAGGATTGTGAACACAAAACCTAAACTGCAGCTGGAGTCAGTGCTTCAAGAACTACCACGCACAGACGTATGCAAGACATGGGTTTCAGCAGTCGTATTCCTTGTGTCAAACCACTCTTGAAAAAGAGACAGCATAAGATGTGTCTCATCTGTGCTAAAGACAAAAAGGACAGGACTGATGCTACTTTTCTCATGAAAGTAAATTTTGCATATGCTTTGGAAAACATGGTCCCAGAATCTGGAGGAAGAGAAGAGAGGCACAGAATCAACGTTACTTGAGGTCAAGTGTAAAGTGTTCAATGATGGTTTGGGGTGCCATGCCATATGCTGGTGTTGGTCCACTGTGTGTTCCAAGGTCAACAGAAAATCTAATCTAACCTATGGGGTATTGTGAAAAAGAAGATGTCAGATGCCAGACCCAACAATGCAGAAGAGCTGAAGGCCACTGTCAGAGGAACCTGGGCTCTTATAACACCTAAACAGTGCCAAAGACTGATCAACTACATGCCATGCTGCATTGCTGCAGTAATTCAGGCAAAAGGAGCCCAATTAAGTGTTGAGTGCTGTATATGCTGATACTTTGAATGTTCATACATTACTGTTCATACTTTACATACTTTGTATTGGTCTTAAGTAATATTCAAATTTTCTGAGGTACTGAATTAGGGTTTTTTATTAGTTGTCAGTTATAATCATCAAAATTAAAAGAAATTAACATGTGAAACATATCAATCTGTGTGTAAAGAGTGAATATAATATATAAGATTACATTTTTTAATGGTATTACTAAAATAAATAAACTTTTTCATGATATTCTAATTAATGACCAGCAACTGTATGATGAAGGTAATCAGTAATGATGCAAGGCACTTAGATCGATCTAAAGCAACACTTTTGATTTGGGTTTTATTTTTTTGAGCTGAACAAAAAAAAATCCTTCAGCACTAATGGACTGGACACTAGTAAACTCTAAAGTGTGTCAAAATTCATAACTTCAACCTATAAAAATAATGGCCCAAGACATTTTTTGGCAAAAGTGAGTTTTTGGCCTAAATTATCTTTGCCACGTCTGGTAAAAATAAAAAAAAAATAGGCTAAATCCTGAGTTGAAAGGATCATACTCTTTATGCCCAATAGGATGACGGCCTCCAGGCAATGTAAGTTTTAGGTTTGCACTATAAAAAGAAAGGACAGTTTAAGCCAGGTTTATAGTTGCCTAAAGTTGTACTATAATGTTCAATAATTGACCTGACTCACTTTATTATTTAATGTTACATAAGTGACACAAAACATTCTATGCATGTCACAGTCCACTGTCAATGCCTTTTTGATTGAAATTATTCATAAATATAATATTCTATGCATTTGGTGAAGTTTTTTTGTTTTACCAAAAATTTCAAAAAATTACTTGGATAATTCATTGGGTGATGATATACACGTCTACAATAAAAAGACTCAGATGATTGGTTTTATTGTGTTTTCTTTAAATTCACTGGACATTTTGTATTACTGGTAAGAATAAAATAAGGACAATTTAAGCTAGTGTCCACACACCTGATACTGTTGTGTTGTATTTAATACTCATAATAGTTATTTTATTAAGTCTATGAACTATTCTACACTATTCTTATCTATAGTATCTAGTATCTATAGTTCCATCCTTGATTTACAGTGTCCAGACTACATAATTTGAGTGTCATTTGATTTGACGCCACCCCCCGCAGTGTTTCTCTAACAGGCAACACCACAGAGGCATTCCTTTTTCTTGTCCAGTTGTCACCATTAATTTGTGGGTTTGCTTGCAGCAGGGTCACATTCAAATTGACCTAAACGGAACTCCCAACTTCCCCCAGAATATGACCTCATGCTGATTCTCTCTTCGATATCAAGTCTCTCCAAGAAGGCTTGTGAAAGGCAGATAAAAAAGGAAACGGATTTGATCAAAAGAAAAATGAGAAGAGTATCTAGCAACAGCTGGGAGTGAAGGAGGGGGTACAGAGAGAGAGAGGGGGGGGGGGGGGAAGAGAGAGAGAGAGAGAGAGAGAGAGAGAGAGAGAGAGAGAGAGCGCCTGTATTTCAGGCGTGCTGTTGTGCTGACACATCACTGCCAGGAATTGTGACCTTTGGATTGGTGCCCCTCCCGTTGTAAGAACTGTATCCTAAACAGCATGGTAGTGGCCTGGGAGTGCATGTATGTTAGCTACAGTCAGGTAGGGTGTTACTTATGACTTCAGTGATATGAGTCAGAATATTTGGTAATTTAATTGTCCATGTTTCCTGCAAAGTCACAAGGACATACAGTATCTACCAAAACCATCCTGTGTCATCATGGTAGATTGGTGGCTTGAATACTTAAATACTGCATATTGGGCTGACGTATATTAATAAAGTTATTTATTTTGAACTAACCTTTTTGCAGGTCACTGTCTTCAATAGATTTTCAATCAGATTAAACCACAAAAGGCATGCATTTGGTGCCAAAAAGTTGCTTTTATGATGTAAGTTCAACAAACAAAACCACCAGAGGACAAGTGAACTTTTGACAATAAGTAGGAAATTAATAAAGAGACGTTTTTTACAGCAGCTATATTGACATGAAATAGTAAATAGAGGTTTTACCCATGACACTAAATTGATTATGGTTCTATTCCACTGTCAATGTCTGAGTCAGCAGAGCTGGCTGCTGCTACTGGGTATGTACGCTCAATGAAAGGTCCAGCTATACCAAATGGAACCATGAACCTTAATTAGTGTTGTTGGAAACACCTGTGTTCTCCAATTATTGTTGATACAGATACCATAAAAAAGATCTATTGTCCATGCATATCAGTATGGGTAGAGCATATATAAAAACTCCTCTCAGTATAACTGACCAGCACCACATAACTTCCGGAATAACCATGAAGTTGAACAAACAACTTTAAATAGTTTCAATTAAAAACTATGAGACATTTATCTTCATGAAGGAAGGAGGAATGTAGTGTATGGCTATCTTTTATATATTACACTACATTGCTTTTAGCTAGGTGTTCCTACGTGATCAGAATCCAATGGGAGAAGAAACTGATTTAACATCTTCCAGACATATTCTTCTGGTCCTTTTTGTCTCTCATTATGTAAATTAAATGCTGCTGCCAACAAGATGCATTCACATCTCTTCACTTATTTTTCTAAAATTAATATGTTTACATAATGGCTTGTCAAGAGTAGATGAAAAGCTGCATCACGTGGCAGTATACACACTGATGGGTCATAAGTTAATAGATGTTTTTTTTTGTTTTTTGTTTTTGAAAAACATGATTCTATAGTTGCACAGTAATTACAGCTGACAAGCAGAACCGTAAAGCAGAGCCCTGCAGCCCCTATGAGAAGGGGGCTTCACAGTCCAAATGGGCCCCACCCTGTCAACAACCCCAGTGAAAGACTTGTTTCTCTAGCCAAATATGATCCAGTTGGTCTGTTAACAATTGGAAAGAGGTAAGATAAGAGTAGATTATCCACAATCCATGTTAGCAAAATGCAACCCTGGAAGTAGCTGGTGCCAGTCTCACCAGTAGGTCCGGCAATACAGCTTAAATGAGATGAGAAAACATAATTAGTTTCATATAGAAGTGCTAGTGTTTGGCAGTTTTACTTGAGAAATGACATATGTACAAACTGAATATTTCAAATTTCAATCCTTCATTTCCTCTAAATTGTTTTAGCAGCAGTGATAGAATGATCTAATGGAAAATACAAATTACTCAAAACGAATGGCCAACTTATGGTCAATGTTTTAATCACTTACATGAACCAGTCTCCTAAACACTCATTGCTCTTTGATTTTCCTGCCTTCAGGCCAAGAATAAAACAGTGTCTGCCTTTCTTTTTGCAAAAGCCTTACAGAGCTATTATGCCCAACCATGACTAAGTCATCTAACGAAATGTTGACTTTATAAGAATCGTTTAACCTTATATATCCTGAGTGACATTTTTCAAGGTCATGGAGATGAGAATCATACCAGGCTCATTTGCTAATTACCGTCACAAATCACACTCTTATGGAAGTATTTCTCGTTATTCAGATGACACTTTGCATGTTCCGCACGGATGCAGGTAGGACATTTGCACAAGCAGATCTATTTGTGGATTTAGGCAACACTTTACCACATGATGCACCCACTGGGTTAGAGTTTAGGCATTAGCAGGGAGATGGTTAGGGTTAGAGGTCAGGGGTGGGTTTTGAGTTGTAAACTGGGAATGTCATTTAGTAAAGTGAGTGTGTCATGTAGATCTGCAAGACTGAGGTAGACCTTTTGACCCCTCAATTTGCAGGAAGGCAGCAGAAACAAATATAGAGAAGAGTGGAGGTGGCACAGAATGAGTTAATTAACAGGAGAAGGAGTCCAACCAGCCAAGACAAAACAAGGAGCTTGTACCTAAAAGAGGGGCTATACTTCTGTCTGTGGTTTGGGTATGAAAAATACCCATTCATTGAATTCATTGAATTTACAGAAAATGTGCTACATTGAAATACATAGCATTATCTTAATAGGAAATGGCTTATATTGGGATACGAGATTTTGGACAAATAACAGAGCTCTAATCTATTGATTCTCCTGAACTTTAAATGCTTTGCCCTTACAAACATCTGGATAATGAGGTAGAGAATGTGCTTGTTTTGCTTCATAATTACCATAACAACCGCTAAAAATAAAGCATGATGTGCACTGTGTGGAGTGAATAAGTGACACTTAAGAGAAAAGCAAAAACACCGCCACTCCACACTAAAAAAATGAATAAATACAGTTTGGGATAACAAAATAAAATGAAATAAAGTGTGATGTGTGATGGCAGTATACTGCGTTGCATACTGCATGAATCACAAGAGGGGCAGTCTATTACTGTAATATTTACCATGACAGGTTTGCTCAACAATAATGCCTGAAATCAAACTGTTTCACACTCGGAAATCAAATTGATTTCAGAACATTTCCTCAAGTCAATACCCTTGAAATTAATCAATGTTAGAGTCCAAACTCAGGGAAAACAGAGTAACACAACCAAACCACAAAGTGAGTTTTCTGCCAACGTCTGGGTTTTTACATCCTTTCATTTAGATAAAATATATATGAGCTCCTTACTCCCCTTGGAAACAAAATTTAATGGTAAAACATGCATTTACTTTTTTTTTTTTTTAAACAGCAGACATTTTAAAGATATATACCAAGGTTGAATCTTACTGCATAAAAAGCAAAATAAGTGGGATGATGAATTTAAGCAAATGAGAAGCAGACTATCACTTGAAAGTGCTTGTACTCTTGCACACAAAGTAGTCTTCAAAGATGTCAGGCAAAACATTTGACTCATGTGCGCAAGGTCATAGCACCAATCTATGACTATTTCAAGATTGCCGTAAATTAAAGCTCAGAGACGTCTGTGACAACCATATTGACTGTCTCCAGACCAGTTAAGAGCTATCGCTATCTTGAGGGGAAAGCTTAATTTATTATCCAGGGTGAGTTTCCACAGAAACAAATGTACTGTGGTGAAGCAGGAAAAGTGAAAATGTATTACCTTGATATCTCTCTATAAGTACGTGTCATACACTAACCGATTTACAGGCTTTGAATGAGACTTTTAACGACAATCAAGAAATAGGCATCCTTTCAAGTGAATGTGCCTAAAGGTGAACCCTTTCGTTTGGCAGCCAGTACGTCATGCATGTTGACAACATGATGAATGAACGGACTGATGGACCTACCCATTTTTCATGGTCAGCATTCTAGCAACACACAAATACAAATGGAAAGAATGTGTTATTTGGATAAATAGCAGTCAATTACACCACCTGGAACAACAATAGAGAGAAATGGCCTCTTTACTGTGAAAAAAGGAAGAAGAGGGTGATTTATTAGCCTTGCTACCAAGGGGATGTATTCTAGCCAACATCATGTTGTCTTGCCAAACAAGGCTAGCCAACAATGTTGAGCACAAAACAAATCTGCTACCCAGGCTCCAGTGGAGATATACAAAATAAGACACTCAGAGACCCATCTATGCCAGAAGGCTATTTTGTGCATGAAATACACAGTGGTCGCCAGAGTCATCCAGCGCAGCACAACTGGAGCCATCTTGCATTAGTATTGCTGGGGCTTCTCCAATTCCTACATCTGCACTGCACAATGGTTCATGCAATAGCTTTGTCATAGCTTTGTCATTTCTGGTCCTACAATACCAGTGGTGCGTCCTTTGTAGCAACTAATAATAGTAGTAATAATGATTCAGATCCTCAAATGAGGAATGTTTTTGACATCAACACAGACCACTTGTATTCAGTAGGAATAGCGATTAAAAAAAAACAAAACACACCACTACAAACAAGTAATGCGTTGTACGAAGGGGTTTAACATTTATTATAAACCAGACTGATGCCATCCCTTACAATCTCTTCACCTCTCCTTCTGGGTATGGAGCTAGAAGTGCTGTATGATGGAATTAAATGACACATGAAATGACTTTGTTCTAGTGCAGCAGCATGAGCGAAGAGGAGCATCTGACAGGTGGTTTACAGACCCCGCGTAGCACTCTGCAGTGCTTCATTGCTGTCGATTACAGCGCCATGGCAATACAGACCAATCTGACCAATCAAGGATTACTTACCTGCTCTAATAAACACGCCAAGTGAGCTGCAGAGCTGGGAGGAAGGAGCATGTACTGTTTAGCATACACCGTGGAGAGCGTGGAGGCAGCAGAGCACTCACAGACGGAATTTCATTATTAGAGTTTTCGAACGTCTTTTTCCAAAACATGGAACCCGTTCCAGATAATGAAAAGAGACAGCTTCTATTTAGAATTCAATTAATATTCTTCCTAGATGTGCTTGATCTCCTTGCTCGAAATACCTTCGGAGTTTTGAGCCAACCCACTTAATGACTTAAGTCAAAATTCTGTCTAGAAAAAGTTTTTCGATGAGTAATTCAGTCAGTTTAGACATATATTTTAGACCAGGCAACCTCATGGCTTGGATTCTGCATTTAAAATTTTTATTTTGTACACAATTTGATTAGCTTATTCCATTAAGTAGAGTCCTCAGCCATGACAGTTGTTAAGGTAATAAATTGCAGTGCTTTTTTTTTTAGGTGATTTTTTTTAATTGTTTTATTTTAAAAGAGGAGCATAGTGCCTAGTGAACACCTAGACAGAGGACAGTTGCATAGGAGACGCAAAAATGCTGCATTGGAACAAAAAAGAGGGACTACCACACATTTTAAATCACGAGCAAAAGAATGATTTAATGTTACAATGCTTCAGTTCTCAGACCTTCATCAGGGAGTTTTCCCTGTGTGTTTCTAAATTATAGAGATTTAAAATTCATTTATATTTGAAGGTTAATGACAATAATTCATTAGGAGATCAGTCATGATCACGACCTAACTAGGAGAGCCAACCTGCTTGTTACGGTTTTGTTATTGTATTACTTATTAATAATATTAATAATTCAATAATAAAATATATGTGTATAGCACCTTTTATACAGAAGTGCAGCTTAAAGTGCTTTACAACCAACACAAAAATAAATATTAAAAACTTTTTGAAAAAATCCTAAAGATGAGCATTAGGTAATTAAGACCAATTTAAGATGAGGTAAAAATGCATAAAGCATGTAGGAAAAAATTATATATATATATATATATATAGTAAAAAATTATGTCAACTCATCCAAATCAACTCATAAAATAATTTTAAAGGTGCATTAAGATGTGCAGCAGAGAGCTTAATTTAAGCTTGTTAAAAATCCTCTTATAAAATCATTTTAAAGCACCTCAGCGTCTACATAGTCGACATGGATGAATAACAGAGACAGCATTTAAATGCATCATTCTTGCTGATTGGTTGGCCTCAAAATAATTCTTGAAATATTTCCAAGCTGGCGAGTTAATCTTGATATAAGCTTTTGTGTTTGGATTTCCAATGCTGTGACTGAAGTGCTGTTTTAAAGAATTATTTTAATGTTTATTCAACAATTATCCCTTTAGCTACAGAAGAAGTATGAATAGTATTCCATTATACTCATCCTTAGACAAAGCACATTTAAAACCACTTGGGGGCATTTTCTGTGACTGTAGACTACAGATTGGTCGGGTGTGTGCATGTATACATTTGAAAGAGTTTCAGTGTGTAGAAGACAGAGAGCGGTAGATGAGTGGGAATGGGGAGGGTACTCACCCCTTCGCTGTTCTGCCCACTGTTGGCCAGCATTTCCTGCAGGGCCCGCACTGACAGGGACTGCTCCAACACAAAGTTACAAATACACAGGTCTGGAGGAACATACTGCAGGGCAGTGGGGGAAAAGGAGGGGGGGTGAGATCGGGAGGGGGGTCAGGAGGACAAAAAAGGTAGGAAAAAACATTAGTTAGACATTAACATGAACTTTTTTAAATGAACTTAACTTCATCAACATTTTAATGACACTTATTGACATAATTGTATCCAATTTAAAATACCAATGCCAATCTATTGTAGGACCAAAACTGATTATGGTACAGGAAACCAATCTATATTTCAACATATTCAGCACATCCTAAACACGATGGATTACATCAGATATTTATAGTGATTGCACAAATCACTAAACACTGAGAGCATGAACAAGTAACTTAACGCTCCATGTACTTAACACAAAGGTTTGTATTCCAGCAATGCCAATCCATTTTTTTATTTGTTATTTCAATCCTATAGATCATTCAACAAATGTAACTGAATCGATTTAAGACACACAAACACATACATATGCATGTAACATCAGATCCACATCCACATATATTTTGCTTTTCAAATCCATAGCAGTAATTGGTTCCTAAATTATTACAGGTCCTGCTCTGAGGAAAGAGACCAACTGAAATGATTAAACTGCTCAGTGAGGTATGGCGCCCATAAATAATTCTGATGACTTGCAAATTCAGTGACATGCTGGTGTGTTGCTAACGAATGTTCTGGGATTACAGGGAGAGGCCTGTCAAAAAAAAAAAAAAAAAAAAAAAACAGATCTGGCTAGACCTCATTATTGTTGATTCTCTGCTTCACACACACACACACACACACATATATAAATGAATAACAATGAATAACAAAACCTTTATTTTTTCTAACCATGTTTCTAACCATATATATATATATATATATATATATATATATATATATATATATATATATATATATACACATACATACACACACACACACACACACACACACACACACACACAAACTAAACCATATAAAAACAGCTGAAAGTCATCCAAAACAAACAGACATATTGTATGTATATTGATTATTTAAAATAACTGTTTATTGTGTAACAAAGGAGGAAAAATTAATTGACTTTATGCTAGATGGCACTCTTCATTAACATCACACTGCTGACATAACTTGTAAACAACATGTAAACAAACAAAGCTAAGCTGCTCAAATGCCTGCACTCTCATATCAGTGTTCATATTCCTGACTTAATATCTTTGACTGATAGGAGTATGATTTAGTACATACTTAACTGCATTTCATATCTACACCGTCACATAATATCACTCTCTTCCGAAGGAGGAGGATGAGGACTGATTTAAAAGGTGTTGGGCGCCTGCCTTGGCTCCGTAATACAACCAGCTGACCCTTGACCTCTGCAGTAAGGTGAGAAATGTGAGCAGAGGGGAGGGCTGCTGGGTGATAATGAGGACACCACTGCTTTGTAACTCAACACAAACATGCATGGGAACCTCCGACACTGATGTGTGTGTCCAGTTCTGTGTGCTGTAAACCAATAGTCTGCACACTCAGATATTTATTTAATTTACTGTATGCCCAGACGTGATAGACAGTGACACATAGTCCATTAAACATGATTAACCTCCACTTCTTTACTTTGGCCTGTGAGAGGAAAGTGACATGACACAGCTCCACCTGTGGTGCCATATGACCTTCTACAGAGATAACACACAACCTGCTGTAGACCTTATATCACTTACTCTTATGAATTATTCACCACCAATTTTCCAATCATCATACATTTTCCAGGGTTGGGCACACATACTGATTATTCTCCCTTGTCTGGGAGAAGAGAAGACTGTCTCTGTGGTCACACTGACCTTTTAGCGAGTCACTTTTTTGATGCTCTGCAGGGAACTTGATACAACACAATTAGGATGAGCTGTTCAATGATTAATCCAAAAATCAGTCAGTATTATTTAATAATCTAGAGGTTTACATCACATGCACATTATTCAGAAGTATATCAAATAAAATTAAATCAAATTAATTCTTCCAGCTTTTCAAAGTCATCTACTGTAAATCTGTATAACATCCTCTCATTCCCTATCAAAAAAGGCAGGTACATAGATTATATTAATGTCTTTCATCAGCAGGTACTAAGGAAAGGGAAAGGTTTGAGGGCAAGATGGATGGGACAAAATGCAGAGCAATCTTTGAAGAATACCATTTTTCAGCCTAGAAACACTTGAGACTTGGGCGGAGGTTCACCTTCCAACAGGACAATAAATACAGCGGAATGGCTTAAGGCAGAAACATGTTAATGCGTTGTTAATGTTAATGCTCAGTCAAAGCCTGGATCTCAACCCAATAGGGTATTTTGAGATTTGAAAATTGCTGTCCACAGATGGTCCCCATTCAATCTGAATGAGCTTGAGGTGTTTTGCCAAGGAAAATGAGCAGAAATTGTATTTTCCCAATGAGCAAAGCTGATAGACATACCCCTCTAAAAAACATCTGCTGTAATTGTAAAAAGCAATTTCCTTAGCAAAAAAAAAAACAACAACATTAAAGTCTTTTTAAATTCCAGGTTACTACACTGCAAAATGGGTAAAAATCCAAGATGGATGAATATTGAATCTGGTCTTCTTTTACATTTCTTGTATCAAGCAATCTACCTGCTGCCTCCACAATGGTCTTGATTCTATTGCTTTTCTTTTTCTGCTATGATGGCACAATAAAGGCGTGGCAGATGAAGACCTAGTGTGCCATTGTGCCTGATTTTCTTGCATGTTACTGACGCTTGCACTAACATTTCTTTGGGCAACTTCACTCAAGTTTCTTCTCTTCATTTCTGGCCCCTGAAACTTTTCTTTTAGTGCTTCTGTGCATGAAAACCTGTTCATTATCCTCTCTGGCTTCTCTCTGCACAAGACAATATCTGGAGGCAAAACTGCAGTCGCCTCCTCGGGTACAATGTTTAACCTTGGCATCCTTTGTTGGCCTCCACATCTAACGCACTTTAACTTTCAATTGCACCACTGTGCTGTATGCCCCATTCTTTGGCATGCTTAACACCTGAGTGGCTTTGAAATATATTCCCTTGTGCTATAGTTCAAGTAGCCCATTTGTGCTGATTTAGGGAGGGTTTCTTTTAGTGAGATATCCCTTTTACTCCCAAGCCTTGTGGTATTACTTATGTTGCCTCCCTGAATCTCATTTTTACATCTTCCATAGACATATATATGGGGAGTCCTGAGATTATTCTTCTCAACTTTGCATCAGATTTTAAGACAATTTCATTTCAGGTGAAGATATAGACTTGAAAGTAAAAACCGAATGGAGAACTTGCTGAATAACTTTTGTCTTTCACCTCTGTATTTCTTATGTGAGAACGCATGCTGGACAGTTTCTATATCTCCGCACTGACGCAGACCATCAGGATATTTGCCCCATACTCAACCTAGTTAGAACAACATCAGCACTTCCTCCAGATTTTATCATCCACCTCTTACTTACTTACTAATGGATAACTGCAGAGAGAAATAAAAAAAACCTCTTAGTTCTTCTTTATGTTCTTCTTGTTGATGACGCTCTAATTTATCTATTCACATTTACGCAACTGCTGATCAATACACTCTCTTAAGAGATTCCTTAGCCAATTTGCCAACGATTTCCTTTCCCTGAATCCTTGATTGCCGACATGGCAGCTCATTTTCTCAATTCTTAACAAACAGCACAAAATCTGCCGAAGCAAGTCAGGGTGGCCCTTTGATGGCCCATCTCTCAATGCCAGCAAAGCAGCCATAGAATCTAAGCAGTTAATACTTTTAAGTGGTTTGACTTCTATCCACCATGTGGCCCATCAAAATGTCAGTAGCTCAGTAAAAATAACAGACATTATCAGATACTATGTTAGTGTTCTGCTGGATCTCAAGACAAGCTACATACATCCCAAACCCATAGGGAGTGGGTCCTTAGAGCCATCAGTAAAAATCTGTATATATTATTTTTTGGTTAATTGTCTTTGATACTTGTAACATGACTACCTGAAATATTTCTATTCTGGTCAAGCAAAGAAATTTACCTCAGATTAAGAGGGAAACCAAAGAGAAGCAGATTATACTGTCTTCCTTGAGTCCAATGCTTGTGGTTATAAAATTGTTTCATGACATGAAGAAAATGTGACTTCTTCTACCTTCCTATATACATACTCCAAAAGACTTTATTCTCTAAAGCTTAAAGACACTTAAATTAACCCAACACCGAAGTCACAATTTATTTCTCCCATTTCTTAAAAGGTGATTCCACCATTTCAATAAGTAAAGCCGGAACAAACGTCGCTCTAAAAGCTCCGCAGCAAATTCTTAGGGCCTTTGCCTGGACCGAGTCCTGTTTGCTAAGAATAGAAAGAGCAGCTGACCCAAACACAACACACCCATAATCTACAGTGGATCTCATCATAAAAAGGTGTGGCTAAAGGCTGGGGACTCATATGCTGGAGCGAGCTCAGGCTAAATCATTTGCTGCCATGTCATGGAGGGAACTTTGGTTTAGTTGTTTGTATTTGTTAGGTCAGTTTATTCACCTTGTTTAGTTGTTGTAATATTCAGTTACACTTTGTACTCTTATAGGCTGAGTTATTCAATTCTTGGCTTATGCATTTTTTTTGTCTGTTTTTCATTCACAATTCCTATTTCTTAAATGCCTCACTGCTTGATCCCTACACTCACCAACCTGCTGCTACTGATATATTCACAACACGACCAAATCTATGGCTGACAAAAAGTAAACACCTGACATGACATCTCCCTCCCCTAGTGCCAAACAAACACCCAAGCAGGGCTTAAGCATTGTCATCAATACCAAGGTTAGAGGAGTGAGGTGATGATCTGTCAGGAGCTTTGCAGGTGTTGCCCACCAACTCTACAACGGTTTCATGTGGGTGAGCAGACACATTGACAGAAACAAACACAACTATTTATTATTTGATTAATCTTATGGTTATTGAATGGATTAATTATTTAGTTGTTTGGTTTATAGAATGTGTAAAATGTTAATCACTGTTTCCCAAAGATAAAGATCCAGACCAAGAGTCCAGACCAAGAGTCCATAACCCAAAGACCATCAATTTATTATTATAGAAGACTAAAAAAAATGAAAATAATCACATTTGTGAAGCTGGAACCAGAGCATTTGACAATTTTCTTCTTAAAAATGACTCAAATTAATTATTAAAATAGTTGGTGATTAATGTCAACTACTGATTGCAGCTGTACTCCTGTCAAACTTTTTTTAAAGCCTTAATGTGAATGGTCCAATTCAATTAAGCTTTACTTGATAGGCTATGTACAACTCGTAAAAGCATCCCCACATGGTTTTAGGGTTGTGATCATGCAATCGTCTCACATGTAAAACACGAAGGCAAAACATAACTATATACAGATGCAGTGGGTAGAGCTTAGCATTTATTATTTTTAGCCCCCAGAGCCCTCTGAGGCAAACATTTAAAACTATTTTACTGGGAGAGAACAAATAGAGATTCTGAATGATTTTGGTGTAAAAATACTTGAAATGGTTTAGTTTTTTATTTCATTGGGGCCTTTAAATGTCAGAACAGAACACTGAAAATGTTGAGTAATTATGCCACTATTCAAAAGGCTATTCTCCAGAGCCAACATGATCTGCTTCTTTTTAACATCTTTTTTTTGAGGACCATTCAGTACTTCTTGTCAAAATGAACATTAACAAGACGTACAAGAGTAGTAACAGCTCTGTTGTGTTGCATTGACAGCTCGGGCACCAGGAAGCAAATCAACATAATTCAGTCACAACAAAACGCCACTCCTTCATTTTAAGACATTAAATGCTCAAGAAAAATTACTCTCTGCACTTTGCATTTGTTGTTGATTGGGTTGGCTCTGCTCGGCCACCATGACCAACCAAAAATGTCCAGTGCTGCATGATGCCATAAACACTGTCAGATATTGTAAGGGTCCTAGCCAACTTGGAAGCACCACAACCAGAAACGGACTCTGAATTGTTGCAATGGTGCGTGTTTGTTTTTCCCCTGCACCACACAGGCACCCATTTTGAGCCCCATCTCATATGAGCTGGTGCTTTCATTATAGGGTCTGTTGAAAGTCTTCACTTTCTAAATAATCCGCATTATTTGACAGGAAAGCTCATCTAAAACCTGAGTGGATGGAAGGGAAATCAAGGATTAATAGATGGGTTTCAGAGAAAAATAATCACAAGTGTCTTTGTGTTCTACCCCGTTGCCAAGGAAGAAAGCTGGACTGCAGACTTTTTTCCCCCCTTTTTTTTACTGGAAATCTTTCAATTTGGTCCATCTATTTAAATACACAGCAGAATTTAATTACTAAAGAATCCAATTACTAGAAAGCATTGTTCATCTTTTGAGAGGGGACACAAACATGGCAGGAAAACAGATGCCAGATCAATCTTTGATTGTGATACAGCTCCATCTTTTTGTGTTGTCACGCTATATCAGAATAAACATTATATTTCCAATAACAATAACTATATTTACTATTGATTTGATCTACAGACAAGAAATGAGACAAAATATCTAGTTGATGAAATGACGAATGAAAAGTCAAAGGGGATGGATAAAGATAACCCAACCCCTGGGCAAATATAACTCAACTGAGTTATTAATGATATAAAAAGCATCGTATTTCTTTGAGTGCCCATTTTCACGAGTGACAAAGGGGCAAAATCCAGAAGGAAAATGATCAAGGTTTCTTTCTCCTTATTTTTGTCTTTTTAAAAAAAACTTTTGTTCTGCTAATAAATTGTGGTAGTAATTCAGTAGTAGCTGCAGTAATAGGTAGGCCTATACTGGTGTCTTTCGTTCACCACAAACGTTTTCTGTAGACACTCAATTCATTCACACTGCACTGAAGACAGCTAGATAGCTGACCAATTGTCTTCAATTAAAGATCACTAGTTATAGTTTTGTTTTATTAGAATTTGTGAATTCTAGCCAGAAATAGGAAGCGCAGCCTACAAATATCATGAATGTGTGAACTCGTGTAACAAAGTTCCACAGATTGCTAGCAGAGTGAGGACAGATGGGACAATTCCTGTATCCCAAGCATCAGGCAAATCCAGAGTAAAGTGTTGATACCGAATGTCCAGTAGTGCTCCCTTCCATAAAAGATGCCTTAGTATCAAATAATAAACTACTGTAGTCCTGAGAGGACTTCTGTTGAGATGTCCAGACAAGGGACTTCCAGAATGGTGTCACCAAGTGAGCTGTAACCCTCCTGCCAATATTTTTGAACTTCGGCACCAACAGTAGCCTGTAGACTGCCATGGTCACAGACATCGACAAAGCTAGTAACCCAAAGGCTGATATAACTCAATGACAGTACTCAACCACTTTGACAACGTTTTTTTTTTAGAGTGTATCAGCAATTTAACCATTACTTTAAGCTAATTATCTATTCCACTGATTAACCAATACTTTTAGCTAACTATGAACTAATGCCATTTTATGTAGTTAGACTATTTATTATTTTTAACCATTGGGTTGGGTAACGCACTGTATAACGATACTTAATTAATTAGCTTAAGCCTAAAGCTTTCTATTCTGAGCTTTTTCGAGGTTAGGGTTAGGAGTCAGGGTTAGGGGTTATGAGTCTGGGTTAGGGTTGTGGGTGTAGGGTTTAAAGCTTTGCGTCACTTCATTTGGTAGCTGCATGCTCTGGGTCTTAAAGACAGATCTCTTGCTGAACCTATTCTGATTTTTGTTTGCTGAATTAAGTGGCAGGTATGGTTCGCAGAGCATGTCCTGTACCTTATCACTGGCTTCAAAATACTTCTGATATTCAACCATGGCATCTTTTTGATCATGCCTTTAAGACATGGTGCTTGGTTTGGCTGGGAGTTTAGAGGTGAATGTTTCACTCTCATTGTCCATTGTTTTTTTTAATGGGATATAGGCTTATTTCCATCTTTTTGTGTCTATTCGCAGCTCTGTGTTTCTCTACTGCTATGAGTCTGTTGGTTTGGTTGGTGAATGAGTGTTTTATCCTGTATGTTCGTTTTGATATTTGTTCCTCCGTTATTCAACATTGTGTTACAAATTACCCGTCTTACCATCTCTCTGTCTCGATCAAATGCAGCTACTCAACCTCTTACATACCCAAAACCTGCTCTTCATTTCTGTCTTTGATCTCCTCTGACCTCCTCTGACCGTCCTGTCACAATATCACCAAGGATGACATCTGTGAACGGTCTATAAAAACACTTCTGTCTGTGATATTACTTGTGTCAGCAACTTCTATCACTACAGACAACTGTTTTTTTCTTAGGAGGTATGCTTGACACTGATCAACAAACCATCTCATCTTTGTGGATCGAGTGTGTCACTGTCATGAAAATATTAAGTACATAAGTTATATATATATATATATATAAAATATTTCCTATTTTGAAGTAGGCATTTTAATTTACTTAGGTTTATTTAATATTACTCACTATAATCATGTAAATACTGTAAATTGTCTTTTGAATAATGCTACCAAATAAAGGCCACTCTTTTCTCAATGCATTACTTTCACCACAAATCACACAGCTACTTAATACATACAATACAATTAAACCGTTTGAGCTTGTACAAAAATTGCCATGACAATAGCGTTTAAACATTAACTTCAACTTTAAGGCTTGTACATTTGGGGACAGCTTAATCTCACCCATTTCACTTTCGAGGTGTTTCTGAAACACCTCGAAAGTGAAGTGCCATGTTAGGGGGCATAAACCAGCTCCATAAGCACTATGCAAGCTTTAGCAGTATATAGCTAGCAGTAATCAATTGCTATAGGTAAAATGAAAAGAAAAAAAACAGTAGTAGTATTAGTGGTATTAAATAATCAAGATGTCACTATAAGTGACAGGCATACAAATGCAAACTTTAATGCTACCACGGGTGGTGTTAAATTGCATCCAGTTTAAAATTAGTTCAAATTAACACATTTGGATGGTGTTGAAAAAGATGTAATGTTACTAGAGCTTACCTGACAAGTCTCTGGCTGTTCAGCAGATAAAACTGATTTGGAATCACTTGACTGACACTAACACTTGTTTAAAACGTTATTCAGTTGGCTTTGTAGCTGCTTTAGACACCTTTCTTGGACACTGCATTATTCCACAGTAATTAGGCTAGTTGCCACCTTAAAACATCAAATTCAAACAAGGCTTACTGCTGTCCTCACCTTAGCTTCAGAAGTGGGTTCCAGGTAACACACACGGTTTCCGAGTCCCTCGACGCCGAGACAGAACTTGCGATGCTCCTTCTGTACGTTTGCCACACATTGAAGCACCACCTCGTCATCCTGGCAGTAGAAGAGAGTAGCGTTAAAGCCGAAAATTCAACCGTGACCTATCCAAAAGCAAACAAGACCAGACTAGAGTAATCTACATTGACTCAGAATCATTGTTTCTCACCATTACTTGAAATCAAAACACTACAGGTGTGGTTCAGGTTTTTAAACACCCAGCATATAACACAAGCTGTTGTATTTAGGTTTGTTGCAGCTTGGTCTAAATCAATAAGCATATTTTCCTGGTTATGCAACCTGAGGAGAACGATCAATCACAGGCATGAAGTTGGATAAGGCAAGTATTTTAATACAGTACACAAATGTCATGTTTTGAAGTGGAAACATTCAGTGAAAAATGGTATGGGTAGCCACATTTTTTACTCTTACAAGATCTTGAAATTCAGATGAAGAGGAAGCAAGGCACGAGCAAACCAGAAAAATGTTTACAGTAAAAAAGAAAACAAGAAAACATCATGTCAAATTGGAAAAAAAAAAAATAAACAAAAACTATTAATCAAGAGTAGTAACCTTGATTAATACTACACCTTGAGTAGTATCAATTCCAAAATTCTAAATCTGTTCCCTCAATTCAATATGTTCAACCAATAAAATGGACAATTGTATCTGTCAGGGGGAGAGGGTAAGGCTCTATTTGGCAACACACACACACGCACATGCACACACACACACACACACACACACACACACACACACACACACACACACACACACACACACACACACACACACACACACACACACACACACACACACACACACACACACACACACACACACACACACACACACACACACACACACACACACACACGTCTGTGTAGTGCATTTGTATGTGTGTGAGTGTGTGCAGGTCTCCTGCCAGCTCACGTCCCACACTAATCTGAGCTGATGGTTGCCATGGTTCTGGCTCCCACCTCCTTCACAGCAGTATTAATTCAATAGATTTAGATACAGGCTGCACAGCATGCACAGACATAGGAGCAAAGATACAGTAACACACTCTGACAATGCTTCAAAAACAATGGCACCTGGGACCCAAAACTAGAAAATTCAGCTTGATCGTACAGTAGAGGTTCCTGCAGGATCCTACGCCGTGTAAAGGAATGACTCAAAGCGCTTTACGGTTATGCAGTCATGACAGAATTCCCTCCCATCTCCCGTATCCGACAGTAATGACTCATTGTAAGTTACCTACTGCTGTACAGTTTCAAATGAATTGGAAAGACTCTTATTTTATTGTAGTTTTTACGAGAATCCAGGAGATTAGGAGATTATCATAGATTTTCTCTTCATTCACCAAATGTGAAAGTTCATACAGACATTGTAGGAGGACTAAAGTCAATCTTTTTATTTTTTTTAGTCTGAGATGTTCTATCATGTGTTGGCGTTGCACACACAAATTAGATCCTCGTCTTTCTGGTTTCTTCATGTGGGCGGCGTTTGCAATCAAAGCGTCTTAACTCGACTTTCCTTTCCCTCAACACTAACAGAGTTCATTAAATGTATTTTGCTAATTGTGAGCTATAAGCGACTTCTGGGAAAAATCTGAAAACTGCCAAATATGTTTAGTATTTCTCTAAATAGAAACCAAATAGTGCTACTACTTAGGAAAAAAAATAGAAGAGATCCAGAAGGAACACACTCATTAGTAAGGAGGGTTGTAATAATCATTAAACAAATTACAAGGAGTTGGTTTAAAGATAACTTAACTCCTAATGGAAGGCTATTGTAAATGATATATATTGAACGGAAAAAATAACCATACGTCGAAATTCATAAGGTATCCTTTGTCTTTAATTTATCAGTGTATTCAAATTGAATCACTTTAATGGATAGTTATGTAATCAGTAGATGTATGTGCTACTTTAATTCTTGTATTATTAATATTATCACCAACATTTCTTTCTTTCCCACTGTTTCTTTGTTTGTTTGCTCTAATTGCTGTATTATTATGTTATATAATTTCTTAAAATGCAAATTTAAAAAAGGCAGATAAAGTGAATTTGTTCCTTACTTTTAAATTAGTTAAAGCCTAGAATAATTATTACCTGTGAGACTGTGACATCAAGTTGACCCCTACAGTTTCCATGCATTAACTTGTTGGATGTTTAAAAGCAACACTTCATTTTTTATCTCCATTAAATAAAATCCTATAACTCCCAGCTCCAACAGTTTTCTACTTCAAAGATGTGATAATATGTTTCCACAGGGACACTGCCTAAAGGGAGAAATGGGACTGAAATTGATTCATAAATAAATTGTGGTTAAAAGGGCATTTACTGATTTATGCAACGGCTAATTAATGCAGAAGCTAATTAGAGTATATTGAATCAATATACACAGCATTTGGGTATGTTGACCTTATCAAAGATGTATTTTGGTCAAACTGTACTACAATAAAGTGAAGCACAGTCTGAAGCATCCCACAACCTGACTGCTGCAGCTTTGCTGGTAGTTCTGTGATTGCTGGTAGTTCCATGATTGGCGAAACACAACTTGTTGTTTTAGGCTACAGATAGGGTAACTCAATATGGCCCCGGGATGACTGAACACTTGTCACCTCTTTAAAATGGAATAAATACATCTGTTTTTTCCAGCCGTTTAATTCTGGTGGCATCATGAAACCATGGCCTAGCACCATTACTGAAATATCCATGTTTATATGTGTGTATATGACGTGCCTTTCTGAACTTGATGAAATTGCACTGCAAAAACAGACATCTGAACAAATGAAGATATCTTGTTTTAGGTACGATTAGTCCAATATTGGGTAGAATTATCTCATTGCCCTGGCAGGTAATTTTGCTTATTTTATTATTTTTTTCTTGATTGTTTTTAGCCCATTTAATCTGTTTATTAGGAAAATGTCAGTCTTGGTTTATTAAAACAAGACCAAATTAACCCAAATCAGAAAAAAAAACTTGAAATGAGCAAAATTGTCTGCTAGAGCAAAAAGATCATTCTACTCAATATTGGACTAATTGTACCAAAAACCTTTTTTTTTTACTTGTTAAGATTTCAGTTGTTTCAGTGTGCCAATAAGTGAATATGAGTGACAAATTATTCTATAAATATGGCCACTTCCACTGTTCAATTCCCTGTGTATAAAGTCCTGTAAAGCAATAATTAGACAATAAAAGTCTTTACTGAGAGACATGAAACAGTAAATCTTCATGTTTTCTTCAAAACCACTGATACATTGTGACACTGAAATCAATATTTGCTAACTTTGATACTGCAGTTTCACAACCAGAAGTGATCATGGTTGCAGTGGGAAGCTTCATGAGTATATGCCAGAAGGATCCAGTCTACAAAATGGATGATAATGCCAACATATATATAGCCTGAGGAGACTTGGGTTTCATATCTAGTGTGGATACATAATGTTTTCCCATAAAAATCTGCAATAGTTTTGAGATCTGATCGGCACGATCGGATCTCAAAAACTAATCAAACAACGTACTGTATGTACCCACACAAACATTCTCTCTCTCTCTGTCTCTCTTGCTCTGCTCCGACTTGATCCCAAGCCAGAGAATCTGGTGAATCTGAGTCAAAGTGATCCTCGCAGCAGCAGTGTGACCATCTGCTAGACAGCTAAAGAGCAGCATCAGTACTATGTATAGGGCCCTGGCCTGTGGCAGGAGGAGGTAAGTAAGGGGTTGGGTGGCTGCTTTACCCCAGTATCCAAGTGTAGAGCGGGAACTTGACCCTGCCCTCTCCCAACCCGACCCCACCCGTCCTCATTACCCCTCAATATCAGTGGAACCTGCAGGTCTGACTCTTCTCAACTTTACCTAACCAAAGGAGCGTTTGCCATGATGAGTGGCATGAATTTCCATGAATGGACTGCTGGATGCATCGCTGCTCTTCGACAGACCCTCAACATTGCCCACCTCTTGCTTTCTTCTCTCGCTCTATTTTGTTCAGTGAGCAGCCGGCCTCTGCGTGTTTTAACAGACAGCGACAGGTGCGTGTGTGTGTGTGCGCGGCCTGATGCATTCAACCCGGTGAAACCCGAGAACTCCCCGCGCTCCGGCGTGCCAAATAAACTCCCACAACTCGCCCACCGCTGCCACCAATGTGAACTTGAGAAAAGGTGAATCTGTTCAATCCCTCAGCGCTGCTATTTTCACCCGGGTGCTTTGCACATGCTCAGTGCAGATCAACAGGCAAACATTAGGGAGGAAAAAACGGGCTAGAGATCATCAAAACTTAACCAAAGGGAATCTAGCAAATTCCAGCATGTTTGTCCCCTTGTTCACACTGCCCCAGCTTTGTTTAAAACTGGTTGCCTGCTCAGGAGTCGTGTTTCTTTATACATATCAGGCAGGGTGCTAAGTACAGGTTGAGCTGCGTGCCTTAGTCAACAACATGGAGAGCAAAGAAGATACAGTGTAGATGTGTGAGAACTACAACCTGATAAGCCTGAGAAGGGAATCTCTGCATTCAGGAATGATCCGTCAACCACGAGCACCTGCTTATGAATAATAAAGTTATTATTCTTAATGTTCCATCCTTATGTTACAATTTGAAAACCTTGTAGTCCATGAAATGAGAGAAACCTTGTAGTCCAATGTGATAAATACATCTTGAAGTCCAAGTAACAGAGTGAGATACATAAGAAGATTTTTTTTTTTTTTTTTTTTTGGGGGGGGGGGGGGGGGGGGGGGGGGGGTTGAGCAATTTCAGTTTTTACAAAAGATATTTCATGTTTAAGGGCAAAAATGATCTCAGTGGATGAATAAAAGCTAATGAGCTGAGCCAAAGTCGTTCTGGTTAATGGCCAGTCTGGCCCCAGCCTGTCGCCTTCTATGTCCATTAATTAGATCTGATACATACTAAACTAATCAATACAGTCAGGATATATTGGTTACGCTCAAATAAGCTTCTATGGGGAATGAGCTAGAAAGAAATGGCCACAGTAGGAAATAAAGCTGCTTCAAATCCAACAAACACACACAAGAACAATTCCTCATCAGTGGGTTATTTCCCAGAATTTCAGTGTATCTTATAATGAATGAGATTTAGATCCATGTCACCAATAAGCAGCCATTCAGCTCTGGAGAACATAACCCAAATCAAGATAACAGAATTATGTGCTGCCTCAGTGAGAAATGTCAAAACCATTCTTTGCATTTTTTTTTAAAATTTGGTAATATTTTATATCATCTGTGAAACAACTTTATAGAGGACTCATGCATCTTATTGCAGCCAGCGGCTGTTCAAATAGAGAAAGAGGAGGAGGGTGAGGACAGCAGCATTGTTAAAGCCACATCAGTAAATATTTTGGAGGAGGGAGGGGTTTCATTCAGCTTATAGAAGTTTAATTTTGTACTGTTTACCTGTAGCTCCGCAGGTGCAGCGTCCTGAATCCTTCCTGACCTTACCCAAGTGTGAAATAGTTCCATTGTTTTCTTGTAACTTTTACAAGAATGATTTAGGATGGACATGTTTCTCTGCACCGTTTTGATGACCTGTTCAAGTACAGACTTTACAATTATAAACGTCGCTGCTGTGAAGTTGAGACGTCAGTAAATGGACACTCATGAAAAGTATTAGTTACTTTTACAACATAGTTAATCTGTTATTTTTTTTAAAGAAAATAATGACCACTGACATTCAATCCCATTCAATCCAAATATCTTCTCTTATTTTTTGCAATAGAAATTTTTCAGGAATTTAACTACTTCCCAAAAATGTTTGCATCACAAAGGGTAGTTCAGAACTTTCAAAAGGCTTATCAGCACTGTCACTCAGCCTCAGAGACGATATGCTCCACCATATATTTGATCCATCAACCACAATGGGTCAAAATGTATAATGCACCTCATACTGGACTAGCTATTGAAAAACACAAATAAATTAAATTCCACAGTCCTGCCATGGATCACAGACCCTCAAGATTTATATGGTGTTCCTGTAACAAATTGGATTTTCTTGGCTTAGTTTGTATGCACATCACTTTAAAGCAGCTTTTTATAATAGAGGCCTCCATGCGTGAAAGGCAGAGGCATCTGCCTCAGTCAGGGACAGAGCCAGAGCTGCTCTGGTCCATCATCCTGTCGAACAACACAGAGCAGACACAGACAAGTTATAGTAGGGTTGAAGAGATTGAGAGGCCTGTGTGTCTGTGGCTGTGAGATTTAAAAAAAAAAAAAAAGACAGACTTGTGAAGACATTCACCTGAAGCGAACTTTGAGCCTTCTTTTCTCCCTCTTAAGCTTTTAGCTTCTGAATGAGACCCAAAGTTATTTTAACCTCTCTGCCGCCAGCACTGTATCTGTCAGAGTAGATTTGAGACAGCTACTGTATATGATAAAACAAGCGCTTTTTCTTTGAAGCGATTTCACAGAGATGATAATTTCAATTTTCAGACTGACTTATCGGTGAGTTAGACAGGACAAGAGATAAATTCAATGACATTTAAGTGTTTTACAATCCATCAGAAGCAGTCTCTGACAAGGTAAAACTCCCTCCCTACCAGAGCTGGGAATACTTTCCAAATCCATCAAGCTACAAGATGTCATCTCTAGACTGCAGCTGCCACGGTTGGCTGCACACACCAAAACACAAGACATCTCACTGAAAAACTATAGCTCATTGAATTATTAGCAAAATGATGAATAGAGACATGTTTTCTGAAAATGAATTATAATAATTTAGATGGGATCAGTAAGTGAAAATGTCCCCTCATTTGGACCCAAGTTTGTGTGCTTGTGGACCACGCTGAAGTCTATATGCTAATCAGTAAAA
Source organism: Lepturacanthus savala (assembly GCA_030544235.1). Classification (NCBI taxonomy): domain Eukaryota; kingdom Metazoa; phylum Chordata; class Actinopteri; order Scombriformes; family Trichiuridae; genus Lepturacanthus; species Lepturacanthus savala. The sequence continues at coordinate 15,628,630 of CM060477.1, forward strand.
ATGTGATTGCCTGGTGCAGACCAAATTATCAAACTAATTGTGGGAAAGCACCCTTAGAAGGAAGTTTGATCTTCCCTCATATCACTACAAAATTCCCTCAAGTAAGTCATTTAGCACACAACTTTAGCTCGCTCTGCAAAAAGAACTGCAAAAGATAGTTTGCTCTCAGCATTCATTTTGGATTGTGCTTGGGTCCGCCTGATAGAAATAAGCCCAAATCCATTAATGCTACACAGAACTGAGGTGATAACATAATATGGGTTTGTGACAACAACTGACATTATTACCTTAAAATACATAGCTGCATGATGTATTAACAAAAAATGGATCAATAATGTTTACAAAGTAATTGTTACTGGTTTCAAGAAGAAAACTATTATGACCACAGACAAACAGAGCCGTGTTGCCACTAAATGAAAATGAACTCACTGACCTTAGGGACACTCAAAACGCTAAGAGGCTCACAGTCGGCACCCATTTCGGTCCTTAGTTGATTAATGAAGGTAATTATTTGGGTTGAGAGTCCATTCACGCTGATGCTGCTCCTTCTTCTGGGATTCTACTGCTAAGTCTGCCTCAGCCCTCACAGCAGCAACACACTGCAGTTTCCCCATACTACGCTGAAACTGAGATTGATTGTTTTAAGATACAAGCTAAAGGTCTGTGAATTACAGTAGGCGATGATAATGTTGAGTTATGCATTCAGTGCTGATAATTCAAACGAGGTGTCGATTCTGATTGGATAATTCTTACATGATTGTACATCATAGTCCACGTAGCAAAAAAAACACATTAACTGCAATGACAGATAAGATTGTCCCACCAATTTTATAATTAATGGGTCTTTTCAAAACATTTTAGCACCAGTTTGAAGCTTAAGACACAGAATAATGCAAAAGATAGTGTATGAGAGCCCCTCTTTCTTGCATATAAAAGCACTCTAAATGCTGTAGATATTTTCTCGACCTGCCAGCAACTTCACATACAGCCTTAATAAATACTTATTACTGTTTTCTATATTATAAAGCATAAAAACCTCATTACATTTGAGTATAGAAACTGAAATCTTTGATTGTCAGTTTGTATATTGTTTACCTAAAGGGGGCAAATCTAAAAAAGTAAAAAGTCACATCATTGAAACAAATGAAAAACATAGTTAGTGATACGGGGTCCTGCCACAGATGTCAAGGTTGTGTAAATAACGAGGACAGCAGCTGGCTCACTGTCCTTCAGTAACGACCACTTGAGAGAGCAGGAGCTGCCAGAGAACATACTGTTGCTTTGCTATCACAGCCTGGGCTCGATCAATATGAAGGAAATCATTCCTGTTCAATTTGGATCAAGCTGAAGAAGGATCACCTGAGGCAGCAGGACAGCGCTTTTTCCAACTCTCGTCGAAGAGGCAAACTTTGCAAGGGCGTCAACTACTGCAATATAGTAAATGCTGCATACCGGAATGATGCCTCGATGACTCAGAGATGATAAAGACTTCCATCAGCAGAGTCCAGCACTTGGTACTCCTTTATTCCAGGTGTGCTTTGCTCTGAGTGAGCACAGCTGAGATATCTAAGCTCATTTCAGGAGTAGAAATTTGTATGAGATGGGATCCCCACCCCTTACCATCCCAAATTTTCCCTGATCACTATATGAAGTCACAAATTTCTTCTGTGAAACTAAATTGGCAGTAAAGACTAATGCTGATTTGTTACATGCATTTTTGGGCACAATTTATAGGAGATAAATCAAGTCAATTTAGTTTTTTCCCTCTCTTTTAGTGGATCTGAATTGAGCATTTTCCAATCGATGTCTCATTGTAATGAACTCTTTGCAAGGGCATCAACAACTGAATATCATTGATGATGCAAACTGGAATAATGCCTCAATCACCAATCGACATATTGATGGTCTTCAAAAGCTGATTTACAGTAAAGTGGTGTCATCGTCTTTGCATTTGTTTATCTGGCTCTGCTTCAACTGTGGGAGACTGAGAGCTGAGCAAAATTTCTGAAATTCATTCATATGTCTGACAACTGATCGAGACTTGGTAATCTGTGTGTGTGTCCCAAGCAACTGCAAAGCAAACGACACCCACTGAGGCTGAAATTCGGCAAATTCCAAAACGAGTCGTGCGGCTCAAATATCAGGTCAAAAAAGGGCTCATATTATACAGTATATACCTGGCTTAACGGAAACGGACTGTCGAAAAGTCGAAAATCCATTGAATTACATTAGTATTACAATTAAAATCGAAAAGATTTTTCTCTTCTAGCAAATATGGCTTAAGGGTATTAAAGAGGAAAGGTCTACAAAGAGGTGATGATGCAGGTAATCCACCAAGGTCAGGAAGAAATCCTCTACACCTCTGCAAACTCTGAACAGGTCTGAAATCATTTAAAGTTACTAGGATTTTGCTTTTAGTAGATTCCATGTTGTTGATATCTTCCAAGCAAATAAGATGAAAGTACTAAGCACTCTGCCACATTTATTTCTGCTAGAACAGCAGTAAATCTGTACAGCTTTACAACAGTGTCAACATCAGTAGTAATTGCTTGGCTAGACTTAAATCTTGCTCTTCAGCTCATGTTTGTTCTTTGAAATCCTGTTTGTCAAACAGTTTGTCCTGTTTGTCAGATAGAACAGTCAAATCAGTTGTAACCAAAGGAAGGAGCTATACTTTAGTGATCTCATTACAACAAACATTTATGATAGACAAATTAAAAGTTAAATTGCAGAAATACCCAATACATTCCTGCTGGTCGCACACATGAGCAGCGCCCAGGTTGGTTTGCCACTACGATGTCCCAACTGATTGAAGTTCTGTAAAATATTTGAACGTTAATATCCAAACAATTCCATTTCAGATTACCACTGTCCATCACCCCCCAAAATAACAAACTAATGTTCAATCTAATCTTATCTGGCTGTACCACATTCATCTGTTTTATACATTTGTCTTTATGTGTAACACTTCCTGTCCTCTGCTTTAGAGCTTTATGACACAGCCCATTACTTTGACATATTTAACTTTAGAAAATGCTGAATAGAGTGGGTTCTCTACTTTATCGGGAAAAAATGCGTTAAAATATCACAGATCTTGCGCTGCCCCAGCTGAAGAACTGCCTCTGGTGTGGTTTAATGCCAGGGGAGCAGAGCTGTATGTGCTGTGGAAGCATCATCTTTAAAAAGGCTAAATTTATACCCCCAGAGTCCTCGCTTGGTATGCAGAAGGCTTCCAGAACAACATAACCTCCAAATAAGCCTAGAGAAGCTGCTGGTGGACTGCAAGCCCTGATCACCAGATTTTAAAAGGTGCAACAGGCTCACCTGGACAAACCTGTTTAAAATAAGCCCCTGCTCATCAGGTATAATCTCTGTTTCTACAAAATGTAAAGAAATGTGTCTCATTTGTGAATTTTTTGCCTAAAAACCTGAAGTTTATGTTAAAATATTACAATTGCATTTTTCTTGTTCTAAATCAGGTGTACGGTAAAAACTCTCCTGCATCAAACACTCATACACAGATAGGATTTAGATTTGCGGTTTCACACCTCATTTATACTTTCTTGACTTCATGACGTAACAGTCCCTACACTTGTAAAGGTTTCCAGCATGGACTTTTTTCTAGTTTTCCAAATGAAAATCAGCCAATCAGAAGAGAGGCTGATGAATATTTATAAGACAGACAAAAGATCTCTGTTTTCTGAAGCTCACAAACACATTTAAACATGTTTCCATGATGTATATGTATTTTTATATATTTGAAATATTTATTTAATTTTGAATGCAAACTATACAAACTATAAAGTTAATCATTAATGCTAAGTGTAAATGCTAATCCTATCCTAATACAGTGATTTTCATGTATATAAAGTTTGCATTAATGAATATGTTATATTGCTTTTATTTAAAATGCTAAATGTATTTGTATTCCTGATCTAAATTTAGATCATATCTCTACTCATATTAAACTATTTGCCAATAAAATTTTAAAAAATCTTTCTTTGTATTTTTATATTAGTTTTCAGTCCCTTTCAACCTGTTAAAAAATAACACTTGATACTGATCATCTTGCCCAAAGCAATTTCAACCAATAGTATCATTACATCCACCTGTCAATCAAGGCGAGTGGTCCTCCACGATGGAATGTAAGCTAAAGTTAGCCCTGTAGCCATGCCACTGCCAAATCCAATCCGCACACGCGTATGATATGTCCACTTTTCAATGGTCCAATCCGATTCCTCCCATGGTCTTTTCCCGCCCGCGTATAGTGTTCAAACCGGAAAGACATCATGATACGGACATTAGATCCTCACTCTCACAGTGCCATTTCAGGAGGACTTTAATAATGTGACATATTTACAGTCCAGGAAATCACAACAGCTTAATCTCTGCTTGTGCAGAATGCATTCTGGGATACTTAGGTTTGGCCGCCTTTGGCCGACCAACGGTGTAACTTCATCACTCAGTCAGTGACAGACAGATATTTGGGTTTGTTGTGTTGGCTCCGCTGTTGCAGTCCAGCCAAAAAAGGTTGATAGTGGAGTTTAACACATCAATTGAAACCAAAAATATTATCTGGATGAATGTATATTGCAAGTCATGCTCTATACGCCCAACAGATCCATAGAGCGAGTGAGACTTCAGCCAGCAGACGTCCTGATTAGCCCTTTGGCTAACATGAATGTGAATCTTCTCAACATTCTAAATGGTATCAGACTAAATGGATCAAATTACAGTGAAACTAATAAACTTTCTGTTTTTCCCATGGTTGTGCACATGAAAAATGCTTTTTGGGCCCAAGGTGGACTTGAAAGTTATAATTCCACAGTTTGGCCACTATGTCACAGCCCAGCACTGTTTCTGGTTTTCTGACAGCTACTGATATCACAATGACTTCATGTTCACATGGCTGATTACATTTTGAATTAGATGGTGCTAACATTGATGTTTAATTAACCAATTGACACATTAAATATTTACTAGCTAATACAATTGTGTCTCAAGACATTTAAGTTTTAATGGTGCAAGCTGATTGAATAATCACCAGTGTAGTTGTAACTCAGAACTTAGGAAGGACTTTAATGTAAACACAAACCATGTCATTAAGTCATTATAGTGAAGATGCAATAATTCTTGTGTTTACTACAATTCCATTGCTTCACACAGCAACACAATTAACATGCGCAAGACACTGCAAATAATACAAGCGAACCCATCTCATTATCAGTTCATACTGCAATTACCACTGAATGGTCTTATAGTTCAGTAGTAAATGCCACAAAAAAACAAGCCTGATCTGAATCTTAAACTGACAAAACCAGAGCAGTCTGGTCACTTTGAATCCAAATCTCTGGAGAGTTAAAGAGCCGTCCAAGGGAAAACATTTCCTGTTTTTGTCATACATGTAAAGTGTTAAATATTTTTATGTCCAAACGGAAGGGTTGATGTCACTATAAAGTTACAGGGCAGACACCGTCTTCAGGACAGTTTCCTCCTGTTGCTCGCTTTAATTTGCTGTATCCTTTGACAGAGAAGCTCTCATCACTGCCAGCTTTCCCAGCATTACACATCCACAGCGAGGAGAGACCGTGTCGCTGCTGAAATTGAATCACAACATACCTCTGTCACCTCCTGACAGCAGCATCATGTACCAGCATGGTTTGGGTTACAGATACAACTAGTTTTCAATTTTCACTGAATATTTCTTAGAAAAATATTTAATTATACAACTAATAGCTGGAAAATCCCACCACAAGTTGGCCTTTAATTCATTTCATTTAAAACTTTAGCTAAACGTCCAAAATTAATGCTATAAATATAACGGTGACTACAAAATCAGTCAGTCAGTCATTTTCTATACCTGCTTATTCCTCATTAGGGTCACATGGTCTGCTGGAGCCAATCCCAGCGCGTTACAGCGAGAGGCAGGGATACACCCCAGATGGTCGCCAGCCAATCGTGGGGCACACACACCATTCTCTCACACACTCACACCTACAGGCAATTTAGAGTTTTTAATTAACCTCAGCATGTTTTTGGACTGTGGGAGGAAGCTGGAGTACCTGATGAAAACCCACGCAGACACAGGGAGAACATGGAAACTCCACACAGAAAGGTCCCAGACCCAGGACCAAGGAGGTCTTGAACCTGGACCTTCTTGCTGTGAGGCAACAGTGCTAACCCCTGCTCCACTGTGTCGCCCACTACAAAATCAATTCAACAATTTATTTTCCTTCCACAAAAGACATACCACTTGTACTAAGGCTTATCACATGGTGCTCAACAGTGTATTTCAATTAGCACCTCTTATTTTAGAGCTTCCTGTGTGAGCGTGCTTCTCACACCACTGTGGTTTGATAACAAGGCTCTGTGGCCCTCAGGGGAAGCCCCCTCTCAAATCACTGTTGTCATCAGATATCCAGGATGCCTTTGTGACAGTTGAATTCGAGATGGGTGGCATGGGTCAGCATATCACTGGCATCACAAATAGTAGGAGCTGTTAAGTGCAGTCCCGCCTGCCAGGAACAACCAGTCAAGCCTTCAGGGCCTAGGTATAAATTAATGTATATATCAACATCTCAAAGCCATTACAGAAGGATACACTGACACATGAGCTCAGCGGAGACGCATGACATGTCAAAACAAATGAAACTGTAGCTGCAGGACGCGGTCAGAAAAACTATTTTACCATCCATGGTACAAAGTGATAATTGTTGTAGACTAGGCTTAGGGGACATAAAAAATGTAATATTGTGATATTGTCTAGACTAAATATTGATACAAGATATAACAAAATAACGCCTTGATTTAAGAGAGAAGAGGTTGTCCAGATATATTGAGAAAAAAAAGTGCTGCTTCTCCATTAATTTTTAGACTACTGCAAATCTGCTTATATTGAAGAATAAGCAATGTGCTAAATTGAAGCTCAGATTTGCAGCAAAGCAGGCTGTAAACTATATAAAAATATAGTAATAAAACATATAATCGAAATATCACATATGGCAGAAATATTTTGACATTTCAATACATCAAAAACTGTCCAAAACCAGTAAGTACACTTTTGAAAACTGCTTGAGTTATGCAACGTCATGTCTACAGTCATGTTTGCAAACATATGCATTAGTCCATAAGGGTTTAATAATATCAGAATAATACAGCAATAATATGATTGTTATATTCTGTGATCCAGTGTATGGATAGATTTTATACTTGTACAGAAAGCAAGTAAGAAGGTTGCAGGTTCCAGCAGACCCCTAATGATGAATAAACGGTTATAAAAGATGAATGAATGAATAGATTAGTTGTCTGGTCTATGAAATTTCTGAAAATGGAGAAAAATGTCAGGGTTTCTCAAGACCACATCTCCTAATGTTTAGTTATGTCCCATGAAACAGTCCACAACTAAGTTTACTGTCACAGAAAACTAAAGAAACCAGAAGTTGAAATTAGTAATTGTACTTTTTTCTTAAAAATTATCCCTAAAACCATTAATTGATTATTAAAATAGTTGCCTTGCCTAGTTCAACTAGGTAAGAAAAGGCAAAACCCAGTGGGATGATCTGCTAACAACACATTTCAACCAACAACAGAAGAAGCTAAAGAACAATGACGTGATAAAACAAATATGACATGAGAAAACTTGTTTGTAAATCCATGATGAATGGAGCCTATTGAGGTCATAGGAAGTATTTAATGTTTTAAACAGAAGGATAAAGTCACTATAAGACCATTTTATAATTCAAACTGAAATGCCTACAAAAAATCTACAACTTTTGTTCAGTTATATGTAGTAAAATATCAATAAAAAATCTTCATATATGTCTCAGGGTAAAACTAACAGTCTTTTTCTGTAGTAACCGACTGTATGTGGCGTGTTTTACCAGCTTATCATCCTGCCGTGCGTGTTGCCAGACTCATTGCTGAGGCGTATCGCTTTTCACGAAACACCTGGGTCACAAAAGCTTTACCAAGCATGAGAAAAGAATACTGTGTAAGATATAGTCCAGCCACACCAACATACAAGCTGCCATATCATTTACAAGTAGGAGGACTGCTGTGGTATCCAGGGAGAGCAGGGGCACCCTAAGCAATCTGCGTCAAACTAAAATAGTAATCGCAGCGGGTGGCACAACTTACTGGAACTCTTCTCCCCAAGCAGGAGAGAATACAACTATGAAACAAATATATATAAAAACATATAGCAGAGGTTAATTCTAAAAGGCGTGATAACATTATGTCTCTGCACAAAGTGATTCGGGGGAGGGGGAGGGAATGACTCGATGGTAGAAAATGAGCGGGGGACTGTTATAAAATGACAAGAGACTGTTAAGTCATGTTTGCCCTTGCACCTGCAGATGGGAGGCTCATTGTGATTCTCCACATCAAGAGACCTGTCGACAGGTGCGCCGGAGCAGCAGCAGCAGCAGCAGCAGCAACAGCAACAGCAGCAGCAGCATGCAACCTGCGGCAACTTCACACAAAAAAAAGAAAAAAAAAGCACAACAAAACCGTATTCATGCAGGAGCAAAACCAAAATCAACGCCTGACAAAGCAGTTTTTAAATAAAATAAGGATTTAAAACAAAAAAAAACTTCCGGATCGTTGATATGCTTAATTGACGCGCCATCACGCCCGTGAAGGCGTTAATTGGCGATAAGAAAGCGCTCAGCCGACAAACCGACGCATTTATCTTTACTTACAGTTCTCAAGAACTGGATCTCATCTTCCCCTTCTCCGCCCTCAGCCATGGCTGTGAAGGAGTCTCAGACTCTGGAAGCCACCGCTGACTGCCGGCAGAAACGCGATGCTGTGCCTCTCAAGCCGATATTAGCATAGAGCTCATCCACAGCCATATAGGGCAGCCCGGCCGAGCCCCCCCTCCTCCTCTCCTCCCCTCCCCTCCTCTCCCACCTACCTACCCCTCCACCCTCCCTTCTCCCCTCCTCCTCATGTTCCTCCCCCTCCCCTCTGCGCCCAGACGCCGGCAGCAGCGGCGGCGGCGGCAGCAGCAGTGCGGACCAGCGGAGGGATCCGGGGCATCGGAGGACGTGCTCCCCGCGGCGCTGCTGATGGAGCTGGCAGCTGCAGCTCCCGCTGATGATGGAAATGATGCTCTCAAGGGCCGCAATACTTATTATTTTCGAATGTTTTCTCTGAAACCCCTTGGCTAAAACTGAGTCAGCAGCACTCCCCCCATGTTTCCCTATCTGGCAGTGACGCATACCTGAATGGCAGCAGTGGGGCTGAATGTAAAGAAGTTGTGAATGGCTCTGTCACTGTTTGCACACACTACTGTACTATATGTATTTCCCATCTTTAAAAAAATAAATGATACTTTCATGAAATAAGGCCTTGTAAAGAATAGAGACTTCACCACATTACGTATATTCTGTTATTCTACCCATCACGTACCTCTTTCTGCTTGCTTACTCCCTTACTTGCTGATCTAATAGAAGTTTGACCAAATATAACTATTTTTTTTAACCTCCACATTTTTTTCCCTGTTGACCCATAATCAACCTACATGTCATTGTTTTTCTCATTACAGTAATAGAAAGTCTAATTAGGCTATCAATCAGACTGGAGCCCTGACGTGAATAAATGTCAGCTGCAATTATTTAGGAAAAGTTGTTCTTATTATTGTCTATAAAGCATCATGTTGCTAACAAGATGTTTTATTTGGACTATAAAATAAACGTTTGGTCAATTACTATGAATTATGAGTGATGCCGAGGGGGGTTCATTTGAATAGGCTTGCCATTTATTTAAATTTAAAATTTTCTTGCAAAGCATGCATCAATATTTTTGTCATGTCAAATACCTTTTGTTATCGACTCAGCCTTGAATACTGGAGACAAGCCATCTGCAAAAACTATTATCATGTTGCTGCCAAAGACCTTCCTGACATCTAGTGGTCATATGGTAAACTCCTTATTGTTACCAAGTATACTGCAAAGAATATTCTTTTCACGTTTGTGTAGGCTGTGTTTTAGCTTTATGTCTATCCACACCTGTTCATCAGGCCTTTAACGTATAAAAGATTATATGCATTTCACTGGATTAAAGACAAATGTCAGCTACTGTTAAATCTATTGCAGACATGTTAATTTTCACAGTATCTGTGATAATGATTCAGAACTGTAACTCAGTCATTTTATTTACCTTAGAAATAAAGATGCAGTCATTTGTCATCTGATAGAAAATTAATCAGTGACTATTTTAATAATCAAATAATATATGGGGTATTTTTTTCACGTCAGAATGCCAAACAAATAGAGCTGGTTTCAGCTCTAAAGTGTGATGATTCAGCAGATTGATTGATCATTAAAGTATAAGTGTAATAACAAATATTGGGGATCACAGTTTTTGGATAGCTTTACTTTCTATATCAACAGAGGTAATACTAATGTTAGTGAAATCATGGGTAAATTACATTTAACTACCATGCAATCTTTTTTTTCTTGCATAATCTTAAAGCATATTTTCCTTTTAATCAGTCTTCTTATTGTTGTGGTTTAATGACATCAACAGCTGTTTATTTCCTGTAAACGTGTGTAATCCATCAGAGACAGCTGGCCAGTGGCTTAGATTAGCCTGCATGGTGCACGCATGTATTGACCAGTGTGTGCAGCTCAGTGTGGTGCAGCTGACCTATATAGAGTTCATGGTCAGTATATTGCAGGAAGGCAAATGTGATTTCTGTGCCTCAGCTTAATATGCATATTTAATAGCTAAGAGTCCCAACAGAAAATACTGCAAAACGTGATGAATACTGGTTTATATGGTATTTCACATACACGTATTGTTAAATTAGAAGATATTGAGTTCCATTTTGTAGCCATGCAGCTATAGATTGAAGTCAGGAGGATTAGATTTATTAGTGCTAAATCCTCATTGAGCCTCCCGTCTGTCTGCTTTTGTGCTCCCCTCGGTACCTGTCAGTCCTCAAAGGGGATTATTGCTAGTGATTTTTACCTACTGAGCCAATAGGAGTCTTCTAAATCCCAGCTGACAGTGCTGATTGCGTGAAGCCCCTTTCTGTCATTGCAGTACACAGGCGGTTGTCCTCTGTCACCTGAGTGTCGCTGCAACAGAGAAGTAACCTGCTGCTGCACGGAGGGATGCAACAGCTCACACGTACAGTAAGTCAATGCTTAAATAAATGTGATATTTTTATTTTTTCACTTTTATATGATACGTTTCAAAAAAGAATGTGAACATTAATATTTAAAAGCTATGACAGTGAGATATTTTTAACAGGCAGTGATGACTTGCAGGTTTTTTTTTTTTTTTTTTTTTTTGGAGTGGATGAATTGGATAGTTCATGATATAATTAGATTAGATACAACTTCTCTATTTCCTTTGGGAGGTTCCCTCAGGGAAACTGAAGTAAGAAAAAGTATAAACTGTAGTAAATATTCAGGGGTTGCAAAACAATGTTTGTGCTTTTTCATTTGATTATTCCTTACCTTGTATAACAAGGAATTATATGGTGAAAAAGGTTTAGGTATCAAGGTATATGTGTGTTTCGCATCTTACGTTTTATCATTGTACAAACCTGGACTGTCTGATAGCATCATTGACTGCTACAGGGTTTTAGCTCAAGTCTTTTATTGCACTCAGCAATAATATTTATGTTTTAAGATGTTTTAAGATTACTTCCAGAGAGAAAAATATATCAAGTCCATAACCAAGTCAGAATTTTTTTTCTCTTTTTGTATCAGGATTCCGGTGGTGACTGAGATGTCAGTGATCTAAACTCAAAGAAGCAGCTGGTGTTGTAAAGTAAAGAAATCCCTGCCTGCTTTATCTGTTGTAATCACATGACATCATGAAGGACACTCACACCACCTTGCACCTTTACGTCCCCATCTGTGAGAGGACCTGTGTGAGTCCATCCCTGTGCAGGGGCCAAGCTTCCCCCTCTAATGCCCCTCTCAGCTACCACAGAGGACTAACTGCGAAATTCAAGGAGGAGGGTCCAGCTGAGACTGTTAAGCTGGGTCAAGCAGACAAACACAGCCAGATGGACTTTAAAAAAACCCTCAAAGTGTTGGATGACTCTTCTGAGATCCGCTATTTGACAGAGTTGTTACTGCTGTGTTCTGAGTACCAGGCTTTCATGAGGATGGGCAACCAACAGGGCACGAGGATTAAATCAAACTTTCATAGTTATGCAGAGAGCTGGAACACATTACCAAAATCTCCCAGAATTCAGATCCCTCGGAAGAGAAGGAGAAGAGCGGAGGGGCCAGTTAACGCTGGAACCCTGCAGCATAACCTCACAATGACACCCAGGACTCCACGGGTGCCTACAAAGGCAAGAAGGCTGACAAAGCTCCGGATAACAAGCTCTCCAATGTTTGGGGAGACACAGGACTCAGAGGAGGAGATGGCCTTCATATGCACGCCTGCAGCCACGAGAAAACGAGTTGTGGGGAAAGAAAGAGAGGCGATAAGTGCAAAGTTGGAAGAGAGGACGATGAGTCCTCAGGGTTCATGGGGAGTGAAGCTGTCTGCGCTCCCTTCTGCAGAACTTCCTACATGTTTCAGCAAAAAAAGCCCCTTCGCTCACAGAGAGGATTTATCTGTAGAGGGAGAACATGTTCTCGCTGACTCAGACACTGATCTTTCTGAATATGACAATGAGATGTGCTCGATGTGTTTCGCCCCCACTGTTGAACCACAAAGGAGGACAGAAGATATAAAAACTGCTAATGATCAGATCAACCAGGCAGCAAAACAAAAACCTGAGGAAGAGAGAGCAGAAGATCTAGAGCAAACATCATCTCAGCAGAGGTTCACTGAGATGGGGAAAAGGGCCGCAGCACAACGAGTCATCGGCAAGATTGAGGAGGTGGAAAGGGTCATACGTCGGGTGAGTCTCTCCAGTTCAGGCTGGAACGAAGGTGGCAGTGAAAGGGGAGATGAAAATCAGTCCATCTCAGAAGGATGTTTGGGTGACAAGGTCAGATTAGAAGCTTTGCAACAGGGGCAACAAACCCAGAAGCAGAGATGCCAGGTTGAATACAGGGCTGACTCCAAGTTGGACATCCTGGACAAGGGGTGCAATGAAGATAGGCCTCAGCTGGTTGAGGAGCTTCGTGCTCTGGGTGAAGCCCTAAGTCAGAGTCTGCACCAGGCCCTGAAGATGGAGGGAGAAAGAAAAGACTGGAAGACAGCTAAAGCAGAGAGTGAACTCTTCACAGAGGCCAAGAAGAATCTCTCAGGATCATCAGGAAGGCTTCTGAATCTACAGTCATATACATGCCACTATTCAACAGTGCCAAATAATTTCTCTTCACCACCTTCTCTGTTAGCTGATGCAGAAACCTCCCATACACCCTCACCAGCTGCTTCCAATCCAATACTGGATACTTCATCCTGCAGATTTGAAGACACATTCCCCATACTTGCCCCTCTATACACGTCCAGACAGAGCCTGACTGATCCGCAAGAAGATGTCTCTGATCGTCATATAGAGTGGAGAAGATCAGCAGAGGACAGTTTGATCTCTTGTGGGTCAAGAAGTGTGCATCCAGACAGATCCATCAGTGAAACAGAGGCCAGTCAAGATTACCTGCTTTCTTCAGGTAAAACTGATAATAATGCTAGTTTGACAGCAAGATGTGTATAAGCTTGTGGTATTGTTTTTCAAAATCCTGCAAATGATTCCAAGATAAAACAAACAAAATGATTTATTAAAGGCGCACACACAGTTGAAGTTGGTAACGTATTATTACCTCCGCCAAGGAGGTTAGGTCTGTTTGTTACCAAAATACGTCAAAAAGGTTTAGCTGTATTTTCCTCATATTTTTAGTGAGTGTTGGAAATGGTACCATGAACAGATGACTAAACTTTGGTAATGATCTAGAAGAAATCTGGTTTCTGGATCACATTGAATTTTTTGTTGTTTTGGTAACATTGAGGTGAAACGGACCTTTGAACAGTGCTCATTTGCAGCAGAAAACACACCTCAAAGCCCCATCAATGTTGGGTGGAAGTCACAATACACTATGTCTGCACTCTCAGAGTGCTTTTCTAGTTTTTACTGTGTTTACTGCAATTGTGAGTTTTCAATTTGTAAATACGGTATCAACCTCCAACCTGAAATTTTGACTGGAAAATGTATTTTTCTGAGAGCTACAAAATATAAGACTTGGAAATTAAAAACCAAGAAAACAAGATGCCTCAGTCATAATCCATCGTACAATGCAAATGTTGTAAATAACTAATTAATTTGGTGCTAATTATAGAGAAATATTGTAAGACAGTTACTTGAAACAAAGGACCCATGATTTACACATTTTCTGGGTTTTAGTTTAAGTTTTGATATACCTATAAGATATTTATGAAAAGTAAATAATTTCCATATAGTTTTACGTCTCCTTTTCTCTGGAGTTCTAAGAAGTAGCGTTGTATGTGACTCATTGATATTAATGACCCTCTCCTCTGATTGGCTGATTTTAATTGACTATATCGTCATTATTTCACAGAAGTCGGACTTTCTACAACTGTACTTACTGTAAGTGGATAGTACATTTACACTTTTCTTTTTTAAATGATCAACAGATTTTGTTACTCAATTCTGAGCAGATATGATGTTTGACATTTGCAAATTTCTTCCAGAATTCACTTTATTTGTGAATTTCAAATTCAGTTTACTATTATGGTAGATTTCATAAAGTATTTTAAAGGATTTCATAGCTGAGCTCAGCCTCCACCATACATTTTTCATTATCCATGGTTGTTCAGGTTATGGTGGATTAAGGACGAAATAGTCACTCAGAAGTATTACAGGGTGAAAAGGATATGTGTGTGCATAGCAGCGTAACATTGACTTTTAGTGGTTGGTTAGTGAAGTGTATAGAAGAGGAAGAGCAGATGACTTTAAAGGCAGTGCATGCTGAGTCCTTGCTGTCAGATTTAAAGTTGATTAAGAAGCTCTGATTTTAATACTCTGACCTCAGACTTTTGGTGTGGTCGTCTAGTCTCTTTCGCTCCTGTAGTCTTCTCTAGGTCGATGAACACACGGGCACACACACAAACACACAATTTATGTTCTCTAAAAGGAAACACACTGCATCAGGTGCTCACCTAGTGCTTTATGTCCAAATGAATATACACACACTTGGTTCTCGCACACACACGTACATGTAGTGGTATGTGTCAAACCAGCGAGGAGTCATTATTTACAGACTACCACACATCCTTCTGGTCTGCTTCACCAGCTGTGTGTGTGTGTCTGCTCACATGATTCAGAGGAGACTGCATGGGGCACAGGCTTGTGATAAGAATTAACCATGTTGGATTCTTTTGTACATTGATGCAAACTTTATAAAAACAATAGAGTCTGCTTTGTTAAAAAATGCAGCAATATAAGTAGCTCTCACCTCTTGCATGTTGATGTATGTCCTTATGTGTATGTCCATGGTGCAGTAATGGACATTTTTTCACAGCAGCCATTGTGCATTGTACAAAATGGAACTGTGGAATTTACAGATGAAACATTTTCATTTAACTTTCAAATAGAGTACTAATATCAATACAGTAGTTTAATGCTTTGTATGAATACAATTATTACGTTATATATGAAAATGAATGCCCTTACAGTAAGCAGAATCTGACGTTCAGTGAGATAAGTCAGAAGACGGATGCCTCTTCCTCACTTTCCAGGATTAAGCTCTGAGCCCTGTGAAAGTACAAAGAGACCCGTAGAGAATGATGATTAGAGTGAGAAGAAGAAAAACATGCAAATGTGTAGTAGCACAATTCTATAGGCAGTTTAATCTGGTTTAGAGAATAGTTAGTAGTTAGTCCACATTACATGCCCACTGGAAGATGGACAGTCAACATTTCTGTTGGCACTCTTACTGAAACCACACTGACCTATATTTACTGTAGAATATCTGAAATTGCACACACACTCAAGGTTGTGCTGTCTTTACTCCATCATTAACTACATTTTTTTCTCTGTCTCATTTATGCATACAGTGCATTTTTAGCTTGCCCACTGTGAGAATTGAGTTCCTGTGGTTTTAGAGCTAATCTAAACTGTCACACCCCACTGTGGATACTCAGGCTATGTATTGATAAATGTAATGAATAGTTTATTTAAATGTGAATCCCAATTAGAATTTTTCCTGTAATAACTGTAATGATATATTAATATTCATGAACCCTCAAGTTGTAATATCTCATATCATCTGATGATACACTGAATAACAATACATGTAAGCGATAATTGCATTTTGTATCAAAATGGATTATTTATTCTGCCATGTATGTGTATGTTGTGTGGTATGTGTGCAGCTTTAATACTGCAGATTACTTTTGTGCCTGTTTTTTCCTTTTAACGTTTTGCTTCACCAGAATGGTTCTATAAGTCAGAATGAGTTAGAAATGAGTATTTTTGGGCACATACCACATACGTGTAAAGACCTGGACATGGACCTTTGCTGCATTTACCATTGTCTCTACCCATTTCCTGTCTTTCAGCCATCAAATGGGCGCAGACAAATGCAAACAATTCTTTCTATTTTTTCCAAAGGAATGGATCCTGTAAATCACTGAATAATTCTCAAGCTTAAAGTAAATGTTGACAACTAGAAAGCTGAAGTGCCTTGTCTTGTTTCTGTGTTTTGTTTGCTATTCTAAGCTGAAGTTCCTTCTTATATCCTCACGGTGACACTGTAGTTTAACAGACGTTTACACTATATATCTGAGGATCAGTTCGACTTTTAAAGGATCTCTGTGTTGATTCATTATTCAGTGTGATTTAAAGGCAGATGTCTTGTGAACAATGATGTCTATCAGATGTAGGATATAAAGGTTGCCCAAATCAGAACTAAAAATGTCATGTTAAAAAAAAAAATTGGCAGAATTGTGTCACTTTTTTTCCCCCACTGTCTGTCCAGATGAGGCTCTGCAGAGACAGGAGGAGATCTGGCAGCAGGAGGTCGAGGAGTCTCTCTCCTTCTGCAGGTCACTTTCTCATCCCTCCAGACCCAAACATGTTGACTTCCTGCGCCTCACGGCTCCTGATGATGACATCACTGACACACCCACAGCCTCACCCGTCCCCCCAGAGTTTAAGGTGAGTAGCATGAAAAGTTCGAAAAGGACTTTTTGTAGTATTTTGATTACTGAAAACCTGCAGATGATTGGCTCATGGCTGTTTGCCAAAGTGATTCTGAGCACAAGACCTTATCTTTACCTGGAAGAATGACACACCATTTGGGTGGAGAACCTGAAGTCACGTGATTTTACTGTAGGTGTAAAGTGCAGTATGCAGTATGGTATTATAGAGGTTGTTATTTTCGATTTTGATTCAGGGAATTTATCTGTGCTTGTTTTTATTGATATAAAATAATAAAATAATAGATTATAGAAATAAGAATAATTTAAGGATTTAAAAAAATATATCTATCTTCTTTTCATTTTCCATTAATTTGGATCTTTCCATTAATCTGAGCTGTCTGCTTATCACAGGAGGACCTTGTTAAGTGTCAAGTTAACAGTACTCAATTGTAACCGAAAACACACATCAACTATATAAATATTTAAACTATACCGTACATGCTCCATTTGCTGTTATTAAAATATGAAAATGGGAGTCTAAATAGTCAGTCAGTCATCTTCTATACCTGTTTATTCCTCATTAGGGTCGCAGGGGTCTACTGGAGCCAATCCCAGCGCATTACAGCAAGAGGCAGGGATACACCCCAGATGGTCGCCAGCCAATCATGGGGCACACACACCATTCACTCACACACTCACACCTACGGGCAATTTAGAGTCGCCAATTAACCTCAGCATGTTTTTGGAGTGTGGGAGGAAGCCGGAGTACCCGGTGAAAACCCACGCAGACATGGGGAGAACATGCAAACTCCACACAGAAAGGTCCCAGACCCAGGACCAAGTAGGTCTTGAACCTGTGACCTTCTTGCTGTGAGGCAACAGCTCTAACCCCTGTGCCACCGTGTCGCCCGGAGTCTAAATATGAAATATAAAATTGTTAAAAAACTATGAAATAGTCAAAAGATCATAAGAGAACTAGAAAGTCCTATTCCAGTGATATGAAGTTTCCACAACTATAATATCTCTGTATCTGAAATGTCAATATCTGAACTTTATTACTTCACAGCTGTGCTGTAATTCTTGGTTCAAGAAACAGCCGCATGCGCTATGTGACAAAGAGTGCTGTGTTCCATGTGGTTACATAACAGGAGGGATTTAATGCAGCTTTGCACATGTATTGCATAAACAAAGGTATCTGTATTAGTATAAAATGTTTTCCCTCTGTATGCACGCATGTGTAGAGCTGTTGTCCTGCACTAAAACTCTAGACAAATAACAACACATTCATAAGACCAGGGAATAAAAGGGGGAACTAAATTAAGCAGAAAATGTTTACAAATGATAAAGATTACCATAACAAATACATTTTTTTAAACAAAATTGTATTTAAAAGTTTTTTGGAAGAAGCTTGAGTTGCCTGTGTTGAACAGTGTCTTCTTGTTCTGCTGCAGCTGCAGTTGAAAAAAGGGAATCTGGCATTAAAATACTTTAACTTTAACGACATTGACTTGATTCCATTAATTTATTTGATGATTGGAGCCTCAAATTCAACGAAACAAATCTTTTTATGCATGGACGGAAAGCTATGGATATTGTCTCTCACATACTCTTTCTCTATTGTCTATCACTTACATATAAAGTGCATTATGAGGGGATCTCCTCATGGTTAGAATGCACAGGAGGTATGTTTACTGCAAGAAAAACATGTACCAGTGTTCACTTGTGCACCTGACTGTTTTAGGACAAAGCTGGAAAAATTGTAAGCCTACACCATCCTTTAAACCTTGATATAGAGCTTAGGGTAAGCAGATCGCAGGTTTTAATGGAGATGGTTTCAGATATGTGGAGCATAAAAAGTGAATGCTGCTTCTCCAAATTGTGTTATATCATTAACCACAATGGCCCTAAATCATTCAGTGCTACATAAACCAACAGTGGTAACTTATTGCTCCAAATGACTGAGAATCATTTCCATCCTCCACAGTTAATTTAGCTAAATGTATACTCTTCAAACTATTCCCTTGTCTGGTTTTTGAGAGAGTTCAATTATTACTATTTTTTTTAGAAATGAAGAAGGATGGCAGTGTCAATTGTTTGATTAGTTATTGTAGGCTTTTCCAGGTTCTTGCGCAATTTCTTAAATGAAATTAAAGCATTTTTCAAGGTGCATTTTCAAGCTTTACTTTACATATGACTGATTGGAGTCAGTCATGTGATGATCTACTGTATACATTCTGCACTCAATGTAAGTCTGCGTTCTACTTCTGGATACAGTCCAGCATGTTTTTTCAGCAGGGTTATGTGCACTCTGATTCTAATGCTATTTCACAGGATTATCTGGATTCATTCTCATTACATAAACACAGCTTGCATAAAGGCCACAGTGTCTCAACCTGGGAATGCAAAAACACTTTATTAGTATCCATAAGATTAAGTGTAGCCAGTTAAATCCGTAAAAATTGCTACCAGTAATGTGATCAGTCACTCACCTGCTGACCGTCATAACAAATAAGAGTGGAACTCAGCACTAAGAATAACCCAGACATGAACCTGTGAAGGAGCCGATTGATTGTTCTTGATCGTGACACTATTTCTACAGTACCTTTGATGTATTCAGGGCTGTAGCCAGGATTATAGGGAAGTACTGAGGTCAACACACACACACACACACACATATATATATATATATATATATATATATATATATATATATATTCTGATTCATCTAATTCTTCCGATTCATTCAAATGCATCCTTCTAAAAATAGACCCCTACAGTCTGCAGTAAGGTGGTGACAGAGGCAGTGTTTTTATTGTGCTTTTAACAAGTCAAATCTATGAGAATCTCTGGCATGTGAGGCCACATTGATCTTATGATAATTACACAGGCTAATGTATTTGGTTTTTCAGCTTCTGATTTTTTTTTACTTCCTGAAATGTAACCCTAAGGGGAATAATACTGAGATCATGACCTCAGTGTTCTCAATGGTGGCTATGGCCCTGGATGCATTTATTGATCATTCATTTGTAGTTTGTTTTAAATCACTTTTTAGTAACTTTAACGTTTTAATGTGCAATATTATCTAACTTTTAACCGCAAAACTATTTATCTTTGTTATATTCATTTACTTTTATTTATGTATTTATGTGCAAATCCAAAAGCTCATGCAAAAACACTGTGTGCATTAGAGGAAATATGAGTTCAGTAACCACACAGTGTACGTGGGGTTAGACCACTAAGACGCCTAGATTAGCCGGGTGTTAGTCAGAACCTGCAGGGGAGCTGAGACCTCCCTGTCACCATGGATTTACAGGCCAAATGTTTAGCAAGTGATCCTTCGCAGGCTTATTTACCCTCCTTCAGCTCTGGGTGTGGTGTCCCTCCATCTGTTCTGGGTGACTTCCTTTGCCATACAACACACGGATCTATCAGGGAGTTGTCAGAAATAGTGGCAGCCACTGGAGAAATGGCTCAAGACACCATCTGCTTCCAGTTACACTGTGATATTCTGTAGGATGAGATCCAAAAGGGCTACTGGAAGCTGTCGGTACTGCAGGTATAGAAGAAACTGGAGGGAATATGAGGCAGAACTTGGAAGCTGAAGCTGGGACTTGGATCTGACCATAACTGTGGTTGTGCTCATGCTGAGTCACTCAAGCCAGCAGGGCCTCGGAAACCTCCACTTTTCCATTACTCAGTGGATTTCTATCCTGCCATTGGTTACTCTGGGAGACTAAATGTTACTTCTACTTTTAGGTTTTGGAAAATAAGCTTTCTGGTAAGACATGACGGGGCTGGTGTAACAAAGAAAGGATAAATTTGTTTCTTTTCAACAAACTGGAGCGAAAAAAGGTTGGGTTTTCACAAGTGCTGATATGACTTAAATGAGTTAAATCTTTCTTGCATTCATTCACTGATAGTAAAAGGGAAGCTGCATGACAGTGGAACCAGATAAACAAATTAGTGCATGCCACACAGATGCCTGAGCACTAGTTACACCATATTAGACTGCATTTTTCTGATGTATGATAAAACCAAGCTTGAAGTCTCAGATATGAGCAGTTTGAATGGTAGCCACAATGTTGACATTGTGGGAAAAGCTTTGCATGAAGCACCAGCTCGCTCTGCTTTGGATAGCTTCACTGCTTTCTTCATGGGTAACTCCGAGTCCCGGCCGCTGGGGCAGCAACCAGCCGTCCTTACGTTATACAGGAGCTTATCAGAGGAAACAAATGAGGATAAAACACTGGATGATGCTTCAAGATGTTTTAATCAAAAGGAAAAGGGGGATATGACTTTTGAGGATACTCTGGACCAGAAAAAAGACTACTTATCATGTGGTATATTGCCTGATAAAGGAGAGATGACCTCTAACCAAGGAGAAGATATTATTGTAAAGGAAACAAGAAATGACTCAACAGAGGAGCGAGGTGTTGCTAGAGTAAACACTGAGCAAAGCCCAGCTGCAAACACTGAAAACGGCTCCTTAAAGGAACAGACTTTTGCACTAAATCAGCACAACAAACGCAGTAACAACCTTCATGCTTGCACCACAGACTCTCATGGAGGTTCTCAGGCAGCAGGAAACTTACCGGATGAATGTGCCTTGCATGAGGGCACAAATGCAGATTGTGAACGTGTTGCACAAACCTCCGTCAAGCAGGGTGACAACAACAAATTCAGATTCAGATTTAGCCGACTTTCTTTATCTCGAAAGGGCAAATCAGTTTCACAAAAAGATTCTGAAAATGTTCAGACTGCAGATTCCATCGGAACCTCATCAAATGTGGATAATGTGGGTTGTGACACTGAGGAATCTGCAACCAAGACCAAAGGTGCAGTGGGAACTGTTACTCTGGTGGGATCTGCTGTTGAGGGAGAGGTTGGATCTACATCGGTGCAAGCTGTGGAGCAAACAGCTGAGCCTTCTTGCTTAAAAAAGGAAGCTGAAGAGGATCAGACAGGTGTGGAGGGCAACAAAAAAGAAGAGAAAACCAATGTTTTGCCATCAAATTTCACAAATGACCCACCAACTGGTGCCACCTACACCAGAACCACCTTTTCCCCAGGCTCCCCCATGGACAAGCCGCTCCCTGCACTCTTCAGCGGCCTGAGAGTCGTGAGGAAGGGTGTGGTCGGGCCTGAGCATGACACAGTGTCCCTGATCAAACCTTCATCTCAGGGAGCAAGGAGGGAACTTTCCCCAGACAAACAGCAGGATGCAAAGGTTCAAGGAAGCCTACTGGACAAGGACGAGAAAGGGGACAAGAAAGGGGGCGAGGAAGGGGACGAGAAAGGGGGCGAGGAAGGGGGCGAGGAAGGGCACCAAGACGAGCAAGAGGATCAGAAAGGGGACAAGAAAGAGGCAAAACTCTTAGGAAGTTTTGAGGTAGTCAGCAGGGATTCTGAGGTAGATCAGGATGACACCAGGGAGACCGATTATGAGGAAAGTCAAGAGCAGGAGAAGAAAGACGAAGAGAAAGAGAATGAATCAGAAGAGTTTCTTTCAGAGTCAATTGAGATTAAAAAACCTCTTGTGTCCAGTGCGGAGGCAGCGTTTGGTGCCTTCAAGGCCTTCTTCACCCCAAAGCCTTTGAGGAAGGAACCGTCATTTGTTCTTTCTATTGGCCTTGTGGGAAACAAACTTCGGGTATTTTAACATCTATTGTCATTTATCAAGCCATTTTTCAAAAAGACATACTATGGAACAGTCATTATTGCAAAACTGTAAGGATCTTTACAAGTTCAAGTTAAAACATCTGTTATGAATGTGTTTTCTCTCCAGTCAGGAGCATCCACCCCAGGAGATGGAGAACGATCTCCTCCTGGTCGTCTACAAGCCATCTGGCCACCGTTCAAGGATGAAAAAATTGGGCTTAAGTATACAGAGGCAGGTAATGGCAAATTATTAACAATTATATGAACATCATAAACATGTTTGGGGCTCCTCTGACCCTACTACTTCTTTTGCCTTTGTTTAACCTGATTAAAATAAACATGTAGAAAAGAATTGGAAAGTTAATCCTGTAATGAGGCAATTACAAAAATGAGCATAAAGCTTTGTTATTACACCAAATAAGAAGGAATTATTTAATGTTTTATGTGTAATATGGGTGATGGATGAACCAGTATATACAGCGTTCCATTTGCTGCCAATATAATTTATAATAATTTAATAATTTATATAATTTACAGATAAATAAATGTATATGTCATCCTAGATATCAGGAATTAGAATCTCCAGAAAGGTCTAACGCTAACTAACAAGAACAGAATTATAAACATCTACTCATACTGAGTAAAAAGTAAGCATTACAAAATTTAAAAAGTTCCAAGACTCAGATGAATGTTTTTTAATGATATATCAGAGAAGTGTGATTAATTTAGTCTTAGTTTTAGTCATACTTACAATTTAGTCATAAAATCAAATGATGGTGATGAATAGTTAGTCTGAATTTTTGTTGACAAAGTTAACACCGTATTGAGATGAACTACACTGATACAGTCTGATATAGCCATAAAAATGTGCATTTGAGTCAAAGTCTTGCAACTTGATTTATTTTGAAGCTACACAACCACAGCCAAGGGTACAATCTAAGGAAGTGCACCTGCTCCGCATCCTGATGAAACTACTCCCATTATTTTGGAGCTTGGCAGAGCTTGCAAAATAAATTTAGCAAAAGTGGTGCTAAAATAAATGCACTGAATTAATGAATTCAATGACAAATACAGAAATCTGATTATGCCTAGCACTTTGTTCTAATTATTCATGGCAAAGGGCAGTTTTAGACAAAGCAGTACAGAGAAGAGTAGTGTTTGCAGCATGTATGCTCTGTGATAACATGTGTAAGCTGTAGTGCTAAGGTAAATACAACTCCACCCTCGGTGTGTGTCCACAGCAAACTAAGTAGTATCCACCTGCCATATGTGGAGGGATTTAGAAATGTCTTCTTCATCTGCTGTGCTCCATGTGTACAGACTTTCCTGAGAATACTCCTCCTGTAAATACTATCATGCAGGTGATAGCAGTAAATCTACTTTCCAACTCATTTAACAGGATCAGTCGTCATCAAGCATTTTCTGATACCAGTCAGCTGTTTGCTACAGTCTGTATAATTTTATAGCATTTTACACTCTGCTGCCATCACCTGGTACACTTGTGTATTATTTTTGAGCCAGGCCATCCTCGCTACATCCTCAAACACCCGTCAACCGCTTGCAGAAGCAAATGTATTTAATTCGTCATGCAAAATTATCCATGGTTCTCGAGAGTGTTGTTGTTGTTTGTCTGTGGCTTGTTAACCAGCCACAATAATGATGTACCAATCATGGTAAATAAAACACTCTCAGGTGCGTCTCCTGTAATAATGGACATCTGTTGTGGTACAAGAAAGAACACTCTTCTGCTTGGTTTCCTTTCAGAGCACCAGGCTGCTCTTCTGCAGCTGAAGAGAGAATGCAACGAGGAGCTGGAAAAGTTTCAGGTCAGTAAGAGAATGTTCAACTGTGGTGTGATATAGACAGAAAACGAAAGTGGGAGTGATGTTATATTTCAGAAGAACTGCTGCTTAGCTCTGTGTCTAAAGTCTGACCAACATAATTTCAGGAGGATTACAGCCGTGAACTATCCAGACTGAGGTTGGAAAATGAGGACAATGTGGCCCGTGCCAGGCTGCAGGCCAAGCTCTCCACGGTTGGGAGCCTTCATCGAGCAGAGCACAGAGATGTTGCCGTGTCCACGGGAGACGACGTTACGACGTTATTCAAATCCTTCCGCTCCGTCTGCATCCAGACGGACAGAGCCACCTTCATCAAGGTTACTGAGGATGGAGAGGAGACGAGCCCTCAGCAGCAGAAGGTGACCCCCAAAAAGCTTGACCTGGCCTCCATCAACTTAAGTCTGGCCAACCAGCGTGAGGACACAATGTCCTCCCCTTCAACATCAGAGCCTACACCCCAAACTCCACCTCCTCCTTCTCCTCTGTCTCCTGGAATGCCGCTACATCAACCAGCACCAGCCACCCCTCTTCAGACTAAGCTACTAACCAAAACAGACAGTCTGCCCCCTACACCGCCACCACCACCACCTCCACCACCACCACCACCACCGCCGAGTTGTTCAACAACACTGAACCAATTGCAGTCATCAAATATTCCTCCTCCTCCGCCACCTCCTCCTCCGTTAATGCCAGGTTTAGCTCCCCCGCCACCTCCTCTTCCTCCATTAATGCCAGGTTTAGCTCCCCCGCCGCCTCCTCCTCCATTAATGCCAGGTTTAGCTCCCCCACCACCTCCTCCTCCAGGTTTAGCTCCCCCACCACCACCTCCTCCTCCATTAATGCCAGGTTTGGCTCCCCCACCACCTCCTCCTCCAGGTGGGAGTCTCTTCGAGAATAAACCTCTCAGGAAACCTGCAGTGGAGCCTTCACGACCCATGAAGCCGCTTTACTGGACCCGAATCCAGATCCAGGACAGCAAGTATGTTCACAGCCATAACAATCTCTCATTAATAAAAACAAATACAACCAGACATGTTGAACTCTAATCCATCATGCTCTTCTTTGTGCTTCAGTTTAAATATATAAAAATGTGCATTGACAGTTGAAAAACCCTCTAGGAAGTGGGAGACAAAATAGGTCCTAATGAGGCCCCAAGTTTACTGATCTCCAAATGGGCATTAAAAATAAATAAATAGATTAAATAAAAAAAATAAATAAATAAACATCTGGCTATAATCTGACAGACATTTTCCTCCAAACACAGTCATAACACACTTCGGACTCGAATCTGGGCTGTCATGAACAATAAATGTCTCGGTGAAGTTGGCCTAGAGATTAATACGCTGATACATGAGATAACATAAGCAAAGACTCGTTGCTTGACATCTTTTTTGTTCGCAGTCTTTCTTGGCTGTCCTGGTGGAAGCTGATACTTTCTTAAAAGACTGTCCCTCCCTTTTAGTGTAGTAGCAGCCAAGCGCTTATGTTAACCACAGTCTCCGATGGTTGTTGTAGTGTGCGCGGCTCAGTCCGCTCCAAATATCATCTGAAAAAAAAATATTTCTAATCCGGTGAGCTTTAGACAGAGAGATAAAAGTTGGCAGACACCTAAGCAGTTTTCTGCTGGTGTCAGATATTGAAAAAAATGGGTCCACATTTCAGAAGTTGTGTAAAATCTTGTATGAATAATTTTAACAGTGAAAAACAGCCTGTTTACCACTACTGTTGAACAGTATGATATATTTTGTGCCAATATCCTACATTTTAAATGTATCCAATTTTTTTTTAATCCTATGTAGGATATAAAGGATAAAAAGCATCTAAGACAGCATTAAACAATCACAAAACACTAAACCTCTTTGTGTTTTACTTTGAATCATTGAGGATAATTCACTTCAAATTAATTTCAAATCATAATCATTCGTAGTTGAAGCCATTCCAAAGATGGTGTTGATAAATAATCTGATTTGTCCAGTTTTTTTTAATTAAATTTATGATACTGGTCTCAAATATAAACATAAATAACACATCTTTGTGTTTGTATTCTTTCATATTCTATACAGAATAACTGGCGATTACATAATAATGATAATAATGAATAA
The DNA here is from genome assembly GCA_030544235.1 of Lepturacanthus savala. Taxonomy (NCBI): domain Eukaryota; kingdom Metazoa; phylum Chordata; class Actinopteri; order Scombriformes; family Trichiuridae; genus Lepturacanthus; species Lepturacanthus savala. The sequence continues at coordinate 15,655,310 of CM060477.1, forward strand.
TGAAAGGCTAATCAAGAAAAAAATGTCTCTCTCTCTCTCTCTTTATCTATCTATCTATCTATCTATCCATCTCTGTCCTAGTACCAACACACTATGGAACATTCTGGAGGAGCCATCAATTAATGCGGATGAGTTTGAGGATCTCTTTGCCAAAACCACCACAAAAACCATGAAGAAGCCGCTGTCAGAGGTGTATGAGAAAAAAACCAAAGCCAAGAAGGTAACACGCAAAGTACTGAAAATATCCACTAATCATTCGGGAACATTTGCTACAACAGCTATCATTAAAGAAAACTACAGTACATATCCTCAGTACATGACAGGAGTGCAATCTGTGCTTTGATCACTAGAGGGGGTGATTGGGTTTACAGAAGAGCATTATGAATCCATATCAAGGCTTTCTCCACATTAGTAGTAGAATTTCTTCACAGTTAATAACTAATGTCCTCATTTCCAACATTTGTCTTTCTGCATCTGCATAGGACAGGAATGCTACAAGTTCAATGACCCATGCCTTATTTCAAACATAAATGCTGTTCATACAACTGTGTCATAAGGCACATTAATGTGATTAGGCCTATTATTATTATTATTCAATTAAAACATTTAAACAGTTGATTAGAGATTTAAAATAAAATGCAATTTCTTGCTTTCATGAACTGGAGTCAACTGAGCAGCTGCTCAGGTAAATCAACAACTGGTAATAGACCACTAATGACTCACTAATGGTTTCTTGTTATAAGGTGGTCATGGTAACTCAAACTGTGTGTGTGTGTGTGTGTGTGTGTGTGTGTGTGTGTGTGTGTGTGTGTGTGTGTGTGTGTGTGTGTGTGTGTGTGTGTGTGTGTGTGTGTGTGTGTGTGTGTGTGTTCATTCAGCTCATTAAGTTGCTGGACGGTAAGCGTTCTCAGACTGTGGGAATCCTCATATCGAGTCTCCACCTGGAGATGAAAGATATTCAAGAAGGTGAGACGAGGAACATTTCATTATTCACATATGTTGCCAGGAAACCATTCCACATTTCCTGTTTGCTGCTGAAATTACTAACAACAGCAACAGCAGTGAGAGGTAAAGTAGGAGAATTTAGAACTTTTATATCTGAAAATGTAACAGCTGTATGTTATACAGTGGTATTGAGGTTTAAGTTCTAACCCCAAAAAAATAAATAAAAAAGTCAAAACTTTTTGCTGTTTCCTTCCTGGCAATTTATCAAAATAAAGAAAAAATTGTAATCCCTTTTTAGTATAATAGCCTAGTAATTAAAATAACCGTCATCCAGGTTCACAGCATGTAAAATAGGGCTGCAGTAATTAGTGAATTAATTGATTAGTAGGGCAAAACTAAAGGAATCTGGAATTATTTTGTAATTGATTAAATGTTCACTCCTTTTTATAGCAAAATGCCACAGATTCTCTGCTCCCAGCCTTTCAGACATGGGGATTTACTGGTTGTCTTTGTCACGACACTAAATTCAAAATCTTTTAGTTTTAGGCTGTTAGTCAGAAAACTAAATTAAAGACATCACTGCGGCCTCTGAGAGATATTGCCTTTTTTTTTTTTACATTTGTTCTTAATTTTCACAGATTTAAGAATGAAATAACAAAATTGATCATTGTTTGTAGCCCTAATGCCAACCGTTTTTTGCATACATACTCATAGTTCATTAATACAACTCATTAAATACTCAAAAACAAAAGAAATCAGTAGCACACATCACAATATCATCAAAGCTTGTGGCGAAGCAGTCAAGTTTCACTACACATTAGAGTTAATTGGCATCTTTTCTAAACATTTTCACTTTTCTAAATAAAAGATCCAAACCTACGTATCATATACTGTTGACAAAGCAGCTGGTAATTTGAATAATATGGTTTAGAATTGATGTCTTTCATTTGATGTACTAGTACTGTCCACTGATTTGCCCAGATATATATTCTTGTTATGATGGAAAGGCTTCTGAAATAACATTTTAGACCATGATGAGACTCACCACTGAAACCTCAGAGAGTAAATGTAATCTGACAAACATCATCTCATCTATCATGTAAGAGCTGGATTACAGTAGCTGTACTTCCCAGCCAGCGGCCTTCATCTGTAAACATTCAGGTGACCGCAGCTCCCTGAAAATCACTCTTGTTTAAATTGAACCCGGCATCATACTGAATCTATACCCTGTATTTTACTCTGAGTAAGAGCCGCTGGTGAATTTCAAGTAGGATTAAAGGCTAAAACACACAACCACAATGTCAGCAAGGTAGTTACAGAGAGGCGATCTGCATTGCTAATACCAAACCCCAAAAACCTCTGGAGCAAACAGCAGATTGTGTTTCCCAGTGAGAGGAATGTGTTCATGTTTCTTCTGGGATCTGCATTTCTGTTTGGCATCAACAATTTTCCTTATTTGTTCTTTCCAATAAATCAAACCCACATTTTTTCATTCCCCCCACTGAAAAAAGTTTTAGATTTTCATTAAATGGCGTTCAGGATTGCTTTAGTTCTAGTCTCAACGTTTAATTGAGACGTTTAAAAACAGTAGCTTTTGTATTTTTCACTACACTTTCCGTAAGATGACTAATGACATTTTTTTTTTAAGTTCAGGCTTTCTTTGACCGATACTCTTATTTTTTTAACACATAAGAAGATGTTTTAATTAGGAGCTGTCATAAGGAAGGTTGGTAATTCTCAAGTATGTTTTTAAACAATACCAAGTGCCCATATAAATATTTAAAAATCATTTTGCCCACTGTAATCATTCCTCTAGCCATGGCCATTAAAACATGTCCCCCTTAACATGCTTACAATGTAAGTGATGGGGGATAAAATCCAATGCCCACAGTGGTTATACAGTCTTTTCCATCATTATAGACAAGGAAACAAGAAATAAATTCACGTTCATGTTCATGTTAATAACAGGATTTACAGGCAGTGTAGGTTTTTCAGTTAAGCAACAGCATGACATGTTTCCCCTGTATTAACAACAATACAGGAGATTTAGCCAATTATAAATAAAGTAAGCCTAATGTTACCAACACCAAACTCAAATAAGATAACCTCTAATACTAAGTCGATTGAAAGCAAGATATGGATGTGACACAAGTATAAATATGAAATATATGTATACTTATAAGCTTAAAAATACTAATTAAATAGTCTCACCTCTGGCAAAATTCTCCACACTGTCCTCAGCAAAGTCATAGACCATCGCAAAGTCCTGTGGTGGCGTAGCAGTTAGCAGTTAGCAGTTAACAGTAGCAGTTGGAATTTAAAAGTTAACAGTTAGCAGTAGCTGTAGCAGTTAACAGTTAGCAGTAGCAGAGTAGTAGTTAGCAGTTAGCAGTAGCAGTTAGCAGTAGCAGTTAACAGTTAGCAGTAGCAGAGTAGTAGTTAGCAGTTAGCAGTAGCAGAGTAGTAGTTAGCAGTTAGCAGTTAACAGTAGCGATTACCGGTTAGCAGTAGTAGTTAACATTAGCAGGTAGCAGTACAGCTACATGGTCGTTCCTTCACCTCACTTCATTTTGACTTCGCCTAGGTAGTTGTTCCTTCCTCTGTTTTTGTGGTAGTGTGCTAGAACTGATTTTTGATCCCTATAAATAGCGTATGAAAGAGCTTGCGAGCTTTCCTATGTTTTTATTTATCTCATCATAGTGTTGTAGGCATTTTGTGATAGCAATAACAATAATTACAAAGAAAAGAGTAGCAAATAATTTCACAAATCCTCAGATTTCACAAGACAGACCAACTTATTATTCATCTATTTTGGCTTCATCTACATTAATTAATTCATTCAAATTGTCATTGTTCATTCAACAAGTGGTCATGAACCTACAGTACAAGCTAAATACTTCTATTTGTTATATTATGTAATTATATCATTTTTTTACGAATCCATTTCTAGCTGTACTAACTGTGGATCACACAGTGGTGGATATGGAGACCATTGAAGCGCTGTATGAAAACGTAGGTATCATGTTTTCTACACGTTATGAGTTTAATTCGGTATATTCTAGAATTATTAACCACTTATTTATGTTGTCAATGTGTCAGAGGGCTCAGCCAGAAGAGCTGGAGAGGCTCAGGAAACACCACGAGACCTCAAAGGAAGACGAAGTGAAACTGCTGGACAAACCTGAACAGTCAGTATCTCACCTGCTGACTGAGATGTTCAGAGACTGTGCCAGTAATTGATTGTGTGCACAGTTACTAGAGTAGAGATATCAGATACTATATTTAACTTCGGTTAGCTCTTCTAAGAGGGACGGACAATAACATGTTAACTGTTTGTTTGATTTGCACTTCAGGTTCCTGTATGAGCTTTCTCAGATCCCGGACTTCGCAGGCAGAGCTCAGTGCATTATCTTCAAGGCAGCATTCATTGACGGGATCGCATCCATCCAGCGCAAACTCAACACTGTCTCCTCTGTCTGCAAGGTGAGGGAGACCTGATGGTTTATGCTCCGTCTGATTACAATCAGATCATCCTATGTGTGTTAATTCATTCAAATGTAGTCAAATATCTCAGAATAAGAAATCACTGATTTAAACCACTGTTTTGATGTGGTCTCTTGTCTTTTTCTGTCTCGAGGCTCTGCTGGAGAGCGAGGCAGTGAGGGACGTGATGGGACTGGTGTTGGCGCTGGGGAATCACATGAATGGAGGCAACAGGACCAGAGGGCAGGCTGACGGCTTCGGCCTGGAGATCCTCCCGAAACTCAAGGATGTCAAGAGCAGTGTAAAGTCTTGATTCTTAATTCATGCTTTAGTGCTTCAGATTTTACTTTAAAGGGGTCATAACATGCGTGTTATACGATTTTTCTGTCATTTCTGTACTGTTTTAATGTTGGATAAACATGGTCAATATTTGTCTGTGAAGGTTCTCAGTCATCCAGGTCACCTTATTCTTGTGGATTTGTAGAAAAAAAGCAACTGGACTGCCTTTTTGAAGACTTTTTGCCTCTCATCCAAGAGGCTTCTTTAGTTTGAGACTATTGCCAGGAACCCAGGTAGTTAAATCCAGAGTGGGTGTACCTATGTTTAGTTTTATGGGAAACCAAAGTCACACACCCCCAAAGACCAACCCCCCTAGTCTGGGGGTTGGTCATGTGATTTAAACTTCCTGGGGAAAGCTCCCCAAGACAGCACTGTAGGTGGCAAATAGGCCACCACCTCTGTTTAGAGAGGCTTTTCTAGACATAGATGGCTTCTTTCAGTCCTCTCTCAAACCATCTGTCTTCCCTGTCCAAAACAAGGACATTGGAGTCCTCAAAAGAGTGACCTCTATCCTTTAGATGGAGATGTACAGCTGAGTTTTGTCCCAATGAGGTGGCTCTTCTGTGTTGTGCCTTGTGTCTGTGGAGGGGCTGTTTAGTTTTAGTCCTGTTTAGTCACTGCATTGGATGGTGGTGGAGGGGCAATAATCCAAAACCGGTGTGAAGGTTTATAAAAAAAAATGTAGCCTTGGGCTTCAACCTGTTCTAAACACTCTTTGTGCAAAGTTACCTCTACTTCCTCCTCTTGATGACAGCAGAGTATTCGATCGCCCACTACACTGCGTCTGATTGGCTAGTACTTGTTGCCTGCGTGGGTTGGGTTGGTTAGGGTTAGGCATGAGGAGTGACATTGGTTACAGCTAGAGTGAGAATGTCAGAGTAAGCCAATCAAAGGCAGAGGATAATCCTAGAATCATCCAAGGAAAAAATATTCACCATCACCAGAGGGTTTTGTTTTGGTTTTACTTTTAACAGAGGCAGTGTCCACTAATGTATTGTGTCTACTGCATTTTTTTTTCTTTAGGACAATCGCATCAGCCTGGTGGATTACGTGGTGACATACTACCTGCACAATGTGGACAAGGTATTGAAAAAGAAAAAAAGGCTAGAGTTCTTGACGTCTTGTTTTTGATGCTCAGCGCTACATAGGTTTTAAGCATTTATATTGCTTTAATTGAGGGCGTTGTTCTGTTTATGTGTTACAATCGGACTCCACCAGGCTGCCGGCACAGACAAGAGCACGTTCCCTCTCCCTGAGCCTCAGGACGTCTTACTGGCGTCGCAGGTCGACTTCGATGACCTCGGCAGAGACCTGAGAAAGCTGGGACGAGATCTGTCGAGTACGTAATGATACTACCGCAAACCTTCACAGCTACTATCTTCTCCGTTTGAAGACTTGCCGAGCAACGGATACTTTTCTAACCCTCTCGGTTTATTATATTAGATGGTTGCACACATTCCGCCCCCTGAAAAAATGTGATTTGTACAGGCAGACGGTGAGCTGCAGCAACCGTGTGACCTGAATAGTCTCGGCTTGTGGTCATTTTGTTGTGTGCTTTTGTTTGAAAACCTCAGCCAGCATGTGAAACTCTATCACTGTGATTTTTGTGTTGCTCTTGAGGTGGTTCCCACAGACCAAACCTCGACCCAGTCTGGCATCGTTTTTCCTCAGACACCCCTCATCCCCCGCTCCCACCCCCCATACACACACACACACACACACACACACACACACACACACACACACACACACACACACACACACACATCTCACCACCCTGGTTTCCCATCGTGGGCCCCAGCCATTGAGTAACTGTTTATACATTGGGCTAAAGGCCTGCTTCTTTGACCGAACTCACGTTAGCTAAAGCCCCCAGAACAAAAGATTTCCTCTCGTCTTTCTTATCCTCTCCTCTTCCCTAAGTGTGCCCATATGATGCCATTCAGCATGCCAGCCAGTTCAACCAGACAAGTCACGTTGAGGACAATGCTTACATGTACACTATTGTGAGGCGAGTGCATTGTTGTATCTCTATGTATGTATACATGTGTTTTTGCATGCATTTCATTGCATGTGTGTTTACGGGTGCACTGTATGCGCGTGTGCTCAGAGACTAGTAGGAGTCTCGCTGCTGATACTGGCCTGGCGCCTTTCAGATCCAGCTTCTAATCCTCATGCCCATCAGATCTCCCATCATTGTGCCTTTGTGCCTATGTCGCCAGAGCAGGGAGACCATAGCTTCCCACTTATGTAATCTCCAGACCTCTCATATCTGTAGTATCGCAGCACGGGCCTCTGCAGTGATGCACAGATCCTTAACCTGCTCGGCTGTATCGCCTGGGCTCCATTGTGGCCCCCCAGATGTGTGCCGCAGATAGCTTTCTCTACCTCTCAACACAGCTTTGTCTTATCTTGTCTACCCAAACCACCGTGCAATCGGCATCGTCCTGTCGCAGGTTATCGCCCCGTCGCAGGTCCCTTTTGTTCTGCACGTTTGAGCCGCCCTCATGCCTCCTTTGTCCCTCTTCACTCTCCCTGCGTTTTCCGTTTCGGTTGATGTGAAATGTTTCCCAACAGAGTTTTTCTTAAGTCATCCATGTTGACTGAAGCCTCTTCAGGGAAAATGAGATCAAAGACTTTAAACATATAACTTCGAAAAAAAAAAGCATCGGAAGGCTGTCCTATATATGAAGATTAAAGGGTCAGTTCACCCAAACCACTACTAAAAAAAAAGTCTTATGGAGAATTTAATTAGTTTTGGTTTAGATTCTATTTCTGCCTCCACTCTTAAACAATAGAAATGAAGGCCAACATGTACTCTCCTCTCAGCTCTGATTTGGACTTCTCCAAAACTTGAAAAAAATATCTGGCTCCACTGCGATCACCAGCTGCTTCTGTCTGCTTGCTCTTTGGCAGGTTTAATAAAGCATTTCATTTTATTTTTATGACCATACAGTAAATATATTACTTATACTCTAATGAGCTTTCAGTCAAATTAACCACTTTTACAAAATCTCAATCCTGACCCCTCTATCCTTACATCCTTTGTTCGAATAAGGCAAAAAAGCATCCCTCTTCCCAAACGCTCACTTTTGATTGACTCTAATACAGTGTTTGCTGTGCCACATCCATCAAATCAATAACTCTTAAAGGATTTGTGTCTGTGGAATCCCCATTGTGATACTGTGATCGAAACCACGAAACCTCACTACAGTACGCATCCATCGCTCACGATGAAACCAAATCACTGCCTTCAGTGCAGTTTATGAAACTTTAGTCTGACATCTTAAAGCCTCTGTTTATGAGAAGCTCTGTAACCCTCTTCAGTCAGAAATAAGCAAACTTTTGTCAGGCGGACAAAGAACGGGCTTCGCCACACAAATATAGAGAGATACCCGCCTCCAAAGTTTACACAAATCCTGAATGAAAACAGTATTCTTTTGTAATCTTATCTGGGAGATGTTGATCGAGCGTCAGGGTCTGGGTGGGGAGGTGGGGCGGCGGGGGAGGGAGGGGGTAGAGGCGGCCGGGAGGGGGGGGCTCGGCTCCCTCGGCAGCCTCTATTATGACTGGCTCAGCAGACTGGCTCCTCTGATCCACTGATTGGATGCAGAGCAACACGGAGCCACAGACTGGCAGAGGAAGAGAGAGGGAGAGGGAGCGGAGTTCGCAGTCGCCATCTCAAGGTGGATCTCAATAAGTGATATCTAAAGAGGAAGATATGCAGATAACCTCCTGCTCTGGCACAGGTGGAGTTACTTTAACCTGACCCGCTGCTCTCTCCTCTTCCTCTGTCTGTCCCTTTTGGTCCTTCTTCATAGTGAGAAGTTGACGCTGCTCATTCCGAGTGTTAAAAAAAAAAAAACCTCGAATTATCAGTTCAAATCTCAACCATTAGAGAGACAGGGGGGAAACGTCTTGGTACACAGGAGGCGACGTCTCAAAACTTAGAAGTGAAACCCCAAAAGGAGAAAGATTTCTGTCCAAATTTCCTCCCCATGCACTAAAAAGAAGAAATGACGGTTCAAGTAGTTCAAAGGCGCAAATCAAGTGAATTTGATACATCATGAAGAGTATGACTCGCTCTGAACCTAGTTCCTGCAGAGTCAGGGCTATAAAGTCTGTGGAAATAACATTGATGTTGTCATAGCAATCTCATCATAGCTAGCAAGAATAATGAAGGTCCAACCTGATCAGGGCAACAAAGAAGACTACATTTATTTTATTTTTTTTCGACATTTGGCAGATCGGCCATTCCTCAGGACTTTCTTCCTGTCTGTGTCCTTGCTCCTGCCGCAGACATCTGACCAATGAGTGAACATTCTCAATGTGGCTTCTAGCAATGAATTTTGGTTCAGTAGTTTTTTCTTTTCTGTGGGAAAAAGAAACAGAATAAGCAAGAAAATACACCATGTTTAGCAACTCATCCACTGATTTGGACCAGAGCAAACATAGGTTTAAAAATGTATACTGGTTCCAAATAAGCTTTGACTCCACAAACCCTGCTCATAGGTACCAACTAAACCATTTTCTTTAAGCAGATATATGTAAAAAAAAAAAAAAAAAAGAGCCACATAGATCATTTTGCGTACTGAATATCAAACTTTTGCTGAAAAAAAATTAACGTGGTATAAATGGGTTTTTTTTCAAATTTCCAAATCCTTCTTTTGTTTCTTTTAGGATGTGAAAAGGACATACAGAAGGTTTGCTCCGAATCGCCTGAAAAACACCTGCAGCCATTTAAGGACAAGATGGAGGCTTTTGTTCTCAGTGGTGAGTAGCTGCAGTCAGGGTTTGTGCATTCAAAAGAGTTCACTATAAAATGAAAATTAATAGATGAGGCAAAACCTAATCCTGTTATTGGTCTGGATATCTACATTATGTCCCTTTTGCTTTTAATCGATTATGGAGGGTTTAGGGGAATTTATGTGTGCGTGCGTGTGTGTGTGTATGTGCATGTGTGCTTGCATGCGTGCGTGTGTTTGTGTGTGTGTGTGCAAGATAGGATGGATCCAGAGTAAAGGCTAGACACTCAGATAGGGATCAGACAGATTTGGCAATGACTGAGACTCTCAGGCTCTAACAGTCAGTTCACTCTCTCAAAGAATCTTTCACTGCAAAAAAAAAAAAAAGCAGATAGTCCGCCAGAGCCTCCAAGTTATCCATATCATGTAGATTAATGACGATCGGTATGTTAATTTACAGACTGGAAGCTCTGGGAAAAAAACAAAACAAAACAGAACTGTCTCCTAAAGAACAATGAGCGTGCTCTGTTCACACAATGATGGACTCATTGATAGTTTTTGTGATAACTTTTGGCAGAAAACGTCATTTTACTGACAGATTTATCACATAATTTTTTTAAATTATGTCTTAAAAATAATATGATACATATGAACGCTGAACAACGGCTTCCGCTCGCTGTAATCGGTCTTCTGTTCATTCTGACCATTAGAAGATCACATTTTTCATAGTTAGGGGTTTTACAGCAAAAACGTCTTTCTTTGTTCCAGCGTTTTCCTGGTCAGCAGCGGGAGAAGATCGTAACATAAAAAGGGGATTTATTACTCAAAAGACAAACTTTAAACTCTTAAATTGAACGATATTGATTTGATTTGATTAAATTGGGCGGATGAGACTTAAATAATTTTTTTACACTAAAAAAGGACATTGAAAATTAATCTAAAGGAATCTTTTAATGGCAGAGGAATGATTACAGGAAAGGGAAAATAACATATCACTGTTTTTAGGCAAGAATCACAGCCATAGTGAAGATAATAACTGTTTTATAAGAGAAATTAAGTTTTAATAGAAAAAGAAGTTTCAAGAAATTCTACCTGAATTATTCTAGAATAATGGTGAAAACATCTCTGTAAGACTTTTTTGTTATATAATTTACTTAATTAAAAAAAAATAAATTAAAAAAAATCATTTGTGGATGTGGGAAAACAGAATCTGATGATATTACAGGCAGACATAGTCAGTAGTGTACCTGTTATTTTGTGATAATGGCGTTGCAAAAGTGGCAGTAAGAACGGCTCCATCGTCGGATAGCTGACGTGTAATTGCTGTTTTGAAGACACCAAATGGTTGTCTGGTTCCATTTCAAGGTCATCATCATCATACAAGAGGTTCTCATTGTGCTTCTCTAAGTATTTATATCAGCAGGCTCTTTGTTTAAAATATAACCTGTCTCCTTTGTCTCTTCTTTCTTCCAGCGCGAAAAGAACACGCTGGAGCCTCCTATGAGTTGACGATGGCACAAAAAAGGTTGGAGAAATTATTGCATCACACTCACACAAATAGCCCCTGGCATCTGAATCTCCTTCGACAAACACTTAACTTGAAGTTTGGAAATTTGAAATTTAGGGAGACTTCTTTTTTTTAAAGATATTTTATATTTCCCTGTTCCCTGACCCTTCTTGCTGCTCAGTTTCCAGGACTTGGTTATATACTTTGGGCTGAGGCCTAAGTCAGGAGAGAAGGAGGTGACAGCTGGTCATTTCTTCATGCTCTGGTTTGAGTTTTGTGCCGACTTCAATGCCAGGTGGAAGAGGGAGAACAAAAACATCTCCAGAGCGAGGTATCGCATATCTCCACATGTTCACTTCAACTTATTCAATACAGGAAACCGGTGCTCTCTCTTGATCTTATCACTTCATTTAGAAAATGCAGGACTGCATTTTACCACATGGATTAAGCTAAATATAGGAAAAATTCACTTTTTTTTTAAAGTTCAGCATTTTGTGAAAACCCTACTATTAAATATATGTTTGGAACTGATTGATATTCATATTTCTTACCTTATTTAACACTTAATTAATAATGTTATTATCGCTTATTATACCTGTTTGTTTTTCTTAAACACTTTAACATTTCATTGACTCTGAAGTAATAAAGACTGTTTTTTTTTTTTTCAAATGCATACTGTTAATAATAAAGAGGCGTATTATTGCAGGTTACAAGAAGCTCGACGATCCGTGAAGAGGATCACGGGAGAGAAGAAGGTGGAAACCAGGAAGATTAACCCCAACAGTCTGGTAAGAATGTGGCAACACAACGCACAGTTTTAAAGGATGGTTTGACAATGTTATAACACAAGTCCATCTTTAAAACAACAGCCAGGAGCCTAAAAGAACGTGTAAATAGGTTTTTCTTGCTGTAATCTTTCCTTCTTTTCACATTGACCATTAGAAGATCCCTTCATAATGCATTCAATGTGTAAGTAAAGAGGACAAAATCAACAGTCCTCCTGTGCAAAAATATATATGTAAAAGTGTACCTGAAGCTAAAATCAAGCTTCAGTCTTCCAAATGTAAAGTAGATTTATTTAAATGTTAGTCTTTTTAATGTTACATTTATTTTTTGTAACTGTATTTACACCACATCTCAACAGGGAAACACTGTCAGAGGAAAGACAAAGATGCAAAAAAGACTAAATGTGGCAGATATCCACTTGATTTGACTCATTTAGACTGCTGAAGCCTTCACATAGTCCTCAAAATGAGGACTATGGACTTTGTCCCCCGTCACTTCTATTGTAAGTGCATTATGAACGGACCTTTTAATGACCATTATTACCTGGGGGAATAATTAGAGCAATGCAAAAATGTTCATTTTTCATTTCAAGAAGTAATTTGACTTTATATTTTATATTAGAAAATCCTAACCTGTTGTTTTGCTTTTAACCAGTTAGTACAAAATTCTATTTTTGTGTGTATTGACAAGTCACTGTCATTCTTTTCTCTCAACAGAAAGAGCGACTGCGCCAGAAAGAAGCCAGCCTTCTGTCATCAACTTAAACTCAGGAGGTAAAAACAAACCTGAAACATGAGGAGGATCATACAGTAACAATAATACAACAATTGTCACCAACATTTCCATGGTGAACATGGGATACACCTTTTATATTTTGAACAGGGGTAATATTGTTCATTAGCTGTCAGCTTTATGTCATATAATTTGCCACCTTAAAATGTATTTAAATGTTAAAAGATTGAAAAATCTTTTTTGTGCAATACGTAGACATAGTACTAGTTTCAACTGTGTATAGATTCTTACTTTATGCACTGATTCTGTGTAGTCTAATATTTTTTTTCCACAAATAAAATCACTGATCAGAAAAACTGTCACGTGCAGTGATAACGCTTGAAAACTGTTTTATTCACAAGCATCTTTACAATACATGATGCGCACATTATACAAAGTCATAAAATGAAGTGGCATTTAGCAGTGCAGGTTGTAAAAAAACAGGAAAAATCTTTATCATCAAAGCCCTCAGCTCACATTCCACACAGTGGAAACAATACAACCCTCCAAAGTCCTTTGAATAACCTCATACATTATCTGATGAGGTCGACATTTCTGTACACGTCTAACAGTCTCCTGCACCTTCTGTTTTACTAGCAGATGTTCTGGTAATGGTATATTTGCTATTTGGTTGGTGTGAGAAGTTGTTACTGTAGTTGCGGGTAAATCATATTAGAGGAAACAGCACCTGAATCAATAACTTTACCAGCAGAATTTTTCCTCGCATTGATCGCATTTAGACTCGGTCAAGTTTTCTCACTTCCCCATCTCCAACTTTATCCTCACGTGTCCGTTTTGTTTTTAAAAATTCTCGCATAAGCTGCTCTTTCCTTCACGCGGAGGGGAATACGCGATCTAGTCCGTATCGATCGTTGTGCAGCGGCACTGCTTTACGCGCTGGACCCGTTTCTTCCTGGTGTTGGGCGTCTGTCCCGGGCAGAACAGGGTGTACGTGACGGTGCTGAAGGTTTTGGGTTTGCAGGCGGAGCAGGACTGGAACGCGTTCCCCTCCTGGTACATATGCCGCGGGATGTAGAAGGAGTTGCACTGGCCGTAGCAGAAGCGGTTGATTATGGTGCGGCTCTGGCATCCCTCCTCGTGGATGGTTTGCTTGAGCGGCTGCGTCTTGCACCAGTCCAGACGCAGGTAGCGACGCTCCGTGACGTGCAGCGCCTCCTGACTGGACTCCAGCACCTCGTCGGTCGTGGTCACGGGCGCCGTCCCGCGGGAAATGAATCCACTGATAGGGGGCTGCTGACACCTCTCCGATTCATTCGGGTTGTATTTGTTCGGGTGCGGGAAAGCGCCCTGGAAGGTCACAGCATCCGTACTCCTCGGCGGGCTCAGCAGCAGCGCCAAAACTACGGCAGAGGTCAATAGAGTCGAGGTTCTCATCGTTGAAGCTGAAAGGAAAACGAAATGCAAGTCAAGTCATTGATGGGAAGCCTTTTACGCACAACTTTTACGCGCGAATTGCGCATTTCTAAAACCCACTGTACATGATCATAGGTATATTTGAACAAATTAATATATTTACCAGTTTATCCAAACTCCGTAGATTAACAAGTGATCCGAGCAGATAGTTCACAGGATGAGTTTCTTCTGCAGGTCCTGCGTCCTCTGTAGTGGCTTTATGAATGAGTCAGTGAGCGCTTTTCTAAACTGTCTTCAGTTTCAGAGCTTCTGCTGAACACGCCCCCAAACCCGGATCCTCACTTTTTATCTATCTGGAAGTGAAAAAAAAAATCCAACTCCAAACGTTTTCATCAATGCAGATAAATCCTTTATTTGACTTTACAGAACAAAAACAAACAAACTCTTTTTTTGGCAAGATGAAGCGACCTAAATCATATCCGGTGCCGTCTGTAGAGATTCATATTACTGCAATTTGTTGACTTAAATAGATACAGAACTAATTAGAATCAGCTCTACAAGGAACAGGAAAGTACTGCAATCCTCCTGACTCTTCCCCACCCCCATATAAGCCAATTGTTCTTGTACATAAAGCAAACCTTTACAATTTAGAATTAATGATTAGTTCTGAATTCTTGCTCCAAGACACAGAGGTGATTAACTAGTCATATCAAGACATACACAAACTGAACCTCATACAGTGAGAACCTCAATCTCTGTACAAGTGATTAATAAATCAACTTCCTGATTCCCCCTCAAAATCAACAAAGCTCTGTACAACATTTTATGTTACAGTTGATAAACTGTACACTGCCAAGCAAGTTTTTAACACCCAATATAGTTTCTCTTTTTTTATATTTAATTGTTGGAATCTCAGGAATTGTGGTTATTCATACCCTAAAGAGACAATCATCTGAACTCCAGGTGCATTTGGACCAAGATTCAAGATTATGTCAAAACCATTTCAAATTACACATTTTCTTTATGATAATTGTCGCAAACTGTGGATCATATTATTGCTATCCTGTCAGAACCAAAACATTAACTTCCTGTTTTCAGCTTTCTGGAGATGAACATTTCAGATGACGATAGTTTGAAATTGTTTATTTAACTCAACATAGAACAATTTCATTTCAGGGTTTATCTGTAAAAACTAGCATCAGTTATGAGGAAAATATAGTTGTTGGCTGCAGACATAATTAGTGACACATTTTGGGACCATTCAATGTTTTAGATATAAATCTGTCTTTTTTCTTCCATTTCCTTATTTGTAAGCTGAAATGTTCAGATATAGGGTGTTAAAAATGCCTTCCAGTGTACTTTACTATGACATTGAGCAGTTTCAGGTGCAGGAGTTTAGGTTGTGGATTTGGTGGGAGCAGAGAAGGTCAGCTCCTCTTCCTCCTCCTCTTCGGAGAAGTGGGGAACAGATTTCTTGGCGACCACGTTGTCCAGCTTCTGGCCCATTAAGTACGGATTGATGCTCTGCAGACAAGACCAAACTCTGATATTGGAAACGAATCAAAACTCAACATCTGATCAAATCTCAAAATGACATTTTCAAAGTGAACAAAATTGGGCTTGTTCAGACTATGACTTCATATCCACAGCAGTGAGTTTTAGAGTGCATCGGTTCAGTCAGGGGTAAATGTCAGTACCGGCGACGTGGTTTCTCAGAAATAATCCTACAGAGAAAAAGGAAAGAGACAACCAAGAAACACTATACCCTTCTTCTCCTTTTCGGTCCTCCTTTCAGTTTTTGGTACAAAAGCTCCTTGTTCTGAAAGGAAATGTAGAAGAGGGGAAAAAAAAACAGATTTCAGACATAAAATCATGTATCCGTTCTTTTACTGCCAGACTCTTTGTTCGTAATTTCCTGTCAACAAATTGCCTGAACGCAGTTTCAGGGAATAACATAAATTCTAAAAGAAGGGCCAGCAATACAAAACCGACGGATGAAGCCTCGCAAATTACAAACAAGTTTTGTTTGATCTGTCACAAGTCTTTTAATTTTAAGCTGTCTTCAGTATGCATGATGAGAAACCGTAGCTATGACAACCGTTAATGGGTTTCCTGTTTCCAACAAGCTTAGAGGACAAGAGATTTGCTCTTTTTCAGATGTCAGAAATCAAATTAAAATTGGTGCCATATCTCACTATTAGTGACAGATTAGGGGAATCTGATGACCACCAGAGCCCTGTAAAATGAATAATTAAATAAAATGAATAATAAATAAATGTATCTTCCTAATGTGTAACAGATAATGGTAATTGGATCTTGCCCTTATAAGACAGTGACCCTCTGTTGTCAATGTTTATGGTTGGTCTCTTTTTGTCAGGAAAAATAGAATTTGCTTTAATATTTTAAATATTACAAGCATTTTCAGATAATTATCTCCCACGCCTTTTAAGCTGGTAATTAACTGGGGAAACAGCATCTCACACATTTTGCATCTTATTTGTGAGATTATATTCCTCTCAAACACTTTCTCTGCTGGATATTTTCTATTTAAAGGAAAGCGATCCGTAACCTTTGCACATACCTGCTAAAGAAATTGGAATCAAGGTTTGATACGACACAACACATGTTAGAATCTTTCTTGGCTAGAAGCAGTAATTTCCTGTAGCAAGGCTCATCATTACCCTCATTTATCCAAGTTTCATTAAGAAAGTGTGGTGTTCCCCAAAATGTGGAACTACTCCTTTTAAGCCAACAAACAATTGTTATTTTTTCCAGCTGCTCAAATGTCAGGATGTGCTGCTTTTATGTGTTTGTTATTGCAAATGGAATGTCTGAGCTTTGAAATGTTAGTTGGACAAAAAAAAAAAATCTGATCTGCAGATTTCACTTTGGGGGACTTTTTTTTTGTTTTGTTTTTTAGACATTATACCCTGCGTCAGTGGTGTCAAACTCAATTTTAGTTCATGGGACACATACAGTGCAATTTGATCTCAAGTGGGCGAGACCAGTAAAATATTACATATAAATAACACCACCTACAAATCCCCCCCATTCCTTTTCATGTAATGAAATACATTCTAAATATTTACACAATTAACCTTCAATTTACAACGTAATAGAGATGACCTAAGGAAAAAAAGTGCAATTTCAACAATGTGAATGTCTTTCCGTAATTATGTTATTCCATAATTAGTCTAATGTTGCATTGCAATTTTTTATTTGCTGTTTTAAGCAGCAGGTGAAGTTATATCCTGCCTGTTTCCAAATCAAAACTGTAAATTTTTCATCCCTTGAGCCCTGAAAGATCCTCACTGACTTCACTTTTAGAAGAAATAGTAACTGGTGCATTTTTTGTCACATTCTGTCCAGTCATCCAATGGGCCGGACTGGACCTTTTAGAGGGCCAGTTCTGGCCTCTGGGCCACATGTTTGACAGCCCTGTCCTACATCAAGAATTCACTGATACATTGATAATATCCACTTGTTGCAGTCCTACTCTGTACTCACCCACTTTGCCAGTGTTGGGTAATCGTGCTCTGGGTCAAACAGGTGCTGGTGCTTTTGGAATTCCCTGCTGAACTCGGCTGTGTCCGGAGCGTTTTCCAAACACCCGTCTGCTGCTGCAATGTGACGAGGAGCAGACAAGAGTTGGGGATGAAATTAATCCAAACAGGCCCTTAATGCCAAAGTTGGTCAAAAAGAACTTTCTCCTGCTGGTTTAATTAAACATTAATGCGCTTATAGGACAAATGTCTGTACCCGTTTTTCCCAGAGGACAGGGATTTGGAGGATCCGGGTATCCGTGGTCATTGCTGAAGTCTTTGGGAACGTTATCACCTGTCAGCTCAGCCACAATGTTTGGGATGTTTCCATAGGGGCCGAGGTGCTGCAGCCCCTCATGAGCACCACCTTGTGGGAGGACATAAGCCTTTCTGTCATCACAAAAGCAAACAGCAACACCAGAAAAACAAAAAAAACACATGGTTTTCAAACTTCTCCCTTTATAGTTAAATCAGCTTTTAATGGAAATCTCTACTACAGCAAACTGACTGTTGTCTTTATATGGAGATAACCCTTGATACATCAGGTATTCTGAGGAAATGACGTTTGAATGGGTCTGAATAACTGAGGTAACCAACTACAGTATTGTGTCCTAGACAATATTAGTGTCTTGAAATGTCCTTGGGGCCACATCGGAGTTCAACACAACATGTAATTTATTGTGAAAATGGAACTGAACACAAATTTATCCGCAGAAATATTACTGCCGAGCATGAAATAGTGGACATTAGAGGAAAAGGGGGAAAATTGAAAAAAAAAAATAGAAAAACCTCCTCCTCCTGCACACATGAACATGTCATCACCTTATTAAAATAATGGCCCTGGCAATTTTTTGAGTAAAGTGAGTTTTTGGTATAAATCATCCTTAATAATAATCCTTAGTTGAAAGGATCATACCCTTTATTTTAGGCCATTTTATTTTTTATTGTTTAGCATAAAAGTCATTGACTTGGGTAATTTAACAAGCTTTGATGATGGTGGCTGCTTCAACAAGCTTCTATGGTGCAGACGAAGCTCTAAAATGATTCTTAAATCCATTTCTTACTAATTTAGTCTAAATTTCATCTGATACTTAATCTATAATATAAAGTGCTGCGCATATAATCAAGTTCAATAAATACACTACTATTCAAAAGTTTGGGGTCATGCAGAAATGTCCTTATTTTTTGAAAGAAAAGCACTGTTTTTCCCAATATAGATAACTTTAAACTAATCATAAATACACTATACGTTGCTAATGTAGTAAATGACTATTCTAGCTGCAAATATCTGTTTTTTGGTGCAATATCTACATGTGTGTATAGAGGCCCATTTCCTGCAACTATCACCCCAATGTTCTAATTATACAAAGTGTTTGTTCACTGTATCAGAAGGCTAATGTAAAAACATTTTCTATTCATTTCACAACTCATGGTGGTAAATAAAAGTGTGACTTTTCATAGAAAACACTAAATTGTCGGGGTGACCCCGACCTTTTGAACAGTATAAGTAAAAGTACAATAAACAGGCAAAGCAGACCTGGGAAAGTGATAAAAAGGACCAATTTGATTTACCTGACATTTGTTTAATTAAACTCTGGATAATGTAAGTTTTAAGTTCGCACGATGGAATGAAAGGACAGTTTAAGCCAGGTTTAAAGTTGCCTAAAGTCACACTAGAATGTTCAAACATCGGCTTGAGTCACTTCATCCATTAATGTTACATAATTGACGATCAACATGTCCACAGTCAGCCACCGTCAAGGATTTTTTTATCGAAATGATAAATAAATAAAATACTCTCTGCATTTGATGAAGTTGTTTTCCTTACAAACATGATGCCATTAATTTAATAGGGTGACGATCTGTCCTCCTGTTTAATGGCAGCAGCCCAACATACCCTGGATGCTCTGAGGACCCACGATGTTTGTGGCCTGGTGCGCGGGGTACTCCACCCTGGGCCGAGCGATGCCCAGCTGCTCCATGACGCCGTGCAGGAGCCGCTGGATGTCGGCCTCTGACACCTGGTCCGCCGTGCGGGGGCTGCGGGCTGAAGCCCCGCCGAGCTGCAGCCACAGCAGGAGGCCGAGCAACGAGAACCGCACCGCCGAGCACATCTCTGCCATCTGAACACAGCAGCTGTACTGAAGGAAACACGGATAGGCTACAAGCAGCGCTTTTCTCTCTAACGGGCTAATTACACAACAGAAATCATGTCATCCGCTGTTATGAATAGAAATATATAAAAAAAGTGTATCCGGAGAAATATGAGTGATGTCTGGAAATTGGAGAAATCCTTGGTGCGCCATCAGTAATCACAGGCATTAAGGCCAATAAGAAATAGCCTATAAATAGCCCGTATGATGGCTATGAACCAGAAAGAAACCACTTTCATTCGTGTTAAACTGGATTTGTCTTAATTTGTGCGACAATAAACGTCATTTTATCGCCTGGAAAATGTCACAAATGATGTAAATAAGGGTTCTGGTGTGTTTTTCTTACCGTGTCGTGATGATGGAGGGACCTGTCTGCAGAGATCCCTGTCAAGCTCACAGAATGAACATGTGCAATTCCGGTCTTCAAAATAAAAACACGCTTCACAAACGATGATAAAAGATAAATCGACACGTTTCGACCAAATTACAAATCAGATACAATTTGATTTATCATATCCTATAGTCCTATAGTCGTGATTTCATGGCGTTATGTAGTAATCAATCTTATCGATCCTTCAGGAGTGTTTTTACTAGTTTATTCTGAAAGGTATTCAAAACGACTTCCGGTAACATCATAGCTATCTTTACACAACCAATTACGCAACGCTTCAGGAAGATACAATCCGCCTCCCGTCACAGTTCAGACGCAGTTGCTGAGCAACCAAAATTCCTCTCTTCTTATTGGCTATTTCTTTGTGCCAATTATTAAGGCATCAGACGAAACGTGGAGAGAACTGAGAACAGGCAAAAAAAAGAAATATACTTAGTCAACCTTTAATCTCATAACTATATACAGGCCTTGTATATGCTGTTGGTTGGATGGTGCCGAGTGCAATATTAAACACATCAGACAAAATACAAACTAAACATTTTGTCCTTTGTATCCAATTTCACTTTGAAGATTTTCACCCATGTGAACAGGTGCATGTAAACAACAAAAGTGAAGAAAACAAATTAAGACATTGTGATTTAAAAAAAAGTAAAATAAATAAATGTATTAAAATGTAGAATAGTAAAATATAGTTTAAGCACTCTGATCTAAGATATAAACTCATCAGTGCTGATCACATGACTACTTAATACTTTAGAGAGAAGCACGTTTCCTCCAAGGTGTGAGCTGCAGTTTCCCCACGCCAGTGAGTACAGGAGAGCCGTCTGCAGGCTGGCCCCTGATGAGCCGCGGGAAATGACCCAAATGCAGATCTCTGCAAAAAAAACAATACTATAAACATCAGATTACATGAACACATTTCACTTCATAAGCAGAATATGTTGTGCGACTACTGTGCATAATGTGAAGCTGCCTGGTTTATCCCTCACAACTTTGGTATGATAAGTAGCATATGTTTGACGAGAAATGAAAATATTTGAAAAATCCATGAAGCATTGATCAATTTTACATTCTTAAGTTTTAACTAGGATTTCTGGGAAATGAGCAGCTTGTGAAATTACAACCATGAAACTGAAGCTGTGGAATTGAGGCCTACTACTTGCTTTTAACCCATTTACCTTTTTAATCTATCGCATGGCGTCTTGTACCCGTCTTTGTCATAAGAACTGGAACCATCCTGTGTGGCTGCTGCAGGTCTGAAACCATCTATAAAACCACTTGATCATAATCACAGTCTTTGCAAAAATAAAGCTGCAAGCAGCAACGAGGGACCAAGCAGTAAATAAGGCCTAAGTTGCCATGGCGACAGAAACGCCCACAAGAACTTTCATGGTGATACAAAGTTTGGCTGAGTTATAAGGCCATTGCCTGTTTGGTGGCTTTTCCATCAAATTCAATTGGCTCTGATGACTGAAAGCTTTGACACACATTAAAATCATATCACTATCTGTGTCAGAAATCCTCTGAACATCATCTCTGCCAAGTTGGTTGGAAATTGGTCAAAATATATGGACAGTGAATTATGTTTGGTCCTTTTGATATAATATGGTGGCTGAATACTTATGCTGACCTTATAAATGGGCAAAGAAAACCCAATGTGAAAACCCACAATATGATCAGGCATTGGAATTTTGTTCCTAACCCAAACACATCATGAGATATGGGCCAAAACACTTCTTTGCAATTACGGTACCTCCCAGAGGTCAAAGGTCACCAGATTTCTTAAGCATCTATCCTCCCATTGGGGTCTGAAGTACATGTACTAAGTTCAGTTTTAATACATGAAAGCATTGTTGAAATAGGAACTCTGCTTGGCCCCAGTATAACATTCTCATAGACTGCAGTGTGTTTGTGTTAATATTGTCTGTACCTGAATAAGGCACGCAGGTCCTAAACAGCTGGATATTTGGGAAGGCGTCCTGACCGAGGCTTCTCCTCAGGGTTGGTCTGTCGACTGACTTGGACCCCTGCCGGTGCTCAGAGACTAGTGGTCTAACCTTTGACCTCCCAGGAATCCAGGTCAAGGTCTTTACAGGCCTCATCACTACATGTATTTGAGAAAATAAAATTACAAAGCGCACAGGATAATGATATGGTCCCACTGTCGTTTATATTTTGTACCTTTATAACTGTGTCTCCTCCTTTCCTGTTTCAGAAATTCTATACTCTCCATCACAGCCTTAGGAATCACACCTAGTAAATACAGGTGAGATCATAGCAGATATCCTAAAACATCAAGTAAAGAACCATGGAAACACAGAATCATTGGTTTATTACCAAATAAATGAGGATTCTCGATGAAGGTGCGCAGGACGAGAACTCTGAGTTCGAGGCGTTGTTGAGACATCTCGGCCTTGTTGGGAGGCGGCAAAAGACACGGAACAAAGACTGTAGCGAGGTTGGAACTGGTCATCAAGTTTTCAGCACATCTGACAGAGCAGAAGATGGAATATTAAATAATATGCTGTTCTTTTTAAAACGTATGGTATTCTGGCTGAAGAACAGAGTAATGATTACTTAAAAAGGGTTAGGGTTAGCTGGCTGCTAATTAGCAATAAGTAGCATCACATCCCATTTTAACATCATCATCAAAGCCATGAAAAGACTTTAAAAGTCACTGCTTAATGTGTTTTTCCTTTATCAATCAAGGAGTTGAAATAGAGGCCACTTTTTGGAAAAAGCAGATATTGATGAGTGCTGACTGCTTATAAAGCACCCTTTCCTCTCAATAATAGCAATAATATGTTTATTCCTGAAACGGGTGAATGATGCACTATTACTACAAAACAATGATTGGCATCTTTTGTGGAGATTTACTTTCCAAATAAAAGGTCTAAAGACAGATTATAATCCCAATTAAACATAATGTTTTCACTTTGCTTTTTTGCCCCTGCCCCTCAAACAATCAGACTCTATTGAAGGGGGTGGTCATCCCCCTAAATTATATTAAATATATTATATTTGTATTATTTTTTTTGCTCCATATATTTTGAGCCAAAACTGCATCTCACAGAACCAGTTTGGATTATCTGGTGCTGACATGATGTTTAAATAAAACAGAATACAGACAAAGTCATCCACTTCTTCCCAGACATGCCCAGGAAAATATTTCCTTCTTGCATTTATGTCTGTATGTTCTTAAATGTCCACAAGTTAAACCTACACAATTCTGACCACTGATCCTCAAGACAACTACCTTTAGTAGTCCAGTTAGACTAGGTTTTAATAATGTACAATGTACACTGGTCTGGCATGTGTAAGGACTAGAGTTCTTTCTCTTAATAATCCTACATTCTTGTCTCAAACCTCTGGGAAACTTTGGAGAGGAAGTCAAACAGGTAATGCAGACAGGAGGAGTTTCTGGCAGGTAGCAAACAGGACAGCAGCTGGAGGGCGGAGGTCATGTCCTGCTGGGCGGGCAGCACCTGGGCCTTGAGAAGAGCTGCATGAAGCTCTGGGGGAAACAAGGGCTCAGGCAACTCCCTGCAAAACTGTTTGATGAGAGTGGCCACGTCATAGGGAAGGGCTGTGAGTAGACAGCCTTCTCCACAATTCAGCTTGGCCTGAAACCAGGCACAAAAAGTGCAGGATGAGTTTTATTTCGCTAGAATAACAGATCACATCAGTAACAGTAGCACAGTGCATCATATACATTTGATCACAGACCACCAGATGATGCTGTATACTAGTGGTTATAGTAATACAACTTTAGAAAGGCCAAAATCTCACCCTGAGGGCTTTAATGCGAGGGAGAGAGCCTGGTTTTCTGAACAGGCCTACGGTCGCAGCACGCTCCAGAAGAAATGAGCATGCATCCACCAAGAAGCTGAGACACAAAATCTGATCAAAACTGTCGCTAAGGTGATCACCTTCAAAATCCTGCAGTTCACACTCACCAGGGAACCAGGCCAAACTCATGCATATAACGCCTTTCTAAGTTTTCCAGAGGAACACCAAAGACCTTTGTGCTGCTGAAGAACAGCCTCTCCCTTTTCTTCTCAAAGCTCTTCACAGTTATCCCATGCATGTTTTGAAGGTGAAACCGAATTACGTTTCTATCTTCTGTGTCCTTCATGATTTAAAAATATTGAGCGATGTCAAAAAGTATGCCTGTGCTCAGTAAAGTCAGTAGTGAATAGAGAAGGCGGGGCTAATTATGCACATCTATATCACCTGTGGCACAGGGGTCAAAGAGGTGGAAGTGAAAAGTGCTGCATTCAGGTATCACAGAGAAGGTGGTAAAAATAAGCTTTGCAAATAACTTCATCACCCTGTGAATGCATTTTATTCCGCAATAAATCAGGCACTTAATCAGCCAGATAAGAATAACCTAGTTCCCTAAATCAGTGTCTCAAACCCTTAAATTTGTGAAATGTACTTGTGCATGTATGATTTAATTAGAGCATGAATGGAATGGAGAATGGAATGCAGCTTTCAAAGGTTAAAACTCCAGCAAATCATCTCGGTTTTATTAGGAACAGCTTCAGTATTTGTGATGTCAACTTCATCCAAGTATTTCTGGTGTTTGTATTCTTTGATTAATTAATTAAAAAATGCATAAATATCTTAATACATGACCTTATAATATTTGATAGATTATCAAATGAGGGATTTTTGGTTGAAGAGGAAATTAGTAGGTTTTTTTAAAGGCACCTATAGATCATAAATTAACATGGTATATCCAGTTTGTTTGATGTGTACTTAAACTAATGTGTATAAACGGAACATTTCCTTCTGTACTTAACACTATTTTAAGTGTATATATTTGACCTTTTGACTGCATATTTAGTACACAGTTTTGAGGGTGGTATCAATCCTTTCATATAATTCAATATGAAAACAAATGCATTTATTCAAGTCATTACTTCAAATGTATTTATGTTCTGTTGATAACTCCATTTTGTAAAATGTAATGTAAATGTAATGTAAAGAATCAGGCATCTTTAGACATCTTAAGGTATGTTCCATGCTTGCTTTCAGTATACTGAGTCAGACTCCAACACTTGGGACTACTGTTAAAAGCAACTATTTTTATTACAATAGTACATGTATATACAGCAAAAGGCACAATAGAAATACGGATGGAAGGAAAGCTGGTGCAGTTGGTGTTGGTGGAGTTGGGTTGTTGATTTTGGTGCCGCTTGGAGATTTAGAAGCACTTCCTGTGGACGATGGAGGGGCCTGCCTCATCGTACTCCTGCTTGCTGATCCACATCTGCTGGAAGGTGGACAGAGAGGCCAGGATGGAGCCACCGATCCAGACAGAGTATTTCCTCTCAGGGGGAGCGATGATCTATGTAGAAGAAAAGAGCAGAGGTACAGGTTGGTAAAGGAAACAACATATCAGTATTTTGGGCACTCATCACTGCTGCTCTGCAAGGGCTCACCTTGATCTTCATGGTGCTGGGGGCCAGGGCAGTGATCTCCTTCTGCATACGGTCAGCAATACCAGGGTACATGGTGGTACCACCGGACAGCACATTGTTGGCGTACAGGTCCTTACGGATGTCAATGTCGCACTTCATGATGCTGTTGTATGCGGTCTCATGGATACCGGCAGACTCCATACCTGAGCAAGTGAGATGAGAAGAGATGAGTGTAGGATAAAGAAGAGCCCACAACACTTGTAGCATAAAGTCAAACTTTACTATGAGACTGACACTCTAAAGTCTAAAGGGGAACAAAATGTCCATTTGACCACTAGGTGGAGTAAACTCATGCATCAAAGGTATGTGTACATGTAAGATAATCCTCAACAAATGTGACTTGCAGGATTTGGAAGTGTGTAAGTAACTCTAGCTGCTCAGCTTCATGACTCACCAATGAAGGAAGGCTGGAACAGGGTCTCGGGGCAACGGAAACGCTCGTTGCCGATGGTGATGACCTGACCGTCGGGCAGCTCGTAGCTCTTCTCCAGGGAGGAGGAAGAGGCGGCGGTGGCCATCTCATTCTCAAAGTCCAGAGCCACGTAGCACAGCTTCTCCTTGATGTCACGCACGATCTCACGCTCAGCTGGAGGAAGGAAGGTGTCAGTGAGTAAACTAGTCTACAAGACGTATTCTGATCCTTTCCTCAAGTAGAAGTAGTAATACCTGAATGAAACAATACTCCCCTAAACTCACAGAAAATGCCTACTACATTATTTGGGCTTTCTTACCAGTTGTGACGAAAGAGTAGCCACGCTCAGTCAG
This sequence comes from Lepturacanthus savala, assembly GCA_030544235.1. Taxonomy (NCBI): domain Eukaryota; kingdom Metazoa; phylum Chordata; class Actinopteri; order Scombriformes; family Trichiuridae; genus Lepturacanthus; species Lepturacanthus savala. Next base: position 15,681,597 of record CM060477.1, read on the forward strand.
GATCTTCATCAGGTAGTCAGTCAGGTCGCGACCGGCCAGATCCAGACGCATAATGGCGTGGGGCAGAGCATAACCCTCATAGATGGGCACGTTGTGGGTCACACCATCACCAGAGTCCAGCACAATACCTGCCAACAGAAAGCAGCCAATTGTCAGATGAGGGCACTACAATTTTTTTAGCCGGCAATGTTGCACAGCCAACAAGTTGGAGTCCTCAATAGAAACTCACCGGTGGTACGACCAGAGGCGTACAGAGACAGCACAGCTTGGATGGCCACGTACATGGCTGGGACGTTGAAGGTCTCAAACATGATCTGAGTCATCTTCTCTCTGTTGGCCTTGGGGTTGAGGGGGGCTTCAGTCAGGAGGGTGGGGTGCTCCTCAGGGGCCACACGGAGCTCGTTGTAGAAGGTGTGGTGCCAGATCTGTAACCGGGGGGAAGGGATGAATGAGTTTGTCAGTGGATGTAAAAAAAATAATGCTTAAAAACTGCTCCTGTTTTTATATCCCCAAGTCTCACCTTCTCCATGTCGTCCCAGTTGGTGATGATGCCATGCTCGATGGGGTACTTCAGAGTCAGGATACCTCTCTTGCTCTGGGCCTCATCTCCCACATAGCTGTCCTTCTGACCCATACCCACCATCACACCCTGACAACAGAGCAACCAAAATTAAGAATCTCAGGAACCAGACACAGGAATGGATACAGGCACTGATATAACTGCAAAGAAGTGTATATTTCAGAAAGAAGTGCATCTTTCAGAAACCTCCTTTCAGTATTCTCACCTGGTGACGGGGGCGTCCAACAATGGACGGGAAGACAGCGCGGGGTGCGTCATCACCGGCAAATCCAGCCTTGACCAGGCCAGAACCGTTGTCGCACACGAGGGCGGTGGTCTCGTCGTCGTCACACATGTTTGGTCTTTACTTGGGTGGCCTTCTGTATGATGGAGATACAGGCAAACTCTTAATTTGTGATAATATGATAGTGTGTAAAATAACACACTGAGCAGGAAACTGTCTTTATAAGACCTCATTCATGTTTAAATGTGTAATATTCCCATTTAAAGTCTTCATGGAAGAGTATTTCACGCAATCAAACAAAGCAATGCAATGTTGAGAAATAATTTAGCACTATGTTTAGTATGGAGACACCTCTGAGTGCTCTAATCTCCACTCTGAGACTCCTGGCTGCCTGAAAAGCCAAAATGGGGCATGGCTCAGCCCCCCCTCCCCGACACACACTCACTGTTCTATTTTAAACCTCGGGACCTTGTCACCCCCTTCTGCCCCCACAACTTCTCTTCTGGGTCTCGTCGTTAAGCCCAAGCCAGTTAACAGCTGAGACGGTGTGTCTTTAGACAAGTGGCATTGGGGGGCCTGGGTCTCTCCTCAGCTGTTGCCAAATAGAGGGCTTCTCTGTTTGGAGCCAGACCATGTGCTGAGATCCTTCCAGGCTCTCTGGCCACAAGCCTGTATCACAATTGCCAGCATCAGGCTTCCCCATACAAATCACCACCTTTAAATCCATTTATTACAGCAGGTTTAGCCTTAGGGTTCTGCATGAATCTTTTGAAACAATAAAAAAACATCAATGTGTTGAGGTTTAAAAAGATATATCTCAATGACTCAATATGGCAATGGTTTTACTGTAGAAGGTACCAGCAAATGGATTTCATCTATCTGCTATATGATGCCATCTCTGTTGTCCTATATGGCTTCGTCACATATTAAAAAATGGGCCAATAAGTGCCATCCGTCGCACAAAAAACTCAAGTGTTTTATCCATTTGTCAATTTAACTAGAGATGTAAAGTAAATATTGAGTTAAACTCAGCACATTTCCAATAATGGTGTTAAAATGTCAGTGTTTATTAATGCATTTTGGCCCCTATAAATAAACAAAATTAAGTAAAATATATATTTAATTTCAAGGCATATTTCAATTCATTAAAGCAATTATATAAGAGGCCATTAGTATCCTAAGTTTCCACCCTGCCATTAAGTAACTACTATTAATCCAGGAGTGTTTATCTTCATATAACCTTTATTCAACCAAGGAACCTTCAATGAGATTAAAAATCTCTTCGAGTATTCTGGCCAAGATAGGCAGAGTAAATTTAATGTGGAACATATTTTCTCACACACTGAACTATATATTGCTTTTAGCATAAAGATTGTGTAGAATAATCTAAATCTCGATCAGCATTGGTCTTCAAAACCTCTTCCTCAGGCTGTATCATTTAGCGCTGCATGCCTGCCACTCCACAGCATCCTAAACCTCAGACCATTCCCTAATCTGCTAAGTGCAGATCCCTGGCCCATCTATGTATGAATATTGGTGACATTTCAATCAATTGCAACAATCTGAATTATTTCACACCACCAATATTCCTCTGCATCCTCTTTCCATCCTTTCTTCCTCATCTACTCTGATCACAGGAAGACAGATCTGTCCCCTGTCTAGTGACAACACTGTCATATATGTCCATATTGCAGCAGTTATATGTCCTAGAGCAGCAGCAGCAGCAGCAGCAGCAGCAGCAATGTCTATTTATCCTTCCTGTTCCCTGCAGTCCAAGAAGCAAACAGTGGAAACACAGCAAAGAGATTGCAATGGGACTCACCAAGTTGTAACCACAAGACTGGAGTTTCCACTGGGACAAAGGGCGAGGGTGCGAAGGGCTCCTTAAATATGTCCCAGCATCCTGAGGCTGGGGGCCGGTGGGCGGGCTCAGGAGTTCACACAAGCCCAAATAAGTGCTGCTTCGTAAAATGATTCAGGAAAGTGGATCCTGTGTCAGGGACACCACCAAAGTGAAGAGATGTTGCCATGGAGATAAAATGCCAAGACGAGAGTAATAGGGGGTTTTATGAAGACTGAGGGCATGACAGATGGTTCAACAGTCGAGAGTTACAAATATTTCCATTTTTAATACATTTCATTGTTACTGAGATGTGTGATGTCTTTAAATCACAATATTAACATTTGAGACAATATATTTTTTGTGAAATTTGATGCTTTATAAACCATTAAATGCTTTGAATTTTTTAAACTTTTAAAATGAATGTAACAGAAAGTTGCATCAAAAGCAGCATCTTTCTTCCACTGTTAATTTCTGCCGCTGCCCTACAGGTTCCCTAAGGGTGTGTTAATATGACTAAGCTCAAACTGGGGACTGAGGGATGTGATTGAAATCCGAGATCTTGCTGGAGCAATCTGGAGCCGTCTAAGGGGACCTGCCTGTCACCGTTTGCCAGTGTCATGGCAAGTGTAGAGGGGGGGTGGGGGGGTCGGCAAAAACATGCTAGGCAGTTGAGAGGCAATATTGTAAGGAGGGGGGAGGGAGGGAGGGAGCTAAGACCAGCGCCCAGACCTCCACCAGACGACAGATCCCTGGGATGGCCTGTGCAGGCAGCGATGAGGCCGGTTCTCAGCTCTGATTGGCTCCGCTCTCTCCTTTTAGGGAAATGGAGTGTAACAGGTGCCAGAGGCTTCCTGTCGCCGCAGACTGTCGGCAGAGCAGCCAGAGGCTCAGGCTCCATATTCGTCATCTCATACAGCCTGCGTCTCCATGCTGGGGCACTATCAGGCCAGTGGGCTGGTCTGTGACTGCAGTAAGAATGTAAATACCCCCCCACGCCATCAACACTGAGAAATATTCCATTTGTAGCCTTGTGCAAGGTCCAGCACACTCTACTAACCTACAAGTCTATTTCTATTTCTAGCTTCTACATAACAGAGCATGTATCTTGTCTGTTTGAGCATTTTGTTAAACTAAGTGTTAAGTGGGTTTTCACAGCAAGTCGCCACAGTCTGCAAAGGTTCCTGTGTCTTGTAAAGAGGTTCATGTAAAATATGTCAAATTCAACCATTCCCATGAGCTCAATCGCCCAGAAGAGGTTAAGAAATCTTTAAAATATTCAAAAATATTGCAAAAAAAGAGAAAACATACACACTTAAAATTAGCGTGCTCACATTTGATCAAGAATGGGTTAATATGCCACCAATACAACATATGGTTATTTATCCAGTAGCAATCTACATGTCATGCAAACAATAGTTAATTTATTAACAACCAATAAAAACTGTGATGCAAACAATCACGTTAACACTCCTTAGACATGTTACAATCACTTGTTAACAAGATTGTTAACACACTGAAGTCAACACAGGAATTGTGTCATTGCATAATGAAGTTACCCATGAATCAGCCTCAAACAGACAATGAGTAAACTGTATGTACTTCACATGAATTCTGTGTGATCACGTCACTCTGTGTTGTTCTGCTGGCCAGAAAAGCTTCTATATTTACTTGTTTACAGCAGCAACAGCAACAGTCCTTTAGGATTCCGTTGCCCTTTGATGATCTGAGAAAAGAGATTCCATGAGCCACGAATTTCAAATCGATTGCAGAATGACCAATCGCATGAAAGACGTTATCATGAAAAACATCTATGTTCAAACAAAAACACATCTTATTAGCTCTGCTTGTTTGATTTATGCTCTGCTTTGGTGATGTCTTGACTACAGTTTCACATTAGATTTTCACATCAGTTACAGTCCCGATGTTGATTTTGCATTTAAACCCATCGGTTAAACTTCTTAGAGCTTCTCTCTCCAGTAAAGGGTCAAAACTTCGTATTAGTGAGGAAGAGGTATCGTAGGAGGGAGAGATGTCGCGGTAGCTCCGGATGAAAACTGTGCTGTGTTTTGTCAACAGCTCCCTTCAAGTCGATGAAGCACTTTTTGGCAGAGCCCTATCTTTATCACCAGGTCTGTATCAGGATAAAGCAGATTGGTCTCAAACGGGTCGGGATTTTGAGAGATATTCGTCCTTATAAGGGAATGTAGGAAGCACACAGTTTGTCTGGCTTGACAGCTGCCCCCTGTGCAAACCCCTCATCCTCCCTCCTCACACACACACACACACACACATGCACCCATACTTAAGCAGCTGCCAACAATTGCTTTATAACAGTCACTCCTCCTTAGACACCATTACCATTCACACACTTTCTGCAGACCTGGCACTTCAAATCAATTGCGACTCGATTGCAACTTTGCGTGAAATTGTGAATGTTTAACAATGAAAAAATGAAACATCTTATCACCTCGATCTCATTTCCTTCACAAATATAAGTGTCACGACTACCGAAATACAACTTTTACTGTGAAATTTGTTTTCTTTTTAATAATTTCCACTTAATAAACCTTTGATACCTGTCGTCTGACTGCTTCATTTCATAACAGAAGATGACTAATTATATGCAAACTCTGTCACCGGAAGAGGAGCGAGACATAGAAGCAGCCGGTGACAGTGGACAATCCTGAGCAGTGTTGTCCTTGGTGCTAACAGCTGCCTTCGTAATGTGCCACATGCCTGCTGTAAACAGCTGATGGATCAGCAGCATTGTGACAAACTGCATGTTGGTTGACAAGTTAATCCAAACAATCACTTCAGGAGCCATTTTGCATTTGTAAATCATTACACAAGGATGGGAGGAGACAGAAGGAATATGACAGCAGAGATACGGTTACTTATATATGACTCTTGGATGTATTTTAAGTCGAAATGATGTCATTACCTCGAAATGCTCTTCATCTCTGGTTTGGTGTTGTTGTTTGTTTGAACTACTGCACATATAACAATGAATGTATGAACCTGAATGTTGTAAAATACATTACAATAATTGGTTATTCACATGAGTGACAGAAGAATAACCATCAATATTTTTCAATGATTTGACATATATACAATAATATTTTTGGAGTTTTGGACAGCTGGTCCAGATAAAACAAGATGCTGAAATTGTGATGGACTTTTTTTAGTAAACATTTCATAGACTAAATGATACCCTGAAAAGAATATTGGCAAATTAGTCCATAATCAAAATAATTATGATTTAAGCCCATAAACCTATTTTCTACTATTCCCTAAATTTGTAAAATATCCTGAAAAAGTTAAATTTTCTTTACATTTTTCACAAACCACTTCTCAGTATTCCATGATATTCCATGAATAGCATTCAATCAATGAAACATATGCTTTAAGTGTCAGCTAAATGGTCAGCACTGATCAAAACACAACTGGTTAACAGATATTCAGATGTTTACTATACATGGCAAGAAGCAGCTTTTCTCAGTATCTGTGCTTTGAATGTACGACAGGGTGTGTTTTGTTGAGTGCTGAGACCTGTGTAGAACAGACACCGTTAAGCACTGCCAGCAGTCTCCCTGATAATGTCAGCTCTATAAATATATCAGGTGCTTTGAAATTTTCCATGTCAGCACTCCATTGTCCTGCACCCTGAGGGGATTTACAGGCCCACAGGTGTGTGTGTGTGGGCTGCAGCATGGGTGGTGTTAAATTGGCAGTTCTTACAGGAGAATTAAAACAACATTACAGGAACATTATGGTGACTTTCAAGTAGTTCAAAAAATCACTACATATATCTGGACTGTATATTAATGATTAATGACCTTTAGTTGTGTGTGGGGTTCACATTAGATTCAGTATAAAGAAAATACAATTATTACATGTGTTCAATATGAATTACTATTGTATAAAATATTTACATTGAATACTGAATGTAACAGCTTGGGTGAGAACAAGTGGATTTATTTTACTAAGTTAAATATTTGGTTAGTATTTTATATTAACCAAACATGATTAATTACTAGCATAAAATGGAAATATACCCATGTAAATTACAAGTACTCCAAATGTATGCAGTTTTTGTATAAATGTACTTTACAAATATGACATATTTGTAAGAATAGTATCCAACAGTATCCAGGCCTATATAATAAAACATTTAAACCTCTTTAGATGTTGCACCCTTTCAAATACCCACAAATAAAACTGCTTTAATACATCAATATTTTTTTTTTATAAATCTCTTAAAAAACTTCTTACCTGTTCAAAACTACAAAACATTCAATCATTTTCAGGATTTTCACCTTTTAAATGCCATTTTACCTATGTAATATTTAATTATTTAGTGCAAAGAAAAAAACAAAAATGATTTATGATGGTATAGAACAAACCTGAGACAACATATGACACCAACTGGCCAATTAACTACTCATCTCTTTTTGTTGTCTGAGAGTGGTAGGAAATGCAGGTTTGGAGTAAACAAGACGTTGATTAAATGCTAATCAGGGCCGCTCCACTCTACATCTAGACAGAATTATCCTTTCTGTCTCCTAATTAGCAGGGAAGCAGCTGGCTGTTTATGCCATAAAATTGTTTTATTTTTTATTTATTTATTTCAACAACATACCCACCTCCAAGTGGAGCTTGTTTTATTTAATTTCTTATACTCGCTCCCGGCTCATATAGGCGCTTGGACGCCAACTTTTCATCCTCATTAAACAACCTGTCGGTGCATCTGGCCGCTGATTGGTCGGATGGTGAGTGTTGTCAATTATCTTGGCAACGTGTCAGACTTTAGTGCGCATCATTTGCGCACTTGCAGAAAATAAAATGCGAAAAAAATGCGTCCCCTTGCGTAAAACGGAGGACCCTCGTGGGCCGTGGGGGCCTACGCACAGCGCGTGTTCTGCCTGTAGGGAGGGGCGGGGCTGTACGGAGCACGTTCTCACGCGCCATAGCAACCGTTGTGAGTCCCTAGCAACGGAGAAGAACACAACAAGGAAGTTTTGAAGAGTGCGAAGAGCTATTTCTACTAATATAGTAAGATAATTAGCAGGAACACTTGCAGTCGACGTATTTATTACTACAACAACTCGAAGCTTTTCTGCAAACGTCGTCTTTTGTTTTAAAATGGGAGACAACAAACAACAAACGCGTCCCAAACGTGTCTTTATCAACGATGTGGACGGGTATTCCTCAAGAAACATCGCGAAGGTAAAGTCACGCCAGACGGCCCATTTAAAACCAGACATTTCTCTCGCTAAAAGGAATTTGTCTTCCCCAGTTTTTAGCAACATGTGCAGATGGAGAAATGTCCGAAGAGGCCGAAGCGGAGGAAAAGTCGTCGTCCTCCGCTGGAGCTCAGCCTGCTTTCAACGTGGTGGGAACCGCGTCCTCTGCGTCTGAAGCAGGATTCCTACTGCAGCGATACACAGTGAGTCACGGAGCAAAGGACTCATGTTAGTGTGCAGCTAAAATAAAATGAGATGTTTCCCTGCTCATCTATGCAACACAATTGCATTTGTAAATACATTATATAGTCTACACATAGCCTATTTATATTCTGTATCATAATTCACACTCAGTATCATAGTTATAACCTGTTTATAGTCTGTATATAATATGCTGTAACATACACAGTCATGCATATAATGTACCATAGCCATTTAAATTACTACTGAAGCACTTCTGGTTAGATGCTATCTGCATTTTTCTTTGTACTTGTGACATGTGCAATCACAATGAAGTTGAATCTAATCTAACCTAATCTAATCTAAACTTTAACAAACTAAACATTTCCCACTACAACGCCACAGTCTTTGTAAGCTGCTCATATGTAATTCATCCTGTAAATAACTGTTATACTCTGTAAAACCAGTTAACACTGTTCATCATAACCCTTTATTTATATTTGATATAGTTACTAGAGATATCTTTTGGAGATTCAGTTTTTTTTATCAGCTCAGAAAAGAAGGGAAGGGAATTGGAATCCACATATAAAATATTATATAATATTATAACTGTTAAGAAAGGGTAGTATAATAATAATTGTATTATTACTTTACTTTTGAATTCTTGCATATGTTTACTGTATTAAATATAAATGCAGGAATAATACTTACAATTAAGTATTTTTTGGTTTATCTACTTTATCTTAATTAAATAGAATGAATGACATTTTTGTTTTCCACTATTTCATAAATGGGCTACAGAATAACATTATAATTTTATAATAATAATATGAAGATGCAAATAAGAGACCTTCAGGGGAAGACTGGGACAAAAAAAATCAGCCCTTGCATTTTTGTACTGGTCCGGCCTACCTTATTCAATAACACACACCTTTTTGAGTCTCTTGAATGTGTCTGTCAGTTATGCAACTCTATAACGTTACACATGTTTACAGCTGCATTGGCATAACACTGGCAACGGACAAAAATGATTTGAATTAAAACCTAAGATTTTTTTTCATAGTAGCCTGCATTATCTTTCTTATCTACTCAATTTTTCCAGGCCTAAAAAGTATCTTTATCTAAGCCTCAATGACCTGCTGACTCACTTGTGATGTTGGTGAGTGTTGTTTGCAAATAGACCTGTAATATTACTATTAGAGAAAGAGCTGCATTGGCTTAACATAGGCAATAAGGGAAATTATATAATTTGTTTTATAAAGTGTGGTTTTCTTTCATTTCTTAGCATTATTCCTGTAACTCAGCAGGTTGTATTAGTAATACTGTGTATTTTGTAGTCACCAGCCCGAGAGGAGCTTTTTGAACGCCTGCTGGAGTGTGATGTGGTGGTGTACAACATCTCAGAAAATACAACACAGCATCAGCTTGAAGAGGCGACGTGGGCAGTCACAGGTAATGGAGAGAGGTCAGTTAATTACTCGGTGGCCTGGCGTAACTCTATCACATCTCTTTCAAACAACAGCCCTTCAAGCTGAGATGGAAAACTTCAAGAGTCGGAAAACGTTCATTTTAGTCTCAACGGTGATGACCTGGGCCATGACCAAGCCAAAAAACCCGGTAAGCCCGGAGAAAGTTTCGGGCTGATCGCCTCATGCGTGAAGCTGCCACCAGCGTCATTATAGATTCTCTCCTCAGGACGAAACAGACGTTGTGTTAACAGAAGAAGAGTACAGGCGGAGAAGGCCGCATCCCAGTTTCAAAAAACACAACAATCTGGAGAAACTTGTGCTCCAACTTGGCAGAGGTGTAAGTAGATTGTTGGGAGGAAAATGTCGCTATGCTCAAAAAAGAAATCCGTAACAATATTTCTGTGCAGTCGCCGAGAATTAGCAGAGTTTCAAATGTGATTGTACAATCTTACAGAAAAAGTCCAAGCTTATGGGTTACGTTGTAGCTGCTGGTCTTCAGTACGGAAAGGGAGAAAACCTCTTTCACTTCTTTTTCAAGGTAGATATTAACCTAATTAGTCAGTGTGACAGTATTTGCTTTTGTATAAACTGCACTGAATAATCAGTATTTTGTATTTTCTGACAGGTTTCTTGGTTGATGCAGCTTCCAAAAGTTCCGGTGTTTGGACAGGGAATGAATTTCATCCCAACGATTCATGTCAATGACCTTGCAGGGTGATCTTGATTTACCGTTCTTCAACGTATATATATAATTTGTTCATTAAGGTAATGAGTGCAGCGTTGGACCGACTATAATCCTCTTACAGGGTGTTACAAAAGATCATTCAACTCAAGCCAAAGTCAAAGTACATCCTTGCTGTCAATGACTCCAAGACCACTTTAGAGGACATCGTAAAGGTAACCTCATCATAAATAAGAAGGAAGAACTGGTGAATTCATTTGTAGTAAATGATATTACTGTACAGTGATTTTGTGCGTCTCCCTTCTCTCTAAATCTTTCTCATTACTCCTCTCCAATGGTTCCCATAAGTTTTAGCCTGTGACCCCTTAAAAAAAAGCAAAGACTACCTGGGACCCCTCCTCACATGCTGCATTAACATCCACCAGATAAGTTAATGGTTATTGTCCTGATTCAGCAGTTAATCAGGTTAATCCCATTTTTAAATGTCTAGTTGTGTCAACCGAACCCAGTTCATCCCCATGTTCCACAAAGAAAAACAATAAATCTGAAATCAGCTGATGATTGACACTTTTCCTTAAATTATGACTAAAACAACTATCAATTATCAAGATATTTTTTTCTGTCGATTGGTTAATTGATGAATCGATCAACCTTGCAGCCCTAGAGAGAGGACTTACTGTATATATATATATATATATATATATATATATATATATATATATATATATATATTATTTGAATAACTTGAGGCTTGAGAAGATAAAACACAGAAATCCACAAGAAATAAAGCACAGCAGCAAGTTGGGAACCACTGCTCTACTGTCAATGAGATAAAAAAAAATAGATAAACCAAGAACTCTTTCTTACTCTTGACCCTTTAGATGATAAGCTATGTTCTTGGACCAGGGGAAATTAACAAAGTACCAGAACAAGAAGCCATCACCATGAAAGCTTTTGAGGTACACTATGTGATTATTTTTGTTCTTTCTTTTAGTCTTTTAGTTTCTTAGTTATCGTCCAATATGCATATTCTTTTGTCATTCACATGTTTTTCCATGGCCAGTTAATATTTATCACTATGATATATATTAACTGTCATCTCCAAAATTGAAATTCCAACCTGCTGAAAGATATCATACTACACGGATTTAAATGAAAAATGACTCTTTTACAGACTCTATTTATTATTCTGAATACCAAAGCAGAGCTTTAATACCATGAACTATCAGTTTTAAATGGAAAAAAATGCTCAGTCCATTGGCTAGATTTTATATCTAGGATGACAATGCTGGGCTCGGAGTTTATGTCTGGCTTTGAGTGAGCGCTACTCAGGGCCACAAACATAAAACTGACTTTCGTGCCTTTTCTCATCGTGAAAATGTGCATGTCGTTTGTCTCCGTATGACACATGATGTTTGTGTTTCTCATCTCAGCCGGAGGAACTGGAATATCTACGCGTTAACCTCTGCCTGGAGGCTTTTATCATTAAAGAATCCTTCAAACTCCGCTGGACGGCTGAAACCGGGATGGTGGAGAACATGGAGAGCATCGTGGAAGAATACAAAGTCACCAGGCAGCTACTTGTAAGTGTTCGAGATCCATCACTGAAGCTGGAGTCTCAGTGTTACATCAGTATACGATTTATACGATAATACACCTGAATTCAGCGTTCAGTTCAGTTCTATATTTGATACATAATTACAAGAAAAGTCTCACAACTAATACATAAAACCAGATTTCCCCTTTCTTTCCCTCTTTTTGCAGCCAATTAGGATCTTCCTTGTCGGACCTCCAGCTGTGGGTAAAACCACTGTTGCAGAGAAGCTGTGCAGTCATTATCAAATACACCACATCAAGGTCAAAGACATCATTGAAGAAAAGCTGACACAACTGGTTAGTGGAGGGACAGATGCTCATTTGTCACTCACTGCCCTAAACAGAACAGAAGGGAAAATGCTGCCCTCTTGTGGAAATTAACCACCATCTTTAAAAACACCACGCATTTCATATTTAACATCCGCAATGTTATTTATTGTCCATTTTATATGTTTCTGTCTGTTTGCTACAGAAGGAAATAGTGAATGGAGGTGATCATGAATATGTCAGTGAAAAGGTGGTGGCTTCTGCACAGAAACAACTGGAGGATATAGAGCATAGCATGGAAATGAATGCAGGTGAGATATGAAAGCACCAAGTTGTGTTACCAGTCTCTTCTTTGTTTTGTGTCTTGTGTATATAGATACAAACATTGTTCTGACAGTTCAATTTCATATATCTGTGGTCGATTTATTGACGCACAGAGAGTCTTTTATGTCGCAGAATTTGTCTAACCCAGTATTATGCTCCTTTAGGTCGACTCTCTGACCTGCTAGTTTTTGACATTTTAAAAGAAAAGCTCAATTCAAAGCCGTGTAGGAACCATGGATTTGTTCTGGACGGCTTCCCGAACACTTATGAGCAAGCAAAGTTGATTTTCTCTGGTGAGCTTAATCCATTCATTTAATTGGTGCATTGTATTAAATACATACCGCCCTAATGTATATGTTTTTACTCTCCAGATGAAGACATGTTGATGTCCAAAATCCCTGCATACAACAAGAAGATCACTCCAGGTTCTCACATTACTCAGAATATTAATTCAAGTGTAAAAAAAAACCCAACATGTATTATTTCACTTCATGTTCTGTGTTTTGCAGAGCATGTTTTTGTCCTGAACGCCACTGATGATTTCCTGACAAAAAGAGTACAAGGGCTTCCGGAGGGTGTGGCAGCAGAAATGCACTACACCCAGGACGAGTTTATCTCTCATCTAACGCGATACAAACAACTCAATGACACTGAGGAAACCCTGCTGGACTACTTTGATGAGCTTGAGATTCACCCAGAACACGTTGGTAATATCCTTAAAATCATTTTGTAGAGAGCAAAATTTGTTTTAAACTGCAAAATTCATGGATAGCAACAAAGAGAACAGAACAGAAAATTAAAAATTCATGAGTTTTCAGATCCTAATGCACTGGATGAAATAAGGATAAATCAATTTATTTTGTGCCATAAGCGAGGCGAAGGAAGTACTGAACTTTAGTACTTAAGTAAAAATACTAATACCCTACAAAATATTTACTCAAGTAAAAGTAGAAGTACTTCATCAAGAATCTTACTTAAGTAAAAGTATTAAGTACTTACTTGTAAATTTACTTTAAAGTATAAAAGTACAAGTACTCATGCAATGGGTTGCCAATCTCTAGGTTGTGCCATTATGCTAAAGAATGTAGATATACTTATTTTTGCCTCTTCAACGCAACGCAATCAGTATCTTGTACATATATCATGATGTAATGATATATATGTAATGTCAATTTCTGAAATGTAAGGAGTAGAAAGTACAGATCATCACCACAAAATGTAGTGGCATAAAAGTGAAAGTAATCTTTAATAATTTAATAATTTTACTTCAGTAAAAATAGTCCAAAAACATGCTTAGGTTAGTTGGAGACGCTAAATTGCCCCTATGTGTGAGTGTATGAGTGAATAGTGTGTGTGCCCCATGGTAGACCAGCGACGTGTCTAGAGTGTATCCCTGCTTTCGCCTGAATTACTCTGGGATCGGCTCCAGCAGACCCCTGTGAACTTAGTGAGGAATAAACAGGTATAGAAAGTGACTGGATAAAGTACAAATCCAAAAAAACCTACTTAAGTACAGTAACAATGTAAAAATACTTTGCTACATTCAGCAGAGAGACTTGTAGAAGCTGTCAGTCTTTGCAGCGGTTCCTCTTTACAGTAAGCGGGTCTTGGGTCTTGCTCCTCTCCAGAGGTCAATACGGATGATCCAGACTACACGGACGTTATCATCAAGATCACTAAGATGGTGGGGGTTCCCAAGAACTACGGCCTCAGTCCAGAGGAACAGACGGAGGAGGACAGGCGGCAAGAGGAAGAGAGGAGGCAGAAACTGGCCAAAGAAGCTGCTGAGAAGAAGCGCAGGAACGAGGCCACACTGGCTGAAATGGCTGCTCAGTACGACGAGTGGGTAAGTTGAGAGGCTGCGTTGCATGATGCAACCACAGATGGAAGAGATAAACTGATTGCTATTTGTCATTGGATCAGGCGAACTGTAACACAATACAATACAAAGGAGGACGTTACATTATTTATTGCAGTGGCTATAAGCTGTAGTAGAAGTAGATTTCTATAAATAACATCTACATTTTAACGTGTCTTTAATCCTTTTTATCGTTTTTAGCAGAAGAATTTTTCCGAGGTGAAGCGGCAGGAACATGAGCTGCTGGAAGCTCGCTGCCTCCCCCTGAGAAACTACCTGATGAAGTATGTGATGCCCTCGCTCACTGAGGCCATGTCTGACTGCTGCAAGATCAAACCAGAGGACCCTGTCGACTTTTTGGTAATGGACGGTCTCTCCAGAATATTGGTATTGAACACCTGCTCTAACAACAGTGAATTGATGCAGCTGTTAAATGTTGCTCTTTCTTTCGCAGTCTGAACATCTTCTTCGAAAAAGCCATCAGGATTCATAGTCATTTGATTTGATGGATTTATAGCCGACACTTTTACTGGAAAACCCGCTGAGATGATGGATTATTACCAACGAAACAGCTGCTTTTCCCCCTGTGATCTTCAGCTCCAACCACAGGGACTGAAGCAGTGTCGCTGTGTTGAATCCTTCTGCCAAGTCATGACACACAACATCCGGAACATCCTACGCTCTGTGGATAAATAGTTTCATCCAGTAATAAAACATTAATCACTAAAATGAAATGAAAAATCACAATATTACAATATTATTAGTTATTACAAATGCACTAAATTAAAATGTATAAACTACAACTGTTCTGATACCAGATGTGACACTTGCAGTATGAAAAATATTTCAAAAATCTCACTTAGTGTGGGGCTTGCGTGTCAGAGCTCTATAATAGTTAAGCCAGGTTTCCAGTCATTAGAGATTTTGTCCTCTTAGAGCCTCCATCTGGGTTTATGAGTCACTGCAGCTGCGGAGTCAGCGCTTCCTGGAAGAACCACGCTGTCACTGGTCTTATTCCAGCAAAGATGTAAACAAAAGCACTCCTCATAATGTGGACGGGTCTTCTGTTGCAGGATAGAAGCATGGATAATAAGCAATTTTATTTCAATATATGATAAAAAAATATATGTCATGGATGAAAATTTTTGTTCTATAATTAATTCATGCTTAGAAGAAAATCAAATGCTTTATGCAAGGTCAGCAATTCTTTTGCAGAAATACAAGATTTAAAGCCACACTGAACATTATGAAAGGTAACAAGAGTCTATTGTGTAGTCACAATTATTATATTGTATACAGAATTTGAAATCTTAGGTTTCAACCAGTCATGTCTTCAATTCAGTCTTTTTCAACACTAGGTGGTGCAGGACTTCCTTCTATAAACTTCACAGAGGAACAACAGAGACCAGTGCTTGGATTTAGATTTTTTCCCCTTTCTTCTAAATGAGTTTATTTTTCTCATCTTCAGGAGAGTGTACGCTTTATAAATGCACCCAAATTAAAGTGTTTTGCTGTGCTAAATCAATCTGACTGGCTGTGGAAAGGGTCTTTGTTCTCACATTGCTGTAAAAGTCATAAAATAGGAATGCACAGTTGTTGTGGACATTAAAGTCAAAGTGGTGTCTGGAGTTTGCTTTGTAGATTGTTCATGACTGAGGTCAGTTAATTGGATGCTGCCTGCAGGCTCCGTTATACAATATGGAGAATAAATCATTGCAGAATTACTTTGACAGTCACAGTATGCAGTAGGCTTTTATTTGAGTAAATGACAAAGAGAGTTAACTATAGCTGTCTCAAAAAAGCCTCATACTGAAAAGCTCTATAATGGTTCTCTTACATTTTAAAATAATTCTTACTTAATATATGCTTGCCTCTATGAAAGAATTAAACTCCAACTGACTTCAAAAAGCATCAACTTCTGATTACAAAGTCAATCAGATGTCAGTCTGAACCTTTAAAACCTGAAATAAGTTACAATAGTCAAGTCAAAATTAACTAATATAAAACCTCCTTGGATCATTATTGACATTGTATGTAGATTGAGGTGTTGTGTCATCTCTTTTAATAGTCTATGGGGGAAATACAGTATTTCCTGAGCTACAGGGCTGAGCTACATTTTTTTTCATTGCAGTACTTTGCCAATGGAAAAATTGAAACCAAGAGCAAGCTGTCATCCATGGGCACTCGCCACTTAAGTCTAAGGGAGCGGGACCTGGTGCAGATATAAGTCACAACTTCAAACCTGCAACCTGATGATGTCACACCACCAGAAACTGTGATGAATGACTTTAAGAGGCCACTGATAGCAGTACAGTTAGTAATGTCTGCTATTTAGCATTTACCACCTGGTCAACACAGTGAAGTGTCTGTTATTTATTGATTTTATGCAGTATGAGTGTGATGGAGGATGAAATATCGCTTTGCCAATGCTGTAATTTATGCAGGAGGGCAAAAGGTCGGCCCATTCTGCCACAATAACAATGTAAGCAGTGACACTGAGAGCAGCAGAGCAGTCTGGCAGACGTCTGCTGCAGGGAGCAGTTCCAGCTCTTTCATTGACATTCAATTTCCTATTTATGGGGAGAAATGAAGAGAGGTCCTGCCAAACACCCACAGTTCCCACAACTCATGTGTTCAATGTGTGGATGGTTTAGCTTTTACCAGACCCCAAAAGTCAGACAGCCTCTTCCTTATTTCCAGTAATTTCCAGTTATTTTTCTGGCTTTTTGCACTGGAGCAGGTTAATAGAAGAAAACGTGAGTGGTGGTAGCAAAACTCTAAAAGTAACAGATGTGGTGAAAGATACTTCTTAACGTTATTGTGAGCTGATCTATACATTATTAGAGCATGCATTTTACTACTTGTGGTGCCTGCCAGGTGAAGCTGCTGTATGTGAAATATCCAAAAGCAAGAAGTAAACTCCACCTGACTGTCCAAAAGGGATAGAAAAAAATGTTGAGAATTCATTAATTGCTGAAGCTGTATTTGTTCTCAAGTGTGTTTGGAAAACATGAGTCATGGTCCCAGATGGTCAAGCTTCCTCTGTAGTGTCGAAACTTCTCACCTGCTCCAAAGCATGCTGGGAAAAAGACAACTGAACAAGCTAAATACTGTAACCCTCCTTCTGGGTCTTCTGGGTCTATAATATCACTGCTATTAAATGTCCCGTATCCCACTTTCATGTTTTATTTCTCTAGAAAACCCCTCAAATCCCTCAATTCAAATAAGGAAAAACTAAAAACAACAAACCTTTATGGAATTGCGTAAGAAGTGGTTTTGAAAACTTTATACATCTGCTAAAATTTAGAAACACTAGGTGGTAAAATTGAAATGTTTTAGGTTGACAGCGCTCCAGGATGTATCCAATTATGGTCAAATGTCTTATTTACACTTGAACAACAATGTGCATCATGGGATCTTTTTCATTGCCTGTGCACTTGTACTGTGTACCATAACATACTGTATATCTGAGGTTGCATGATTGCATCCATTCAGTCAACCAGAGGGACCGATTTATTACAGGAAACCCATATATAGACTGTATTATTGGTTTTTTTTAACCTGTTTTCATCCAGGGAAGGTTCACTGAGTACTGAGGAAGCCTCTTTTTTGCAGGAACGCCTGGATCACATTCACACAGTTACACACACCTGGAAGCTGCCCAGTACAACCACAGCCTGATCTGCTGCCACTGAGCCGCTCCACTGGAGCAGTTGGGGTTAAGGGAATCTACAACCTCATCACTAGATGCTGCCAGAAACTATGCACTGTACCTTTACGCTGTGAAACCGCAATCACCAGAGCCTGCTGTCACAGCAAAAGACATCCTTTTTCTTATTTTTTTCCCCAGGATGTTTCTGAGAAAGGAATGTGGAAATCATCCAATTAGCACAATTGGAATTGATTAATTCTAATTAAAGTGGAGCCTTACAACTGGATCATTTTAGCCATGTGCACAGCAGGTCAGCTGAACATGAAAAATGTGAAATTTGTCAGCAACCTAAGAATAGTAAAGTTATGAATATTACTCGGTTATAAATAGTGCAGCTCTTATTTCACTATAATTAGAAACATATTCTACAGTTCTTTCAGGAAAACTGATAAAAATTATTAGGAAATATTTGGACCTGTGAAATAAAATATCCAATTTATGTTCCGTACACAAACTCTCCTAACCACAGACCGACTACATCACATGTAGGTAATTGAGCAACTCATACCTATACCTTATATACAATGTGATTTTTAAATTTCAAATACAAAGCCTCAGTACCTCAGTAAAGAAATCATTATATATACAATGACATGAAAAACCCTACAGTTTTGGATTCTAAACTCCCACATTGGTCACAGCCAGAGGTCACTGCCTGCTTTACCATAATGACCACCCTCCAACTGAGAACCTTGAAATCCAGGATGCCAGATGTAGTGTGAACAGTGAAGGCTTTCACCTGAACAAGCGAGCACCAAAGGCCTCTCATTCTGTGGTGCAGAGTGGTGGCTCCACCGGCTGTAATAAAGAACAGTTATAGTGAAAATATAGTCTTCGTCTTCCAGTTTTATTGAAATCTTTAGTTTGGGCAGTGTCCCTTCTGGTGTTATCTCATTCGTCTTTGCTGTTGTAAATTTAGCTTTTGGATACATGCCGTGAAAATGAACAAATTCTTCTTCTAACTTTTTTTCAGCAATGCTAGTTTGAGCTTATGTATGAGTTATAGTATCATGAGGCTAGTAATAATAGTAGTAGCAGTTCTGAGTGACAGCAGAAGTAGATTTTTGTGCTGCTAGTAGCAGACTGTCAGTGTGTGCTGTTTATTGTGCAGCCTTTTGGCAGATTTATTTAATTTTCATTGATATGTGTGCATCCCGTGCAAAGAAATATGATGTCATCCTTTCCATAGTCCATTCTCCACCTACAACACAATGTGTGTGTGTGTGTGTGTGTGTGTGTGTGTGTGTGTGTGTGTGTGTGTGTGTAAAATGGAGACAGACAGAATGAGGTCTGTCGTCGTCCCAGTTAGCTGTGTTGTTTTATCTGCTGGGATTCCAGTTACAATAACCTCTACCACCCTTGTAGTGGTCACACACAGAAAAAACAAAGAGATGGAAATAGCATCTACTGCCTCCCGTGGTGGTCACCCAACATCTGCTGCTGGTTCAAAATGCTAGCAAAAGGACCACACACACACACACACACACACACACACACACACACACACACACACACACACACACACACACACACACACACACACACACACACACACACACAAACCCACCATAGCAAGAAGGGTAGTGAGCCATCTCTGTGTTTATCATTGTGATAACACACACACACAATGCTATGGTCATAAGAAGGGTAGTGAGCCATCTCGCTGTTTATCATTGTGATAACACACACACACACATACACACACACACACACACACACACACACACACACACACACACACACACACACACACACACACACACACACACACACACAGGAACCAATGCAATGGATACCATTACTAGTACTGTACATCTTGTTTTTAAGCTCCAGTGGCCATGTGTCCACCAGAACATGGTGTCACATGATAATGTGCACGCTAACACACACGCTCACTTTAACAAGCAGCAGTGTTTGCTTATGTTGGATAATGAGTGTGTGTGTGTGTGTGTGTGTGTGTGTGCTTGTGTGTTCTTGCATACAGACATGCTTTACTGTGCATGCAAACCACTCACCCACGAGGGGTCCGAAACGTTTAACCACATTTGTTTTAAACACTTGGGCCAACCTGCTGCGACTGTGAGCTGCTACTGGTGAAGACACTTTTCCACATCACATTTTCCTTATCAAGACAGATTAGAGGTACCTGGCAACAACAACATGCTATCTTGTAGAGCTCAGGAGAGAACACAATGTACTATCACATCATGTGATGCGATAATTGTCTTAAACCCCTCCTCCTCCTCTTTTGCTTTGAAATGTGTCTTCTCCTCCAAGTGTTCTGAGGAATTTGAGATTTTTAGTGGAACTGCAAGCTGGAATTGATCATGAGGCTGAATTCTACTACTATTTCCAACAAGATTAACACATTCTTTCAGGTCTTGGTGGCCAAAAAAAGACATATATTATGAAATGAGTAGGAACAGAGGTAACTCACTGGACAACAGGTGTGATTAGTCATGTTGCTGAAATACGGAGACAACATGCATATCATGTACTACAGCAGAAATCCATCCCCAAAAACATGTTTGTTCGATTAATATTGCACTTGTTTTGAAAAAGACAAAAACAGATTATATGGTGGATACTATGGCAACACTATGGCAACAACAGAGATCCACACAGACCTCCTAAGAAAAACACTATAGATCAATTATAGATCAATAGGTAATGACTGATGCAATCGAGTTGCTGTAGTTCCACAGTAGTACCATATATATAAATATATATATATATATATATATATATATATATATATATATATATATATATATATATACAGTGGGGAAAACAAGTATTTGAACACCCTGCTATTTTGCTATTTCTCCCACTTAGAAATCATGGAGGGGTCTGAAATTTTCATCGTAGGTGCATGTCCACTGTGAGAGAGATAAACTAAAAAGAAAAATCCAGAAATCACAATGCATGATTTTTTAACAATTTATTTGTGTGATATAGCGGCAAATAAGTATTTGAACACCTGAGAAAATGAATGTTAATATTTGGTACAGTAGCCTTTGTTTGCTATTACAGAGGTCAAACGTTTCCTGTATTTTTTCACCAGGTTTGCACATACTGCAGGAGGGATCCTAGCCCACTCCTCCACACAGATCTTCTCTAGATCAGTCAGGTTTCTGGGCTGTCGCTGAGAAACACGGAGTTTGAGCTCCCTCCAAAGATTTTCGATTGGGTTCAGGTCTGGAGACTGGCTGGGCCATGCTAGAACCTTGATATGCTTCTTACGGAGCCAGTCCTTGGTTTTCCTGGCTGTGTGCTTTGGGTCGTTGTCGTGTTGGAAGACCCAGCCACGACCCATCTTCAATGCTCTGACTGAGGGAAGGAGGTTGTTCCCCAAAATCTCACAATACACGGCCCCAGTCATCCTCTCTTTAATGCAGTGCACTCGTCCTGTCCCATGTGCAGAAAAACACCCCCAAAGCATGATGCTACCACCCCCATGCTTCACAGTAGGGATGGTGTTCTTCGGATTGTACTCTTCATTCTTCTTCCTCCAAACACGCTTAGTGGAATTATGACCAAAAAGTTCTATTTTGGTCTCATCTGACCACAAAACTTTCTCCCATGACTCCTCTGTATCATCCAAATGGTCATATGCAAACTTAAGACGGGCCTTGACATGTGCTGATTTAAGCAGGGGAACCTTTCGTGCCATGCATGATTTCAAATCATGACGTCTTAGTGTATTACCTACAGTAACCTTGGAAACGTTGGTCCCAGTTCTTTTCAGGTCATTGACCAACTCCTGTCGTGTAGTTCCGGGCTGATTCCTCACCTTTCTTAGAATCATTGAGACCCCACGAGGTGATATCTTGCATGGGGCTCCACTCCGATTGAGATTGACCGTCATGTTTAGCTTCTTCCATTTTCTAATGATTGCTCCAACAGTGGACCTTTTTTCACCAAGCTGCTTGGCAATTGCTCCGTAGCCCTTTCCAGCCTTGTGGAGGTGTACAATTTTCTCTCTTGTGTCGTTGGACAGCTCTTTGGTCTTCGCCATGTTACAAGTTAAAATCTTGCTGATTGTATGGGGTGGACAGGTGTCTTTATGCAGCTAACGACTTCAAACAGGTGCATCTGATTAAGGATGATACATGGAGTGCAGGTGGACTTCTAATGGGCGGACTAAAAGGTCCTTCAGGGTCAGAATTCTAGATGACACACAGGTGTTCAAATACTTATTTGCCGCTATATCACACAAATAAATTGTTAAAAAATCATGCATTGTGATTTCTGGATTTTTCTTTTTAGTTTATCTCTCTCACAGTGGACATGCACCTACGATGAAAATTTCAGACCCCTCCAAGA
Source organism: Lepturacanthus savala (assembly GCA_030544235.1). NCBI lineage: Eukaryota > Metazoa > Chordata > Actinopteri > Scombriformes > Trichiuridae > Lepturacanthus > Lepturacanthus savala. Next base: position 15,703,900 of record CM060477.1, read on the forward strand.
TTTCTAAGTGGGAGAAATAGCAAAATAGCAGGGTGTTCAAATACTTGTTTTCCCCACTGTATGTATATATATATATATATTTTACAAAATGTCCTCATTTGATTGAGGGAGGATGTAACTTCACTGGGGTACCGTGGGAGTCTACTGTTTCCAGTTGCTAATTGTGCTGGGCCTGGTTTTTAAAAAAACAAAACTGAAACTATGATCATCCCCTGACATGAAAGGCAGAGCAGGATGCTGTAATCCTCTCAATCATCACTTATGAGCCACTAGAGGAGTTGCTGGTTTCTTTATATGCAGAGACCCAGCTGCCCTCTGCCTGTATTTTCTACCTTTGTCTGTGTGTGTGTGCACGCATGTGTGTGTGTGTGTCTGTGTGTGTGTGTGTGTGTGTGTGTGTGTGTGTGTGTGTGTGTGTGTGTGTGTGTGTGTGTGTGCAAAGGCATTGGGTTTTCTTCCAACCAATAACACCACATTTCCTAACCTGTTTTTTGGGCCTAAACCTAACCGGTCCATAACCTCAGCTTCTCATCACAAATATTTGCCAGATCAAAAGAACTCTTTTGTTCTGAAGTACACACGGTCAAAACAATGGACAGAAACATTTGGCCATTTAATTCGCAGGACTTTGTTTGCAACCAGGACTGTAAATTTCAGAAAAAAACGGAGGGGAGTGATCATAAAAGAGAATTCGACTTGAGTCGAGCTGTGTGACTCTGTATTAAAACCTGATGTGGAAATGGATTATGAAATAATCTTCGCTCATGGCGCCCTGACACTATTTTATTGTTTTTAAAACTATAATCTCTCCATCTTGATGATGATGGTCCTGATTCCAGTGAAAGAATGATTTTATCTCCCGACTGGCAGCGGGCTTAGACTGGAGACAGACAGGTCTATTTGTCTGAGCCATTTGATTCCTTTTTATTTGGCAGAAAGAAGGAAAAAATGTGATCCTCCTGTAAAACATATTTACTGCTCTGGATACAAATTCAGCCGCGTTCCCCTCTCATTACCTGTTAATCAATATATGTCATTTTATGTAATGAAGCTGAATTAGCGATAGGCTTCATTCCTCCAGCAGCTTGACATTAAGTTAAAGAACCATCCATTATAATTATATAAACAGAGCAGTGTCTCTACCGGGTGGATAGCATTCTTTTCTAAAATTCGCTTTGACTCCAATTATTTTCCTCCCGTCCTATATTTATGATCAGTTGGCAGTTATTAATAGCTCGCAGCTAACACATACCAGGTGATGGTGTGCACTGATGTCCTGTGAGTGAGATCCCCTGCTGTTCAGTCTGGCAGGCGTGTGTTCGCTCTGCGTGTGTGAGTTTCGTTACGATGGGTTTGTAGATCACGAGAATATTTATGGTAAGAGATGCCGGGGAGGTTGCGGATGAAGGGCTCGGCCAAGTTGAATGCAAAACCTCGATGTTACGGTTGCTTAACAAATCAGACCATGGGGTATGTATTAGGAAAAATAAAACAGATAAAAGCAGCATTAACCATAAATCGTGTTGCTTCCTCCGGCAAAACTGGATATTGCTGCAGTACTCGAAGGCCAAGGAGCGACAAAAAAGCCTGTTCTGACATCCAAATACTGTGTGATGCTGCCTGCGTGCTTTTGTTTCCACCTAAAACTATCCCTTTCCTGCCTCTCTGTCTCTCTCTGTGGATATATGATCCTGTGAGTGCCAGTTAGTGTTGTGCATCTCCAACATGACGGCTGAAATGATCCACTCATTTACCTCCTGACAGTGTGATAAAGCCTCTCTCCGGGTCAGGCAGAGGCTAAACCACTTTGGCCAACATTTGCTTGTCTCCTCTCGGAGCATTAATTCGGATCTTGGAAGCGTCAGCGTTTCTTCTACCCGCGACTTGTCAGCAGGCTCCAGGGTAAACAGGCCCTCTCGATCAATCACAGATATATCCGTGGGGTTTCCAAACGCGACCGGGTGCCAGGTCGGCTCGGACTTCGCCTGATGGAGAGATTCCTGAGAGTCTGAAAAATGAATGCTTGGACAGGGAAGATGATTCCGTTTGAATATAAATTCAATGTAATTACCTGTAGAAAATAAGTCTGGCTTTTCTACAGAGTGGAAATCAATCAACCCTGAAGAATGAGATTCTCTTCTGGATACTTAGTGCTCTTAAGAATCTTGAGAACTAAACGCCCTAAAAAACATTCAATTCTTTCCTAAAAGGGAGGACTCTGATTCCAATCTTGTGTCTTTTTTTTCCCTGTGTTTACATGAGCGTGCGTACAAGAATGTGTCGTGTATAGGTGGGTGGCTGCGTGTGCGTGCATGTTTATGTTTCAGGCAGTGACATTATAAACATCCCATAATTATCACTGATTGCCTTGGGGACCCCCAGACTCTAGACACTACAAACCCACAGTTGTGGGTACTGTCCTGACATTTGATTTGCTGTCATGTTCGCAGCTTCACCGCAATCTGCTCCCGGTGGAAATGATACAATGATTGTATTTGTTCATATACAAATGGTTTTCTTCATATTGAAAGTTTTGCATTGGGAACACTGCCTTTATGCTGTATGCAGTGCATGCTGTTCTGACAACAACACAACATGAGCATCCATCTGGTTTCACTGTAGATTATACACTGCAAGCTATGCCACACAATTAAACACATACATGCATGTGAAAATGCAGCATCCTCTGCAGGAAGAATGCTTTTTTAAAGGTTTTTTTTTTTTAAGTTTAAGTATGTTACCCAAAATGATGAGGTAATACTGATAACACATTACTCATTGTAAAAGTAGTGACATTACTCATTACTGAACAGCAAATGTAACACATTAATTTTGTTTCTCTGTTGTCTCTATTGCATCTTTTCTAGAAAGAAGTAGGCAGGAAAACAGCTTGGAAGGACGTATTGACCATCCAACAGCTGAGAAAACACAACATGTGTTTACAACATTTCCTCCTGTACATTTTCACAGCAGGATACGTTGAGTTCACTATATATAGGTGCTGGAAATAATTAGAATATCATACAAATGTGTTTGATTTCAGTCATTCCATTCAAAAAATAAAGCTTGTATAATATATACATTCATTTCACATGGATTGATATATTTCAAGTGCCTATTACTTTTATTTTTGGTGATTATAACTGACAATTAATGAAAACCCGGAATTGGGTTACTCAGACAATTAGAATATTATGAAAAGGTTCAATATTGAAGACACCTTGTGCCACATTCTAATCAGCTAATTAACTCAAAACACTTGCAAAGGCCTTTGAATGGTCTATCAGTCTAGTTCTGTAAGCTAGACAATCATGGGGAAGACTGCTGACCTGAAAGTTGTCCAAAAGACGACCAATGAAACATTTCATAAGGAGGACAAAACACAAAAGGTCACAAGAGGCTGGCTCTTCAAAGAGCTCTGTGTACAAATACATTAATAGAGAGGTGAAGGGAAGGAAAACATGTGGTAGAAAAAAGTGTACAAGCAATAAGGATAACCCCACCCTGGAGAGGATTGTGAAACAAAACCCATTCAAAAATGTGGGGGAGATTCACAAAGAGTGGACTGCAGCTGGAGTCAGTGCTGCAACAACACACAGAAGTATGCAAGACATGGGTTTTGACCAAGAGACAGCGCCAGAACCCTGTCACCTGGGCTGAAGACAAAAAGGACTGGACAACACAGCCATCTACCAGGAAGTTTTAGAGCACTTCATGCTTCCTGCTGCTGACCAACTTTATGGAGGTGCAGATTTAATATTCCAACAAGACCTGGCACCTGCACACAGTGCCAAAGCTACCAGTACCTGGTATAAGGACCATGGTGGCCGGCAAGGTCATCTGACCATAACTCCATAGAAAATCTATGGGGTATTGTGAATAGGAAGATGCGATATACCAGACCCAACAATGCAGAAGAGCTGAAGGCCACTATCAGAGGAACCTGGGCTCTACAACACCTGAGCAGTGCCAAAGACTGATCGACTACATGCCATGCTGCATTGCTGCAGTAATTCAGGCAAAAGGAGCCCAAACTAAGTATTGAGTGCTATACATACTCAAGAGTCCTAATTTTGTGAAATACTGAATTTGGGATTTCCATTAGTTATCCATTATAATCATCAAAATTGAGAAAATGAAATAAACATTTGATAAAGATCAGTCTATGTGTAATGAATGAATATAATAATCATAATAATAATAATAAATAAACCTTTTCATGATATTCTATGGGGTGACACGGTGGTGCAGGGGTTAGCGCTGTTGCCTCACAACAAGAAGGTCACAGGTTCAAGACCTCCTGGGTCTGGGACTTTTCTGTGTGGAGTTTGCATGTTCTCCCTGTGTCTGTCTTATATATATATATATATACTTGTAAATATCTCGTACATAGATGCACACTTTTTAATTAATCATATTAAAAGTATAATGGCTTGTATGGTTATATTGAGGCATTTGCTTAACTAAAGGGAAAGATACTGAAGAGGTCAAAAGGTTGCATGCTCTTAACTCATATTCCAACTATGTGAATCTATTGAGCAGATTCACAGTGGTGTAAAATGGCAAGATATATTCTTTTGTTTCCCTGCAAGTTTTTTTTTATTTGGCATATCAGCTGCCGATTTTCCTGGAAAACGCTTGATCACTCAGCTGTTGTCTGCATTCACTTTTTGAGGTTGGCAAGGAGCGTCAAGCAGTGTCTTTAGCCCCTTTTCCACCAAAAGGTTCCAGAAGCTCAACTAAGAGCTTAAAAGTCCCTGTTGCTCGTGCAAGATGCTGAATCGGCTACTCCGGAGCAGCTGCTTGATAGCTGAACTTGACTCATTACATCATATTAAAGTGGTGATACTATTAAGCACACATGATTTCAGTTTTCCTGTATTTTTTATTCCATATATGCAAGTAAACTACACATAATGAACCACTTTCATGCAGAGTGGTGTCTGCAAATGGTTGTATGGTCAGTATGTGTGTGATAAAAGGGAAGTATTACACTATTGTATAGATGAAACATAATCTCAGCGTGTGGCAGAGAAGAGAACCTGGTTGCGTAACAGAGATGGGAGGTTATTTACATTTATAATGACCAACATCCCCTTTCTGGCAGAGCTGCTGTACTGAATCAACGGGGTTCAACTTCACTTGGAAATAAAGCAGAAAGGAAGAGAGTAGGGCAAAGTGTCTGAAAGCAGCAGTTTCCATTTGGTGCAGCTGGACTTCTGTTATTTTAAACATAGGGAGGGAAATGAAGAGAGACTTTTTTTCACACTGCAGCTCCTCCCAAACACATTGGATGAGGGTGAACCAAGGGTCTAACAATCCAGGGTCATAAGGTGGGTGTAGATTCTCAAGAAACACACGGTTTTAGGTACAGTAGAATTCATTAAAAGACTTCTTTAGACTGACGTCTTGGTGCTGGGTATTGATTCCTTCCATATCCCACATTTTATCCCACATTTTACCTAGAAATATTGCCCGTTTTTAGCTATAGCCTTATTGAACTGATTATCTGTAATGATGAATACACTAACAGGATTTGGAGAGCAAAGACAAACAAGATGGAGCTGTAGGAAGACTTTTATTGCTAAAATATGTTGTAAGATGTTGATGTACATATTGTTTATTTGCATAATTGGGGTGGAAAGAAATCCCAGAGGAAGTGTTGGAGAGAAATATGTTTGTACTGACAAAATTACTGTCATGGCTCATCCTCTCAGCTCATCCTCTCTGCCATGTGGGTCCTGCATGACGCCTACAGAAACTGGCCTAGATGCCTGCTTTACCTGCTTTAACAAGAAATAAAATATGAGAAAACCAAGTGGTAATTTCAAGGGAAAATGAAGCCGATGCTACAGTGTCTCAAACAGCCACTCAAGGCTGTTTCCAAAAGCGAATCAATCCTCATAGACCCACAGCCTATTTCTACTTTAAAGCTGCAGTGTGGAAGAGTTTTGTCTCCATCTGTTGGTGCTGACAAGGCAATTACACAAACACTGTCCAGATGTGCTTACACCATAGGTTCCACTTTAGCCGCCTTGCATCTTTAAAATAGCAGATATGCAAAATGACTTGTTTTACTATGAGAGTTTGACCGATTTTTGGAGTCTTGGACATGTACATTTATATGTAAAGGTTCAACATTACAGGTTTAAAGACCAAATCCAAGATCTTAGAGAAAAGCCTTTCCACTAACAAGACAAATACTAATCTAGATTTTCATCCATCCTTTGTGGAGATGTTGATAGAGTATTGGATTTAATTTTGCAGGGTAAGAGTTTGGATAACAATGCCAAATGTGTTTATTATGTGTATTATTAACCTATTTTATCTGGATCTATATATGGACCACACATGTTGTGTAATGGTTTCTCTCCAGAATTAAATGATACATTTTATTTGAATTAGAGTCAATAAAATACAGTGAGCATTTAAAAAACTGAACCAGTTCATATGACTTCTTTCTTGCAGGATCAATGCTTCAAAATTATAGCATGAGGAAAGCAAAAGGGTTTCAATGTTCTACAGCCGGTAACAGCAGACTAATCTTCCTCACTGAGCTGCAGCCTCACTCCAAACTCCAAACACATGGTTATGATAATACAATACCTCATTTTTTGTTCCCCTCTGCTGCCACGCAAAGCAAACAAACATCTAATACTTTAATTTAGTTTCTGTATTAAACATTAGGTTACAGTACTTATTGAAACAACTTGACTTCAGGGTGTCTGATGGAAGTTGTTTTGCAGGAGAGCCATTTTTCCTCTTTCAAAGGAAAACAGTCTTAGAGGGCGGATTAGGAGCTGGGCGAGTGCTCAAGGTAAACAGGTGCGTGACATGAAAACTGCAAGTCTGTAATTTCATGTGTATTATTAGAGGTTTTTTATGCACTGATATTGATTTTTCTTCAGCCAACGCTCCGTCACAGTCAAACTACCTTTCCATCCAGGTACATATCCCATATTTATGGAGAACTTTATCCAGCGAAATCTGGAAAAAAATAAACAGGTGCTGCTGAGTAGATTTCAAGAAAGGAGTATCGAAGCCCCCAAAGTATCCACATTGTGTAGATCGTGGCAGCAGGCCAGGCAACACTGGTGCTTCTTTCTGATGCTGGTTTGTCTGAAATGTCTGGTTTAAAAAATAAAGACTTCAACATTTGACATTGATTCCCTTTCTTTTAGTTTCAACTGAGAACAATCAATACCACTCTCATATGTGCAATAAATACAGAGCTAGAAGTTGGAGGAGAGAGTATTTTATGCTGAAATACTGCACCTTGGCTGAGCTTATCTTAAAGACTTGAAGCAGGGTAAACAGGGTAACATGTTAGTTGGTGAGCTTTAGAAAACTGGGGAGGTAAATGTTGATAGCACAGACACAGAGTGGTGTTACTTTCATTGGAAAGAACTCAATCAGGCACTATTTAAAACAAATAAGCTGTCTTAGAGTCCATGTAGGGCTATATGCAAGGCTCCCACTGCATTAACATTGACCATATTCTCCCGACCTCAAGTGGGAACTTGTAGAATGCTTCAGTATAGGGACAAAGGCATTTATCCTCCATCCTCTGACAAAAATCTGCAGACCCCCTCCTGCTGCTCTCCCACCCTCATTGCTGCAGTCACTGCCAACAGAAATAGTGCTGCAAGCTGGGTTCAAAAGGTCTTTTTAGGAACTGTGTTCAACTCCAAGAAAGAACTGCTTCTCGCCTTAGAGCTCATGTACAATCCATTCATATATAGACTTTGATTACTGACATTTTTTTCTTATAACAATATTATTTTAGTTGCTTAGAATATACTCCTGGTAGTGGCAATGATTTCATCCAAGTATTAGTTACATTGCTCAGATCTGATCTTGCATATTCCTCTGTGACATAAGAGCTCCGTTGTCCAAAACCCGTTAAAAACACATCAATCACACAGATACACCGATACTCCTCTTTGACCAATTGGAACCTCGTGCTGGTGCCGGTTTTGAGTTGAATCTGCTAAGAACCGGTTTGATTGGTCCCTTCCCTCATTCATGCATCATTCACACATGAGAAAAGAACACCATAGATCTGTCTGTTCTATACCACCACTATCTCATCCCCTCATGATGAGAGAAAAACAACCCTCTCTCATGACTTTTTGTAGTACCGTCACGAAAATAGAATCTATTAAAACGTGCTGTCATCAGGTTTTATGCCTTTTTTGTGTTTTAACCCAAATAGATACATTAGCGCTCTCTTATGATGTGATCTCATGGTGAATTCTGGGTCTGGGTTATTGATCGGTTTGGCCTTTAAATGAGATATAAACTTACTTTTAACAACTGAAATTGCATTCTAATTTCATTGTTTGTGACTTAAGTGTGAGCTTCTAAGAAATGAGAAGGTTGCTTGCAAAGTCTTTAAAGCCGACCTATTTCCTTTCCCTCAGTCTCCAGTTAGTTACAGTGACGGAGTTGCCCACTGCCCATTAAAACACATAGGACAGGGAAACATGGCCCTTCGATGAAAAAAAGGCACAGTTAATAGATTCTATTTTTGTGATGGTACCACAAAAAGGCGTGAGACAAGGTTGAGGAAAATGAAACTGAAACCAATAGCATCTGTAAATCTTCTTTTATGTATTTGATAGTTATTATGGTTAATTCTATTTCTATCGTTCACTGCTTTTGTCTCTTTCTCTCTCCCGAATCACCTTGCATGACCACTGCTGCACACACTTTCCCTTTTATTTTCTTTCACTTTGGCCCAGCCACTGGTGTAAGAGGTTCATTCTTCTTGTCCAGCAAAGACTTTGTGCCACTTTGGAACCAGGTTTCCTGGCCGAGAGCTGGTTCTTTGGCTGTTGAAACAGGAAAAACTGGTTCTGAATTAGGCAATGGCTCCAATCCGGCCCTGAAACTGACTCTTGGTCGAAAAGGAGCATGAGTGACATATTCCTTCATTATGATGAACAAGGGAACTATAGTCTTGACTAAAGCCGATCCTGCAGAGCTGTTGGTGCTCTATATACTGTGTTCATCCACAGCTGAAAATAGTTCTCAAAAGTTCTACTTTTTTAAAAATTGGATACAAATCTGCTGTATCCTGGAAACAGATATGTTTGCAGGTGGTCTGTGGCAATGATAGGATAGCTTCGACCAGTCTCAAAAACTACACTATTGCAATCACATTTTTTTTTGAGAAATGTATTATTCTTCTATGTCAGTCAGTCTGTCATTTTCTATACCTGCTTATTCCTCATTAGGGTCACAGGGGTCTGCTGGAGCCTATCCCAGCACGTTACGGCGAGAGGCAGGGATACACCCCAGATGGTCGCCAGCCAATCGTGGGGCACACACACCATTCACTCACACACTCACACCTATGGGCAATTTAGAGTTGCCAATTAACCTGAGCATGTTTTTGGACTGTGGGAGGAAGCCGGAGTACCCGGTGAAAACCCACGGGGAGAACATGCAAACTCCACACAGAAAGGTCCCAGACCCCGGACCAAGGAGGTCTTGAACCTGCGACCTTCTTGCTGTGAGGCAACAGCGCTATCCCCTGCGCCACTGTGTCGCCCATTCTTCTATGTTTGTGTAGTTATTTACTGGTTACATGGAGATCTCAATATAGCCTATCAAATGTATAATTATTCAGCTAAGGCTCTGTGCATCAGTCCAGACTCCAAGCTTCCCATAGCAATTTCAGGGACTATTTTCCTTGATAGACAACCTCTTTCTGGCAATCAGTGCTCAGAGCTTCCCATGCTGTCCCAGCTTAGCAAATTAGCAAGGAAGGCTGCCCACCATGGTGGTGCAGATTTTAGTTGAAATGTTAAAAGTTTTTATTCTGGGTATAGGCTATACATTTTTACAACTGGAGAATGGCAAAGTAATGTTAGGCCTACAATAATGTTGAATTAAATTGAAAATGTTAAAAAAAATAAAAATCCTTTATTCATTCCCATAGAATGTTTTGTCAAAGCCAGAGGGAGCCACTGGAAGGGGGCTAAAGAGCCACTCTGGAGTTGCAGATTGCCTACCCCTGTACTAGAATAAAAGGCACTTTGTACAAAAAATTGCATATTTATTGATGCGTAGAGGTTTATTTACATCGGAGGCTGGAGGTGGAGAAAACTCAGAATATTTTCATGCTACGGAATGAACAGAAGTTTACAAATCACAAGGATGAATACACTGTGCAGTTTTTAATGTATTACCGGTGGACAATAGAGACTCACTGTATTTTCTCACATACTTACTTGTTGAAATCACGTCAAGTGAACAGAATGTGAGATTACGTCATCAGGATACTTTGCCCAGACTAGAAAAACTCAGCCCAGCTTTCTGATATTCATGACACCATCATGCTAACAACTTTTTTTTTTTACTTTTCAATCCCAAACCAATCTAATCTATTTATTTAGTCACTTGCTGACTCACTGCACACATTGCAGCAGGTGTGATCCTCTGACAAGCAGACACACATGACACAGACTCACACACACAAACATACACACAGAATAATAGTTACCTGAAGCTAAGCGAAAGGCCAAGTGTGTTTTTACAGCTGTCTACGTAATGAGCTCTTTCGGGGCCTGTCAAGCGAACAGTTACCTAACGTCTCAAACTGTGTGTGTGTGTGTCTGTGTGTGTATATCTGTGTGTGCAAGCGTATGTATGTACATACATGCATGCGTGTGTCCGTGCGTGCATGCATGCATGCGTGCATGTGTATGTGTTGGTCTGGGTTAGGTAATGTCTCTCTGTGCCACCTCCCTCTCCCGGCGGATCTAATATCATTATGACTGAAATTACATAACCTGACCAGGGAAACAGTGACAGGATGAAGGCTGAGAAAAAGCATGAAATCTATAAAAGGAAAATAAATCCATTTCAATTCAAGTCAATTTCACTAGACATTGACTTTATGAGTTCTGCCCAACAATACAAATCACAAATTTGCCTCAGGGGGTTATACAATCTGTACTGCTTTTAAATCCATATTTGCACAGGAGAGGGACTGGATTTTGTCCTCCATCACTAACATCGAAAGTGTCTGTTTTATGACAGACTTGAAAAATTGCTAAAATGCTATATAAGTACAGATCAAGATGATGGTAATGTTGTTAATTTTGTAGGTATTTGGACATAAACTAACAAAGTATTGCAAAATTTAAATCAAATTCAGTGCCAATACACAAAATGTTAACCTCATTGGTAGTAAGAGAGCAAAAGTCAAAGGAAGAAGGCAAGTATGGTTCATCCTCTGGGGATCATCCATATCCATAAAACATTTATAGCTTTATAGCATCTATTCAATAGCTGTAAGATAATTCCATCTGGAAGAAAGTCCTGAACCAACAGACTGACGTCATCCCTATGGCCATGCTGCTAACAGTGCAATTCAAGAGAAAAGTAGTTGGCAACTATTTTGATGATCTATTAATGTTTTGTGAGTAGAACATCCTGGAAAAAAGCAGGGATACGGGTTGTGGAGGGCGTGGGGAGGTGCTTTAAAAATCTTCACTTAAAATTCACTTGAAGAGTAGGAAACAACTATTCTTCAGTCAAGGGAGTTCATCCTGCAGTTTTAATTTATAACTGAAGTAGAATTGTTTTTGTATTACATACATTTCAGATGAACTCAAATCTGCAGGGCAAAGAACGCTCCTTCATTTCCAGGCTCCATTCAGCCATATGCAGGCAAGACATTATAACAATGAATCAGCAGAAATCCCTGGTCCTGTGGGCCATGCAAGGCAACGATCCATAACTCCATTACAGCAAATCACAGCTACTCAATCCACTACACAGCTAATCAGCCGTTAAGTGTTCATGTGGAGAAAGATGGAGGTGTTACATCCTGATCATTAGTAGCTTTAAAAAAAATCCATACAAAACAGGTAAATCATGATGTTCGAGCTTTCAGCCTGTTGCTTGGCCAATGGAGCGAAAGAATTATACAAAAATGAATTGGTGAAAAATATTCCACCTGGGAAAGTCAGAACTGGCAGAGGTTCCAGAGAGTACATCTGGCCCTGGGTTTATGCTGGCCCGGTCTGGTGTTTTTCAGCACGGTTCAAACACACCATGCCCGCCTCTCACACTTTCTCACTTCATTAGACAAAGAGCTGCTCTCTTTCTCCTCAGCCATGTTGCCGATTTTCATGTTCTTACTTCATTCGTTGCTGTATTTTTTAACAAAATTATACAATGTTCAGGTTAATGGAACCCTTTAAAAAACACACTGGATGAACTCGAAACTGCAGGATAAAGAACAGCGCTGTGATTTTCTGAGTCACCAGAAGACACGGTGTAGGTTTCCACCTGAGTAACCCTTGACAAACGTTTGTGTAGATTTGTGTCTTGTGTGGGAGAAGGTTTACAGAAGTCTAGGATTAGATATTCTGAACCACTATAATAAGTCAAAAAACAATAATCAAGCTCCTCCAAAAAAAAAAAAAATCCCCCTACAATGACCTCTGGCAATTTTTAAGTTCTCAAGTAAGCATGTGGTGTACAGGGCAAACCGAAATTAACAAGTGATTGCTGCCAATTTAAACAGGCCTATGTGCCCCCGCCCCATTTCCCATATTACTCAAGTGAAGCTCAATTTAATTGTGGCTGCCTGACAGTCTGAAACATGAATCCCGGCATGTTGCTGTAACTGATATGAAGGTCTGGATGGTGCTGAGGTAAAAGCTGGTAAAAGCACTGAGAAAATGTAAAAAGATTAAATTACAATGTTTTATCTCCGCAGTGACAACATAATAAGAGGCAGTTCTGAATGAGTTTACTTTTTCTTGGGACAGATATCTGCAGAGAACGGGGGCTCCAGGACCCAGGGACACTGCACACTGGCTTGTACTGTCTCTAGACACAGAGGTGGATTAGTTAAAGGCACAGGCAAAAGTACTTTTTTGCCCAGTCATGGTCTGTAATTGTGAAGACTTTCCACCCACAAATGGGCCATGGGTTACGGGGGAAGCGTCTTCTCTCTTGCTTCTGGGAGTTCCGATCCTAGTCTTGTTTCTCTCCAGCTGCTGGCTGATCCAGCCAGGTTGGCCCCCTGCTGAAATGAAGCATTTGGACTTCCTTCCTTGGATGCACTCTACAACCTTGTTTCCTCAGAGATAGACTAAGGATAGAGCCACACTACTATGTTTCTGTGTAAAAACACACATCTTTTGCTACTTTTATGCCTATGGTGTTTCCATATCCCAAAAACATCGAAGACCATTGAAAACACTGTTGACCCTGTTTTCAGTATGAAAACTCCAAGGTTGTGATGTCGTCTGAACAGGCACAAATGAAGACAGCCACGTTTGCTTCATGAATTGGTCTTATCACTCACAACTCTTCCCTTGTCCTTACCAGGTTTGAGCAGGCTATGGTTGCAATGGTTGCATGCAAGCTATGAGTCTGACTGGAAAGATCCATGGAACCATTGGCCAAATAGTCTCTTGGAAATTATGGGACTTTTGGTTTGTGTAGCTTTTTATTAGCTTTTACATCTGTACATATGGGAGTTTGTCTGACAGGAACACATGGCCGATGAACAGACATGGAAGTCTTTGGAGTAGATATCCGCTGGCTCCGCTGAAAGCACAGAAATACTGGCGCTGGCCACAGGATCTAATCCTTTGTCTTATGATAGCCAATGAATTCAGAGATTGGCTTGCTCAGTATAGAGATAACTATGTAAGATAACTCTTGCTAGCTGCAGAGCTAGCCTGCTCTGGAACAAGCTAACTGTGAAGCTTAATTTATGATTTAATTTATTAAGCTATTTGTCAATAATAACCAACAGGCAGAAACAGAATCCCAAAAGATAGTTGCGTTGTGTTTTAATTGTGTCTTTTCACACTCTAAACCCTTTTGTCAAGTCAGATTAACATCTTTCTTCAGTTTCTTTATCTCCAACTGAAGCTACTTAATTTTTTAACTTTTAACCAAATAATATTTTGCCAATATTCTATCTCTTCCTTCCTTTTTGTACTTATTCTGTCATATTTCTTTCTGTCTCCCATTGTCTCTGTGCCTTTTCAATGTCTGTTTGTGGCTGAAAGTGGTGACATCTGTAATTCTGTGCCCTGCAAATTTGTCTTGGTGATTCATAGATCCACATGTGGGAGTAGTTAAGATTTATCTGTTGGAGGGCTCACCTCACCACAAAAGAGAAGAGAAATGGTGCAAGTCAAATCGAAGGATATATAAGTATTCAGCTCAGCCTTATTTCCCTGCATCGTAGATCAGAAATGGCACAGATTTTACGATATTGCTTCAGGTTTTTGAGGTGAAAATAGCTAGTGATTTAGAGTAAATGTTCCATGCTCATTACCAACAGTCACAGGACCGCAGAAATAAGGGATTTGGTTGGATTCTTGAAGGAAGTTTTTGTTGGAGGTCAGGTTCCTCACATCCCACAAGGCCTGTCATGTTTCAGCACAGAAAAAGAGGGAAATGCTGTAAAAATATCATGGCAGCAGGACACCAGGGCCCCTGCTGCAAAACCCACTGAAAAAAAAGGCTATCATGTGTTTTCTTCCACATCTGTATAAGAATTTGTGATATTAAAGATAGAGGATCAGTAGCAAATAATTATATTAAAATACATTTTAATGTGGATTCATTACTTTAACAGCTGATTTTCATAATTACAGAAGTTTTATTCCTGTCCTTCCTTTTTTGGACATCTACCCTATTTTTAATATATTCTACAACAGACTACATTATTTAAAGTGTTGATCACATTTTTCAATCAATCAATCTATTTCTATCTATCTATCTATCTATCTATCTATCTATCTATCTATCTATCTATCTATCTATCTATCTGTCAGTCAGTGGCAGCAAACCTCAAAAATGTAATGGGAGGGGTTGACATGTGTTTTGAATTAATGACAGAACTGCTCCCCTTTTTAATGTGGCAACAATAGCACTGCATTTCTTTGTAAGTACAGTAGGATACTCACAAGACCTTGACTGTAAAAAAGAAGCTTTTATTGTAGTTCAATGCAAACCAGTCGCATTTCATAACACACGTTTTTACAAAAACAAAATAGCACAAATCCTCTTTTGTGAAGCTACTTTTCGGTGATATAAATGATTACTTGTGTATCATAAGACGTAAACCCTTTTAAAAGCGATTACTCTGTTATCACAGTTGATAAAGGCAGAAACTGTGGCAAATATAACACTTGTTTTGCAGAAAAACTAACTCAGTGCTGCTGTGTTGATAACTTTATCACTTATTGTTTTTACATAATTACCAACGTTTTAGATGTTTAATGAATTTCATTAACCGTCTGTCCTGCATCTTAAAAAATCAATATATTTGTATTTTGTAATATGTTTATTCACTTCCTTTTTGAGAGTTAGAAGAGAAGGTCAATATCAGTCGTGTGTTAGCATAAAGACTGGACGCGAAACAGTTAGCCTGGCTGTATCTAAAGCTAAAATACAAATACACCTCCTAGTTGCTCGAAAACTCAATAAACATGTAGCATCTCATTTGTGTAACTCGTACACAGAGAAAAATGTTTAAACAATAACTTATGATTTTAGAGGGAGTTGCACTGTAACACCACAGCAGTATTCTGAAGATGCTCTGCACACAAAAGGAACAGCCCTATAACCACAAATTGCCATTTTTACATTTTTGTTTGTGCATGGACTAAACAAACGAGACACAGTGTGTTAATTAGTGGACCTTGAGTAGCTGTTTCCCCCGCTCCCAATCTTTGTGCCAAGCTAGGCTAATCACCTCCTGGCTTTAGCTACATTCTTACCACACAGACATGAACGTTTGATCAATCTTCAGTCTTATTTTCAGGAATGAAACAAAATGTTTTCCCAAAAGCATCAACAGGAATCAACAAGATAATTTCTTCATTCTTAAGTTCTCAACAGCAACAATAAAAGTAAACATAGCATACAACGTAAAATAGGTTAATGGTCATCAGAACATTCAACTGTAAATTCATACTGGAAGGCCCTTATCGCTGTATTTCTATCACTGTTTTACCAGCAGATGAAAAAAAGACTTCAGAGTACCTGCTCTGAAATAAAATTGCTGAATGCTTACATTTTACTCTTAAAGAACCAATAAAGTGCCATCCATCATAAACAGATGTGTCAACATGAATATAATGTAAAAAGAAGCAGATATTTGTTGTGTTGTTATACTAGTGCATGGGAATGTAAACCCTTTAGTAATTTGATGGTCTGGATGGGAAACCACCACTACTTTATTCTAATTCTCCTCCTATTTATTATGACCCATGTGGTTTTGGTGGTTCCGCAAGGCTTTCTTTCCAGTACATTCGAATTCAATAATGGGCATAATTTCTCAACATCTACTTAAAGTTTATAACTTGGGAAAAAGCTCATTGTTTGTTATTTGTATATGGACTGCTGGGTGGATGAGAGAAGAATGATCTAAATCAGTGATGAGATCCAAGCGTTGGATGAAGGCAGCTTTTCCTCATACAGACATACCAAGTCTAACTAAATTGTCCTATATTTGTTTTGGACAAAAATGGTCAATAAAAAGACAAAGGAAACAATAGTTCACTACATGGGTGGAAGTAGAGGCACTCCAAAAAATAAGAATGGGATGGGTCCGGCGTGACGAATTCCTGTATTTTCTGACAACCGGTTCCAGAGTGGGAAGATTGGACAACACCATTGTGGACTTGCATTGTATATGTGACATTGTTGCTACTGGTAACGTCACTGTATCATGTGACCAGAAGTAGGAGCTGTTGTGAACACTTGTGCCATTTCAACATTGCCTGCGGTGCGATTGTAGCCCGGTGAATGTCTCCCACCATTCAGGTTTGGATTATTTATGCATCAGATTGATTGTACCTCCCCCTTTACAGGTGGTGGTTATTGTGCATAACAAAAAGAGGCTCTTATCACCATTCTTCTTGCCAAAACTCGTTGGTCTAGCCTAAATAAAAATATGTTAATCTGAGCTATAGCTATCTTATTTTTTGGAGTGTTGCTATTTTCACCCATGTGATGTTTTTTTTCTCTATAACTTTGAGTGTAGCTGAGCAGTCACAGCCAAGGAGGCACCTGCCCTGCATCTCTGAAACAATAGTTCAGTGTGTGGCAGCAGTTCTAATTTCTATATTTAGACCTTCTTCATTTACCTTGGCTTGCTAAGTCATTTCATCAGGAGGAATGCCTCTATGTCATCCCAAATTGAATCTGCTGCATTTGGTCTGAAGTTTTTCATTGTCTTGCACAATCCCATAGAAATGGAATTTCTGTTCATCATCTGCTGAATCACCAGTCACGATGGATAATACTCCTTCAGTTTATATCTTCAGTTTATAATTGTGTGTGTTATAAATCAACTCTGAGTCCTACTGTCTCTTGGATCCGGCAGCAGGCTCGGTTCGCTGCTGGACGTTGACTCGGTCATGGGGATATGGCAATCCTGGCGGTCCAGGGGTTCCTGGTGGTCCAGGTGCCCCAACTGGTCCTGGTTTTCCTCTTGGTCCTGTTGGCCCAATGATGCCTGGAAGTCCTGCCTGGCCCTGGATCCCCTGAGGTCCCGTTGGTCCTGGGAGCCCATCTTTACCAGAGGGGCCTATGTCACCTTTCTGACCCCTCTCACCACGTGGTCCTGGCTGACCAAGAGACCCCTTGGCTCCTTTGAGACCTACTGCCCCTTTATTGCCACTGGGGCCTGTTTCACCTGCCGGACCTTTAGGCCCGGGAGACCCTTTCTCTCCAAGGGATCCACGAACTCCTATGGGGCCTCTGTCACCTTTGGCCCCGGTCAGTCCCATAGGTCCTTTTGTGCCGGTCTCACCACGGTTCCCTTTGGGCCCTGGTGGTCCTGGAGCACCTGTTGAGATAAGATGGTGAGGAAAGGTTGAAAAGGAAAGTCTCCACAGGCACTGAATTTGTATTTATGTACCACGACATCTACTGTACCTTTTAGTATCGTGAAGTTCTTTATGATCGCTGCATGGTGTGTATCAACCAGCTTCATCTCCTCCATCACCATGGACAGATTCCTGATATCCACATCCAGTCGGACATTCAACAACATGTTCTGCTGCCGCAGTGTGTCCGACAGTTGGAGGAGTAACAAGACTGTGTTGTTCATGTTCTGTAGAAAGTAGAGGAAACTATAAGTTTAAGCAATGTTAAGAAAAACACTGTCACAAACATATCAAAGTATGACAGAAAAAACAAATTCCTGAGCCCCCAGTCAGAGTGTGTTGTATGCAGATGACTTCAACCCTAACCTGAATAGTTTTTGTGTATTTATATTTGTCTTTTGCAAGTTAGCATCAAGTAATGAAACAATTTATATTATTTTTTTTGGTTCTGACCTGTAGATCTTCTGTTTGTCTGCTCAGGCGGCCCTGGCAGGATGAGCTCTCGATGTTGATGTACTTGTACATGCTCTGGACATGGCTGACAGTGGCATTAATGCTGGAGGATATTGTATCGATCTCCATCTTGATGGAGTTCAGACGACCGTCCAAGGCAGAGAAACGTTCACCTGTCCGGTTCTCGTAGTACCTAAAAAGAACAATTAAAGCGTTTCTTCTTATGTATGCTACTTATTAATCATATTGTAGGGATTTAACACTCATTCAGGGACAAAAAACTCCTCCTCAGATTTAGTGATATTATTAAAAAAAAATTTTGGATTGGAGATTTTGGAGATTTTGGATTGTTGGTCAGATAAAACAAGCAAATTAGACCAAAATAGACCAAATAATAAACCAATTAACCAAGAAAGAAACACATGACTCAATAATGAAAATCATCATTAGATGCATCTCTACACACAGTATATATTACTCTGTACACACGGATTACCTGGAATGGTATTGAAGGTCATGCATATTCTCCTCATGTTCATCCATGAAAGATGTGACATTATCAAGCTGCATCTGCAGGTTCATCACCTGAAAAATACACAAACACATATAGCACTTATAAGACATATAGGACCCTCTGATAGAATGCTAGTTTCTATTCCCATCCACCTTGACCAATTCTGATTCTTTCGCACGTTTCAACCCAAATCTAATTAGGAATTTTGAAGCAGTGTCCTCATCTTCCAAAATTGCAACTTTTCCTTCCAATACTTAAACCGCCCCCACCACCACACACACACACACGCACGCACATATGCACACGGGCACACATACCTGGTGAGTGAGGTCATAGAACACCTCAGTGGACATGGCTAGTCTCTGGTGATCTGCTATGATGTTGTTTTGGAGGGTGCGCATGGTTTGTGTGGTGCTACTCATGTTGGATTTCATCAGGCTCAGAACTCGGCTGTAGTTCTGCCAGTCGCTGGTCAACTTCTGGAGGACCAGAGTCTCCTCGTCTGCTTTCCTCTGCAGGGCATCGATCCACATTGCACTGGAGGCACAAAGGACACGTGAGGTGAGGTGCAGAGGATAAAAACTCCAGCCATGTTCATAGTGTTGCTTTCATCAAACACCGCCTGCAAGAGTTTTCTTTTTATAGATGAAATTTTACTATTTTAGAAACAGTTAAAACATTTGGGAAATCAGTTTCCCATGTTCCTAAATATGCTACACATTGCGAAAATAAAAATGGCATCTGGTGATATTATCACCCCATTCAAATTTCACATACTATTTCATAACACCATGGATCATAAAATCCGTCAAGCCTATTTTAGGTTTAAAGTCACAGCTGTGTCTTTTTCAAGTGGTAAAACACAGTTGTTGTTCTTACTGTGGTTTGGCTCCATTCATAAAGATTTTTTATGAGGCTCAAAGAAACAATTAAGACTAAGACTCTCGCTTCTTGCCTGTTGTAAAGGATTTGGTTAATACTATTTTCTGGTCAATACTTTAATGTAAGATGAAAGATTTCTTATGTTCACTGTCAAACTTTCACTGTTATTTACTGTGTTAAATATTGTAATGTTACTATAAACGATTATTACAATCGATTAAAATATATTTTACAACAAATCGCAGTACTGAAATGTATTACTGTAGAAGATGACAGTTGTCAAAGAGTTAATGTCTTATAATACTGCTAATCACCCAATATGGTAAATTCAACTGAAATCACAGTATTTATTTATTTATTTATTTTACAGTAAAGGTACAATACTGTAAACAGAAGTACAGTACTTCTACTGTAAAAATAAATACAGTAACTTTCTGTATAATTTCTGTCTGCTACTGTAAATGTTAAAGTTTTACTGTGTTCTTAAAATATATTTTTATTATTTATTATTATACTTCCAAACTAAATAAAGCTAAAGAATATGTATGTTTCCATCAGGTTTATGAACGAAATATAATAAACCAATATACAGTACTTGTTTGTTGGAGTGTGTCTCCCCTCAGTTTTTCCCTCACCTCAGTGTTACTGTGGTGTTAACTTGATGTGCAGTAGCTTTAACGTCGTACTGATCCTCCGTCAGAGTTTTCATCTTCTCGTCAGTCTCCTCGATCACATCCTTCCAGCCCTCCACCCGATCCATGTATCTTTCCAGCGACTGGTTTAGTAGTTTGATTGACATGAGGTGGTTTTGCATGTCACGAGTCAGCCGAGTGCTGGTGGCTTTCAGGGTGCTCTGGGTCTGAGAGGCCTGGTCCAGGACCTGAAGGGGGGGGGGTCAGAGGGGAGTATCAGACTGTATCTGTATGTTTGAGGTTGCTGGGATGATAATTTTAAAAAATGATGAAAAAACATGTCATGTGATCCTCGGTTTTCTACTAATGAGTTTAAATCATTGTAAATTCAGTATCCCTAAGTTTTGGACTTTTCAAATCAAATAAAAAACAACAAAGAAACTTAATTATAATCCAGTGTACCTGCTCCTGTCCCAGTATCATTCTCTGGATGTCTTCAAATTCTCTCTTCAGCCTGCTGATCTCCTCACTGTACAGTGTCACGTCCAGACAGCCTGAACAGTTGGAGGTGGAGCTGAGATCTGAGAGATGGAGGCAGATGAAGAAAAGCAGGAGAAAGGGATATAAAGCAGTGATGCTGCGTGGGAAAAAGCTTTCTATGACTGTACATGTTATGTAGAAAAACGTCTGGAAACCATATGTTTGTTGAGAGAGAAAAATATCTGCTGAACCCCCCCTGGCTTCACACTTAATGATTCGCTTCACACTTCATGAATGACCTTATGAACCTGGTACAATCTGTATGCAGCATGTCCACAGTTAGTAGAACTATCACAGGATCTAAAAGACACAAAGTCTTACTATATTTGACTAATCAAGTAAGTAACTGGACCTTATGGAGGGATTGCATTTGACATAGGAAAATGCAGTTTCCTTCAAAAGGAAAATTGTTTCTGTTTATATTTCTATCTGGCAATCAGTATTAAAAAATTGTGCGTTTGTGACTCAAGCAGCTGCTTTACCTTCTATTCCCTGCTGAACACTGGTGAGTTTCTTCTGGTAGACGGTTTCCTCCGCAGACAGAATGTCAACCTTCCTGAACACTGCAGACACAGGGAAGTTAATAAAGTTGAGGAAACCTCTTGATATAAAAAAAAATAAATCAATCAACTAAGCAACAAATGCTAACATATTTCAAAAATATTATTGTATAGGCGGCTACTGCTCATAATGGTGAGAAAGGATGCTGAAAGTCAAGAAATTGATACAGAGAGGATTAACATCAGCAGTTTCTCACTGTTAACAGGAACTATTTAAGGAGTAAAAACAGGAAGTTGTTGAAAGTTTTCATTAGTTAACAAATGTAACAAAAACACTGATGAATGATGGTTTAGGCAGCTGGCCGGGTCCTGCCCCCCATATATTTATATATTTCCCAAGAGAGCAACAAAATGTTGTTAGTGTGAGTTTTTGTGTGTTTGAGTGTACATTTGTAATTATAAATTTGCATGGGGTATATTTGCAGATTGTTTAAGCATCGTCTCCCCTGATGCTGGGGATTAATGTCTGTTTGCATTTATAAATGTTTCCACATGTGGATCTGCAACGCCTGCTCTACTCTATTAGCTCCTGTGACAGGAGCTGATGTTGAGCGTGACTCATGGCCTTTTATTAGATTCTGTGCAATGCTAAACACGATGAGCATATGAAATAATTCCATAAAAAACTTTATTAGAACTTGAGTTTGTAAATCTACCGCTGCACATTTCTATATGCCCATTACTTGGAAAAACATATTTCCCCCTAGAAAATGTTTCTTATTATAAAAGCGTGCAAACAGAATATGCTGCAGTCTGAATTATTTACTTTTAAAACCTGTTCATCGGGGGAATGGAAAATCAAAAGTTACTGGTGTCTGTTTTTTCTTGAGCACATGTTTTGCAGCCAAGTGCAATATGGTTTCTGTTGATAGCTGGGAAGTTTAGAATGCTTTGGTGTTCTACAGATGGGTTTGAAATTGACGTAACTAGGTTCTGTTTCTGCTTTATTGTAATATTTGTGTCAGCATACATTTGGGGAAAATAATTTAATACCTCAAATTACATGCAGACACAAAATGGCTACCCACATGAGGGGCATAGGACACTTTAAGGGAGGATTTATATGCTAAATGGTCACAAATCTGACAAAACTGTGGATGTAGCTTGTTGAAAATACTAGTGGTTGCTATAGCAATTTAATGCTCAATTGAAACTAACTGCAGGTGGCCAAACAGAAACTTTAACTTGGTTGGCTATATGGTAACAGCACACTTTTAAAGAAAAAGTCATTTGCACAAAGTATGCAGCAGAGCTTTAACCAAACTGAAATGTGTCATCATTCTGTACATATGCGTGAAAACAACCATGTGTGTGTGTGTGTGTGTGTCTTGTGGCATTTTGCGTCCCTCTACCAAGTCTCACTCTCTCCCCTGAGATCCCTGAATGGTAGTAAAACATTAAGATTTGTGGCTTTTTACCCAGTAAAGACTGATGTTAATGGGAAAAACATCTGTTGGTGCTGAGCAGCTGTCAAGTAAAACATGGCGCACAGGACCAATGCACATTTGTTTGTTCTACGGGAGTTAAATGCGCTGGGCCTTATTAAGACACACCAACAAAAGCGGAGTCTGACATTTTCCCATGGCAAGCCTACTCCTCCATCATCTTCATCCATCACGTCACATCAATCCATGGGAATATCTAACAAATCACAGGCCTGTTGGAAAGGGATCAGAGGAGGAGATACTATCTGTTTTTCATTTTAGATCGGTACTAATGTTGTAAAGCTCACTTCTGTCTCCACTGCAAGATAAACACGGGAGCTGAACTCGCCTCGGGTGCCCAGTGAGTATAGGATTGTGGGGCAATAAATCAAAACTTAAACAGAGCTCACCGAGCGATGCCAACACTGCGACGGTAATGATGAGAAACGCAACAAATCCATAAAGGACTTTGACAGCCAGTTGCAGTGAGTGGCTCTGCTGGCACCTCACGCAGCCTCCTCTGGTACGACCTGGACACACATTTGAATGGATGGATGCATACATTTACAAAAGTGTGAGTGCATGACTGAATACAAACAATAACACACAATTAAAAATTACAATTACTTACTGTCAGTGAAAGATTCAATACTATAAGATACAAAAAATTACTACATTACAAAGACAATTCTGTTTTATAACATGGATCTCATTTAAATAGTTTTGAGCTTAATTTATATAATATAGTGATAATTGCACTCACCAAGATATTTAATTCCTTAAAAAGGGGCTAATGGAACAAGTGGGGGCATAATGATGAGCACTTGTTTGGACTTATTTGGAAGAGGAAACAAATTGTAAAACTTTATTGTTAAACTATGACATAGTAATATATAATGGATTATTGTTAATGGTTTGTCAACTTGTCTGGATCATATGACCACTACTGATTTTTTGTTTTTTATCCCCTCAGACTTTGTTGTATTGGCTTTGGTAAGTATAATATTATCATAAGTGATATAATTGATGGCTCAAACTACAAAACAAGTGACAAAAGTTTTATTGAATTTTCTCTAACATGTAAGTACTGTACTTAACGTTAATACAAGGGATACACTGAGAAGCTAAATGTGGTGAGATGTGAAGCAGATGTTGAACCGACACATCAACAACAAAGTTGTCATTGGCAGATGTACAAACACACACACGCAGAAAGTTACACTCAGGCCTCCGTGCGCAAGTCATGCAAGTACACACACGGCCTGTGTGTACAAGCATTGGCCCGAGTGTGTACAAAAATATGTCGCGGGTTGTGTACATGTGGCCTTCACCTCTAAATGAAGGCATTTCCTCCTCCTCGCCAGTGAGATCCTCCTCTGGAAAACAAAACAAGGAAAACATGAAAACATGAGACACTGAAAACACAGAGTTCTACTTCACCAAAAAGTGTCATGTGAGCTTTTGAAAAACACGCATTTTCTGTCAATCCTACAAATTATAGGTTGAAAATCTATTAAGATGAACTATAAACACAATGTTACTGTGACAGTATCAATATATATTGTCAATATCCACATCATCAATACAATAAGAAAATAGTAAAGGGCCACAACTAACCACTGTTTTGACATTTAATTTAGAGCCATTTCTGTGATTATTAAATTGGATCCTTAATCTCCTTTTTCACATCTTTTAGAATATATTTTTCATGATTTGTAATGGTCCTCCACGTGATTTCTAAGATTTTATGGAAAAAATAATTGATCATTGACCTATTTTGTTATTAATTATTGAACTTTGCAATACAGATAATTTAGTTTATTTCATTTTATTTTCCTAATTTGGGTTAGTTTGGTCTCGTTTTAGGTTTTAAATAAAGTATTTTTATCTGTGATAAACAACAAATTTGTGTATATTATTTTAATGTTGTATCTATTTTTGCTCTATCACAGTAACATAAATTGATTCTGACCCTTCT
Organism: Lepturacanthus savala; assembly: GCA_030544235.1. Taxonomy (NCBI): domain Eukaryota; kingdom Metazoa; phylum Chordata; class Actinopteri; order Scombriformes; family Trichiuridae; genus Lepturacanthus; species Lepturacanthus savala. Next base: position 15,728,768 of record CM060477.1, read on the forward strand.
CTTGTCATCTCACATGTAGATTTCTTTTGATTCCAGGCTTAGGTACATAAGCTTCGTGGTTGTAGAGATATTCCATACTTATTATCATTTATAGCAGGAAAACTGAAAAAGAAGCCTGGGTCTTAAGTAGTTTCAACCTTTTTTCTGACACCAATTCAGGTGTCATGTCCAAATTCACATTAAGCCTGCACATGTGTGCAGAGGATCGCATATAACTAACAAAATACTGTAGAAATTTCATCATACATCTTACTGAATTCACCTGTTGACTTTGCATTTATTAGACAGCACCATATTTATCATGTCCCAACAGTATCCTCATGTAGAATGAACTATTAATAGGTTTGACTGTTACCTTTGAAAAGATGATTCTCGTATCCTCCATAGTTGTCTGTCAGAGGGAGGCAAAAGAAAGAGAGACACAAAGCAGACGTTTTGTAAAAAAAAACAAAGCTGACTGAAACCAGTTCCTTCTGGAGCCACCAGCAATTTTTATAACTGCTGTCATAAATCATACAAACCAGCTGCCTCACAATCCCCCCAACAATCTCCCCCTACAGTATTGTAGCGTGAGGCTTAGCGTAGCACAACAAAACTGCATGTTTTTCTTCTGCCCAAATGTTTTCTCTGAGCTGTTGCACACCCGGGAGAAGTGGCCCCTCGGTGGTGCAAAGCACGAGAGCAGTTGTTGGTTTTGTGTGTTAATTCTGTGGGTGGTGGTTGTCATCACACACTCTGGCTCAAGTAAGACGCATGAATTCTGCAGAATTCAACCAGAGGGACTAATAAACCACACAAAAGCAGTTTACCTTAAAGTCCCCAAACTTATATTGGACTTCATGTTTCAATAACTGTACGTGTGGACCATACAGCACACGTCATTAGCTGTACACTCTACCTTAAGTGGTACCCAGCCGCTCACCGGAGGCGACACGGGTGTGGCACTTGTGTCAGGAAACTAAAACAGTCAGTGGAGCTACAGGGGAGGCTGTTTTTGAGGGGAAAATGAGCTAGAAAAGTGCTCATACACAGGAAAAAGAAGGTAAGGGAAGGGGAGGGGGTTGGCAGGTTGCTGACTAGCTGAAGAGAGACATTTGGACACCTTGCCATGCTCCTGTGTCGCCAGAGGAAAGAGTCGGACTGAGTTGTCTGAGTGCTGAAACATTGCACATTAGTCACATTATAGACATGTTTGACTCTGTGATTATATTTATGATGGTGGGAATGAGGAAAATGCGTTGACTGACTCTAGACATATGTGTATTTAAAGGAACACTACACCAAAAATGTAAAGTATTACTAGTCAGCACCTACATGCCTATAATGGGGCCCTGAAAGGTTTCCAGAGGGGGGACCCGTGCCCCATGTAGATACAGGCTACTCAGTCTAAGGTAATGGAATCACAAAAAATGATTTGTGTGAATTATATACATGGATGTATTATAAAACCTGGATAGGGTACCGCCTCTTAGCAGGCACACTAATTTTTTCCCATTGGATACTTGTGGTACTGCAACAAAAAATCCCATGCGACCCAAAAAAGTATTTTTCCCATCGACCGCAATAGTAAAAGAGAAGCCTCTAAAACTGTTGACAGGACACCCTCAACTATAACCCTGTTAATCACAGATCGTTGTATGGCATATTTTTAAGTCATGGAATTTTTATCTGTCCAAAATCTTTCTAATGGCCAGAAAAGCTCTGGAAACATCTCTATTCCCAGTGTGACATCACAGCTGTGTGATGGTGTGGCATGATGGGAGGCCCCAGAGCATCCACTACGCACTAACATCCTTATGAATGTTATATTCCATTTCAGTTCTACTCTATGCTGCCCAGTCTTACACACTGTACCTTTAACTTAAGTCTCTGACTAAACTGCCTTGCGTTGGTTGCAGGGAGTGGAAGGGACTAGTGTTTAGAGAAGAAACTGAGTCACTGCTGAAATGCTTCATAATTCAATTGAATCAAAGTGGCCAAAATCTGCCGGCCTACACAAATTGGCCTAGCTGCAAAATTTTTTAAAGGCACCTTTCAGGTTTAGGAGTGTGCTCATATTTCAGGTTTTCTTTATGCAGTAAAAAAAAAAGTGGACATTACTCTAGGTCAGACTCATTTTGTCCGACACTTCTGCTGTGACCTTTACTCGGAGATGAACTCTTTTTGGTCTCTTCAGTGTGTTTTTATGGAACTGTCGGCATCAGTTATCTGGTTTACCCTTCATTTTAAATTGCAAGAATATCTTTTATTTTTTTCTTTTACTCCTTTCCTAAGGCCAAAATCAATATCTGTGGTTAAACACATAATCAGCCCAACATGAAGACAAATCTGGCCTTTGATAGGGGAAGTACAAGAGAAAAATGGCTGGCAAGAGAAAGTGGTAGCAGTTGCAGATATTATATTATATTATTATATTTATCTCTGTTCACCCTCTAAGACAAGCAAAATGTTGTGACACAAAAAAGATTTGAATATTAGGTTGTCCACAAGTGAGCTTGAAGTTTTCATAGAACAAAGCAAGACACTTGGGCCCTTAGAGCCATAATGAGGTGAATGTTTATGTGAGGCAGCAGTGGAACAGCTGAGGTCAGGTCTGGGTGGACAAGTCACAAAACACTGAGGCTGACATAATGATGGAGGGAGGAGAGAGGAGGGAGAGGAAAAACAGGAGGAGAGGTGGAGGCGACCACATCCAAAGAACTAAAAGACAGAAATGAGGAAAGGTGCAGTGTTGGAAATGTGTATTTTCGGCCCACAAGTGCTGATGTGTGGTGCAGGCTGGTTTTTTTTTTTTTTTTAGAAAGTCAACAAGTAGTCAAAATAGGTTGCTTTAAACTGCCACCTCTAAAATTTGGTGAAGTTTAGCTACAAAAAAAGGCCAATGTTAGGAAAAAAGTGTAGCCATGGAAGAGAAAGCATCATTTGTTGTTGGTATGAAAATTGATGTATCAGTAAAGAGGTGGAGCCTATAGAAGCTGCATTAGAATTTATATATATTTGGATTAACCAACAGATCATATGACAATATGGAATCTGAATAGGGCTCACATTAGATTTCAATGCCTTTCAGCTCATGTTTTAGTTTTACAGACCACAACTTTACTGTTCAGTCTCAGTATGCTTATTATATTTCCAGCAGCGCTGTTTTTAACCCACTGCATGCTACTGAACAGCATGTGCCCTGCACCAAAGGGCAAACAGACCTTAGTAGTGACAGGCTGGTGGAGCAATTAGTTGCTCAGATGGGCACAATGCAAATAATGCTCCATCTGCTCTATCTGCTTGATCAGCTTTAGAAAAAAGAAGGCAGTTTTAATCTGGTCCGCTGCAACCAAAGGCTCATGGAATCAATTTTTAAAAAAGAGATAAAGGAAGAATCTTGCAGGAAATCTATTTTGTGTCAACTGCCCAGAGCTCAATTTAAAAGCAGAAGTAGTAACAAGGGTTTTACAAGAGCATAGTAGTAGTACTAACATCATTATTCTGGGTTTCAGGGGAGGTTTCGTATCCCATATTTTTCCAAAATCTTGTTTCGCAGATTTTTTCCACTCACCCATTCTTGGAGAAAAAAGTAAATTCTTATCATTTTTTTATTCTTATTTATGTGGCATGAAAAAGGTCATATTCAAGGTTTAAGTATTTACTGTTGGAAGCTGAAATACAAAGTTTTATAATTGGCATGAATCCTCAAGTATCTGTCTGCTCCTCAGCCCACCAAATAACTGGGCTGATCATCCACCTCTTCTTGTTCGAACCTGTTTTACCTCCCTCCTTCGTTTTCTCTCCTCATGTTTTCCTTGCCCTCTGTGGAAAAATCCTCATGTCTGTCTTGTTAGTGAGGAAGTCGACCTGTCCAACAGACACAGAGCAGAACTAAGCTGACAGCAGCATAACACAGCCCTACCAGGTCATACCTACAGTGGGTAGTCGGACTGTCGCAACAGAAAATGTATTCGGTTCAGAGGAACCCAGTGGACAAACTTTGACAAATTAATACTTTGAGGGCTTGTGATACAGAAAAAAAATACAGTCCCATTTCTGCTTCTGTTTCTTTAATCGTTGCTTTTATTTTGTAAAATAATGGATAGCTGCTCTAAAACATGTTTAAATAAAAGGAACACATGCAACCAATAAGTCTTTTAACGATTGAAAGTTTTTATGTTGCAATCACAGCAGAAACAGCTTTGTGTAAGATCTAACTCTCAAAGCTAAAAACAAGAACTTTGAGGTTGGACAATATTGCAAAACCCTGGATTAGGTTCAGAGGCATACATTAACTTTTTGTTATATCAAGTGCCAAAGGATTTAAAGTTCTCGCTCCCTATGCATGGAAACTATGGTGCGGTTAATGTAAGGGAAAGATCATAATACAGTTAATAAAAGGGCCAACATTAATTGTAGGTCTGATCCCCTGCATGAAATTCAGATGTGCTACACGCCCATCCAACGTCCTGACCTTCACACCCTTATTTTCAGCCTTTGCTATTTCCTACATAGCCATAATTTATGTTTATATACTGGGCTGGTAAGGTAATATGGCTATCATGTAATATAAAAATCATAGGCGTGCCCCAGTAGCCTACTGGTTAAGGCACATGCCGCATAATCGCAACGTCTGCGGTTTGATTTTCAGGAGCAAACGTTTGTTGCATGTCACCTCTCATCGCTCTCTTCCCTTTGTTCCCTGACAGCTCTATATATACACATATATAAACTTTAATTTGAATTGAATTAAGGTCAGCTGAGCCCTTGGAAAAGTGAGAAATATGCAAACGGCTCTAAGAAATCGAATTGAATATAAATTATTTGCAGTTCAAAGCAATGAGTTTTTTTAGGTTGCTTGTCCAGACTTTCAGCACCATGAGCAGAGGATGGAAAAGTGTGATTGCACTTTGACTACACAGAGAGCCTAGAAGGTGCACTTAACTGTAACGAGAAGTAAATATACTGGGAAAAAGATGTATATTTGCAGTAGTGGCTTGAAACGTGTGTTGAAACAAAATCTAATAAAACATAACATTTCCAAAAGCTACATTCAGTGATAAAACTACAATACTGCAAAAAAAATCCCCTCAGGGGGCAGTATTTACCCAGGAGATAATTCAATAAAAGTATGACAAGAACAGGAACTGTTTTGACAACTGGAGGCAATTGCATCAGCTGACT